>OX387377.1:1449566-2100600 GCA_947563715.1 Lycia hirtaria | reverse complement strand
AATTTTTCTGCAGTCGGGTAGTTTGTTTTTCTTTTAATAAACATACTCGTTCGTTCTCGACTTTTGAGTTATATATGTCTGTTTCCAGGGTCATTTCTATTTCTACGAGTTCCTGTCGAACCGCTACAAGCGTTCCTTCGTGGAAATGCACTATAAGCTGTGCGACCTCGTTCAGAACGAGATGTTCCTCGGGACTCACCTGAGGCAGGGGGAGCTGGCCCAATCCTGCCCTTACCCTGGCGTACGTTATTATACTCTCTTATACATATTTGTGTAGAATGGGAAGGTCTATAGTAAACATGCCATTTAAACACAATAAACGTATTCACAAAGGAATTAATGGAATTCTTTGCCGCCATCTCTGTTTCCTGAGACCTACAATCTTGGAATTTTCAAGGCTAATAGATATCTTCTAGATCGACGAGCTCCATCATCGGCCACACCGTCGCTTAACATTAGTCGAGTTGGTGGTCAATCGTAGATCTATCGACTATAAAAAAAGGACAAACTGGCAAGGACTTATATCGGCCTAGGACTACCCAAGTGACTTGGGTAGTCCAACTAATTGGGTAGTAAAACTAAAATATGACCTCCTTGGACTTGACCCAAGTCCAAGGAGGTCATATTTTAGTTTTATCGTTAATTCGTCGCTTTAGTCTAGAAAGCACGTTATAAAATTGTCATGACCGCAATGATCATTTCGTCAGCCCCGGATCTACGGGGGGCAAACCGGGGCACCCGCCCCGGGCGGCATTTTCAGGGGGCGCAAAAATCATAATTAATATGATTAAAAATAAAATAACTTGCTCCACAAAGCGCCTAGAATACGAAAGCTTGGTTGACTCACAGTTAACTTTTAAGAAAAAGGCGCCACATAGATAATTATATTAAGTTTTTTTAAGTAAGTTATTTTAAGCGCTGGAGAGAGGGGCGCCACCGTCAAGTTTCTGCCCAGGTTCGAAAAAATCGTAGATCCGGGGCTGCATTTCGTTTGACCTAAGTTTTTTTACACCACGTGCTCCATAATGTTTCTTTTACGTCATGTAAAGAGGGTCTAAAGTACGCCATTTAAGCCAGAGGCCTTTAATATGGGATTTCATCATAGATGAAGAATTTTTCACTACGCTGAACAGATGGAGGGTATAGTGTTCCACACCGTGTCCACTATTTATTGCCAAAATCATATGGAAATATAAAAATTGCTGACAGAGGTTATAAACATAATATGTCCATATTTCTGTACGTGTATTTTTGTCCATCACTAGTTAGGTGCCATAAACCAAAGCATTAACTTATCAATTATTAAAGTATTAAAATATAATAATATTAATATAAGTATATTAATATTAAAGTATTTTAGCAATTGATATTTCCTCACGTGACGCCCACTTAACAGAGATGACGGTATAGAATTCCATTCGTGTGCTGTGTTTTTGTGGAAATTTTATGTATTTATCCGACATCCAAAAAGAAGGAGGTTCGCAATTCGTCAGAATCTTTATTTTTTATGCTTATTCCCCGTATACTCGAAGGCATCTGGACCGAATTCTTCGAAAAAATCTTTTTTTGTTTGAAAGGGTATCTATATATACTTTCCAGGTGGTCCCATAGTTTTTTTTTCAAAATCGGTTAATATTTTAATTTTTATAACAAAATTACTGAAAAAATATGTAATCCAAGTAAACGAATTGCGCATTTTAAAGTTTTTTATCGATTACTTGTTAGTTGTATACGCGTAATTTTTTTTATGTCCGTCCAGTAATTTATATCCTCAAAAATTTTGATATGCGTGAACGAGACTTCATCTTCAGAGAATTTACTACCGACTATGAGATTTTGGTGGAGAACGCGCACCGTAGGAAGACCAGCCACGAGATGGACAGATGACCTCATACAAGTGGCGGAACGATCCAGGCTGCTTCCGACCGGTCTTTTTGGAAATCCATGGGGGAGGCCTATGTCCAGCAGTGGACTTCTTAGGCTGAGATGATGATGATGATAATATTTTCTGTAATTTCCAGGGTATATACCACCTGTACAACCTGACGATACCCGTGAAACGTATTCCAAGCAACTTCCCGTTCAGGAAGGGCCGCATTGAGATCAACTTCACCGCCACAGAGACGCACGAGCCGATAGGCTCCGGTCACATCGACATGGAGCTCAAGGAGGCTCATATTCGAACTAAGAACGACAAGCGATTAATATAAATATATATTATTTTATCACTGTGCAGCCTATATTATAACTTTATATTAAATATCAACCTAAATTCTTTCTTTACTGTTTTTTTTATTCGACTACGTTGTGGTCAATTCCAAATTCTTAAAAGCGCTAATCTCAACAAAAAAAAAACATGTGACTACAAAAAGTAGGTTTTGCAGTCTATCTTCCAAGCCAGTCAAGCCGTTTAGGCTTTAAGCGATAATAAAGAAACATACATACATACCCATATACATACATACAAATATACATATACTCGAAAAACATAACCCTCATTCTTACGCAGTCGGGTTAAAACATATATCTTACAAGCATCGCAATAAAAAGTAAAAATATATAATATGTTTCTCACACTGGCTTGGGTGATATCATTAGTTTAGTACATGCCAATAGATCCATAGGACCTCACCTTGTGGTATATATATATTTAAATTGGATTTGGACCCACTTAGAACATTTGCCAGTAACAAGTAAGTATAAATATTTCTTCAAGTTTCTTGAATAAAACGTTGCTTTAGATTGAAACTAAAACAACCGATAAAATTATGTAAAATATACGCGGTTTAAAAAACTAAAACAGCGACTTCAAAATAGAAAGACTGGCAATCTGGCAAAACTGCAACTTCTGGTGCAGACTGGCAATCGCCATTCAACGGGGTAACGCCCGCCGCAAGTATTATACCTTTGCACCAGGAACAGTTATGGGTGGGTTATTTGACTGAGTCAAATTTAGTTCGTTTTTAGCTTTTAAAAAATAACAATAACCATCTGTATATAGGCACATAATGTTTTGTAGTAGTTACTATAAAAATTAAAATGATTAACATATTTGCCTGTTTTTTTTTTGATGAAAATGACTTCAAAATAACAAATATAACAAATTTCGTTTACTAAAAATAATCTCCTTTTCTTAAGTCCATTAAAAATACAATTGAATTGAGAACCACCTCAGTTTCTGTTTCGGAACCGATTTGGTTGTATTCAAAGTAGGTTTTAAGTTTTTATTTTTTAATGTGTTGTGTAACATAACTTTGTCATTGACGAACCAATTCGATTTTTTTATATACTTCATCATCATCATCTCAGCCATAAGAAGTCCACTGTTGGACATAGGCCTCCCCCATGGATTTCCAAAAAGACCGATTGGAAGCGGCTTGCATCCAGCGTCTTCCCGCCACTTGTATGAGGTCGTCTGTCCATCTCGTGGCTGGTCTTCCTACGCTGCGCTTGCCGGTACGTGGTCTCCACTCGAGAACCTTTCGGCCCCATCGGCCATCATTATATACTTACTCTGTTTTATAGAAACGTTAAAATCGGCTCAGAAGTTTCGTTTTTAAAACAATAACTGGAAAAATTACATTTTGAAATCGGTTGTTTCAATTATTTTAACTAAGTGTATAAGTTATTAACTATAAATACATATTATATTTTATATACTTTAGAAATTAGATAACTAATAAATCGTCCAATTTGAGCTAATAGGAGACTTCGGGACAAAGGCTAAAGCGGCGCAATTTACGATCTAATCATTCTAAAATAAAAATTGGTTTAGATATCTGTACATCAAATTATACTAAAATACATGTAATAACATATATATTTTGTTATTTGCGGTCTAGTTTATGATATTTAATAGCTTAAAATAGAAGAGTGTTTGAAAACTGTAAAAAGTACAATATAATTAATTATTAAGATTTTTATGCGTTTTCTAAAAGATGTTAGTGTTGACATTTATAATCTGTACTACTTTAAGAGAAGTTTGTGGGGTGAACAGGGTAGGTGCAATCCTAATTTTATTGTTTTACAGTAAAAGCGCCAAATGCGTGTCGGGCCACGCATAGGATTCCGTAGTTACACATCACAATATCTAGACTTAAAAACACGGAGTTTTGTTTTTACACTTATATGACTATCTTAGCAGCTCAGTTGGTACTGTAACGGACCAACTGTCCTGTTAGCAATCGAATATAAGATTTCGCTTGCATTCAACAAATAATGATCTTTATTTTGAATATTTGTAAAGAAATGATAAAACGGATTTTAAATTAATTGAAATAATCAATTGAGTGGGTTGGACAGTGTATTTTATATAAATTAAATACTTTTTGAAACCTATTAAATAATCTCTTGTTCTTTGCCTTTTTGCATATTAGCATAGCAAGTACAGGCAAGAAAACGCTTGTCAGAATTAAGTTTTAAAAGCAAATTTTGTTCTAAAAATCTATTTATTTTAAAATCTTTGAGATCGAAAATCAAGTTCGAGGGTAATAATTGTGGAGGTTTTGTTTTGATCGAGATGGATTGTCTTTTCGTATCTTGTCTAATAATGAAAGTTCGAGAGAGATGGAACGAAGACTTGATAGAGATTTGATTTTACAGAATAGACCTGCGTTTGAATCTGAAAAGTTCTTGGCCTTTATGCAGATTGAGAAAACGTGAGCTGGAAATTTTGGGGTTTTAAAAATAAATATTATTCTAGATTAAATCAAAAATGTAAATCAAATCTGATGGTGTCAAAGTTGTGGAAGAGGGAAGTCTTTAAAAGGGCTGTCAAAAGATGATTTGGGGTGCATTCGCAGTTAGCTAGGGTGTTTGAAACTGACCTGTTTCCTAAAGGTAATTATTTTGAAATATAAACGATCAAATAAACCTAAAATACAAAATAATAAAGGTTATAAGTGAAAAAATGTATTGATTACATTTTATAAGGACCGTTTAAACTCAGTCTAAGAAGCGTTTTTACCATGATATTGATTGGTATTCTCGCAACCTAGACTTTTGAGTTGAGTGATGGTGTTAATATACTGCGGAGAAACAGGAACAGATGATAGCACTATCACACACGGTTGTGAGCTTGTGGCTGGAGAACTTAGTGTGTATACATACTTAGTTCAAAGGTTGTGAGTAAAGTTGTTTACAGCTTAAGCCTGGACTTTACTGAAGCTATCCAGGGGTTGATTTTGCTCCTAGAACGGAGATCAACTGAGTTTCCTTTGTGCGAGGAAGGTAGTGTGCGGTCAGGGTAGCGCCTCTAGCTCCGCTATATAAAAAGGTGGTTGCAGCTTAGCGGGCAGCGGTTTGATGTATATCATAACTCAGACCGCAACTAAACTCCTCGTTCACTGTCTTTCGGTTAGGTGGAAAGTGTTCTTATCCTTGCCTTTGCTGGCTTTGGGACACCTCCCTTAGGGTGGAATAGGGTCCTTTAGGCTTTGAATTGGACATTCCGTAGGGACAGGTTTAATTGAGATTAGTAAGGGTAGTGAATCACCTCACAGCACTCAAAACCCTTAGTAGTTGGGCGGGGATAGTTAAATGAGATCCGCGTGTCTCTTGTTTACTTTAGCTTAGAGTAGGGAACTTAGGGACTTCTCAGGTGTTAGGAGTCAGGTCTTAGGTTTTAGGAGTATCAAAATGTTCGGATGTGTTCAAAGAATGAGAATACTTCTGTTCATGGAGATATGCTGTAGGGATAGAGAGGTTTATTTCTTTCAGGTATTGTTTCAGGTTCTTCTGGAGGTTGGTATAAATTACAACATTCATTTCCATAAAATTTAGATAAAGTTGTTCGGTAATTAATAAAATCTTATTACAAACAATATTTCAATAATTATTGAGTCTTATATTTACATATCATGTTCTTTGACTAAAGAAAGTCTAGACTTTGTATCATTTCCAAATTAATAAAGACATAGTGTCTTGTTTCTGGGTTTTTTGTATTTGGCGAAGCAAAGTAGTGCCGAAAGGAAGCGTCTAACTAATAGAGGACAAACCCTTTCTTTATAGAAAATCTCTAGAAATTATTACGTTTTCGATTTATTACATTTATAGAATTATATTGCCGAACAGGGCTATCTAAAGACCATCCAAGTATGATATCATTTAGTTTCTTTAATAGTAGATGGCTCCAAGGGTTGTCTCCTTCCCGGGATTGAGAGGCTCGCTTTTTGGCCTATTAGGGACAGTGGCCTGAACAGGCAAACGGATTGTATTGATTTCTGAAGGGACAATAGTTTGTGTTAGTACTGCGGACATACTGAGCCTTTCCTGCCTGATAGGGCCGCGGACCCCTTTGTCTTTTGCAGTTGCTTCTTCCAAGTTTCAACTTCATTTATGAGTTGAAGTGGAGGTAAATCGGTGAGTCGAAGCTCACTTCCCTATGGTAGAGCTCTGACCTGTTGAACGGATGATGGGCATAGGAATATGCGAGAGTCGGGGCATATTCCCCACGCCACCTTTCAAAATTTTGTAATCTTTCTTTTCGGCTACAATTTTGCACTATATTTTCATAAATACTTGGTTTTACTGAAGGGATAGGAGGGAGTAAAATATGAAAAATAGGTTTTCTGTAGGTTTATTCATAATTTATAACAGCTCTTACACATAACCAAGGTTATTGTAGCGCAGCTAAGGGTCCTATATTAGATTATCACGAGCCAAATTTTATATTTTAAATTATTTTATCTCTTATTATTTAGGGTTATTCTAACATCTTTGAGGTTGTAATACGAGTAAAAGAACTAAATTAGGTATATTATTATACGACTATCTTCTTTATCATATATCTGCTTAGGTTTATCAAAATCTAGACTATTTTAAGTTCAAGTTATAAATTAGGAAGTAGGTCGTTACAGTACCTAGTAGGTATGTCTGCCTGCTAAGCTGTAGCTTGTGGGTTCGATCCCCACCCAGGATAAACATTTGTTTGATGAGCACGGATGTTTTTTTCTGTGTCTGGGTGTTTCTATATCATAAGTATGCATTTACAAAAAGTATACGTATGTATTCTAGCAGCAATCTTGTTTCTATAGTGTAAGTTCCAGCTTTGTTTAGTTTGAGATAGATTGTATTGTGTGAAATGTCTACCAATATTTATTAACGAACAAGTTAGGGTGAAATATACACGAAATCTTTAAAATATTTCACAGGTTACTCACGTTTATTTTTGAGGAGAAAGTTATATAGGTCAGTACCAGACGAGACGTCCTTCGGGAGGACGTCTGCGCTGTTCATTTTGAAAAAGACCGCCGTTTGCGGTTGAAAATCTATTCGGAGATTTCGACTCAAAAATAAATCCGAGTAATCCGTAACACATATTAAAGATTTGTAACAACCACGTTAATTACCATAATATACACGCAATGTTTACTTCTCTAATACATTTTTAATTAATACTCGTTAACCTGTAAAGCCTACTTATCGGTAACAGTTTCCCTTTTACTTGCGTTTATATGCTACTGCCACAAATGTACAATTATTATCAGATGAGATACGTAAGCACGGAGCGACCGGAAGTGACGTGGTACAACCCGAAGTACTTCCGGTACGTGAACATGACCGCGCGCCGCCACAGCCGGCAGGACCCCCTCTACTACATGGGCTTCAATGTGGACATAATCTGGCCTATTCATAACAACGTAAACGTATGTATATCATAGTAAATAAAGGGCTATCAACGATAGGGAATAAGCATATTTTAGTGTTATACGTTGTCTTATGTACACAAGCGGCGAGTTGATATGATGCGTGAGTCAGTCGTTGACACGGTTGTACTGGTTGGACGCACGGCTGCACGAGACTTGGCGATGAGCTGACGTGTGTGCCAGCAGTGTTTGAATTATAGTTACCCAAAGTTTTGAATGGCATTGTCCTGATTAGTATCTTTTATGATTTTCAGATAGATATCTACATATACGATCAGAGAAACCAATACAAGAATAGTCTCCTGGAGCTACACTTCAGCCTGTGTGAGATGCTGGTGAAAGACTTGCTGTTCGGACTCTCAGTGGGACAATTATTTCCATACAGCTGTCCCTTGAAACCAGTATGTTTCTTTTCCTTTTTTTTATTAAGGTTCTACGATTACCATACAAAAGTATTTTGAACAAAATACAAAAGTATTTTGAACAAATTATCGAAAGGAATAATTTTACAATTAAGTATTCGTAGCTAGCTTTAATATCGGTCTTTATTGGCATCAAATCACATTTGTTACCGTGGGTCGGCTGACACGTTAAACTGTAGCTCCCGGTTGTTTGTTTTTAAAAACAGCAATCATCAAGCCAGGTCAGAGGCCTTTCGGCGGCTTAATAACTCTGACACTAGGGCTGGCCACTCAGTCTATACGAACTTACTTTATTATATTTGTTGAAAAAAACAGGAGCTATCATTGTACTTGAATATTTTTCAAGATATAATATTGGCCAAAAACTGGGTGGCGTGGAGCTCGGCATTGTAAAAGGTATTTTTGCTCAAAAATAGTAGGTAGTCAAAAGTATTAAGCAAATTTTATGACGTTACAGCCATGATATACATTATAAAAATCGGATATCATTTCTCCGAAAACGAATTTATTCAAAACACATTTTTATCAAAATACCGAAAGCTGACTTGAAAACTTCTGATGACCGAATCTTTATAGTACGAAAGTTTATCTGTATAATTACAGACACCTAACGAACATAACCTAATAATTGATTCATCTGATAATTAAATGTATGTATGTAAATAATATAATATATGTAAATAATAAGGTTTCTGGATATTATAAAACAGAAAACAAATGAACCTAATCTAATAATTGTTCGGGCAAAATGAAACTAATGGCTGATTGTAAGTAAATTATGTAATCAGATACTCGTATCAAGTAAAACATCTGGAAACCATACAGCCCCCGTATTCTGAACCCATTCGGTTTCGGAATCGATTCGATTTGTATATCTCCGTCTCTGTCATTCTCTATGGAAATGACAGAGACGGAGATATACAAATCGAATCGATTCCGAAACCGAATGGGTTTAGAATACGGGGGCAGTTCTATTAAACAGATTCGGTGAAGTAAGATTCAAAGAAATGTATTTTGTAACACAGATAGACACTAAAAAACCGGACAAGGCGATCGAGTCAGACTCGCCCCACAGAGGGTTCCGTACAAACTAGTAGATATTTTTTTTTTCTTTAGGGGGAAATGATATATTTTTAATATTTTCCTTCATAAATCGAAATATTATAAAAATATTTAAAAACCTGTTTTAGCTTGTGCTAATTAAGCTCTTTCATATGATACCACACAGGATACGGTTAAAGTACTTTGAAATTTGGACCCTCTTTCCTTGCTTAAAGATCCTATATTTTGTGATTAAATTAAAAATGACCAGTTTTAGGATTTTTTCCTATATGTGTACTATAACACAATGCTTCTTGCCAAATTTCATAGTTCTAGGTCAACAGGAAGTACCCCATAGGTTTTTATTCCCTTCCGAGTGTCGAAATGTGGGGTTTTTTTACGATATATTCGGCTGTAACATTTTTTTAACGAAAACTTAGAACATTTATTTTTATTTCTGCAGCAAGATACTTTGGATCTGCGTATGGTTTTAATTTCAACTCGATACCTTCACGCGTTCCCGAGATAAAGGTCTTGACACCCGACGGACGGACAGACGGACAACATAGTAATCCTATAAGGGTTCCGTTTTTTTCTATTGAGGTACGGAACCCTAAAACACTCTAACACTCACTTAAAAAGTGATTAATACAAAAGCAGTTACAAAAATATTAAAATTAGTTTCTTAAAATTGTGAAAAATTTCAACGTCAAAATTATTGAGACTTACATTGTTTTTGATCCTTTTTTTTTAAAGCTTTTATTTAACTTGCAATGTATGTATGTATATATAAGTATGTTTGTGCGGGTGGAATATTTGAACTCAATTTTGAAGTAGATATCTTCAACCGATTGAGCTGAAATTTTGTATATTTTATAAAATAAATACCTAAAAATTGAGTTTACATACCCTAGGATTCGTAGTTAAAAATTGTTCGTAACTTTCAGGGCGTATACCATGTGGATAACATGACAATACCACTAAAAAAGATACCAGAAATGATAACCTTCTCCAAGGGACGCGTCAAGGCAAACTTTACTGGTAAAGATACTCGTGAGCCGCTCGGTTACGGACACCTCGACCTGGAGATTAAAGAAGTCATCTCTCGCAAGACGAAGAATCAGAACCAGAGGGCATAAAATTAGAATCATAAGAAGAGAATGGAACGTCAGAAGACAAAGTAGACCAAATAAATTTTGAATCTATCTACAATATTATGGTGTCTGTTTTATATCCAAATTAATCCTGACTAATATTATAAAATCGAAAATACTTGGTGTTTCTCTCTGTCTGTTTGTTGCCCTTTCACGATCAAACGGTTGAATCGATCGATGTGAAATTTTGTACAGATATAGCTGTGAATTTAGAGAAGGATACATTATTTAAAACCTAGGAGGCCAAACGGGCTATAGCGGCCCCGGCACGTCACTGCGACCTTTGCAGATCTATTGTGACAGGTCTTAGAGAAGGATATCTTTACATCATCATCACAATCGTTTTTGATCACTTTGCGGGTGAAACCGCTCTGCACCTAGCGGCTTGTAATAGCGGCTAGTAATATTATAAAAGTGGAAGTAACTTTGTCACTTTGTCCCTGTATTTTTTATGAGTTAACGGCTGAACTGATCGTTATAAAATATGGTAGAGATAAGCTGAGACCTTAGAGACAGAATTAGGTTACATCTTATCATCATCATAGTTAATACCGTAAGTACGTAAATTTACTTCTACGCAATGTGGGGAAACTGGGTAACTATGACCCGAAATAAATTTATTACTTGCACAAATCCGTTTCATAGAACTGTCCAATTCTAGATGTTTGGTAGCTATAAGTTTCATTTGCCCGAAAAATTAATAGGTTAGGTTGGTTAGGTTTCAGTTTTTTACACTCGCATATTATTTATTACAAAGATTTAATTTTCAAACCAATAATTACTTATTATATATTTTCCTTCATAAACCGGAAAATATACATCGTAAAAATATTTGAAGGCCTGTTTCACTTGTGCTAATAAAGCTCTTTCATATACCCCACATGATACGGTTAAAGCACTTTAAAATTTGGATCCTTGCATAAAGACCCTATTTTTTGTGACTAAATAAAAAAATTACAGTTTTCGGATTTTTTTCCTTTATGTGTACTATAGGACAATGCTTCTTGCCAAATTTCACAGTTATAGGTCAACGGGAAGTACCCCATAGGTTTTGATTCCTTTGCGAGTGTCGAAATATGCGTTTTTTTGCGACATATTCAGCTGTAACTTTTTTTAATGAAAACTAGAAGTTTGATTTTTCTTTCTGCAGCAAGAGACTATGGATCTGCGTATATGGTTTTAATTTCGACTCGATAACTCCACGAGTTCCCGAGATACAGGTCTTGACACCCGGACGGACGGACAGACGGACAACAAAGTGATCCTATAAGGGTTCAGTTTTTTCTTGTTTTGAGGTACGAAACCCCAAAAACATGTTTTGTTTTCGGGGAAATAATATTCGATATTTCATAATTCGGATCATAGATGTGTAACCACATATTGGGATTGATTGTAATATCTACATGTAAATACCTACTTATCGTTTTGGTAATGCACATGAAATGTATTTTAAATTATTCTGCAATGAATTAACTATCATTAGAAAGATAGCATTTATATTTGAATAAAGATTTCGTTTAATAACGCTTATTTGCATATCCGCAAATGGACGTTTTGGTCTGTTTCAGTAATGACCCAGTTATAAATAAGTGACCAAGACCGTGATCGAGACACGCATATAGTAGGGTTCCGTAGAGTAATCTAAAGGAAGATCGCATGGTGAGTATTGTTTGTCAAGATCACTGTGCAAAAAGGATTAAAACTTGTAATCATTATAATTATAGTAGTACAAGAAATGGTTGTCCGTAAAGTCGGTTTACGGACAATAATTTTACGTGAGTTATCACGTAAAATTATCGTCATCGTTAGATGCGTAACAAGCCGAACGCTTACACGCTCGGCTCAGGCGGAACGTGACAATGAGTCATGCTTTTTCGTGCGTGCAGCCGGCGTTCATCGATTTATAAGACGTTATCACGTCAAAAAATTATTTAAACATATATTCTTTATTACTAATGTTAATCCGCTTCCAATCGGTCTTTTTGGAAATCCATGGAGGAGGCTATGTCCAGCAGTGGACTTCTTATGGCTGAGATGATGATGATGATGATGAATGTTAATCAGGGGGAGAGGCTCAATATTTTTATCTTTGGCGTACATTATCACAGCTGAGATAAAAATGATTATAATGAAACTTTAAGATTGGGTCCGTAGCTACCTATCTCGCGGATTACATTTTTAAACATAAAATTACCGAGTTGGGATATTAGAAAAGTGAGACATAATTTTGTTTATTTATATAGGAGAAATATAAAGAAAAAAATACCTTTTTTAGGGTTCCGTACCTCAATAAACGGAACCCTTATAGGATCTCTTTGTTGTCCGTCTGTCCGTCTGTCCGTCCGTCCGGGTGTCAAGATCTTTAACTCGGAAATGCGTGAAGGTATCGAGTTGAAATTAAAACCATATACGCAGATCATACTATGGATCTGCAGAAAAAAAAACTCAGTTTTCGTAAAAAAAAACGATACAGCCGAATATGTCGTAAAAAACACACATTTCGACACTCACAGAGGAATCAAAACCTATGGGGTACTTCCCGTAGACCTAGAACTCTGAAATTTGGCAAGAAGCATTGTGTTAGAGCACACATATGGGAAAAAATCCGAAAACTGGTCATTTTTTATTTAATCACAAAAGAATTGTGTCTCAATGCAAGGAATGAGGGCCCAAATTTTAAAGTGAATTAACCGTATCATGTGGGGTATCATATGAAAGAGTCTCATTAGCATAAGCTAAAACAGTTTTTTAACACATTCTTCGCCCCCTGCAGACCCTTCACTTCAGCTGGGAACCAAAACTTTTTAGGCGAATTTAGATTAAGTTCAGAGTGGCTGTGCAAAGCAACGTTTACTGCCTCAAACGCCGGCGATTTACTGACTACTACAAAATGAACGGGAAGCTCGATAGGATCCGAGTGGGAGGCACTGCTAATATAGCCCCGCTCCACTCGGATCCGAGTGGTAAGCAAGGAATATGTTAAATATTTTTACGATGTATATTTTTCGGCTTATGAAGGAAAATATAAAAAAAAAATATGATTTCCCCTTTTATTTAGTTTGTACGGAACCCTCGGTGGGCGAGTCTGATTCGCACTTGTCCGTTTTTTTTACATATCAGAATTTAAAGAATTTAAAGAAGTTTAGCACACCATACACATTACAAAATAGCATACAAGATGGAATTATTTGATAGTATCACATGTCCATGACCTCTTGGGGGGTACAAATTGTATAGAAATAAATTGAGGACATTATTGATGAAAAAATGAAAATGTCATAATAATAATAAAATTTCAAAATTGAAAAAAAAAAGTATTATGCGTGCATTACAAATGATAGTCAAAATTTGGTTACGTTGTGGCAAGGTTGGTTTACAGTAAATATATTTATGGTAAATTAAATATTTGATATAGAAATGTCAGTAATGAAATCTGTAACCATATTTTTGTCAGATAAAAATTCCGCTGTCGAATAGTATCTAGCATTTATGTGTTAGTAATTTTTTTAAGTTTAATTTTGAAAATAGCAACTATTTGAGTCATATAACTGGTGCTATACAAGATATACTTTTATGCAAGAGAGCTGTTTTGGCTGTATAAGGGCAGAGTTTCATCCTATCCTGGAGTGCTATCCCTATCTTTCCAATTTTTAAAATCTTACTACATTATTTTGTGGTGGTTCACTGAACACTTGCTTCGGTTTATGTAGTGCTAATAGTCTCTGGGTAAAATAGCTGCGACAGATAGACAGACGTACATCGCGAATTTATAGTGCTTCCTCGGTAGTTACTACAGAACTCTAATAAAAATGCAATCAGTCACAGAACTACAACTATAACCTTCTCGGCAACAAATGTTAGTGGCACCTGCAAGTGGCACCTCTGTTACACCATACAACAAGAGCAAACTATTTTTACCCCTAATTATTAGATTTTAAATATTTTTATGCCAAGGATTGTAAGGTTTGGTTTCTATTTTTTTGCTTATTTAATTTATTAAAGTTATTCATACTATCAACGTGGGTAACTTTGACTCCGTGTCAACTATTATACATAGCTTGATTCGAAGGTTATTAATTTTTTCCTAAAAGATTATTAGTCAAATTAATTAATTAGCAGTCGTTTTGACTTCCAATCTTCCGGGAAAAAACAATGAACCTACGAATCAGGCTATATACAATGTTTGACGCGGAGTCAAAGTTACCCACTTTGATAGTAATGCAGAAAATACAAGAGTAGCTGTTTGTGGTTCCAATAAAACTACTTATAATAGAATGATCGAATCTGGTTTTCTCTTTTGTCTGGATACATTTGTACCGAACTAACCTCTTTGAATTTTGACAGGAATACCTTTTTGTCTGAATCAAATTATTAAATGTAAAAAATTTAGTGTGACGCCATTGAAGATTTAGTTCTAATTGCTTATTTTGGATCGATAATGTTGGTATTACACCTGCTTATCTGTTTATCAATTGCAACAGTGTTGGAGGCAAACAAGGTACGTTTCATATTTACTATCATTAAGTATTTATTTGTTTTTTTCTTTAATGAAATTAAATATGTCACAAAATTATATCTACATTGTTGTATTGTCATTGTGATTAATGAATTAGCTGGCGTTTTGATTACTAATTTATTGGGGGGAAAATAAAGGACCTTCTAATCGAGCTATGTACAATCTTTGACACAGAGTCAAAGTTACACAAATAACTCGAACATACAATCGAACTGTTGGAACCATCGAATCTAGGGAATGCCGCAAGGTAATTTAAATCCAGGTATTTGCTGGACTGAACGATATTAGTCCCGCTGGATTCAGGTAATTGCGGGATACAGTAGGGTGGATTTAGACCTTTGAAATCAATCGTGATAAACACATAATGGACCTCATTTTCATGGTTTTAATTCTAACCCATATTAAGCTAGCTTTTTGGTACATATTAAAAGGTTTATTAATAATTTAGAACATTAACGGCCTTACCGAAAAACGTTGCTTAACTTTAAGCAATGCTTAACATATCTTGTCAACTTCTCGCTGAAACTTGCGGAAAGAAGACAGAGAATTTACGATATTGATTAAAGTAACGTTTTTCGGCAAGGCCGTAAGAGTAAGAAATTTTAGCTTAGCAGGCGACGTGGATCTCCACGTACTTACTACTACTTAAATAATAAATTTTAGATCATCTGATCCAAAATTTATTATTTCAGTACTTTAGCCTTTCAAAATATGAAGTGTTAATGTCAATTTATGTTTCTGATGTTTAATGTTGTTCGTCAATTTATGTTTTGTGTCTTATTTTATTAAACAAAAACAAGGGGAGGGAGTTTCGCTCCCTCGCCCCGCATAATTTAGGTACTTTTGACCGCTGTGTAATAATTTACTATTCTAGCAAATCCCGTTTCGGGCGAAATAATTCTTAGCTTTTCTTTAGGCTTCCGTACTAAATGTGCGGGAAATACTAAACGTCTGTCTATCTGTCCATCTGTCTGTCCTACACTTAAACAGCTGTATCTTTTGAACGGTAGTAGATACAAGTCTGATGCAAGATTCCTGAGGTGGGTTTACTTTGATGCAAATGAACAAATACTAAAAACTGGTCAAGTGCGAGATAAGCTTATAAATAATTTTTGAAAAAATGCGAGAGAAAACCTCCTTTTTGAATTCACAAAAAAAAAAACGAAAAATGGTAAGTGATCGTTTGATTGACAGTTGGTGTCATGTGGCATAAATTTAAAATAGAGTAAGCGGTAATAGTTTGTAATCTCTCTGGATAAAGAAAACAGGTCTGTAACAATTACTTATTAGAACTTGGTATTGTATGTGAACGGTTAGAATTTAAGGCTATTCCTAGTGTAGAAAATTTGTGAAGTTAGATATGAAGCACATTTTATTGAATTATTAGTCCTGGTGTCAGTGTATTCTTAATGTGTCATGTACGGAAGCCTCGGTGTACGAGCGAAGCTCGTACGTTTCCGGATTTGTTTGAAAATATATCTTTCTCAAAAAAAGGGCGGACCATTGCTACAAGAGTTTAATGAGGTTATTATGATCTTGGAAAATATATATAAATAACTGGGGGCACGGCCGTGCCCCCGCCATGTGAGCGAGCGGGTGCGTACGGCCGGGACTATCTTTACACGAAGAGATTCGTCGGACTCGAAGCGATTTGTCGGATTTTTAGACGCTCATTACTTCGCCCCGATAACACTAGAGAGTTCAAATTTTTAGGATCAAGTGTGGCCAGTGGACTGATATAATATTTAAAAAAATCATGTATCTAGCTTTTATACTTTCGATTTTATTGATACCTAAAATACGCCGATTTGCCATTGATTAACTAAAAAAATAAAAAGCTGAAGTTCAAAAAAGAAAGTAAGTTTCAAGTTTGCTGAAGTTCTAGAAAGCTGAAATTTAGTATGTAGGCTACAATTTGCACACAAACAATGCTAAAAGTAAAATATTTGTAACTTTCACCCTCTAACCCCTATTTGGGCTATCCTGTTATTTTCATCAATAATATATTATTAATATAAGGTACTTCCTGAAGTCCTAGAAAGCTGAAATTTGGTGTGTAAGCTAATATTTACACTTAAACGACGAAGAAATTAAGACAATTTTACTTTTCACCCTCCAACCCCTATTTGTTGGTGCACCCTCTCAGTGTAATCAAAAAGTAAGGCACTTTTTGGAAATCCGTGGGGGAGGCCTATGTCCAGCAGTGGACTTCTTATGGCTGAGATGATGATGATGATGATGATAATGAATATTTCCAGATAAGGTACGTAGTGACTGAGCATCCGGAAGTGAAGTGGTACAACCGGAAGTACGCTCGGTACCTAAACGTGACGGCGCGCCGGTACACCCGGAATGACCCCTTCTACTATATAAGCTTCCATGTCGATACCATTTGGCCAGTTAACTACAATGTTAACGTAAGTCTATATTAACACCGGTTCATCATTGTTCCCGTCATTGTATACATGGGTGCCGTCAGGATTTTAGAGTTTATATATAATACAATGATATAAAATCTCAGGTTATATGCAACATTTTATGTTAAACATATTAATTATTTAACCTTAAAATATACATGCAAATACGCATGAAAAATACGTAAAATATGTATGAAAATTGGTAAAAAATGCAACATAAATGGTGAATTTTAGAAAAGAAAAAAAGTGCTGTATTTATTTTTTTACTTCTAAATCAACATAAAATTAGTAATTTACGTATTCGTTCAAAATTTAACAACCTTATAGACTACAAATTATAGTCTAATATACATTTGTACCTACAATTAAACGACTTTTTTTTCATTTAATTTAACATTTTTAAATGTATAAAGAGAACATTTTTGTTAGAGCAAATTTTAGATTCATTAATAGGGCAACCTACCGAAAAATTTAGTAAATAAAACAAAAATATGCATTAACACTAAATTACAGACAACATATGTAATGGTCGCTGAAAAAGTGGGAAATATGCAAATGCATATAATCCGGTCCCTAGAATAATATATGTATTATCGCAGTCACGCTGCCTTAGTTAAATTGGCCTTAGAGGCACGTCCAGACGGACTAATGGACAGAAAGAAGAGCGACGGGAAAGATCTACTTACGTATAAATATACAGAAGGGGCAATTCAGTTATTCAAAACCGATCCGTAACTGAACCTTGTGCGAAGCATTTCCTGTCGGCTGTTATCATTTTTTGATTTAGTAACGAGCGAAGGACGTGATACGTTTCATCAAATGTGTCAATTGTATGACTTAGAAGTGACTGAATTAAAAAAAACTATGGCGGCCGACGGGAAACGCTCTACATATGGTTCGGCTATGGAGCGGTCTTGAATAACTGAATTGGGCCCCTGGAGGGTTACCACAATCATAATAGCAATCTTATTTCAATATTACTTGGACTCTTGTCTTGCTCTCTCAACTGTAGAAAGAGCGAGACAAAAGTCAAAGTAATCTATAGGTACATATAATAAGACTGTAACGGGTAAAATTCTGTATATTAAATATTTTTGTCGACCCGCCACATTTTATAAGCTTTGATAAATGTCATTGATTACAAGAGACTAAAGTTATTTTTTTTTGCACTGGTTGAATTTGATTTCAGATTGATTTAATTTTCTACGAGTTCCTGTCAAATCAATACAAGCGATCATTTGTGGAGTTACACTTCCAGGCATGCGATCTTATCGCTAAGGATCTCATGTTCGGGATGCCTTTCGGAAAATTTTTTGCACACGGTTGTCCTTTGGAACCGGTATTTTATTATTTTATATATCTTTATTAAGTACAGTAAAATATATAAACTACATAAATACGTTATTACCTAATTAATTACACAAAAACAGAATGGAATCGAAATAAACAACAATTCATAAACATTAGGATGCCTCTCCGATCGACACCAGTATCGTACCAAGAATAATAATGTGTATATAGTTCGAAACTATGGTTACGTACGCGGCTAAAGTGGATGTAAAAGACAGGTGACAGCTTTAGCTTTACAATTGGATTAGCAAAACATTTCCCAATACAATTTTGGTTTTGTAGTAGCAGTTAAACTGAATTCAAAATGGCGTCTTTCAGGGTCCATACCATATAGACAATGTAACAGTACCGTTGAAGAACATTCCAGAACACTTCCCATTCACAAAAGGCCGTGTCATGGTGAACTTCACTTCGAACACACATGAGCTCCTGGGCTTCGGACATCTAGACATGGAGATCAGGGAAGCCAACATCCGTCGGTTAAAGAACCAGGATACAAAGAAATGATTATGCATTTAGGTGTTTTGGAATATAGTCTGACTGTAACTACTGCCGTGATAATAAAATTGATTGAATTGATTACACATATTTTGTTTTGTATGAAAATAAATAAATAAAAACATCAAAATAAACTCTTAGCTCAAAATCATGGCAGGAAGACGCTGGATGCAAGCTGCTTTTATCAAGTCTTTTTGGAAATGCATTGGGGAGGCCTATGTCTAGTGGTTCAGAATTGGAAATGCAGTCAGAATTCTTATGGTTGAAAGTATGATGATGAAGGTTTATAATAGCTTAAAAAACCTTTTCGCTTAAAAAAGATCTATTCATGTTTGAGGTTCTATATGTCCATTCGAAAATTTGGATAGTAAACCCCAAACCCCCCCGCATACGACCGGGCTCGTATTGTATGTATGTACATATTTACATGCATTGGAAGGCTTATTTGCAGTAGTAAAAATAATTTTGTGAAGCCTGTTTTGCTTCCAAATGTTAAACCATAATTACACTTATTTGTTGACAGAAAATGATGTGCAATTTTATTAATAGCTATAATCTCTTTTGTAACAAAATGTTTGTGCAATATGATTCATATGTCAGTATAGTGACATATGAATCATATTGTTGTCTTTTCAGATAGAGTAAATATTTACAGAATAATTTGGAGCAGTTATAGGGAACAAAATTGTTTTTTTTTTAATTATTATGTAAAATGCGCAATTTTGTTTTAAAAACTCCTATGGGACCATTCTGAAAGATTTCCTTTAAAACAAAAAAAATAACTGTACATAAATGACGGACCAAAGCGGTAACAAACATAAAAAATACAGTCGAAATATTGTCCTTTTTTTCTAAAAAGAAAATCCTGTTTTTATCTAAAAACAATCACTATGCCGGATGCTTAATCACTATTTGTACTTTATCTAAAGTACAAATAGTGATTAAGCATCCGGAAATGACGAGGTACATGTATATATTTACAAAAAAGTATATATGTATTCTATCAGCCATCTATGTAGTTCCATAGTACAAGCTTTGCTTAGTTTGGGATAGATGGTGTTGTGTGAAATGTCCACCATCATCATCATCTCAGCCATAAGAAGTCTACTGCTGGACATAGGCCTCCCCCATGGATTTCCAAAAAGACCGATTGGAAGCGGCCAGCGTCTTCCCACCACTTGTATGAGGTCATCTGTCCATCTCGTGGCTGGTCTTCCTACGCTGCGCTTGCCGGTACGTGGTCTCCACTCGAGAACCTTTCGGCCCCATCGGCCATCAGTTCTACGTGCTATGTGCCCTACCCACTGCCACTTCAACTTGCTAATCCGCTGTGCTATATCGGTGACTCCTGCACGTCTACGTATCTCTTCATTTCTGATTCAATCTCGTAGAGAGACTCCGAGCATAGCCCTCTCCATAGCTCGTTGCGCGACCTTGAGCTTCCTTATAAGGCCCATAGTTAGGGACCACGTTTCAGTGCCGTATGTCATCACTGGTAACACACACTGGTCACAAATGTCCACCAATATTTTTTTATTTATTTATTCCTAAAATGGTTTTTTATCAGCCCTGTTTGTACACACTGTCCCACTGCTAGGCGCGGGCCATCTTATTAGTGTGAGAAGGATAAGGACATAGTCTACCACGCTGGGCAAGTGCGGGTTGGCAGACTTCACACATCATTAAAATAGGCAGAAAGTAGGCGCATTACCAATGCCATACAAGTTAGGGCAGTTGCTAAAGTACGGAAGCTGAGCAGGAAGAATTTCGTACATTGACCTATGATTACCTATCTCTGTCACTCCCGCGTGATTATATTGCTATCGCGTTCGCACAGGTGCAACGACCGGCACCTTGGGTAAGCGCAATAGCAATATAATCACGCGGGAGTGACAGAGATAGGTAATCAAAGTTTAATGTACGAAATTCTTCCTTCTCGGCGTCCGTACTTTACACGAGTAATTGTACGAAAATACAAGTTGCAATTGTGTTGTATAGCATCGTAAGTCAAGTCCTTTTTGCAATATAAGTGGTTAGTTAAGGTGGAATAAACATTATTATTAATATTTCTCATTGAAATACCAAAACACCGTACTTACCGATATCGGCCCACGTTCTTGATGCGTACTGCACAGGAATGGAATTCTTTGCCGCCATATCTGTTTCCTGAGAACTACAATCTTGAAATTTTCAGGGTTAGAGTGAATAGATATCCTCTAGCTAGATCGATGAGCATCATCCTCAGTCACGCCGTCGCTTAACATCAGGCGAGTTGGCAGTTGGTGGTCAATCAGATCTATATTACCTCCTACAGTCTAAATGGCTTAAGCGCAAGCCTAAATTCGAATAAAAAAAATTAAAAAAAAACGATGTTGATGTGCGAGGTGTCGATAGATTCGTCTTCACTCACTGAACGTATATATTTTTGTAATAATAATAATAAGACTGCCACAAAAATATAAAAATGAGCATTGTTTGAAATATCCATAAGCTTTGTTGCCTATGGATATTTTAAATAATCTCCAAACAATCAGTTTTTAAATTTTTCTATACCTACCTATTGTCACAGAATTCGCCCTATTACATCCTATTGTTGTGTTTATTTAAATAAAGTTAATATTTGTCCTTATGGTTCTGATGTCAAAAATGAGCATTTTCATAATCTTCAACGAACTTTTTCGAAACAAATAATACTAATGAGGAAGGAATAATACCTATAGAGAGAGGGGTAGAAACCATATTCCTCATGTTGTTTGAAAAACGTGTAAACGATAAAAATTGTAACGTCTACAATACTCTTAATTACCTACCACGACTTTGTACGGTATTAACCCAAAAATCAAGAAATAAAAATATTACGGCGATTCGTAATAAAATTATAGCAATTCCTTCGCACCGCGGACCCACTCCTCATCTGCATTTAAATTATGGATTTAAATAAAACCGGCAGTAAAGCTAGAGACGGATAAAACAGAATAAAAAACCCGGGTAGAGACCCCGCGGTAAAACTTGGCAAATCCCCTTTATGGCACTAGCTGGGGACTGATATTTAATTAATTTTAAATTATTCCTGATTTTAAAGTAAAACTAGGAACCAGTTTGATATAGGTACTAGCTTCTGTTTGCGTGCTTTGTCTTCGAACACAGTGTTTGCTATCCAGCAGGCGAGTTGTTGGTCAAACATGAAGATGATTGCGTTAAAATAGTAGCAAACAGGTCACATACGTAAGACTGCTACTTTTCAAAGTGAAAACATTTTTGCGCGATTAACAACTCAAAAAACAAATCGTTTGTCCTCCGTCTTAGTAAGTGATACATATTATACCTACACTTGACAAGGACAGCATTCTTCCAATTTAATGTGATAGGACCACCGGTTTAGACTGCTTGTTTGTCAGCCAGTTACTAGCATAGCTCAAATAATTATATATTATATTTTATGGTTCTAGAGATAAGTACATATTTTGCTACAACAACTACAGTAAACTTTTTCGAAACTCGTACAGAGGCTTACAAAAATGCAAATATCAAATAGTATTGCAGATGGATTTATATGGAAAACTTTTTTTAGTTGGCTCCAATTTATTTCCGTCTTCATTATCCGTCCATTTCCCGAGCAGTTGAGATTAACAGATCGCATTCCCATAAATAAACCGATGGACACATCCAATTTCATTGCGGGGACACGCGGGGGAGGCGAGGACAGGCGGGGGAGGGAGGAGAGCAGCCCAGATACGCAGGGACATGGGAAAGTGTGAGCCACAAAGTTGTGGTGTGAGCAGTACCGAAACATGGATGATGGTTAGATTTGTATCTTCATCATCATCTACAGCCGTCTATCCCACTGCTGGGTATAGGCCTCTCTTATCTTTCCATCTTCCTTGGTCTTGTGGCAATCGAGTCCAGGAGGGTTACGCTCAACTTTTAAGCCGATACAAAGTTGGCTCAACGCTAGTTTTTATCTTGCTTTCCTGGAATTAAGAGTGCGAGACAAACAGTTCAATTAAGCCTATTTTGAATTATTATGTCACTTGCTTGATTGTAGAAAATTCAAGATATTAACGGGTGCGAGCCAACTTTGCCGCGCTATAAGAGTTGAATATAACTCTGCAGGTTCTGTTCAAAATAAAAAGCTAGAGATAGAGAATTATCTCGGAAAAGTTAGGAACTAACGTCTGCAAGTATGTATCTACTACTATGCAACAATACTGTGAACGTAACCCCCCCAAAGGTCGTTTGTGTAGGTAGGTCATGTTAATAAAAGCATGTATACTTTTGAAGAATTGTACTAAGACAAAAATAAGCAAGAGAAGCTAGAGCCTGTTTGGATGTGGCGTTGGCACTAATGTGGCATTGGGGGCGCTGCTGTCCTTATTTCATTATTTTAACCGACTTCAAAAAAGAAGGAGGTTATCAATTAGGTCTGTATATTTTTTTTGTATGTTTGTTCACCTATCAGACAATTAATTGTACATTGATTTTGACGACTATTTTTGTATTTGGTAGATTATACTTCAGAGGTGGTCCCATATACATTTTATCCAAATCGATAAAGTACTTTAGTTTTTATAACAAAATAACTAGTAAAATATCATCCAAGCGCCTGTAAAAAAGTGAATAGCAATTTACGTATGTGCGTATATTGCGTATTTTGAAGTCAGTTTTTTCAGTTTTTTAAACTATAATTATGTTCATTCGAGACATTAGTTTAAATTTTTTGTACGATAGCTCTCTATTCAAACAGACTCTATAATCTAATGAAAATAAACAAACAATGCAGACGGATCAGTAAATCAGTTTACAATTGAACAAAGTACGTCATCAAGTGAGACAGTCGGAAATGTTAGGGTAGAAAACTCAATCTATATCCGATACCAGCATCCCCTTGTTAGCTGAACAGGGAAGAACTGTACGAGGGAAAACCTACATTGAATTTTTTAACTGAGTCAAATCGTTGGACAGTTCACACAGCGCTATCTAGCACTAAGCTACGTAAAGTGTGCGCTTTGGGAATCATTGAGTTGACGGAATACTTAAGTATCTATATAATTCTTTGCTTATAGTGATTTGTTGTCTTTCTGATTGTTACAATTTTGATCGTAAATATTTGCAAGGCTAAGATAGCATCCTGAGATTACGCAAGAGGTTATTACGTCAAAAATTGTATAAATTGTGTTAAGGTTACAGAGCTTTAGCAAAATTTATAAGATTTCTGGAAAAAATATCGCAAATTTTCTACAAAACTACAGAGGTTGGCAGAGAAGTTTGGTGTTGGACTGGAAATTTGTGACATTTTTTCCAGATTTTTACGTGTAAAATTTTTGTGAGTTCACTGAAGGGATTCTTATTTTCTTTCGTCGTACAGCGAGGTTTTCAGCTCACAGACTCTAGTCAGCCTAGATGTTACATGTTATATATACCTATATTTGTTTACGTTTTTTGTTCCGATAGACTTGCTCTATACCACTAACACGGCTAATATTCAACGTGTTTGCGTCCTGCTTCCTCCATCCCTAGTCCTGCCCTGTTGCCCAACAGTGCCGGAATAGCATTTGCATCTAAATGCCGAAACCAAGACGCTCATAAAGTTGCCAATGCCTGGGAGCAGGCTCTCTGAATACCGGGCTTTAATAATACTTTCATAATTGATTTTCGTGACAAAGCACGCAACGCGTGAATAAGTATACGTTCTAGGTCTGCGTGCTTCATCTTCGGTCACAGCGTTGCTTTCTGGTAGTCAAACGAAGATTGGGTATTATTCTGGATAAAAAATACGCTCTTCCTAAAAGCAGTACGCATTTTGGCAGTTAGCATTGCATTTACAACAAGTATAAGCTTAGAAAACTCAAAAAACCCCGACAAATAAAAACAACTGGACCAATTTTGACGAAATACAGTTAAAACACTCTCGATATAATCTTTCAAACAAAAAAACTTGATCAAAATCAGTCCATCCCTTTGAGAGCTACGATGGAACAGACACACACACATACAGAAACACACGTCAAACTTATCACCCCTCTTTTAAGTCGGGGATTAAAAGCAATTCTTGATGATAATTCTTGATTTTCTTTATAATTGTTTATTGCATATTATTATTATACTTAAGGAAAAACGCTCTAGACGCACTTCCATGTGAATTCATCCGTTAATCGAATACTTCCTCCTTGACAATCGAGGTAGGTTCGATGTCCTTGACAGAGTAATATTGTTAGTCTACGATTGTAAGTTTTTCAGGAGTAACATGTGGTTGTTTCTGTTGAAAAAATATTAAAATTGAATGAAAAATGATGAATATAACAGCGATTTCAGTGTATTATACGGCAAAACGGCGCGAATGAGATGTGAAGAGATAGCAATTGCGATTGTTACGTAGTCTCGCTCACTCACTCATACTACGTACTCACGTAGTGTAGGTATCTGTCACGTTCTGACGTCACAGACCATAGCTGCAAGACAGTCGTGTTTTACACGAAACAAAAAGAAAACTTTAATAACTTCGTCATTTCTTAACAAATGTTTATAAAATTATTTATTTTAGGAAAGTGTAGCAAAAAAAAAAATATATAAATTAAATAACTACTCCATTACAATTAAAAGAACATTGAAATTCTATATTTATTTTAAAAGCATGTAAAAAGTAATTAATTTAAATTTATTTATTTTATTTTATTAACCAATATTCCGATCAATATAGAAGTTTCCGGCAGCCTAGTCGGGAGACCGTCTGACTTGCGATCCGCAGGTCCTGGGTTCGAATCCCACGGCACGCACCTCTTTCTTTTCGAAGTTATGTGCGTATTGTTGATTGCCGCCAACTTCAAACGGTGAAGGAAAACATCGTGAGGAAACCTACATGTCTGAGAATTCGCCTTTCTCAATGATCTTGAAGATGTGTGAAGTCTGCCAACCCGCACTTGGCCAGCGTGGCAGACTATGGCCTAACCCTTCTCACAATAAGAAGATGACCCGTTCCCAGCAGTGGGACAGTTTGTAAAAACAGGGCTGATAAAAAAAAAACAATATTAATTAATTATCTTATGACTGATTAATATCGTGAGTTTTTTCCGGTTAATCAAATAATATAAATGAATACTCACGGAAGTTTGAGTACAGATTATATGTAGGTACTCATAAAAAATTATAAAATATTCTAAAAATCCTAGTGCCATATACATGATAGAATTCAGATATATTTTACTAAGATTCAGATTCAGATTTCATTTATTTGCCAAACATATCGCACATACGTTGCTATAACGTCACTTATGCAAATGATGTAATATTTCAGGAGAAGCTTTTGAAAATTCAACATCCTATTACAACGTATAGTTCTTCTCGATAAACAAATAAAACGATAATAAATTTAAACTACAACTTTTAACTTCATTTTAAAGTAAGAGCAAACATCTTACTAATTACTATTAAAGAAATATAAACGTAAACAAATTATTTCCCTCGCAGAAGTGACGTTATGGCACTAGAAAACAATTAACTGGGCAATTATTTCAAAACAAATAAAACAAGAAATCATACATTTCTAAAAAAATATTTACTATTGTAGCAAAGAAGTAAAACAAAGTTTCATAATTCTACATAGAACTTTACTGTTAATCAGAATCTTTAATAACAGTCATCATTTCACTATTAATTAGGCGAAGTTTGGTGTTCAATCAATCATTGATCGATCATGTATGGCATTTAAAAAATATAATTACGCAATAATCAACTGTATCAAATTATTTTACTTATCTCTAATACAAATTTGGTATACATTCTTAAAAAACTTAAACAATTGTTACATTTCCAGGTTAAGGGAGGTTTAACACTGTCATTTCAATTATCTATAGAACTACTCAATTCAATTATCTATATTACTATTAATTAGGCGTTTTAATCACAGTCATTGTACCCGTATGGTATTTAAATCTAATTACGTAATAATCAACAGTATCAAATACAAATTCTTTTACTTATTCTAATTATCATTATGTTCATACTAATTTGTTAAATAACTTAGAATCACTGCCATATTCCCAGGAAAATTAGGGAGTCTTTAACGCTGCGGTTACAATAGTTGTTTTCCCTGCAAGTGTAAATGTGTCTTTGTAGACTATAAGTAAAATAAAACCTAAATGAGATCATTGTAAAAACCTTCATAGTATCTTGGGACGAGATTAGCCTCCAATAATTGCAATAAATCACGCTTTTTGCGTTCTGTAATTGGTATTTTTGAAGTGTAAGCTTGCTTTAAAGAAATTTCATCTATTCTTCGATTGCCTCTATTTCCGCGTAATTTTTTTGGTTGAACAATAGCTTTTGCTTCTTCCCAGTTTTCAGTTTTGTAAGTGGTTCGATATTGGTAATTTTCACAATTCTTGGTTAATTTAATACTTTTGATGTCACCAGTTTTGATAACATCA
Organism: Lycia hirtaria; assembly: GCA_947563715.1. Classification (NCBI taxonomy): domain Eukaryota; kingdom Metazoa; phylum Arthropoda; class Insecta; order Lepidoptera; family Geometridae; genus Lycia; species Lycia hirtaria. Next base: position 2,073,133 of record OX387377.1, on the reverse strand, counting down.
CCATTGACATTTTTCGCCATATTAAAGTTCATGTTCTCCTCGAGTGATTTCAAATCGAAGAAATCGTCATAATTCATTTCATTTACCACAAATGGTTTGCCTGTCTTTTTGGCCCCACGAATTAGGGAAATGTATTGGTCAGGAACATAAATACATCCAGCATTTTTGGCTCTAGTCACAGATTTTTCTATTACTGAATGAGCTGCATCACCTTCATTTTGCGTGTGGCCACGAATCAAAAAGTTGTGTTGAATTGAGTTAATATTTAAGATACTCACTGCATAGTAGTACATTGCAAAAACAAATCGATTTTTTTGCTGACCACAGCAATTATCAGAATAAATAATGACATCGGAGCCTGGTTTTTCTAATGCAATCTGCTCCAGGTATTTGTACACACACGACCCTATTTCGATGGCTCCTCTATTACCCAACCCTTCGTGCCAAAAATAACAGGTTGTTTCTTGCTTGTTTGCATTCGATATTGTTAAATTATAACAATTAAGTCTTGATTTGTAGTAGAAAGAGCTTGATTTGCCAACAGGGCAGGGTAGCACCGCTTGTAAGTCATAGGTGAAAACAATAGTGTTGTTGTCAGATTCATGACATCTTTTCATATCCCTGTCTTTTTCATGTCTACTTAAGCTTTTTTCTTCCTGATGTAAGTTGAAGCTGCCACGTAATTTATTCTTTTCTTCTTCAGAGGCATTTTCATATGCTTCACACTCATCGCAACGATCTTTTTTGGGTTTGAAAAATCCAATATTAAAATCTTGGTTGAAAATCCGTGAGTAGGCGTCGTAGTTTACAATAGGCTTGTTTTGTTGCTTCTGAATTTCGGAATAATTTCTGTGCAATTCTGCGACTGTCAAACCCCCATCAATGAATTGTTTACTAGTATTAGCCCTGAGATAATGACTTTCAACCTTTGGAATTGATTCGATATGATCCTTTACTGCTTGTATAACTTCAGGTTGCAATTTACATTGCTTTCCGTGTTTTCCTCGTTGATCAGGTGGAATAAAGCCATCATTCCGCGCTTTGCCGTCGATAACAGTTCGAATAATCCGTTGTGTGATACCCAAAGTGTTGATGAGAAAAGTTTTACAGACACGGATCTCTTTATTCTCATTAAGCAAGTAATATGCAGTGTTTTCTTTTCTATCGTACATTTTGTTAGTCTTTATGCGGCGGTAAGAACATTTTAGTGTTCTTGTACAAGCATTTAAAAAACCCCGTTGCCTTTCTACACTTTCCAACTTCCAGTAAGACTCAAATAGTTCCGCCCTTTTTTGTTCAGTAAATTTTGCAGCACAAGACAACCGACATTTTGAAGTACATGTAGGTCCCATTGTTTTACCTTGATTTAGTTTTTTGGTGTTTACTGAGATATAAGGTTGACCAGAATTTTTCAAGCGCTTAGCAACACTCTTTTTCCATGTTGTTGGATTACGCGTACGCTTTCTGCCTCTTGGTGTAGTTATAGGTTGCGCTGGTTGGTTATGCTCGTGAACAAGACTCTCATTATTCGAATTATTATTTTCAGCAGAATTATCACTGGAACTGCTACTTGAATTGCCACTGGAACTACTATTGGAGCTACTGCTGGAACTGCTACTGGAGCTACTGGATGAAGACGACCTTGCACGAGGGCCAGGCCTGTATTCATCTCCTGAATCAGAGCCAGAGAAATCGCCTGTTGGGAAGTCAATACCATCTGGTTCATTCGTTTCATTAGTGGCAAACAAAATAGACGGAGAGTTACTGGGGTTCTCAAAAGTAGTATCATCCTGCTCTGGAATAGTTGTTGTGTCATCTAGGTTGGCTGGTGCTACTTGCTTCTCGGAATTTGTATGATGAGACAGTGTATTTTTTTGTTCGGAATATGGCATTCTTGTAGATTTGGCTGAATCTTGCACTTCAACCGAGTTTTGATTGCCACTTGAAAGTGCAAGTAGCACAAGGTTTTTGCCGCGTTGGTTCATTTGGGGTCTGAAAGAAGCAAAATACCCACATAATGATAACAACAAAATAAACAATCAACTGATTTATTGATATCATAGGTAATTTTTAATTACCACTAAATAATTGCTTATTAGGTTAGTTAAAGGAATCAATTGATAATGTCGGAACAATTACCTTAAATAAATAAAATTAGTATAAAATAAAAACATGAATCCTTAAGCTAAGCGCGCACTACGAAATTTATTCGTTACGATTTTTAAAGAACGAAATTAAATAGCTTAGTCTGCGTAATAGCGGAGGCCGACAGTTAATACTGTTCCACCACGAAAGACGTGATTGTACATCCACATTAACATGGATGTACTACAGAAAATAACCATTTTATGTTACTTAAAATTAAGTTACATAAATAAAACATAAATTACAACAAAACAAGAAAATAAACATAAATTTTAAGTTAAATACTTTTGAAGAAGAAGATAACTTAACGTTACTGGTCCATCCTTTGACATCATCAAGACCTTTTAAAGATTTTTTACGTATACGGTATAATGATCTACGTGTACCTACTTGATAAAAAGTTTTATTGTTATTTTCGGATGACTATTAAAAGTTTTGATTATCGCATCTGCTATTTTAAATCCCAAACGATTTGTTTTCGCATTTCGCGGATTGTAGTATATTTCTGTTATTCACAGAATTGCGAATTTTTTTCGCAACGACATGTTATCGTAGTGCGCGCTTATCCTTACTATACTCGTACTGGAGCAATATTGTCAAAACTGTTAATCTAAAGCTAACTTTAAACCATAAAATACAAAGATTGGGGAAACAATGTCACTACTTACACAAGTGTCATTGTTGTTTCAAGATACAAGTGTGACAACTAACTAAGTGCCGTTATTGCTCCAAAAACATAAAAATAAATTGTCACAATTACCTTAGTAACGTTGTAGCTCCAGGAGACTACTTCTAGTGCGGGGGACCGCGCGCAACTGACCAATGAAACGTTGTTTCTCCCAGTGGCGTCCAGATTCGCGCCAAAACCATAACGACACTAACGCCCTCACGCGGAAAGCATGCGTACTACACAAGCGACAATAACGCACCAAGTAAAGAGGAAGATTAGGTGTCTTTTCTCATACTCAGTTCAGTTTTGACAAACATTACATAAGTGACGTTATAGCACCGTATGTGCGATATGTACAAAATAAGATGTTGCAAGATATGCAAATGTCTATACATAAAATACAATATTCTACTTTAAATTAAGAAACCAAGATGTCACAGAGTGAAATTAAATACATATTATTAATTCTGTAATCACTTATTAACAATTTTTTTATGATTTATTTAAATATTTAACTGACAATGCTAAAATGAATTTTTTAAATACTATTATTGTAATGTGACAATGCATAATTCGTTTTTCTACTAATATAATATCTTGTTATAATAGTGGATAAGCTCTTATGTGAATAAATAATATCAATATCAATATCATACTTCGCGTCAAAATTATGATTCATTTCGATTAATTATGATTAATTGCAATAAAAAAACTTGTCAAAATATTTATGTCATAGGGGTTTATTTTAAATAAGCCTCATTACGAAAGGATCTAATGATCAATTAGATACCATAATTATCGACGTCTTCTCGAGCCAACGTCTCGAAATCCGACTTTATTGATAAATTACAATTATTTTATCCATTAATCTATTCCGAAGTTCCAGAAGGCTCGGTTAAAAGCATTAAACAATTTAGCAGAGCAGCCACAATTTCATTGCGAATAACTTGAGGGCGAATTTCGCTCCTTCTTGTATCTACGTTTCTTAAATTGTTAAGTTTATGGACATTAATTTTGTTAAGGAGGGTAAGTAATTAATTTATTGTCTCTTTATTGGAGGAAATTGAGTTAGAGTAGGGAAAAGTATGTTATTGGAACACAGTTTCGCAAATTTGTATCTTTTTACCTGACTGCCGAAGGAGGGTTATATTTTAGGGCATGTGTATGTGTGTGAGTAAGTAATATGTATTATATTTTTTTGGCATGCCCTATGGCGGGTGTATGGATTTTGACATGAGATGTATGAGAGGTATAACTATGAATCGAGATTATAGTGGAAATGACATTGGGTACAGGAATTTACGATGGCAACCATGACAAAAATGGAAGGATTGCTAAATAGGAAAACTATACCACCGTTATGTAGAATTTACTCACATGTAAAAGCAATTAACAAGCACTTATAGTTTTGGAAATATACGGCAGGCGCGGCAAACTAAACAGTTATTTGTAACTATCAATTTAATTAAATGTAAATAATTAAAGAAGTAAGAAATTAAAATTTCGTGCAAATTTCATTTAAACTAACATAAGTTAATTTGTATGTTCATGGTTATGTACACAAGAAGCTCGGTTTTAAGTTAACATAAATTCTGATGTGCTACTACTGAACCCTATAGGCTATAGGTTAGATTAGACAGTATGGGCCTTACCGAAAAACGTTACTCAATTTTAACCAACGTGTTAAGTTCTCTGTCTTCTTTCCGCAAGTGTCATTATATTTCAGCTAGAAGTAGACAAAATATGTTAAGCATTGCTTAAAGTTAAGTAACGTTTTTCGGTAAGGCAGTATACAATTTTGCGCGTGACTCGACACACAACTCGTTCGGTTATTTAGTTTTGTCCATGAGTAATTACCCTCCTCCTTGCGCAGTCGGGTGAAAAAGGAAACGTCGCTAGTAGAATACTTAAGTTTACTTTCATGTTTCAACTCTAACTTTATCTTTATCTGTAATAAAATAGAGATACCTACGTTAGGTCCAACAATAAATACGTGGGCCGATAAACAAACATCGCAAACGTGCCTCAGCCCTAACGCTTCTCCGACCTCCACATAGCTTACAAGTTCGAGCCAACAAAAGCTCTTTAGAACAGAATTACACACGCGTAAAAACGGGAAAGGTCCAAGACATAACGTATGCTCCTTCGGAATAATAAGCGAAAAGAACAAGATCGGACAACGTTGTCCTGCGACGATGCTTAGCGGTTTGTTAGGTTTTGAAATTAAACTTAAGAACCCGCGATTAGATAATAGATAATGGACTGGTCAGTCTTCGGATGGGTGACCGTGAGTGGCATTTCTTTGATGACACGTAAAATTGTAGGTCCCGGTTGTGTGTTCTTAAAAAAAAACAGCAATTGTCAAGGTAATGTATAAGTAGACGAGAATGGAGAGTAAAATTTGAAAGACGGAACACAATTAAGTATATTTCATTACATACGAGAAGAAAGATATAACGTAGAGAGAAAGAGACAGCTGTATATTCCGACGTCACGGAAATGGAGTAAAACAAGAGCAAAGTATACTACAATAGAAAGCGATAAAATAAGTTGTTGTCATGTATGACAATACACCTGACTCGTTAAAAATTTGCTAAAACAGAGCCCTTCAGTCCGGAAGACACGCATACTACTGCTTGGCGATCTACGCGCGCTCGCCCTACCCGTTTACTGGAGTACCTGCACGGCACATTCGTTAACAGTCGAGGCAAGCGTTGCGAGCTTCAAGCGTTCAAATTCCAATTAACATCACACCCTAACTTCAAACATGTGTGTGTTATTTTATTATATAATACATATACAGACGTTAACTTGTGTGTCACTGATTAGCACGCTGTTGTAAAGAGTGACAAAATGCACACTCATAATACTTGAGTTTGCCGTTAGTGAGAGACATTTTTTTCTATTCTATAATAGGCTTACGCTTGACCGCAACTCACCCGGTGTTAAGCGACAGTTACGGTCTACGATGGAGCGCGCTTGCTTAGAAGAAAACTATTCACTCGCGATTTGAAGACACCTAGATTATATCTATTCGGAAAAACCCATTCAGGAAGCGCATTCCACATTTTGGCGGTACGCACAATGAAAGTAGAGCCAAAGCGTTTCGTACGTGTTTTCGGAATATTAACCATATAACGATGTGAATGAGACATCGAGCTAATATACATATTAGTTCAATGGTGAGAGAATAAGGAACTACAAACTTTAATCTGGCTAAAAGTTTAAACTTTAATCTTTAATTTGACTGGCCTTGTGGCTCAGTTGGCAGTATGTCTGCTTGCCGAGCTGTAGGTCGCGGGCTCGATCCCCACCCAGGGCAAATATTTGTGTGATGAGCATGTATGTTTGTTCTGTGTCTGGGTGTTTCTATGTATCATATGTATATATTTACAAAAAAAAAGTACTTATATATGTATTCTATCAGCCATCTAGTTTCCATAGTACAAGCTTTGCTTAGTTTGGGCTAGATGGTGTTGTGTGATATGTACACAAATATGTATGTATGTATCAATATTGTGGCATGGTTTCAACTCGTGGAGCTGAATTAGTCGACAGACATACAACGCAACAGGCGTTCACTTTACCCTGAGAGCGCGGCGCGATGGGATAATGAACAGAGTTTGTGCGGATCCCCAGGTCCCGCTGTGGCCCCCCGAGCGTATGACGGACACAATGAGGGAGCCACTGTGTACTCATCATAACTCATGCAAAACGACTTGTGACAGAGGGTCGAAGGCTGCTTTCAGAAATGCGATTCTATTTTTATTTTTTTTATTATAAAGTACCTGGGCGACCGAGCTCCCCTCGGATTTTTTATGCCTGAAAATACTAGCAAACACGGGTTCACTAAAAATGAAACCTAGCAAGATCGATTTATCGTCCCCTAATCTACCTACAAACCAAATTTCATTATAATCGTTGGAGCCGTTTCCGAGTTTTTATATTCAGATTATATATATACACACCTTTATCGGTCTGGGGTGATCGATGTGCTTTTTGTCTAGTAGTTTAGTTAGTTGAGTCTGTATATTGTTGTGTTGTAGTTAATAAAGGCGCTTGCCATGAAAAAAAAATATATATACATATAAACAAGAATTGCTCGTTTAAAGGTATTAGATTAGATTAGGAATAGAACTTAAATAAATATCAATTTTGGCTAGTGCGCCAATAGCGTGGGTCCTAAAGAAACAAGTATCTGTATTAAAAGAAAAACATAATACCCGACTGCAGAAAAGCAGTTTTTGCTGTGTAACTTACGATTTCGTTACGCTTGTAAAGGACTACAGCTGATGCGCATTTTTTACTATAATTCTAGTGAAATCTGATATTATTTATTTAAAGAAAGTTCGTTAGAGGTAACGAAATAGGGCATTTTTTTATTTTTCCGAGGGTCGTATTATTATTATTAAAAAAATTAGCCTATGACACTCAGGAAGTGAAGACTAATCTAACGACACCTCGCACATCTAAATCGGTCAAGCCGTTTAAGCTGTAGACGATCATACAAAACATACATACACTCGAAAAACATTACTCTCCTTCTGACGCAGTTCGGTAAAAAAGAAGAACATGACTGATGCGATTTGGTGTAAGTTCAGTTTCATTATGGGTAAATAGCTTTTTTATTATACGCCAAAGTTTATTAAGAAAGCGTTGCAGTTCCCTTTTCAGTTAAGCACGCATTTGTGCATACAATATTATATTATAATAGTGAATCACCATCAAGGAAGATTTTGATATTCACATAATTTACTCAATGATTTTTTTATTTCTAAAATTAACAAAATTGAAAAAAGACACCCTTGTCGTGCTTTTGTTTCAAAATAGCAAACCACTTCATTTTGCGTCAATTACTTTTCATTCTACGTGTCGATTGTTTTTTTTTTTTTTATTTTTTTTTATTATTGTTATTTTTTTAATATACTTTTCTATTTACAAGTTTTTTGACCAGTCGATGACTTGAAAACGTAGTTTTAGTTCATCCATTGTTTATTTTCCAATACCTCGATATGATAACAATACAAACAATTATGTTTAAATAACAATATTCGAAACGACAAGTCGTCCGTCTGTGTCCTGCCTGTTTCAGAAGTGACCTCAGTTTATTCCCTTTGTGATATTATGAATTCTTTCCCAAGCATGAACATCTTTTGAATATCTCCCGGTTCAGATAAGAAATAAAACGCAAACGGATAAAACAAATAATACATGTAATAATAATTAATTACAGTTTAAAAAACTAAAAAACACACCACAAATTATTGTGGTCAAAGTTCATTACAAGACTTTTCTAACAAATCCAAACACAGCTATGATACGATGTTCCATCATGAAGTTCTAGTTCATATCTTCCGGCTCCATCATCAGATCAGTTCGACAGTACCATATTATTGTATTGTCATCAGAACTACATACAGCTGTCAATTTTCATGACGCTACGATCCTTGGAATATGGTTAAATTAGTTACCTTAGATTTCATTACATAGTTACAGTTAGTTAAGTAGTTACTAATAAAAGCGTGTTAAAAATTGCTAAGATGTTGGCTCATTTGGTAGAACGACTGGCTTACGAGGCGAAAGTTGTGACTTTAAATACCGACAATGCTTTGGGCTTATGGCGAAGGAAAACATGAAGAAATCATTGCATGGTGGCCATTGGAGGTAGATGATTTTCTAGACAACTGGAGGCAATTGTCACCCTAAATAATATAATTTAAATTAAACAACTTTTAACGAATTTATTGCATATATTATGTAAAATTTTAAGACCTGGCGTTTCGAACCACAGACAATTTTTTTAACCGACTTCCAAAAAGAACGATGTTATCAATTCGGCTTGCATGTTTTTTTAATATATTTGTACACCGACACAAACAGATACATACTTATGTAGATTGTGCAGATACTACAGCGACAACTGCATATTTTTAGGCACAATAGTTTTGTTACTTTGTATTTGTGTTCTCTCTTATCTTTTTATTGTAGTGTGGTGTATAAAAATAAAATATTTTCTTTCTTTCTTTCTTTTCTTTTCACCGTTTACTCAGTCAATTGCGCACTGATTTTGATGATTCTTTTTGTATTTGGTAGGTCCATACTTAAGAAGTGGTCACATAAATTTTATCATAATCGATGCAGTACTTTGGTTTTTATAACAAAATAACTGGTAAAATATCATCCAAGTGCTTGTAGAAAAGTGAATAGGAAGTCGCGTATGTGCTTATTGTATATATAAAGTTGGTTTATTCAGTTTTGTAAGCCATAATTATTTTCGCTACGCTCAGAATTTTAGGCTACGATCATTCCCCAACCCCCACTTGTGTGTCTGTCGGGTTGTCCCCCACTTGCGTGTCTCCCACTGGTGGACAGTGACACGTGTTTAAAAAAATTGTGCAAAGCAAAACTACTGTCCCTTTTAGCTAGTCTAGGACTTAGTTGGTAATACGAGTCGTTTAGGGTCTGGCATCGACCTAAAAAATAGCTGGATCAAAAATAGAAAGTAAAAATATGATAGTTTTGATTTAATTTTCCGTATTATGTGACAGTTATTATTTCTCCTGTTTTTAAATTACTTTTATTTGTTTCGTATGAAAATATTAATTAACACCGCCTATTATTTTTAAGGTCTGTCCAGCCACAAGGTGGACAGAAGATATCATACAAGTGGCAGGAAGACGCTGGATGCAGGCCGCTTCCAACCGGTATTTTTGGAAATCCATGGGGGAGGCCTATGTTGACTTCTTGTCTACTGCTGGACATAGCTATATATTGCTGAGATGATGATGATGATTTCTACATACAAGCGTACAAATTATGAATATGTTCACTAATTGTCTCGCTCGAAATAAATTCACAAATCGCAGGTGTGATATTACTCTTTATTTTCTCTCTCTGTCTTTCTATCTTTCTTACTATTAGTTACAGTATCTGGTGAGCTGTGTTCAAAACGTCTAGCCGACCACAAAAACCTGTTTTAGAACAAATCTCATTTCGTAAGATTTTACCGAAACATCTGTTACCTCAAGAAATAAAATGATTCATTACGGAAAGTAATTATTAAAGTATAAAATCGTCGCCTCCGTTTTAATTCCTCCCTTGAAGCCTGAAAGGGGACAATGGCCCTCAGAGACGAATACAATTTTTGCTCACAATAAAAATGTATTTTCTTCTTCTTTTTAATTTTGGGTTATTGTTTTCCGCGGACTTCAGTTCATTGTTGAAAGTTTTTATTATGTCTGGAGTGTTTCTGTTGAGACCGGCGGAGAATGACCCCGTTTCTACATTATAGTCATTCACTAAAAAAATATTATTAAATATCTATGGTCTACAAATATTTAATAGTGATTCATGGCCGCTTTTTATGAAGCCAAAAGAAGGGTTATTAATAATTACAATTTAAGAAACTGAACAAAAGTCGATTTGATTTTTTTAAATTAATTTTAAATTTAAATTATTTTTTTTTAAATTATTATTATTCCAAATAATAATCCCCCGTCAAATAGTCCTTACAAAATAAAATGATATTAAGTAAAAATTATTTATTCCACATGTAAATCCATGTCAATCAAATCAAATCATAAAATCAAGTAAATTAAATTAAAATAAAATATAGTAATATGGAAGAGCAGTAGATATGGAAGATCGACCTACCTTTATGTAGATTATTCATTTCGAAGTTTTTGAATATAGCCTCAGAGACTTGAAAAAATAATAAAGTACGCACTTAACCCGAACTGACTTTGATTTAAGTCTGGGTTTGAGTGGGTAAGTAATACCTATTTAAAAGTAAATTGAACGAAAAATTCGAAACCGTTTTTCATACTTTCTTAATTAGCTTTCTGTACCTTCACTAACCATATGCTGCGGTTTTACTTACGCTGGAGAAATCGTTTCTCAGTGGATATATCAACTTCACAAGGTAGGTACCATCCATCCTATCCTTCAATATTTATATCTCTAGGAGGAAAAGTTTAGGCTGTACGTTGTCTGATAGTTACTATACTCATCCAAACTCCTTTTTAACCGACTTCCAAAAATAAGGAGGTTCTCAATTCGAATGTACTTTTTTTTGTGTATTTTGTTCATCGATTACTTCGCCAATTATGAATTGATTTTTATAATTTGTTTGGTAGGCCATACTTCAGATGTGGTCCCATATTTTGATGATCCTTTTGTACTTTAGGAGTGGTCCCATATAAATTTTATCAAAATCGGAAGTAAAAAAATAGTAAGTTTATATTTTGGTAAAAAGCAAACCGTACAGGCATGGCTTAGCATAAACGGTTCCTAGCTTATATAAAAAAATGAAATTGGATAATATTTAATGGTAGAAAACAGTTGAAAAATATTATTTTTGTATGAAAAATGCGTAATTTACTGGCGAAAGATGCTGCTACAAGTGGCGACAACTAATAAAGTTCACTTTTTTTTTTAAATTTGTTCATTTTGTTTTAATGTAGTTAATATTTTCGAAGTATGATAAATAATTTTAAGTAGCTTAAGGAAGTCGAGTACAGTTGTTATATTATTAGACCTTATGAAATGAAGGTTTCATTTAATTGCTCATCTATATACACAAATGTATATTAATATATACCTACCACTGTAACTACTTATAACTATTGTACTTTTAAGCATATGTTGAATAAAAATTGTTTTGATTTGATTTTGACAAATGATAAAAAAAAGATTCGCGTTCTGGCTTGTTCCTGGTGTAAAGACTGGCCATTGCTAGTCAACGAGGTAATGCCGGCAGCCTTTGAGAACCTTTGCACCGGATTCGGTCAGGGGCGGGTTATTCGACCAAAACAAAGTATTATAATACGTAGTATACATATATATATATTTTATGATATGTGGATATTATATGAACCTTTTGTGTGGAGGATATTTTGTACCCTCATTACCAGCTGATTATGTGTGTGAAGGTTGGATGTGTGTACTTGTTAGTGTGTAAGTAGGTGAGTGTCCCGCACCTTGTGTATTTTGGTAAAGCAAATCCATTATCCAAATAAACAGGCATCCTCGTCATGCTTAAGGAAAAGTAAAGCTGGGGTGATGTCGCACTAAGTCTATTAGAGCAAACAACCTTTTAATCTGAAATATTATATTTTAAGCAAATAAAAAAAAATATGAGTCCGTAGTTCGACCATTGTCTGTCTCGCTCGCGCTTACCCACATTTTTGAAGATATAAATAGACTGCATGAACTTAATAAAAAACGTCGTTTATATAACTAAGTAAACAACATCACAAATATTCGACATAAAATTTTATTTGATCCAAGTTAATTTTCATACATAAAATCATTTTTGCGTTAATAATTTCTAAAAATGATTTTTATTTATGAAAATTTGCTTGGATCAAATTGAAATTTTTGTCGAATACTTGGGATGTTGTTTTCTAGTTTTACAAACGATGATTTTTTTTAAAGTTTATTATAGATATAATTTAATTGAATGAATCATTCAGTTATATTATATTTTCAAACTTTAGGGTATGCGCGAGCTACACGAACGATGGTAGAACTATGGACTCTTAAATTAATAAGTTATAGTCAACGTATGGGAACTTTGAATCCGCGTCAAATATTACACGCAGATTTTTTCGAAGGTTTTTGATTTTTTACTAAAATATTAGTAATCAAATTACTTAATTAATTAATTAGCAGTCGTTTTGATCGCTAATACTTTGGGTAAAACTTCGAAAAAAACTACATTCAATGCTTGACACGGATTCAAAGTTCCACGTTGACAGTACAAACTTAAATAGTAATATTATCTTAGTAAAATTTACAATAAAAACCATGTCTATTGTTATCCAAGTTAGCCGACCAGGCAGCATGTTTGTCAGAAAATTTTCACCAACGAGCACTCCAAATAATAACTGGTGTGTGAAAATATTAATGCATAATTGGCGAACAAACATCGCTGAACAAAGCGATTACTTCGCCAATTATGCATTAATTTTAATAATTCCTTTTTATTTGGTAGGTCATACTTCAGATGTGGTCCCATATAAGTTCAATCAAAAGTAGGTTCAGTACTTTGGATTTTATTACAAAATAACTGAAAAAAATTCATCCAAGAATTGCGTATTTTGATCTTGGAGTTTTCAGTTTTTTAAACTATAATTTTATTATATAATTTATAATTCATTGCTAAAAATAGCAACACCAAACAAATGTACTTTTTTTTAACTATGTCTGTATGTTATGTCATGGTTAGATCCTTGTCGGTTATCACCTTAACTGCGGCGCTCGAGCAAAAAGCTTACGAATCTAATAATTCAATACATTACCGCCGATTTCACGGCGTTAACCAGTAATGCTTGCATTGTGCCGCCGGGAAATATATTTACAGAGCGGGAATTTGTTGCCATGACTCGTAAATATACGAATAAATCTGCTAGTTTTAATAGACTTCAAAAAAGGAGATTATCAATTTAATATGTACAAGTATGTATGTAATATTGTTAGAATAGCACACTTTTCACATATATGTTGGTTTATGTGGGCTTCTAATTAAGTAATTGTATTGGAATTGGAATTTGGTCCCGGAAAAAAATCATCATTTTACTAACTCAGCAAAACCGATTGACCAAATTTGATGTGTGAAGCGATGTGAGATGTCTTTATTTCTTAAGTATCATGTTAAGTACCACACACACTCGATTAATTAGCTAAAAAATAGCCGAAGTTTAACTACCACACACAGATGTAAAAAGTAGGTATGTGGCTGTAATGTCTGTCACATACGGACAGACATAATACGGCGAAGTTATAAGGGTTCCTCGTAGATGCTAATTGCCCTAAAAACGAGGTTATCCTTTTTTTATACATAAATACCGACACGTCTGTGTCTTAGCAGCATTAAATTTGACTAAATTTGCATCGCCCCAATCGGAGACTGCCCTAAGAGCCGAATTTATGCGCTAAAAGATTTTTATAGTTCAAACAGTAAAGCTTACGTGGCTTTGCGAAGAGCTTTATTCCATTTTTTACCGACTTTAAAAAGAAGGAGGTTTACGATTCGGCTGTATGTTATTTGTTTGTTACCGCATAACGCCGTCATAAGAAAAGCAGGTCAAGACTTTAGAATCTATTCTGATGGAGAAATAATGTATATTTTAATTAATTCATTAATTCACTTAATTCATTATTTTGTTCGACTATTCGTGCGACAATCGAAACGTCATTTAATTATTTTCCATTTCTTGCCACGATTTTTCTCTTTCCAAACAGACTCCATTACGTTGTTTTAGAGTGCGTAGATTTACTAGTTTTCCAGCATACATCACCTTTATAATACTAAGAAAATATTTGCATAAACCTAACTGATAGGATTTTTTTTCAGAGCAATAGTAGTTATAACCTAACTTATCCAATTTATCATAATATTAACGAAGTTCTTTAAAATTTGTTCTCAGAGCTTATTATGGGGCTGGAGTGTTTCTCGACCCACGTAGAGTACTAGAAATGGCCACTCGAAACCTCACGACTCAGGCCTGTAAAAGGACCATTAGAAAAATAATTCTTTCAAAGATTTTCTCTGAAGGCCCTAATTACTTTTTTTCATAATACAATCTTTTGTAGTAATTTTTGGTAGAAACGTGAAAAAAGTCTGCGATTTTGTTTTATTATGCCACTTTCTTAGAAGGTACTTATACTAGTTATACATCTAGGATCTGTTAGTTTTAGGCACAGATTACAAGTGGGGGAGTGCACTGCAAAAAGTGTAGATGCTTGAAGTATTTGCTTTTTAATTTTTTGTTTAATGGCAGCTACCCTTAAATGACAACTGATTAAAATAAAAAGTACAACACAAGATAGTTCAAGTAACCACATTTATAATAAAACAGGGTTGCTTGACAGCTTGATACATCTCGTATTGGCAAAATCTATCTAGCCAAATACGCTCTTGGCTATTTCAAGTTAACGGAGGCAGAAAACTAATGGAAACAAGAGATAATTTTAGAACGGGCTCAAAACAACAACGCAAGACGGGGATCAAAGGCAGCCGCGTGGAACTGACGACCTGAAGTTACTTACCATTCTCTAGAAGTGACAATCATAATGTTTCCGGGAGTACTTCTGGGATAAGCCTATAATTGCCGTAGTGACATACTAAATTTGTGAAATTAAATAAAATAAAATAAATACTGGTGGACATTTCACACAACACTAACTAATCTAACTAAGTTAAGCTACTATGGAACTAGATGGCTGATATAATACATAATTATATACTTTTTATGTTTATATAAATAGAAAACTTTGTAAATATATACATAGAAACACCCAAACACAACTAGTTCATGCTCATCACACAAATGTTTGTCATGGTTGAGGGTTGAACCTACGACCTATAGCTTAAAAGGCAGACATATTACCAACTAAACTGTGAGGCCAGTTGGTTCAATTCGATAGGAAGACCTTCAGAGCCAAGGCATTCTTGGATCAAAGATCGTGAAAATATGGAGATGGATTTTTTAACGGTCCATATTACTGAAGTTTCTGTAATCTCTAGCAGCATTTAACCCCTTCCGGTAAACTTTTCTAATAATAATGTTTCGAGCTGAAACTCGACTGCGGGGCCACAGTTAATCGTCGATTATAATAGTTGCTGTTTGTTCTATACTTCCCTCGGTTCGTGTCAACAACCGTTGTTTAACTTGCCAGAACTTCACGTTAACGCGGTTTGTGATAGATTGGTATTTATGTGGTTCAGTGTTGTATTGGAACTTATGTGGCAGTGCATTTGTTTACTACGAGAAGCGTTTGGAGTTTGACTCTGTCTCTTGAACAGCTGGGTTGATTTAGTTCAGTCGAAGGCTTCATCATCATCATTACCTCAGCCATAAGAATTCCACTGCTAGACATAGGCCTCCCCCATGGGTTTCCAAAAGGATCTGATGGAAGTGGCTTGCATTCAGCGTCTTCCTTCCATGTCTACGAATGCTTCTGTCCATCTTGTGGCTGGTCTTCCAATCTTGGCTAAATGCTCCAAAAAACTTGTGTTCCAAAAGTCTGCTATTCGCAGAACTACCAGTTACAGGGTTGCAGTCGATATCTCTGCCCATTATTGTGAAGCCGATAGTTTCTATCCTCATAACATTTGTTAATAATCCCCCAAACTGCAATGTTCACCCTTTCGGAATCACTCGACCTCTCACCACACAAACCATTATTTAAATCAAAGTCCGGTTATGTGCCGTTAAAATTCACAACACGGCCCGGTCCAGCCGTGCCGGGGCCGGACACACGGCCGGTTTAAATTCCGGTCCAGTTTTCATTATTATTGCATGCCGTTTGGGTTTAATGAGCGAGTAAACACGTCTTAAATGCTGGATTAGGAGTTGGGGAGGTAGTGGGGACTAGCGTTATTGTGCTAGTTGTAGTGTTGCCTTATTATTGTAGTTACTGTTGCGATAAACGAGCGCTAGCGAGCCTTGAAGTGGTACACCTTCCTTATTATTACAAATTATGGACCCTATAAATAAAACAATACCTATGTTTTATTTCGACTGTTATTGGTAATAATTATAGTTTAAAAAACTTTAAAAAAAAATAGACTTCAAAATACGAAATTCCTTTACTTTGATGACATTTTCTTAGTTATTTTTTTAATAAAAACCAAAGTACTGAAGCGATTTCGATAAAATTTATATGAGACCACCTCTTAGATATCACCTACCAATAGAAAAAGAATCGTCAAAAACAATTCATTATTGACGGAGTAATCGCTGAACAAACATACAAAGAAAACATACAGTCGAATTGAGAACCTCCTTCTTTTTGGAAGTCGATTAAAAATATGTCTTGTGCTTTACCATACAAAAAGGGAATAACTGTTTTCTAACCTAAGCAATATCCGATTTCGATATTTTTTTCTTTATTCTGATTGGAATTATGAATTAGGTAACATGCCAAATGTCTCGGTGTCCCAAGTGCCCAAGGTCTCCACAGCAATCGGTACAAAATTATACCGCGAAAAGAAGAAAAGCTGTGGTCTAAAGTGGACTAATGATAATTATTGCAGAAGTTGAAAATATATATACCTACTAGCTTAGAGTAATGGACCCCAAAGCGTTAGCATTCATGATTCCTTTTATAGGTGAAACTAAAAATGTATCATTAAAAATGTGCATGATCATCACGGTTTTACTGTTTTTGACATGCGCAAATAAGCATTCCAATGATGTTTTAAGCAAGTATATATTTGTCACAACCAAATTCTGCTTACCTGTGTTATGTAGCGTCGGGTAGAGTGACATTCCAATAAAAGTAGCTTCACTCGACTCGCATTCTAAGGTTTATTACTTTAATGTCTAAGTATGTATATCATACTAAAATAAACCGACCTGGAAACTGTTCTCGAAAGTAAATTCACTACACTTTGTTCTTTAACGCGGCTTAAAAATATATCTAGGCAACTTATTTTCCCACAATATTTTTGCAGAGAAGGGACCCTCGAGACATCAATCTCAAGATAATTGAATTTGTTTTGTTTATCAAATAATGGAGTTACTTTAAAAATTCTTGCTAACAAGTTATTTGAGATTCTTCGGGGAAAATGCGCGGGGACGTCTATCGGGACTTTTATGAAATTAAAATCGAACAAAAATCTTTGCTAATTAATTCTTCTTTGTTGTATCGATGGTCTGAAATATCGCAAAATTCGTAATCTTGTTTAACAGAATTTTATACGGGCATTCTGATGATGCTGTCGCGACCGAAGACGAGTCAGGCGATTTATTTATTTGCTGTTCCATAGTGGAGGCTGATAGCCAAAACGATTAAGCTGTCGTTATTGTTTCAGTTGCCCTAAACGACATAGTTCCATAGTTCGTAGAGCTTTCGTCTCTGCCAATATCCTCTACATGTTGGAATCTCTGGGTCTCAACAGATCTGGGCCCTGATTCCGTATGACTGACTATAGGCTTCGTTACGTGAACGTGACGTGGGTGCGTTGAACATTAAGCCTTTAAGTTTAAGAAAACAAAGTTTAATTTTCATTGTAGATGCAACCACGTCAAGTTCACGTAACGCGGACGATGGTCATACGGAATAAAGGCCCTGATGGTAAGCGACCTGATCAGCTGTTTCAAAACTTTTGCTGCTTCTAGCCACTGCTAAATTGCTTTATATAGGTATATCATCACTTCATTGTGTCTTAGGACATCCTTCACTTCAACTTTTTCTTCACAAACAACTTTTAACGGATTTTGTAAATTCATTAAAAGTTGCTTAATTTCTACGAGGGAAGTGATAGCCTTTCCGTATGTCGCAGCCATTTTACTCAGTGTATCTAGTCACTGATAGATATTCAGTAGATCGCTGCACAATGCAGTAGTAAAATTTCCAAAAAAGTGAAAAATAAGGTGGCGCTCCTTATTATGTAAAGAATCCCTTCTTAAAAATTGAAAGAATTTTTCAGCACCACCCCATCGTGTGCGGTAACGTTGAATATTTTTTTTAAACTTGACTGATATTAATTTTTTCTCAGATGTGATGGGACAGAGATATAGCCAAAAGTGAAAAAGTATCCCCTCCAGCAATTCTAAACAGTAACAGGACTTAGGTCCTACAGCTTAGAATCGCTTGTCTAGCTAGACATTAATAGTTAACCATAATTCTAGATCCTATCCAAAACATTCAATTAAAATTATTTTGAACAGTGTAAAATTACAACCTTTCAAGCAATTATTGCGTTACACTGTTAAGAATGTAAACTTGAAATACTAGTTTATCTGGTGTAGAACATGTAGTTAAACGATCTCGACCTAGCGAGAATAACTCTTCAGGTCAATCGTGCGCCAAAATAACGTTGTCATTTCAAAAACTTGAAAGAAAACTATTTTGAAGACTGTAAAATTACAACCTTTCGAGATATTATTGCGTTACACTGTCAAGAATGTAAACTTGAAATACTAGTTTATATGGTATTAGAACATGTAGTTAAACGATCTCAACCTAGCGAGAATAGCTCTTCAGGTCGATCGCGCGCCGTAAACAACGTTAATTTAATGGCCCCCGGCTTAGGGCCCGCTTAGTGGCCCTTGACAGCGCGTAATAAGCGCCTAATCCCTAATTTCCTTAAGCCGGTTGTATATAGCGGCGGCCAAAGGATACACTCGGAATACTTAATAGTACGGGAGAGGGAATCATTGGTCGTGTTTGTAAATATGGAGTAACAATGTACGACGGACGTGAGGGTCTCAGCACGCGTCACGCGTGTGCTATGAACTATCTTGACAGTAATCCTGAATTCGTACAAGAAATCTGTTCTACAATTATGTAATTTGCTGTTCCTTACATATTATTAAAAAAAAAAAATTTTTTTGTTTGTAAAGAAAATACAAAATACCCGACAGTGAATGGTTATTATGGTCAGTTGGGTAAATATTATCTATACCTTTCATTGCGAATATTTTTCGAATGCGATTATCTCAAAACACACTTTTAGACTTCAATTATTGTTGCTCTACGGACACGATATACGCTCAATCTAACATTTACCTTTCTTCGGCAAAAAAGCAAATAAATTTGCGGTTTGATGACAGATTTCCTTCTGTTAAGCGGTCATCTATTAAATCCGAATTGCCTTGATTCGCGCCGCGTATTCACTTATCTATAGACGAGTAGTACTCCTAGTCGATGGTGGGAAAAACTTAAGCTCGCTTAGTGAACGACCGCACTAGTTTTTTGCTTTTCTAAAAGTTCTTCGTTCTGGAACTGACTTGACCGGTTGAGGTAATCAACCTCATTTATGTGGAATTAATTATGAAATGACTTTTTAGGGGTTCGTACTGCAAATGGGAAACATCCTACTGCTTAATTTATTTATTTATTTATTTATTTATTTGACAACAATAAAAAGTACAAGGTAGTAAGTGTGAACCCATTGGCTCCGAACTAGTTATTACTGTGTTTCAGAACCAATGGCCTCTCCCATAATAAATTACATTTTTATGTTATTTAATGCACTACATATGTTAAAGAGAAAGAAGAAAAAAAAAAAAAAATTAACAAACAATAAACAATATCAAAGTTAAATAAAATATATATATAAATATATCTAGAAACAATAAAATATAGTTATTGAAGCTACAGAAACAATTCAATTCAAAATTACGCAATCTAACATTAGTATAAGGTGCCTAACATGTTCTCTATACCGTTATAATCAAATTTATTAAGCCAAATAAGTAAAATTTGTTTTATTAATAATTGAATAAATGCCGTGTGGCACTTTTCCAATTGTTTCTCGTATAGATTCTGCAAGAACTCAAATCTCTTCAGATAGACTTCGGTTTGGCTACTCGCCAAGATCAGCTCGAGGTAGTATTTGCATGGTTACCAACAAACAGCATTTTATTTTAGAGTTCCGTAGTCAACAAGGAATCCAAAAATATGGGAGTATGCGAAAACCATTTTTCAATTTAATGATTTGTCTGTGAAATAGTAAGTCTTAAAGTGATATTTTTTGTTATAATCTAGTGTCTCCAGCTCTTGCCGGCTTAATGGTTGATTGGGTATGTAAAAAAATGTATGGTAGTAGTATGTATAACAAAATTAAAAGGATCATCGCTAAGTAGGCTTTACAAATTGAAATTAAACAATTTTTTATCGGGAAAATCTTAGACACATTAGGCTTTATAAGTTAACGAGTTATTACGTTATTACGACAAAGGAAGAGGCAAATTTCGTACAAATTCCATACTCAATCATTATGTTCTAAGTCCGTATACGGGGTGTACGATTACGGAACCCTACCCTGCATGGCGCGACATGCATTTATCATATATTTAAAGAAATAGTCGAGTAACCTGTCTAGGGTGTATAATTTAAAATAAAAATACCAAAATACGTATTTGTATTTTTTATTATTTACAAATCTAATCACATCCGTTGTTCAACTAAAATTAGTAAGAATTTATAAACGAAACAGATCATACCGCTTAATAATAAAATTAAAATGTAACAATTGGTTCTTAAATAAAAATATACGCTGCGGTTATTATAAAGATAGAATAGATTACTATGTTTTTTTTCCTTTCAAACAACAGAAGAATACTGCTTTCTACTCATAACAAGGGCGTCGCCAGCCCATGGCCCAGAGGGGAGCAACTTAATATTATGGAGGATGAGAAAAATATGAATTGTAGGTACAGATACAATTGCACGGCCTTAGGACTTTGGTTGTTTTGCAGTTGGCTAAATTTTTAAAATCTCTAGGGGGGGGGGGGGGGGGGGAGCTGCCCCCTCTGCCCCTCCTTGGCGACGCCCTTGACTCATAAATATTAGTCATAGTCCTAGTTATTTATTCATGACGGATAATGTTACATGTTTCGGATAATATTATTCGATTTAGTTAGTCTGAAACTAATTAGAATCATACATTAAAAGATATACAGCTTCATTAACATCATTTGACATGGCAGCATGGCATATTGCCAGCTCGTATTGCCTATTTGACATTTTTGTATTGACATTTTAAATGGCATAGTATTTTATGTAATGAATAATGTCAGCCCTCAGACATGAATTGTTTTTGAATGTTGTGAAATGTAATTGGTCTTTTCTCCGTTTTTATTTCAATAATCGAATTTGAATTTGATTTTATTCAATTATAACATCTGATTTCGACGTAAATGAAATTTGATAAAAATAGACTTCAAACTAAACAATTCAGAGGACACATCTTCGACTTCACAGAAATTACTTAAAAATCATCAAAATCGATTAATATTTCGGGATACAAATGAATTTTCTCCTGTTTTTGTATGGAACACCGGCACCGTTCGCTCAACGATTCTCTTAAATGTTGAAACAGAAAAATACATGGATAAAAATTACAATTAGAACAAAAATGATTGTGACATTAGCTGGCGTATATTAAAGCTATTAAGGTTTAACGACACGTTGGCGAGAGATTTCAGGTTGCTATTACTTATGAGTGTTAATGTCGGCGTCAATTTAAAATTATTCTTTACTAGCTGCGCTCCGCGGTGTTACCCGCTGTTTTACATAAATTATATCAAAGTAATTATTATTTTTCGGGATAAAAGTACCCTGTGTGTTAATCCAGAGCGTCAGCTATTTCCATACCAAATTTCACCAAAATCGGTGTAGGCGTTTGAGCTTGAAGAAGTAACAAACATACAAACACTCACAAACTTTGTCCTTTATAATATCAGTGTGATTCATTACGTCAATACATATATCTATAATGCACCTCATTGCTAAGTCTAAAAACCGTCAAAATGAGTTAAAATGGATATAAGCCTATAAGACTCATATACCGTAACAAGGTTGATAAAAAGACTGTCTTAATAATATTTGAGTAAGGATAATTTTGGACTGTCGCAAACATTATACTTACTTATAATTATTATATATATACCTGACCTGGCTACAAGAACAAAGAATCGTATTATATTTGACTTTCGCGTCGCATGCGTGACATTAGACCCTAACAGCTTAATTTTTTTTCATAAAAATTTTTTATTCTCTGTTACAGCTATTGTGTATTCGGACTTTTAAAATAGAACCTAATAGTTTTCAAGCAGACTTTAAATGCCCAAAATAATTGAAAATATAAAATGAACGTTTGTTATCAAAAAGCCCGCGATGTGTAGAAACTTTTCTATCGTATATGATTATTAGATGTTTTTTTTTCAACTTGGTTACTTTTGGTGAATTAGCGAATTCTCTTCTAATAGTGAAACAATAAAACTATTAAGAGGACCGTTGAGTGTGATTACTAATACGTAGTACAATGAGTCTTACTTAAAATACAAGGTTGGAAACGTTTATATAAATTATTATAAATCAGAATTCCGACATATTTTTATTAGAAAATTGCGCTGATCAAAATCTGGTAAAATACTCAAAAGTTATTAGGAATGCAATGAATGAGATCAAATCTAAAAAATATTTATAAGTATAAACAACTGATATGCTCTTAGATGAAATTCACGATTTGTCGTTATAAAATGTTTTTTTTTTCTACAAAATTATTTGTGATATCATACATACGCTATGTAAGATTACTTATATCTAAATAACCGCACTATTATCGAGAAAATTAAAATTTAATTATTTTGCTATTTGCTATTTTTAATTTTGAATACAGAATGTATTCTTTTTTAAATCGAAAATGCGTTTTGATTACACTGAAGTTTTTTTTAACGTTTATTACAACATATTTCATCCAATCATAAAATGAGATACTTTCTTCTGACGGGGCACACTCAGGGCGTTTTCTGTATTAAGTTCCTAATAAGATTTAAGATAAATATCTTATATTCGATATTTTTAAGTGTTTTTTCACAAATTAACATCTTATATCAAATACTGCTACGAGCTACGAATTCGTAGCGTTCGTAACAAGAACGTAGCACTCAAGCAGCATAATATTACATATTCAGTAGAATTAATTTAATTTCACTAACTTTGTAAGAAATTTTCTCGATATTAATGCATTTCTAACCGAATGACCTTGTATACATTTATTTACATTAAATACATATTTATAACACAGGCCGAAATGGTAACTAAGGCTAGTTATCACTAACTACGTAAAACATACGAAGGCACGTTTTTATAGAATGACCTAATCCATTTCCTTCAGAAGCTAGGTACTCTAAGAAATTCATATTTTTAGATATTTCACTTAGGTGTTTTAGAGAAATCTTTAAAATGTATCTATAATAAAACCGACAAAATATCAATAATGCTATCCTTGTCACATTTCTTTTGTTGGAGAAGGATAGCGCTATTGAAAAACATTTCAATAGAAATACGGTTTGAACAAAAGTTTAGTTTTCATTTCGTAACAGTGATCTTAATACATAAGATCAAGAAAAGAAATCATTATAAAACAAGTCTTTTAGAAATTTTGAATTTTATCTGATTTTTTTAGTTAGGTTCTTTTTGTACACCCTAACATATTCTTGGATGTTGACAATTTAAACCAGACATATAAGGGCAACCGGAAGATAAGAAGTCTAAAGTACATATTAATAATAATCCTTCTGTCTAGTACCTTTATAAATATTTACATGGAATGACGAGAAGTATAAATGAGGTGTTTTTTTTTTGGTTAAAATCACAACTAGTATGATACTGAAAATATAATAATTTCTTAATTTAATTAATTTATTATCGAAGCTCCGCTCAATGCGCACTGGTCGCTAGTATTATGATAAGTCCATTACGTTCATATTGTCTCGGTCACGCTCTGTCACAAATAATAAAATTAAATATTACAAAACCTGTTCCAATTATTATCAACTTTTAATTGACTATAAATTATTAATCAATTTAAAAATCAAAGAACTGAGTCGTCCGATCAGAGACGAATATCTGGGGAGAGAGCGAGACGAGAACATAATGACGTCACACTATAAAAGCCGGGAGTGGGCCCGGGGCCGCGATCGCTCAGTACCGCGGCGCCACCCGCGGCGACGACAGCCGCGGAGAGCGGAGCGGTGAACGTCGCGACACCTGCAGAAAAAAATAAACTAATCGATTATAAATTCGACACATACTTTGGGCTATTTTTATTTGACATCAACGAACATTTTGTTGTAAGTGTATTTATTTAAGAAGCTCTTAAGGAGTTTCCTTGCTAAAATTTGAATTTGGAGACAATTTTCTTACAAAAAATTATCATAATAATAATTTTTCTGTTGCTTTTATAGCAAGGCAAAGTTAAATAAAAACCTACGGGAAATATTAGTTAGTAATTAATTTTTCTAACCTCGGGCTATGGCTTCAACCTCTTGAATCCCGCGCCGTCGTGTCCGAGTTTCAGCTCCTCATAGAGCGTGGGGTCCACTTCTCTTAGCGCTGGGACCGTGGGCCCAGCTTGTAAGGTCTCCTGTCTCCAAGCTGCGCTGTTTGATACTCCGTTTGTACCGTTCGTGATTACCACACCGTTGCCGCCATTGGCACTGCCGTTGGGGACTGTGCCCTGTACAATTATTTAAGATTCCTTTAGAATTGACCAATTTATACTTATATATTATATATTTAATTTATTGATAAATAATTGATTTATAATTTTTTGTTTGGTTTATTTACTATATATGGTAAAAAGTATTTTTGTGTCGAAATTGTATCATCACCAAGAAATTTATAGTCTGCAATTATGGGAATAAGAAAAAATACTTACGTTTATAACGGTATCCGGGTTGGGTTCCCTTAAGTAGCTTGGATTCTCAAAAGCTACACCTCCTTGGGCTTTTAGTCTTAAGTTCTGAAACGATAAGAAATCGTTTAAAAAATCCGGTACAAATCCAGTCCAGTGATTTGCACACCTCCTCAGGCAAAACATGAAGCATACTTTAATTAGGAACACCAAACTATGTTATCATTCATGTTAAACGCAAATATATTCACTTTGACTTTGAGTACAGAAAAGCTAAGCCAGGCCAGATAAGTACCTGAGTAATAGGCTGTACAAAACTACAATAAACAATGCAAGATCTGATTATGTAGTTACAGGAATTTCATAATTTGATATGATGAACCACTTTGGTTCGGTGGTATTATTAAAAGATAGAAAAGACTAAATAAACTAAATACTAAAAATCTCTAAACCTAGAAGAACCGCTATTATGATTGTCGTAAGACCCAAAGGCATCGTAGAGAAAAAAAGTATGTCAGTGGTAAGGATTGCAAAGAAAAGATTTTGATTTTACATGATAGATTTACGATTGATCATCTACTTGCCCCACGATATGGCCGAGTATGGAGCTTGTCGATATAGCGATTTAGAAGATATCTATTTACTCTAGCCTTGAAGATTCCAAGATTGTAGCTTTCAGGAATTAGAAAAGGTGGCAAAGATTTCCTTTATTGTGCAATACGCATCAAGAACGTAGAACAAAGTCGTAGAGTGTGGAATTTTGGAATTTTTTGAAGTAAAATCGATAAGACTGTGTCCCTGTAAATAATCAATAAATAAATAATAGTATGTAATAAATTATCTTTATCTTTATCTTTATCTTTATCTTTATCTTTATCTTTATCTTTATCTTTATCTTTATCTTTATCTTTATCTTTATCTTTATCTTTATCTTTATCTTTATCTTTATCTTTATCTTTATCTTTATCTTTATCTTTATCTTTATCTTTATCTTTATCTTTATCTTTATCTTTATCTTTATCTTTATCTTTATCTTTATCTTTATCTTTATCTTTATCTTTATCTTTATCTTTATCTTTATCTTTATCTTTATCTTTATCTTTATCTTTATCTTTATCTTTATCTTTATCTTTATCTTTATCTTTATCTTTATCTTTATCTTTATCTTTATCTTTATCTTTATCTTTATCTTTATCTTTATCTTTATCTTTATCTTTATCTTTATCTTTATCTTTATCTTTATCTTTATCTTTATCTTTATCTTTATCTTTATCTTTATCTTTATCTTTATCTTTATCTTTATCTTTATCTTTATCTTTATCTTTATCTTTATCTTTATCTTTATCTTTATCTTTATCTTTATCTTTATCTTTATCTTTATCTTTATCTTTATCTTTATCTTTATCTTTATCTTTATCTTTATCTTTATCTTTATCTTTATCTTTATCTTTATCTTTATCTTTATCTTTATCTTTATCTTTATCTTTATCTTTATCTTTATCTTTATCTTTATCTTTATCTTTATCTTTATCTTTATCTTTATCTTTATCTTTATCTTTATCTTTATCTTTATCTTTATCTTTATCTTTATCTTTATCTTTATCTTTATCTTTATCTTTATCTTTATCTTTATCTTTATCTTTATCTTTATCTTTATCTTTATCTTTATCTTTATCTTTATCTTTATCTTTATCTTTATCTTTATCTTTATCTTTATCTTTATCTTTATCTTTATCTTTATCTTTATCTTTATCTTTATCTTTATCTTTATCTTTATCTTTATCTTTATCTTTATCTTTATCTTTATCTTTATCTTTATCTTTATCTTTATCTTTATCTTTATCTTTATCTTTATCTTTATCTTTATCTTTATCTTTATCTTTATCTTTATCTTTATCTTTATCTTTATCTTTATCTTTATCTTTATCTTTATCTTTATCTTTATCTTTATCTTTATCTTTATCTTTATCTGTTTTATGAACTGGAAATCCATCTATTTTTATAGGCAACTTTAGCCTGTTAGTAAAGTTCGTAGTAGTGTTAGTAAATTATATCTTTTGAGGCATTTTATGGCAAATTTTAACGGAAGCTATGAATATGAATAGAATCAATTTCAGCATTACTGTATTCCCTGAACCCACCTTCCTATGCCTGTAGTAGAGTCCAGCCGCCAGCAGTATAGCGGCCACGAGTATGACAGCCACGGCGAGCCCCACAGCTGAGGCTGTCCCGTTACCAGTGACCGGCGCAGCAGCAGCGCCAGTCTCCTGGCCAGCTGTCGTGAACATTATCGACTCGCTGAGGGATGATGTTCCTGGGAGAAAAGGTGATGCTTTGTAAAATTCAATCTAAAGAAACGAAAATATTAAATGTTTTTGATGTCAAGTCAAGATTCTGATATTCTGAATCAGACATAGTTTAATTTTAGATTGCAACCGTTTTTGCAAGATTCCCGTACAAATAACCTTCATAAGGTTATTTTTGTGGTTTGCCTAAATCGCATTACGCTTCCTAGCAATGTTTAGTTACACTCAGAATTTATACGATTTTATTAGGTCCACGGCTTCGAAATTTGAATTACTTTACTGCGTTCTTGTTGACCGTCCTAAATATGGAAAGATCCGTATACAAATGAAAATCATCGACATAGACCAGCTGATTACAGACACGAAAAACTAATGACCAGAGGCTGAAAGTTTTCAAGTTAAGAACACTCATTGGCAAACGCAGGGTACATCGGCCAGTTACGAGGTAGACAGACGACCTAATGTATATTAGAGGAAGAATTTATATATTCGCTTTCAATCGATATTTCCGGAAACCTATGGCGAAAGTTTATGTCCAGCAGTGACCTCCTCGTGGCTGAGATGATCTTGTGTTTGTAGACATTAATTCCCTCACCGAGGTCGTTAGCAGCCTTCACGACGCACTCGTATCGGACGTCGTCCTGTAGGCCGGTGAGCACCACGCTGGTCTCGCTGGTGTCCAGCTTCTCCGGCACCTTGGCGCCGTACGCGCGCCAGAACACGCGGTACAGATACACCGTCTGCGGGTTCTTCAGGGGAGCATCCCAGCTGAGGGGGAAATGAGGTGATGTCAGTTATTGTACAAAAAATAATAATTAAAAACATCTAGTGGCAGCGATTTACTGTATGTATAGAACAATAATTTAGAAAATAGGGTTTACTGTCTCCTTGATTAGTATATACTTGTTTTCTTACAACTAGCATTATACTGAGCTGGTGCCGGATTTTGACATAGCACCTGGGCGACCGAGCTCCACTGGATTTTTTATGATTGAAAATACGAGCAAACCCAGTTTCACTAAAAATGAAACCTAGCAAGATTGATTTATCGTCCCGTAATCTAACAAACCAAATTTCAAAATCGTTGGAGCCGTTTCCGAGATTCAGATTATATATATAAGAATTGTTCATTTAAAGGTATTAGATATAATTTTCTTTTTGTGTATGTATTATTTTCTCTGTTATGTTTTTGGTTGCAATAAATTTATGTTTATATCTTTTTTAAATAAAAAATGAGTTAAAGTTTTATAAATTAATTTGAATCTTGATCTGAAAAGTAAAATAGTAAGTAAGTTCGTATAGACTGAGTGACCAGCTCTAGTGTCAGAACTGACCTGGGTTGACCATAGATAGTCATATCAGTACAAGACATTTATCATTTATCAATAAGTATCTTATTATAAAAAATATTTTGTCTAAGTCTAAAAGAATTCCAGAATGCAGTAATCTTTTTTTTTTTTTTATATATATTAGGTACATTACACGCAGTATGACTCTATTATAGACAATATTTACCCATTTATCAAATATAAAAGATAACATATGGAACATTAGATGACACCGGATAACATGAAAATCAAACCAACCTTAAAAGTACGGAATGTTTGGTCGGCGCCTGGTGTGCCTTCAAGTTCCTCGGTGGCCCCGGTAACTTGGCCCCGGCGTCTCGGAAGCAGGCGAGCGCGCGGCGCGCATGCTGCAGCGCACACGACCTGGTGACAGCGCCGCCGCGGCACAGTTCCAGACAGTTGCGGGGAACCCCCCACGACGCGCAGCAGCTGCGGTGATCTGACAAACAGAATTTATATATTTATTTATGCCTGCATACATGTACATTGGTGCTTATTTCTAAACCACAATTAAATTACACATATGTACCTCGTTAATTGGGGCTTAGCATACATTATTACGGTTAAACATTTGGCTAAGTAGGTAAGTATTTATACAGTCTTATAGTAGTATTATGTTTTATACATGATGTATCACAAACATCGCATGTATTGGTAATTGTACATTTGAGATCAGTTGAATTAGTTTATATAAAACAAGAATAGTATTTAGATTTCAGTTACAATGGATAATAATTTTATAATACGAAACCATGAGCTACCTATCTATACATTTAACTTACATAACGTTGAAATTAATCTAGTCTAATCAAAATGTATCTTCAAAAAAGTCCTTTAAACTATAATAGCACTATAATAGAATTAGTAACTATATGTTGGAGTTTTAGACGGAACATCATGGAATCATGTTGCCACTTTGTTTTATTTTCCTAAATTATTAGTCTTAGTTCTGGGGCAGGCCCAACAAACGATGGAGCTTGAGTCCCACTGTCGCGACTGGCCTAAAGAAGCTCTTAATCGAGAAAAATGGAAAGAGGGAAGATAGGCCTTTGCCCTGCAGTGGGACTGAGAAAAAAAAGTGTTAATTTGAATGTTAATGGTATAAAAATGGCGGTGTTTTATTCATGTGTTCGATCAAGTGCGTGAGTGTGGCCGAGTGAAATTAAACGGTGAAACGTGTTTTTTAGGTTGGCGGCAAAACTAGAGGTTTTCAGTAAAGTCGCCTCCACTTTACTGAAGCAGTAATTAATTACTATATACAAGACATAGATTGTGACTAGAACTTGTATTATTCAAGAAACTTGACATAATCTCATTAACGATAAGTACATATTTAGGGCGTAACGAAGCTACAAAAGCAGGCCTAATCGCCAATAGCGATCTCTTTGCGACATAGGTATCTCATTATAAATAAGCCGCGCATGAAATAAGAGACATTTTTTAGAAGCCAAATAATTTATTGCTGTCTACATAATTATTTGCACAAAAATCGAGCAGAATTGACTGAAAATTATTTACAAAGAAAATGGCGCGGGTAACACAAAGGTTTGCGAGAAATCTTTATTTGACAGAACGTGACAAGCTGTTTGTAGTCTACGCGAAACGTAGTCTATTATTACGCGAAAAAAAGACGGATAAAATTTGATCGCAAAGCGTATATTTATAGTTTTGAGATATCATGAAACTGCACAATGCTAATTTAGAAGATTGCACTACATTATATGCCTTATTTAATTTAAACAATTCTGTTCAGGTAAAGAACTAATGTAGCATTAATAGGGCGCTGTTGCTCTTATATCATTATTTTGTTCAGCCGATACCACAGAATACCATAGCAGTGCATGTTTCAAGACGTTAGTTCCCCTTTTTACCCGAGTGAGTAAGAACGAGGGTTACGTTTTTCGAGTGTACTGATGTGTAGAGACAAACAGCCGCAACTTCACTTACGACTTTCTGCCTTAATAACGCTTAAACGAATCTACACTTCACGACCAACATGATAGTATACTTGACTTTCGTTATCACTTTTTATCTCTAAGATCTTAGGTGGGCCAAGTGCCATAACAGTAAACAAAGGCTGGGTTTAACAGTTTGAGCGCTATTTTCTCGAATCGAAAATTTTCAATTTGGTTCTCTTTGTCTTTACACATCAGTGTATGTATGTTTGTATGCAAGGAAGAGTGTATGTGTGTATGTATGTTTGTATATGATCATCCACAGCCTAAACGTTTTGACCGATTTTGATGTGCGAGGTGTTGTTACATTTATCTTCGTTCCCCGAATGTCAATAGGTGTATTTTTTGTAATAATAATACATCTCTCGCAAAAACAAAATAAAATGCGTTTTTCCGTAACCTAGGCTCCTACGAACTTAATCGTAATAAATAAGTGATTTTACTAGAATTATTCTAAACAATGCGCATTTATAATCTTTTACAGCGATTTAACGCATACTTTCTCACAAAAAGCGTGTCAAGTGTTAACGAAATCGTAAGTTAGACTGCAGCAGTTTCCGGCAGCCTAGTGGTGAGACCATCTGACTTGCGATCCGCAGGTCCTGGGTTCGAATCCCACGGCACGCACCTCTGTCTTTTCGAAGTTATGTGCGTATTGTTGATTGCCGCTAACTTCAAACGGTGAAGGAAAACATCGTGAGGAAACCTACATGTCAGAGAGTTCTCAATGATCTTGAAGATGTGTGTAGTCTGCCAACCCGCACTTGGCCAGCGTGGCAGACTATGGCCTAACCCTTCTCACAATGAGAAGATGGCCCGTTCCCAGCAGTGGGACAGTTTGTACAAACAGGGCTGATAAAAAAAAAAAAAAAAAAAGTTAGACTGCAAGAACTGCAGCCGGTTATTTTTCGTTTTCATATTTGTATAACACGTTTGAACTATAAGTAAACAGACTCTATTTTAAACTTCCGCATTTTCAATAATAAAGTTTACTGACCTGATCCATCGGCGGCGCATTTCATGAGTTTGTCGAAGTCGTTCATACACTCGGGCCGGTCCATGATGTTGTCCATATCGAGGTGGAAGCTGCATGCGTCGATGCACGCTGAAGACACGTTCATCTAAACAACAAAGAGATCGCAATAAAGATAAAGATAATTTATTTGCATACAACACGAGGATTTTATACAACAAGTGCATAAAAGATGTTACAATAAATAACAACAACAATTAACAAAATAACTGTATTTGATGACTATTCAACCATTTCAATATCCGACAGAGTTTAAACTCGCAACAACATACACCATTAATAACTCCTATACAACATTAATAAGTGATTTTACTAGAATTATCCAAATAGTGCGTATTCACGACCTTCTACAGCGGCTTTACGCATACATTCTCACAAAAAATGTGCAATTAACAGCGCATCAAGCGTAACGGAATCGTAAGTAAGACTGCAAAAAACCACCCTATTACTAAGACTCCCCTGTCTGTCCGTCCGTCCGTCTGTCGCCTGGCTGTATCTCATGAACCGTGATAATTAGATAGTTGAAATTTTCACAGATGATGTATTTCTGTTGCCGCTATAACAACAAATACTAAAAAACAGAATAAAATAAATATTTAAGGGAATTTTTTGTGCTTTTTTTGCTCGATATTGATAACGCTTGAAATATTCACAGAATATTGAGTTATATTATTCACTTTAAAAATAAATAATTAAATTAAAATAAAATTAATAGTTAAGGGTGGCTCTTATACAACAAACGTGATTTTTTGCGTTTTTATAAATGTACGGAAACATGGGCATGAACATGTATGTGTTATGTGGAGTTCTGTGGAACTCCACAGAACTCGATGCCTCATTATCTTTATAAAAAATAAAACGTTAACATGGTGCCAGAAAGGTGCCAGGCACCAATAAAGAGTGAATGAGAGAAAATGCTGTCTCAATAAATCAAAGGTTTGATTAAGTACAATCGTTACAAGTGTCTTTTATAAAATGTAGGTACGTTTATAAATTTTAGGTGGCAATTGTTTCAAACTCGCAATAATAACTTCGCTGTCTTTGGCACCCCGTTACAAGATTCTCAGTGACAAAGCAGTTATTATTTTCTGTCGCGAAAGTGTATTTCGGGCACTCAACGACATTTACATCAAATACCAAGAGTTCTGGAAGTTTTTGTTCCGGTTGGCTGGTTTTGGTTCATTTAGGATTTTGTCTGGTGAATTTGTTCCCACAGAGTTCCTACTTTACGTAAATTACTAATTTTGTTAACTACAGTGACATTGGATTATTCGCAAAATACGAGTAATATCAAATTCTGAAAAGGTTGTGTTAAGGTACTCTTTGTAACATACATTTTATCCCTTACGATAAGATGAGAAAGTCATTTATCCATTGCAGTAAAATACCACGCAGAATTGAGTCTGCAAGAGTTTCTCCTTCTTTTTACCTGACTGCGTAAGGAGGGTTGTGTTTCGAGTGTATGTATGTGGGTATGTATGTATGTATCTATGTTTCTTTAAGATAGCCTACAGCCTAAACGGCTTGACCGATTTTGATGTGCGAGGTGTCGTTAGATTCATCTTCACTTCCAGAGTGTCATAGGCTGTATTTTTTTGTAATAGTAATAATATCCCTCGTAAAAATAAAAAATGCGTTTTTTCGTAACCTCCAACGAACTTTTTCGTAATAAACAAGTGATTTCACTAGAATTATTGTTGGGTGTACAAAAAATGTACACCCAACAGGCTAACGAAATCGTAAGTTAAGCTGCAAAAACTGCTTTTCTTCAGTCGGGTATTTTGGTTTTCTTTTAACATAGATACTTGTTAATCTTTACTTCTATGCCGGTTGTTACCGCAAATTTCTTGATAAACGCAGATAATCAGCAACATATTACTAATATACCAAACAAAATTAAAATAATCAGACGTAATATAAAAATCAAATTTATTGAATCTGGCATGAACTTTGCGGAGATCAATTTTGAAAACGTATTCCGCACATACTTGACTAGTGTACTTAGATATATTCAGAATAGGTTGACTTTTCTAGGTTTTTACCAAGGGCTTTAGGAGTCAACACGTCTTGAAGATACCATTGACAACATTGAAGTGGAAATAAACTAGATGTTCTAGTCTTTAATATCTAGTTTATTTCCGCTCACGAATTGAATGTAGCATCAGAAAGGATAATCCATTGCAACTTAAAACTTATTTACAGTTAAACTTTGAACTATATCGAAAGCCCCTGCTTCTCTCCACGGGAGGAAGGCGAAGCCAAACACAACAAACCACAGTCGTACTGATTAATATCAGAATATCGTCAGTCGCTTTGTAAACTTTCCAAACTTGGATTGGGTTCGAACTGCCTGCATTGTATAGATAGTTGGGATTGTCCGTATTGAAGGGTTTTCAAAGCAAGGATAAAGATGATGGCCTCAAGATAACTTGATTGAAATATCGACATTTGCAGAGTATCGATATTTGCAGTTCTAAAGCATTGCTAAATGAACTAACTGTATGCCTTATTACTTCATGTATTGAGTTGGAAGTTGCGGAATTTGTGTCTTGAATTATGGGACACTTGATGGTTTAAATGCTGTGTTGGTTTGTTTAAATTCAATTTATTGGATGCTCTGAGAAAAATATTTTGTGGAACTTCTCAGAGTGTTCGCGGAATAACTTAAGATATCCATTATAAGCACAATGAGATTTGATTTGTTTTGTATGTGTGTTTTGTTTTTAAATAATAAATCTCACGAATGAACTCAAGCTTGTCACGCCCACTATTTACCATTTAGTGTCCATAATTCGGCTCTTCGGACCAATAAAAATTATCGATGTGACGTGTGCGTGATCAGATTTTTGTGTAGTAGTTTAGTTACTTAAGTATGTGTAGTTTGTATATTGTTGTAAATAAATGCACACTCGCCCATAAAAAGAAAATGAAAATTGTTTTAATTAGTTTCCAAGATTTTGTCATCCACCTGTACAAATACCTCGCGGAACTAAAATAAGCTCACAAAAAATGCCCGTCCCATTTCGCTCCACCGATTTTTCTAAATAATTCAATTGTAAATCCACATTTTTAACTCTACTGCATTTTGGGCTTCCATTCCAGCGAGTCTCAGTGATTCAATAATACACTACGTCTCGCTCGGCTCGTTTAATTATGCAGCTGGAGTCGAATTCTCTGAAATTAGAACTCTCGGTTGCGCGCTGTCGCCAGCCTTGCGCTGAACGTAATATTAACGAATTTATATAGGAGCCTGAGATACTTTAGGGAATATGCATGATTTATTATAATTAGGTCATAAAAAAGCGAATAACAAATAGACCCATTCCACGGAAACAACATTAAAATAGCTTCAAAAAATAAGAAAGTTACAAGCATTTTAATTTCATGTAAGACAGAGAGCACACTATAGCGAATGGTGACGTCATAGTTCATGTTCGCCGTACAAATTCAATAATAATAATAATATTTGTGGACATTTTACACAACACCATCTAGCCCAAACTAAGCAAAGCTTGTACTATGGAACTAGATGGCTGATATAATACATATATACTTTTTTTTTGTGAATATATACATATGATACATAGAAACACCCAGACACAGAACAAACATCCATGCTCATCACACAAATGTTTGCCCTGGATGGGGATCGAACCCACGACCTTTCAGTTCAGCAGGTAGACGTAAACACATTACCAACTGAGCCACAAGGCCAGTCAAAATCAATATAATCAATACAAACAAAAACTTTAAATGTTTATATCTCGGAAGTTTATTGACTGATTGAAATATTTTTTAGAATATGTTACATTTTGGCACGTTATTTAAATATTAGACTTATGAAATAAAATTCATGCATGTTCCCTATTAGGTATACTGTTTGTAGTTAAAGTTGAGTTTATTTAATGATTTCAAATTATTTTTTGGTGAGCAGGAAATCGTAGATACATAATTATGTTGTAGAGGGAGTATTATTTTTCATCAATTTAGAGAATATAATAATATACATTAAAAATATAAAAGAGAACTTTACTACAAAAAACCTTTACTGAAACAACTGACTTCAAAATACGTTATTTAGTTTACTTGGATGACATATATTTCTAGTTATTTTGTTTTAAAAACTAAAGTACTGAACCGATTTTGATAAAATTCACCTCTGACCCTCCACCTACCCTCCACCTCACCTGCACCTATCAAATAATAAAGAATAATAAAAATCTATTCATAATTTGCGAAATAATCGTATCAAAGTTACAAAAACCATACAGCCGAATTCAGAACCTCCACCTTTTTAGAAGTCGGTTAAAAACCAAACTACCAAACCGAAATTTCTATGTGACTAATTTGAAAGTATATCCTTTACAATCTTGGAATTTTCAAGGCTAGAGTGAATAGATATTATTATCTTCTAGAACGACGAGCTCCATCCTCGGCCACACCGTCGCTTAACATCAGGCGAGTCGGTGGTCAATCGTAGATCTTGTGTAAAAAGAAAAATGAATACTTAGAAAGTTTTTAGTACCTGTGCGCAACATTCGGTGACGTTGTGGTGAGGCGTAGTGGGGCGCAGTCTGACGGATACGGGGCGCAGCGTCTTACCGAACGCGTTCTCCGCGTGACAGAAGTAATCACCCTCGTCCGCTTCAGAGATCTTCTTTATGATCAGCCTCATTGTATATTTCGTTTGATCCTGGGACAGGAAAAGTAAGTTAATTCGAAATAATTCTATATTAATCCCCCTTGTATATTTCTATACTATTAGACATAAAAAATCGTGATTAACCATATTTGTAGTAGACCCAAACACTATTTAAATTAATATTTGATATAAGACATCAACGGGATGTAGCGTCAGTCCTCTAAAACGTCCGATCTCAATGAGATCTAATTAGATCCCTTACATGATTAAAATAATTTCGATTTTCAAAATCATTTGAAGTGGCAAAATAGACGTCTCTAGAGTTTTGGCGGGAACGTCTTAGTAACGTGTTGTTGCTTTGTTTTATTTTCCTACACTTGTGTTATTTTGAACATTAATGCTATAAAAATGGTGGTGTTTTATTCATTAAGTGTTCGATCAAGTGCGTGAGTGTGGGCAAGTGAAATAAAGCAGTAAAACATGTGATTTTACGTTGTCGGCAAAACTCCATAGAAGCTTCTAGTAAAGTCGCCACCACTTTACTGAAGCAGGACTCGACTTATAAATTGACTTGACTGTATACGTGACTTAGATTGTGACCAGAACATTTACAACTTGTTTTATTGAAGAAACATGAAAAATTCCTAATACTTGACACTGGCAAATGCTTTAATGCGGGTCCAATACAAAAAAGAAGATATAGACGTCTCTAGACTTCTCAATTTAAAAAAGGCTATAGCGCGGCGACATAGGGTCTATATCAAAATCTTTAAGTTCGTCATTGTTGGTATAAGAAAGAGTCAACCCAAGATTCGTGAATTTTTTTTTAGACTTTACGTCCACGTGATGGAAAGTCATTGAGCAGACCATATCAAATACTACCATTGAAACTTATTTTAAACACTCTGTGACCACAACTTTTTGAGATAATATAGCGATTATGTAAAACACTTAAGCCGTTATAGTACACAGGACATTGACCCTTTTACATAGTGATCTAAACAAACAATACGCGCAAAGTGGTTTTCTTGTACATTGCAGCATTAGCCACGGAACCCTACAATATGCGGGTCTCGAAACAGTCTTGGCCATTTACTTTTCAAAATATATTATGAAGCTTATAATAACTCTATTTCTTCTAATAATCTCGACCTTAAAGACTAATCAATTAAAATTATAGAAGCAAAATGTAGTATTTACTTGCTAGAGAAATAGAAACTATATCAATTACTTTAGCAAGTTCCATTAAAATTAAATACAGAAATTAATTTTATTATACCTAGTGTTAGCTTGTATAACTTTCTAGCCTAGATCGCGATGATCAAACGGTATTGTTAGCGTTTTCATTTAACCCATTTCTAAAGCTTGATTGGATTCGGTGAAAAACATTTTTCATAATACTGCTTCGATATTGCTTTTCCATTTATATTGGACGCTAAGCTGACTAAACAAATTTGAATAACCAGTTGTTGATGGTTATATTTTTTTAAATTTAATTTCGTAATGTTTTTGCTAAATTTTCAGCTAAAATTAGGAATATTGTAATTTTAATGTCCGATCAAACAGTACCTACGTGGAACCAACGAGCATGTATGAAGACATATCTATATAGTTTCTGTCTACCCTGAAAAAGCCGTGATTGTATGTAGGTATGTATAATTTTACTTCAGTCGCTTTGATAGAAGTGGTCCTGAATAATTTTTGAAGTGATAACTTCTTATGGGTAGGTAAACCGCTTCGTTACGTAACGCGTTACGGCGCCAGTCTGTCTGGCTAGATTAGTTTAAGTTATCACTTCTGTCGGGCGTCCCGAGACGGACACGTGTTTTTTTACATATTATTTTATCTCACAACATCTAGCCCCAAACTAAGCAAAGCTGAGAACCAGATGGCTGATAAAATACATAGGTACCTATAAATGATAATGATAAATGATAAATTCGTTTATTGAGATAAAAACGGAAAAAGACCAATTACAATTATCTCACAATATTCAAAAATTATTCTTAAACAAATGTCTGAGGATTACAAAATATTCATTATATAAATATAAATACCTATAATACATATACCTTTTATTTATTTTTTTACCCGACGAGGGTTATGTTTTTCGAATCCATGTATGTATGTATGTTTCTATAGGATCGCCTACAGCCTAAACGTTTGACCGATTTTGATGTGCGATTGTCGTTATCTCGCAAAAATAAAAAAATGCGTTTTTCGTAACCTCCACGAAGGAACGAACTTTTTCGTAATAAACAAGTGATTTTACTAGAATTATCCTAACGAATGCGTATTTATAATCATTTACACCGATCTTACGCATACTTTTTCACAAAAAACGCACACTCAACAGCATATCAAGCATAACGAAATCGTAGTTTAGACTGCAAAAACTGCTTTTGTGCAATCGGGTATTTTGTTTTTCTTTTAATATAGATACTTGTTTATAAATATTGTCAATAATGTAGGCCCACTTTTGGCCGGCACGTGGAAAATAGATGACGCAATCGACCCTAAGATCGAACTGGTTTAAATTACCTCAGGATCAGCTAACAACTGTATGGTGTAGTTAGGTCCGTCGATGACAGGAGTCCTCCCGTTGGGATCTCTCCAGAACGCCACCGTGGGCTTGGGCAGCGCGTCCACGCGGCACTCCAGGATGACTGCGTCACCAGCTGCCGCCATCGTGATGCCTGACGCTTGGATTATTGGCACGTCTGTTGGAGAAGATATTTAAATTAAGAAACTTTTAGAAGAACAATGAATATGATAACGAATAACAAGGTAGTTTGCGTTGACCCATAATTTTGCAACCGTTATATCATCATCATCATGATCAGCTCACTTTAGTCTACTGCTGTGTATGTGTGTATCTATGTTTCATTGAGAACCAATCAGCACAATTATCAGCTTCAGTACCCAGTCAGTCAATTCACTGAATAAAAAACCAAATTCTCTATCTCATTTCCGCAATTGAGATAGAGATAGATCCGTAGAGCGTTGATCGAATTTGTATAAAAAAAATCGGTAAGACATTTTTTATTTAGTACATAAAAACATTTTGCTTAAAAAAATCAAATGCATAGGGAATTAGAAACTACTACTAATAATAATACTAGAAAAAGCGAAATGCGTTCCCTATGATATATTGCATGTATTATTATTTTGTATGGACTCACCATTCGTCTCTATAACTTCATTTATAATTGTATATTTCGGATGTTAAATGAATTGTAATTGACTTGCCTAGTTATAAGGCCAATAAAGAATTCTGATTCTGATTCTAGAAATTGATAATGGTCCGGGTACTTTAAGATACTGTGCCTTTTGTAGTTTTTTGCAGTCTGCCTAGGGAAATACCATATTTTTGCTAGTTATTCAAGACAGGCAATATTATGCAAGCATTTGTATTGCGTGGTACATACCACGCAATACTATAATTTCTAGGCATAATAAGATTGACATAGACATAGACATAGACAGAAATTTATTGTGACAAAAACATACAACACAAAATAAATATCATTCAAAAAAATATAAATCATACACAAAATACTTATATAACATGTTTTTGTCACAATCCTGTCCCAGCTCAGCATAATGCTAGTTGTAAACAACTAGCGCTGGTCTTCCGCTGAGACCGGTAGGTGACGTCATGCACGTCACGCACGAGCGTACTCAATAAAATTATATTTGTAATAATTACATACACAGAAACTTATATAAAGATAAATATAAAACATTCTACATTACTAATAAATAATTCGACAAACAATGTCTGTACTGCTTAGGTACGTACAGAGAGAAAAAAATAAATAAATTATAACTATCAACGTCAGTGCAGCTGTCACACCGTCCAACTGACAGTGACGTCTTTACGCAATTGTGACATTTGCAACTAAACTACGCATTATAATATATATGTACTTTTCCCAATTACAATTTCTCGAGTTTACAGTGCTTTTAAATAGTAGGTGAGTGAGTATTATAATTATACTTATTTATACTACCAATAACCGTTACAACCACCACGTTAATTGAATCCACTGTTACTTATAAAGAGGTTTTATGTGGTTGAAATCCAAAATTCTGGGTGGTAGGTATTAGTGGGAAAGCTTTTAAAGTCAGCCAAGTAATTTGATCGTGCCGTCGCTTAATTTCATAGAAAACGTAATACTTACGTGAGATGTTAATTTTCCTGGAAGCCTGCATGGGTGTCCCGTACCCGTTGTCAGCGTAGCACGAGATCTGGTCCATGTCTCTGGTGACGTTGTGGATCACAGTTACCATGTGACGGGTGACCTCCTGTCTGACCAGCCGACCTGGACAATAAAAACCAAGTTAATTTTTTATAGGCAAATATAATTGTATTTTATAAGTTCCATACAAAGAAAGTTAAAAATTACGCAACAATCTCTTTATAGGGATATACCAGTCAGTTCGTAAAGAGAATTAATTAATGTAGCATAGAGGGCGCTGCTGTCTTTATTTCATTTTTTGTTCGGCTCGTAACACAATAAACACGTAATTTTATATTTTTTGTCACAATAGATATCTATCTAAGCAAACTACCTATATATGTGAGATCAATAGCCAATAGCTATTGACTATTGATCTCATATATGTAGGTTTCCAATAAAAACTAATATAAATATATATATATATATACTAAAATAGTTTTTATTGCAACATATAAACAATAAATAAATATTTGTGGACATTTCACACAATACCATCCAGCCAAAACTAAGCAAAGCTGTTTCCGGATCTTTCAATTTATTTGGCAACGCATTATAAATTTTTACTGCCTAATCAACTTTTAGCTGGTCGTATTACGCTTAAAAACTCTACCTTACATTGACCTCTATTACATTGACCTAATATATGTCTTTTTTTTTTAAATAAAATTTAGATCTACGATTGACCACCAACTCGCCTGATGTTAAGCGACGGTGTGGCCGAGGATGGAACTCGTCGATCTAGAAGATATCTATTCAATCTAGCCTTGAAAATTCCAAGATTGTAGGTCTCAGGAAACAGAGATGGTGGCAAAGAATTCCATTCTTGTGCAGTACGCAACAGGAATGTAGATCGATATCGCTGATATCGATCCACATTCCCATCATCATTCATTCATTCATTTGATGCCTTATAAAGATTTCAAAATCTTAGCCTCAAACAACCTAAACCTAAATAATTCAATTTCAGCGAATACATTAATTGAATTCCAGCAACTTGACAAACGATTATAAACCGATCCATCTAGATTCAATAACGTTTGAGGGCGTAAATCGAGATAAAATGCCCTTTATCGTGACCCTCGATTAATGTAAGCCGGCGTCAAGAGGCTATCAATCCAGCTGTTCCAGGCTTAGGCGACCTGGGCGTTCTGGAACCTAGAGTTGAGTTGAGTGTATGGTGCTAGTGTGTGCGGGTTAGCGGGTTTTTGAATCAACTCCCTTTTTTACCCGACTTCGCAAGAAGGAGGACTATGTTTTTCGGGTGTGGTTAAGTATTTGGGTATGTTCGTACGTATCCTACAGCCTAAATGGCTTGATCGATTTTGATGTGCGAGGCGACGTCGTATTTGTATTTACTTCCCGACTGTCATAAGGTATACTTTTTGTTCTAATAAGTAATGTGGTCAATTCTGAAGGAACAACTAAACTAGTTAAAATTATTTAAATAGCTAAATTAAAAAAAAAACAACGAAAGTCTCACAGCTTTTGTTACGTAGTGATTTTAAGAATTTAGTTAATTTCTATTTAAATGTATCTTCTGCATAGATCACAAGACAACTCTCGTCAAAATTGCACTATTTTAATTTCCATCAACCTTTTTCCTACCAAATAAGAAATGATTTTACGAGTATAAGAATTAAACTCATTTAATGCTCATTTTAGATTTGCGCATACTTTCTTGCGAAAACGCACACTCAACAATATAAAAAGCGTAACTAAATTAATAAAACTCTTATGTTGCTTTTATGCAATGTCGTTCTCATTTCTTATGCAATCGAGTATATTTTTTTTACCAACAAGTACCTAGACACTTACCATATGGTAAGTAAGCGATAATAGGAACATGTGGTGTCGTTGATGCTTTTATTGATTTAAGCATACTGTCTAATCATTATCAACACAACATTAAGAAGATTTTAAGACTATTGCCTCGATACCAGTCATGACAAGTCGTTGACGTATAGTTTATAATACTAAAAAAAAAACGCCTTGAAAATACGCAATTCATTTTACTTGACATTTTTTCAGTTATTTTGTTATACAAACTAAAGTATTGAACCGATTTTGATAAAAAATATTTGAGAGCACCTATGAAGTAGGTATGACCATTGAACTTGAAATTTGAAAATTGAAAAGTAGGTATGACCAATCAGAAAAAAAGGAATAATAAAATTACGTAACAAACAAAAAAAAAACATTCAGTCGAATTGACAATCTCCTATTTGAAAGTCAGTTAAAATAAACTGTAAGTCCTTCAGTATAGCGAATATATGTGTAAATGAATTTGCTATGTTAATAATATTCATAGCATAATGTGTAAGTAGAGCCACACACTGTCTATCAAAGCCTTATTGTGTTTTCGTCCTAAAATATCTTATTCAAGTTTCAGCGAATTATTGGAAACATCTACCCGACGCTAGACAAGAAACTTGAGCCAAAATCAATAAAGA
Source organism: Lycia hirtaria (assembly GCA_947563715.1). Taxonomy (NCBI): domain Eukaryota; kingdom Metazoa; phylum Arthropoda; class Insecta; order Lepidoptera; family Geometridae; genus Lycia; species Lycia hirtaria. Next base: position 2,030,180 of record OX387377.1, on the reverse strand, counting down.
TTCTTTTATCATAAGTTCTGGATTGTTAGCTTTAACTTTTAGCTAAAAAATCAAACGTATATTTTTCTACGTTACAATTGTTTTACACAATTTCGTTCATATAAATGGAAATATAACTATGTACTCTGTCACTATAAAATATAATTAAATATCGTTAATAAAATATAAATCGTTATAAAATCGTTAATCGTTAGTTCGTTAAAATCGTTATCGTTATAAAATATAATTAATTGTCGTTATTTTTCATAAAATTAAATAGATTATCTTTATTAGTTTTTCCTCGCGAGACAGTAGTAGAGTGTTATTTTAGTGTTAATACAAAGAAGTGAAACAGATATAAGAAAATAAAATATATTGGGGACTTATATTCAATAACAATATTGCCATACCCACCTCAGTTAAACTAACCTTCTTTGGCAATCGCGCAAGAGTAGGTTTTTTCTAGATTCGTTTTGTAAGTTTGCAACACTTCAATAATTCGAAATCTACTTCCGTCCACATCTTTACAACCGAATTTCAGACTAGACCTTCTGGGACTTGTCGTTTTGGCATTCTGGACTTTTTGACATTGGACCTTGTGACTCTGAACGTTTGAACTCCATGCAGCCTACTCTATTTCTTGATAACTACAATAAATTGTAAAATGCAATTTAAAATTTATCATCAAGCGTGTTGACGGCTAAACGTTTCAAACGATCAAACTATTTCATATAAAAAAAATTTACAGTCACAATCTTATTTTCAAATTTAATTTTGTTTGCATGCTTTTTATCTGTTTAGATTTCTTGCTAGACCAGGCAGATAATTAAATACCAATAAGGCTGTTTGACACCACATTTGACCGTGGTTAGACGGTTAAATGGACCATGGTTACGTGGTGTTAGAGGGATAATATAGATATTAGATTTAAAAAATGCACTTACCGGAAATATAAAGCGAGATGGTGGGCGTAGGAGTTCCCATAGCGATGCAGAGGATGGTCATACTTGAACCCTCCACCACCAGGTTGACTGGGTTGATCGTGGGAGGCTGGAAATAATAATAATGTTGAAGAAAATACAGCTTAACAAGTAAAATTTTGAAACCTCCGATACAAAAAAAAAACGGTTGAACCTATTTTGAAGAAATATAGCGAACACTTTTGATCGAATTCCCTTTAAAAATATATCAAAATCGGTCCATCCGTTTGAGAGCTACGATGCTACAGATATACACATAGATAGTCAAACACACCTCTCTTTGGATCGAAGGTTAAAAAAATTAAATAAATTATATTTTTTAATTTTTTAATTGATGAATCCAAAAAAATAATTTAAAAATAATCATATAATTTGAGTCGGTTACAAAACTGCAAAGTTAAGCTGATGTAGTTTTTATGGGACCATCTCTGAATAACGGCTCTGTTATAAAATAATGAACGAAATTAATTCAAAAGTGAATATAAACAAAACAAATTGAGATTCAAATAACTTTTCTCTTTTTAGAAATATTATGGAATTTCGTATTGTTAGATAAATACTGATTAAATCATCTGCAACAGACCTGACGTAACAGCCATGTATTTTATGTATACATAATTACTTGCAAATCCACTGTTAGGCCTAGGCCGCACTACGGTTTTTTCCCGCGAGCGGTCACCGCTATAAACAGCGAAACCGCTCGAGACGGTATTAAATCAATCGCGGGGAAAAACCGCAAGTGCGGCCGCTTGTATTCGTTTTCCTGTTTCATAAATTCACGCGTTTAAAAACCGCTGCGGTTTAACCTTAGTGCGGCCTTAGCCTTATTTCTATTTTAACTATTTATTACCTGGTTTCTTTTCAGTATTCAACAAAATTATGGTGACAATTTTAAAGTTGGTCAATTTATTTTCGAAAATATTTTAACAAAATTGACTTCATTGTAAACGAAAATATAACTCTTCTCAGAAACGTTCTGTTATTAAATTTATACTAAACTAAAAACTATTTAAAGAACCGCAGGTATTCCAAGAGCGCATCAAAAGTGATTGTTTGTAAAACTTCGAAATGAAATTGTGACCGCGCGTCGCGGCGTACTCTAAAGATGCATACCCAGACATATTCATTGAAAAAATAAATTCTGTTATACACTTCATTACAGGCGCCTTTCAGTTTTCAGCTTATCGCTTTGAGCTTCAAAAGGGCCATTTGCATTTTGATAGAAGGGCAGATAAGTAAAAATATTCCGAGAGAATGCAGTCTGCGAGATTTCTTAGGTATATATATTATCGTGCGATGTATTTATACATTTATAGGTTATATAGGTTAGAGATTTAGTGTGAGAAATTAAAATAATAATTAATATAATAAGTTCAAAAACTAAAACCAGACTACAGAAAAATCACGCTCTAAAAAGTATGAAACAAGAATATGTAAAAAATATTGTATAGTATTTCATACATATTCATAGTGGTGTTCAGAGGATAACCGTGGTCATATGCCACCCTCTGTAACAAAACAATACATTCTGCAAAGTAGCATACGACCACGGTTATCCTCTGCAAAAACTGCTTTTCTGCAGTCAAGTATTTTGTGTATTTAGTTAGTTTTAGCAGCATGGGATGACCAGCCACAAGGTGGACAGACAACCTCATATTGGTAGGAAGACGCTATATGTACCTAGACCATGCGACAACTGAGCGCACGCGGAAATACATGAGGAGGTCTATATCCTGGGCCCTTATTCCGTATGACCATCAGCCGCGTTACGTGATCTTGACGTGGGTGTATCTACAATGAAAATTAGACTTTGGCTTCTTAATTTTCATTGTCAACACCCACCACGTAACGTTCACGTAACGCGGCCGTTTGTCATACGGAATCAGGACTCAGCAGTGGAATGTTGTGAGTAGTGAGTGTGTGTGTAGCGTGGTTACCTCCACGTACGCCGGGTAGGCGGGGTCGGTCCACGCGAGTAGAGTCTCGGAGGGCTGCGAGTCTCCGGCGGCGGCGTGCGCCTTTACCCACACCACGTACTGCGTGTTGGGCGTGAGCTTCTCGAGCGTGTGACCGGGGACTGACGTCGTCATGTTTGTGGTGTTGCCAGACCCCATCTGGCTCGGAGATTTGTAGAATAATCTGGACGAAAACATACAATGACATAGACATGTATTTTATTGTGACAAAAAACATAAATAATACAACACATTCAATGAAAAATATAAGAGATTTTTTGCCCTCAAAAATAACGGCCTTACCGAAAAACGCTACTTAACTTTAACCATCGTCTTAAATTCTCGGTCTTCTTTCCGCACGTGTCATTATGTGTCAGCGAGAAGTTGGCAAAATATGTTAAGCAATGCTTAAAGTTAAGTAACGTTTTTCGGTAAGACCGTAAGAGACTATACTCACGTGTATGTGATCTTTTCATCTGGGTGCGAGAACTGCGGCGGCTGCCACGTGAGGGTGAGCCAGGTCGCGGAATGCGACGACACGGACAGGGAGTGGGGGGGAGACGGGATGCCGGACACTTCTTTCTCTTCTGTTGACAATCATTTACAAATATAAGTTTGTTTATAAACTTATAATATGCTTTATTTTTAGGTAGTTTTATTATAAACCATTATTTATGGTTTTTGAATTTTTTACGAATTGACTGTTTGAGTACTAGCAATATTCAAGAATATTTTTAGGGGTATTATGAAACGTGTAAAGAAATAAAACCGAAACATATTCTAAAAAAAAAATAAGATAACCTCACATAACTACGTTGGTACGTTGCGTAGTGATCGCGGGATCTCGGTATTCCATGATCCCGCGTCATTTTTTCAGCCCCGCGTGCTGCGGGATTACGGCGCGGGATCCGCGGGATTGAAGGACTATCAAAAAGCGTGTACATTTCGCGAGCGCGATCGCTCGACTACTGACTAGTACTGAATTGACTGAACGGCGCGGCGGCGTCTGAGTCTGAGTAATGGTGTGCGAAGCGAGCGAGTGTCATTTGTCTATCAGTTTCAAAGTAAATAAAAATAAGCAATATTCTTAATTGCTTAAATTATTGACTTTCTAGTAGTTCTGTAGGTACAGTGATACTATAATTACTGGCCTTACTGACTGGCCTTGTGGCTCAGTTGGTAGTGTGTTTGCGTCTACCTGCTGAACTGAAAGGTCGTGGGTTCAATCCCCACCCAAGGCAAACATTTGTGTGATAAGCATGGATGTTTGTTCTGTGTCTGGGTGTTTCTATGTATCATATGTATATATTTACAAAAAAAAAAGTATATATGTATTCTATCAGCCATCTAGTTCCATAGTACAAGCTTTGCTTAGTTTGGGCTAGATGGCGTTGTGTGAAATGTCCACAAATATTTATTATTTATTTATTTATTATTAATTAGACATAAAAATGTCAAGTTCATTTTCAATTGAATGCTGACAAAATGATCAAAGTAAATAATTAGTTCTGTCAACATTCAGTTGAAAATGTTTTATTTTTAATTGTACCAGACTGATTTTTTTATCTCTATAATTAAACAGTATAATTTAATTGTTCTTGCCAATAGTAAAACTGAAATAAAAGTGGAGTTAAATTGATTCATTGTTTTATTTGCCTTATATGCGGGATCCCGCAAATACACGGATCCCGCGGGATTGAATAATCTGACACCCGCAAATACCGAGATTGAATATAGGCTGCGGGATTGGAAGTCCTAGTGTGGATTGCTCAGGATAACTAGGTACGTCAAATATTATCCACTTATTTTGTTTGATAGTTTGATACGAGAATATAGTACTGAACATTCTGCATCAATATCGCTAGTGCACCCTGTATTAGTGAAACCATTATCTTAGAACTTATTTTTAATGCACTTTACACATAGCTCTTGGGTGATTCGGACCGCGGTTCGAACCGTTTGCGGTGCAAAACGCCCAAGTACCCACTTACATTACATCGACATGTTCCAAAGAGATTAAAAAAAACATACATAGTATATACAAAATATACTTGCAAGGTTTGTGTTAGGTTACTTATTTTCCTTGTTACTATAGCCCAATATGTTTACATAATCTAATATTGTGCCAAAAATTCGACGTCAACGAAAACAGGCGAATAATAGGTAAAATTGTAAGCTAAATAGCCGAAAATTTTGCACTGATGTTTCACACCTCCCTCCTAAATGGGACACGTGATGTTTTCAACGCTTGTTTGCCAAGTTTTAAGCATTTGCATATTATGGTAATCACTAACAGTTCAGACATGTGACAAAAGTTTGGGGATTCCATATTACAATGCATTTTCATAAATTCTATAACACGTTAGAAGGGAAATGTTTTCGTGGAAAAAAATATAATAATATAAATAAAAAACTTAGATTTAAGATTGAAATTGAATAAAGTATATAAATAAAATAATAATAGCTGAACTTTGATCCGCGAAAAATGTAATTAAATTTTGATCTTTACGCAGAGGTTACCAAGGGCGTATCCAGGTTTTAGTATCGGAGGGGGGTTTCGAAAATAATACAACGAAAATGCAGTCGGGGATCCAACCCTCAAAAAAAGGCCGCCTGAAAATCAGCGAATACTTTGACTAAGAATTTCAGAGAAGGGTGTGCCCCCCCCCCCCCCACACACGAATACGGGGGGTATGAACCTCCTACACCTAGCTACATAAAAAAGGTGTTTACTTTCCTAAACTATATTATTATGTAAAATGACATTTGCAATATTCAACATCCATGATTTGCCGCCTGTTTTTTTTAATAGAATAATATGTCATACTTCTGTCACGTTATGAGGAATGACAAGTAAAAATTGCTCCAGCTCATCATCCAAGGCAAGATTGCTGGAAAGAAAAGTGCTCGCAGGAGGCGGCATTATTGGCTAAAAACCTGCTGGACTGGTTCAGTTGCAGCACCACCTCACTTTTTAGAGCAGCAGCTTCGAAAGTAAAAATTGCCCTAATGTTGTCCAACCTCCAATAGGAGCGGAAAGTAAAGAAGAAGAAGATTTGCCACCAAAAAAAAAAACCGATATCAAAGATAACCACAATTACTTTAATGTAAAACAATATTCTTATCCACCATGATTGGTATAAATACTTTTGTGTAGAAATTGAATCATTAATAAATAAATAAATACTTAAACAGTTGGTCTTACCGAATGCTACCAATGGTAACCAAGAAATAAGAGCCCAATTAACTTACCTTGAGTAACGTTGAAGAGCAACATACTCGACGGTAGAGAGGCGCCATGCTCGTTCACAGCTGTTACGAACACGTGGTAAGTGCTGTTCATTTCGAGGTGATCGAGCTGCACCATTGTGTCTGTCACGTTCATTTTCTGCGAGATAGAAAGAGAAGTCACTAGAAGTGTCTTTGTATTTGTATTTGGTCTTCTTACGCTGCACTTGCCGGTGCGTAATCTCCACTCCACTCTGCGTGGTGGAGAAAAATTTTCAGCCCTTTCAGCCATCAGTTCTACATGCTATGTGCCCTGCCTGTGCTATGTCGATGACTTTCGTACGTCTACGAATCACTTCTTCACGTCTAATTCTATCTCGTAGAGAGAGATTCGCATAGCCTTCTCCGTAGCTCGTTGCATGATCTTGAGCTTCCTTATAAAGCCTATAGTTAGAGTACTAGTACACACACACACACTTTCATTACTATTGGTGCAGCCGTTTAGCCGTGAAGAGACAGAGTGGTAACAGACAGAGAGACAGACGACAGACAGAGTTACTTTCACTTTTATAATATTAGTTAAAATGTGTTGAAACCACAACAAAATATACTCGTACTTCTAATTATCCTCTTTCAGGTTTCTAATATTTCTATGATATTAAAAGGCCTACGAAATATTGCCAGTAATGTTAGGTCGATGCTGAGAACCCAGTTGAGAAACAGCTTCGATGAATGGTGCACTTACGTTGTAAGTAGCTTGCATGGTGTTGTAGCTGTAGGGCTGTGTATTGTTGTCGATCTTCTGCCAGTGCAAGGTGTAGGACGTAGCATTGGCACCGTCTTGGGGCGCCACCCAGTCCAGGAACAACTTGTCGCCCGCCACGAGGGAATGGAGCTCGCGGGGAGGTCCCGGGAGGATGCCCGTACCTGCGTAAAGGCAAAGTATATTATTACATGTTTTTTGGTTTGTCTTCTAAGCTTATTGGCAGAGCATCAAAGGCCATGAGGTCGTTTAGACGCCACATTTGACCATGTTTAGAGGATTAGATGGAATAATAGTTTGTTATGAAAATTACACGTAAATACAGATTTCCGTCAGGAATAAAAAGCGTTCGGAAAACATTGTCGGGATAATCGCGGAGTGGGGAGAGGAAGGCAGATTTAAGCATATCTACAACTCCGCAGCGCAACTCTTCCAAATAGATCCGAAAATTAATTTCTGGATTTTTAAAGTCAAGACTTTTTGTTCGTTACCTGTAGAAATCTTCTGCTTTTTACTCAAAGTTTCCATGGAGAGTAAAACCAGATGAGTAAAAAATCAAGTTTTAGAAGTCCGCATTTTGGTCATAGGTTACCTCAGATGTCAAGGCATAGAGTCATCTGGTGTCCATTTGTTTAGCTCTATCCTCAAGGTGGTAATTGTAGTATGACATATTGCTTTTGTGCGTCGTGATATTTTGTCCGAAACCCCCAGAAGACTTCAGTATAATTGCGTCATAATAACAGTCGCTATTTAATTAAATGTGGTTGCGGAGTGAGTCTTCTATACTGTAACCATTAATTACTCAATTAATCTATAGAACCGTTAATAGAAAACACGAGCCTTCTTCGAAGCACTGCACGATGTTCCCGATGTAGGGCACGCAGGTGTTGACTCCGCCGGAGTATGCGCCCGCGCACACGCCGCGACAGCCGGCCGGCACGCCGCGCCGCGCGCAGCACTCCTCGTGGTTACGGCCTGTGGGGGTATTGGGACTTTAGGACAAACACCAGACAAGCACCAGATTGATTACGATTTTGAGGGAATATATTGCATATTCTAAATAAAATTTTCATTTGCTAAATCGGACCTCTATTTCATAAAGTCACACATGTTCTCTTACGATATAGGCAGAGTACCAAACCATAAGAAGCTCTCAAACGGATGGACCATTTTGTTCTAGTTTTTGATAAGTTTGGTAGAATATTTAATCGAAAGCGTTCTTAGCTATGTTTATTATCAGTATTTTTGATATCGGTTATTTTTTTTTAAACTAAGTTGTGCGTTATTTGAAGATCATACCTCCAGCGCCACATCGCAGCAGTTTGTGGAACTCCTGCGCACAGAGCGGCGCCAGCATCCTCAGGTCCGACATCTTGGCGTCGTAGGAGCAGAGCGGCATGCACACGCCCGCGAGTTGCACGCGCTCGCAGCACGCCGTCACGTTATAAGCGTTAGCTGTCTCTTCTTCATCTTCTATCACCTGGGTTTAAAAAAAAACAGCATTCGTCAAGCCAGGTCGGAGGCCTTTCAGCGGCTTAGTAGCGATAAAACAATAGGGCTGACCACTAAGTTTATACGGTTTCATTCACTCATCACTTGGATTGGAAGAAACGGAATTGTAATTATTTGGCTTTTCTACTATCGTAATTTATCGTGGATATTCCCGAAACACGAACGAAACGCTTTAATTCCAATGTAGAAATAAGGTCTTCTCTGATAAATATAATCTGGGTATCTTTAAGTCATGGAGGAGGCCTATGTCCAGCAGTGGACTTCTTATGGCTGAGATGACGATGATGATGATCTTTAAGTCATGAACTGGATTCATTTAGGGAAACTTTCCATCGTGGATCGCAAAGGTCGCTGGACATTAGATAATTTGGAGGATACGCGCAAATCTTTTATGAATAAAAAAAATATAAAAGTAGAAATAGAAACAGTCAATATTATAAAAAACTTAAATCCAACTTATATATCTAGTGTGTTTCCACTTCGAACAACACAACACAGTCAATATTATATTTTGGCTACGTATAAATTACTATTTATTACGATTTAAGTGACAGTAATGTAATAAAAGTTGTTGACAATTATAAATACAAATGAGTCATCAAAGAGTGTCCAACGTTCATCTGAACACTTGTATAATATAAATAGAATGAAATGTACAGATATATTCAAGTTTCAAGTATTATTGAGCTAAAGTACCGTACCTGACTCTGCGTCCTAAATATCAACCTCGGAGAGGGATCTCCCACTCCATGCTCGTTAACAGCTTCCACGTAGATCTCGTAGTCGGTGTTCGACTCCAGGTCTTCCAGAATGTACGGAGAATGCACCTGAACAAAACAAGTTGGGTAACTAATAAGACTTACCAAAATCTTTTAGCATCTACCTAGAATTGCATGAGGAGAGACAGAGAACTTGTTTTTTCATTTTATAAAAAGGTGCAGCAAAAAAGCAGACGGCTCGCATGATGGTAAGCGATAACCGTCGCCTATGGACAACTGCAACATCAGTGATATTATTGTTGCTTTGCTAGCCTGGAAAGGTGGTTGTGGACACCCTTTTTAAAACGTTTTTTTATGCAAGATAGATCTACGATTGAGCACCAACTCGCCTGATGTTAAGCGACGGTGTGGCCGAAGATGGAGCTCGTCGATCTAGAAGACATATATTCACTTTATTTAGCCTTGAAAATTCCAAGATTCTTTGTTGAAGCTCGGCGGGAAAACTTGTTGTATTCTAGACTTCTGAGCAACTGTAACTGGTGAAAATGTGCCAATCACCCAAGGCTGTCATGTGCTTCGTTATGCTAACTGCTTGAATCGTTTGAATAGGCTAGCGTGGAAATGCACAATACATCCCAAGCCAAAGACATCAGTACAGGTCTTATCCCACTCATTTCAAATTAGAATTAGACTGTTACAAGTCAACATAATTTGTATCAGCTTATTTTTTAAACAAGATGGGAATTTCTGGACCCAATAGCGTGTGGGAAACGTAAATGGTACGGAAATTAACGTTGGCTTCTGTATCATTGAAGATCTTACATTGTACGAGAAAACATTATGTTAACTTTTTTAATTTTTAATGTTCTCATGAGCACATTCTTTATTCAGACATTTTGTTTACATCTGTATTTGCTATCCGTTATACTCGGAACAATGCATCATCTATTATATGAATACTCACTTAATTAATGTGTGAAAAGTTACAAACCTCAGCGCACTATAAGATTTTGTCAACTAGGGGCAGAAGGACTAACATCATCGCCTTTCTACCCTCAACCAACTCAAGTGAGGTCAGTAAATACGTTTTCTCCATTTTTCTCGGACATTTCTCTATCTGAAATTTACGGGTGTAAATTGCAGATAGAGAAATGTCCGAAAAAAATGATAAATGATATAACCATTGACATTGCATATACCTACCAATTTTTACTGAAAATGTTCTTTAAGAACAATTACATCAATTGAATGTTAAGAAAACCCCAAGGTATGATTCCAATTACGCCGAGGAGCCAGTATACGTATTGTATTTCCGTTAGCAGTTGGCCACGCACGCGGGTTTCTGCTTCCGAGTCACCTGTTGCCGCGAGCCGTGACACAAATACTAAGGAGACAACGTTTACTTGACTTCCACGAACGTTTGTTTTGTTTGGGAAGTAAAGGGAAGTAGAATCTAAGTTTTAATCTGGTTATCAAACTATTGTTGTTATTGTCATTTTAATTTAATCAAGAAAGCTATTATTATAAACCTTTGAATTATTTGATGTCATTTTATATATACCTTACCTACTATATATACCCTATTTTGGTTTAACATTTTTGAGGTGAAATAATTTCGTGAGACCTTGTAAACTTCCGACGTAGAGCGGACTGGTTCTGAACTTCTAATGATTCAATAGTTCCATTTATGGACACAGGATGATGCAATTCTAGATTAAAACAATTAAGCACTTTGCAGAATAAAGTAATGCTGGAGCGTTAATTGCGTTGAGTGAATGGCAGACTATCGCAGAATAATTCTGAGTTTGAACAAATACTACCAAAACGAATGATTCCGGTAAATTAACACAGTACAATGCAAGTGGAGATCATTCATTCTTCTACTGCCTAGGTCAAACAACAACAAATGTTATTCTTAGATAAGATACCAGAGTTGTATTTTTTTCTGATCCAACAGGAAAAAGTTCAAAAGAATAGTAAGGTGTATCCATAACAAATATTTTTGCCAGCCTACCAGTCTCGGCAACATATTAAAGACACTGTGTATTGCGAGAGGCAGACGTATATCTAGAAATTAATAAAGAGGTTTGATGAAGGTGGATCAATCTTACCCTTTCTAGAGCTCTGTATTCATCCACAGCGCCAGTTTCAGATATCGTCTTATAATGTAAGTTGTAGAACTGCACGGTATCACCCAGGGTGTTGGGAGGGTGCCAGTGCACTACAGCGTAGTCAGTGTCGATATTAGTGAGGTACAGGCGGGAAGGAGCTCCCGGGAGGACGCCGTAGCCTTGCAGGAGGCAGTTGGTGTACGAGCTCATGTACCGGAGACACCTGAGTAAGAGTGGAATGATTATTATACTCGTAACTGATAAAGTTACTGAAGAGTCCAAGTTGGTAACCAAGATAAAATCCTTTGATATGTAGATGAATACCAAGTAGGATATATTTATATTAAAGTAAACAATAACTTAACTAACGCTACGAGTAACTTAATGATTGCATAGTTTGCAGTGGTGTTCAAATACGAAAGCATCCGGATATAACATGTAAATTAAAAATAAACATCAGAGCATCTGATCGACGCGATACGTGAAAAACAATGCTAGTGCAGTACTAAGACCTGGTCCAGTGCGTAAGCATTGCAATTTTACGTGTTGAAATGCTGCAGCATGCTGAATACACTGCTACGGATAATAGATTTGAGCATTTAGGTTTATCGAGGGAAAGTAATATGGTTGTGTTTTCGTAGTAGTTTAGATAGTTATGTACTTGTGATATAATTTTGCTGTAATTTAACAAAGATGCCAAAACATAGATATTAGTAGAAACATGATGAAACATAATATTCTGAAACTAGCACTATTTATTTGTTATAATAAGAAAACGCTAAGCCAGGACCAATTAATTAGATTTTTACTAACTTGCTTGCAACAGATAGTTCACAATGATGACTTATGTCTTTTTTATATCACAAAATTTGGAGCCCTATTTGATGGACATCATTCTTTGAATGAGTTATGTGTAATATACTCACTTGAAATGATTAAAGTCCAAAGTGGTAATATTCCCGCTGCACAACGGGAGGCAAGACTCCGGGAGTCCCCGAGACCGGCAGCACGGCGTGTGGTCCATCCCGTTGGCGAGACATCCGAAGGTGACTCCGGCCCAGGGGGCGCAGATCATCAGGTCCGTCACCTGCAACTAGACGGTTAACGCAGCCCTTTGGGAGTGATTGTCGTTAGTCACAGATGAGTGGGTTGATTGTGGACATATAGGTGAAACAGTGACGATAAAATTGGTGACTCTGAAATAAAAGTGAAAATGCTTAGTGTGTAGACTGTTTTTGCTACAATCATATCAAAACAACATGTAACATGTTTGTTAGATATTTTTGTTGCTGTATTGTCTGTTGTGCCAATATAAATGTTTCTTTCTGTCTTTCAAAGGAAATATTGGTATCACTTAATCATATTCTTTACTTTTTTTCGTGACGTTTCGTGAATGGTGGATTTGTGATTGTTGTGTTTGACTTTATGGAAAACGTTGTGGTTCTTGTTATGTTTCACAATGATTAGAATGTAAATGGTATGAATCATGTTTTTTTATAAAAAAAAAGGAATGTTTTTTATGATTAAAGGCTAAGTGCTTAACCGCAGCTAAATGAAGTGAAAAGATAGTAATGTGATCGACAATAGCTAACAACAATATCTTGTATAGCATATGAACTGGCTGGCTGTTAGATATTTAAGTGTTGTTATATTTATATTTTGCATGGAGGTTGCTTTTTATGGTACACAAGATGATAGGATTGCACAAATAGTAATATTTTATATCTCTATGGCTCTCTCGTTTTATTAACATCACCTCGACCACAAAAATTCCACTAATGAACAGTGGATATAGTCGTGGTCTTTTCTGAGGTCTTTTTAGAAATCCATGAGATAGGTTCCCATAGGTATTCAAAAATACCTTTAGGAAGCGGCTGCAATCAGCGTTTTCCTATCTCCTACATCAAAATGTCTAGGCTTTTTGACACAGTATATTATTATGTATCTACGACTAAAGTGCATTATATTCCTAATGACTATGTAAGATGATTATGATGATTATGTAAGTGATAACTTATATAAAACCTATGCGCGCTTACTTGTACCAAAACCGTGTTCCCTCTCAATTACAGACTCCCTAAATTGGATGTGACAAAACACACATATGATGGCCAATGTTACTTACGACAATTTCGAAAGTCTTTGTAGGATCGCAGAGTTTTTCCACGCAGCCGTAGTGGTTGACGCCACCGTTTGTGCAGCAAGACTTTACATCTGGAAGCTTGGGCGCCGCTACCACGTCTTTGGGCTTCATCTTACCAGGAGTCAGAGTGAGAGACCTAAGAGAAATGCCATGACTGAGAGCTAAACTCAGGACCAAAAGAAAAACTATATCTATCACTAAAATAAGGTTAAGCATAAATTAGGATAGTGATGAAGTAATTGTTTCTAATGTTGAAAGTTAAGCAAGTTCTGAAAAAAATAAGTAAAATAGACTATGGCATTTACCAATTGATTAATAAATCGAAAAAATTTGCTGTTGTTTTAATGACACGAACTCAAGTGGTTCTAGTAAGAACCCAGTTCATGTCGACTCTGGTTAGCAGTTAGTAAAAATTGTAATCGTTGTAAAGAAAGAAATAGCAAAGAAAGTCGCAACGATGCCGCAATATTTTTCAGTAGGTAGGACTCAAATGTTCAGAAATATCTTTAAATAGACTTCATTGTTTAAATCGTTGATGTAGGTACTGCCATAGATTTATAAATCTCGGAAAGTGGTTGGGAAAATTGCGCCGCGGAGCGGAAGGTGTCTCATAATTACAATACAACCCCACGGCGCGTCAATTCCTCAAAAACAAAAAAAAAGTTCTTTAAGGTTCTAATCCATGCCTTACTTGGGCGTTATGAATAAATTATTTGTATTTGTATTGGCATGACAGTACAACCGTTGCAAAAAAATAAAATTAAATCTATTGATAATATTTACCTCACAGCATAACTGGGCAAGCTGGATCCATGTATATTGTAACTGGTGACTGTTACTTCATACATCGTGAATGGCAGTAAATCACTGACTACCAAAAACGTTTTATTCGCCGGTACTTTATGTGATATTGTCATCATTACTTTGTCTGAATCATTGTTATTCTTCATGGAACTCTCTGCAGGGTCTATTAGATGGGCATCGAAAGACCGCAGTGTGGTGACGTTGACTATATATTCTGAAACTGTATCAGTGTTTTCTAGTGGAGGATTCCATGTTACGTTGAGTTGTTTCTCGTTTAAAGGCTCTACTTCGACGTCTTCTGGTTGGCTTGGTAGAAGTTCTGAAAAAAAAATAATGTTATAATAGAGGATCAATGCAATAAGGATATATTTTTGGGTAAAACTAGGCCTAACTAGGCCTAAAACTAAAAGTACCAATGTCCAATTCGTTCTTGAACCGACCGAAGGGCAAGAGCCCTTGACACTTTTAAAACACGTATAAACCTATGTAGTCGCACGGAAGTTGCAACAGCTTTTTGTGAGGTGCGCCATGTGCGTTAATGAATAAATTACATATATTTGCCCGTCTGATTTGTACATCTTTTGCACTTACAGTGTGAATCATTTATGTTGAGTACTAAGCCGTCGTCTTCCATCTAGTGTTTTTTATGTTATGTACTGTCTAAAAACAATTCTTCTCTTTTCTTAGAGTTGGTACAACTTACATTTCAGATATTGCTTCTCTATTTCGCTCTATTTTCACACGTTGGTCGAGTTTCAGTTGAGAAAAGGGGTTTGGATTAGCTTCTGGATCTTTTACCGGAGTTAAAAGTAAACACAATCATGCTAGAGAATGGTTAGTTCTCACCAATGCCTTCAACGATGCAAGCGAGCGTCTTCTCCATGTATGAGGAGCAGGAGTAATGCGTCTTGATGTTGTCTGTGACCGGGGTGAACTCTCCGCGACACACGTCCTGGCAGATGGTGGGCACACGCTCCTGTACGCAGCACGGGACATGATTTCGTCCGTCTGCCATGCATCTGCGCAAGTAGGAAGTTATGAATTAACTTTATTCAGAAATTTATAAAGAGAGACAAAATGGATCATAATAAAAATAAAAAAAGCCAAGAAATTCAGCTGCCCAAAAATAACATAATGCGTGAATAGCTTCACGTTATGTCTAGTTGTTGGGGACTGTTACTGCCTATTTACTCGACTGTAAAATGAATTAAAAAATGTTCAACGTTTACCCAAGTCGATTGGGCTAGCTAGGGTGATGTAATTAGATATTAAATAATAAATATATTAAATAATATAATTTACAATATTTTTGTTTCTAACTAAAATACAAAATATATATATACTATAACATTCTGGTTTCACAATATTCGTCTATTGTATTGATGCTTAAAGTGGAACCAGAGCAATATTATTCAGAAAACCATAATTATTCAAAGAATTATCAAAGTTAATAGATATATTTTCTTCTGTACCAATGTGCTGGACACGGTAATAATAATAATAAATATATCTTTATTGTACACCAAACATTACAGTTGAAGGACACACGCTTAAACAAGTTTTAACTTATAATACAAGTATAAAGAGGAACACTTAACAGTAAACAAAAATCTCGGTGGCACAAAGGCGGTGGCACGGTGTGTTTGTTTTTCTGGTCGCGTAGCTAAAAAGTATTTTATTATTAATTTCTATTTTGAAATCTGAAATGTAAAAAAAAGTCTTACTTGACAATATACGGGAAGTCAGGCTGGCAGGCCTCAGGGTCTTGGCCAGTTCCTTCCAATATGGTCTGTATGCTGCAGAAGCCGAGGCAGGACCGGTTGACGTTGGCCGCGATGCAGCAGTCAGTGTAGTTGTGGGCCAGCGCTAATGTGGACAGCGTGGGCGTGTTGGCCGAGTAGCTGTCAGTTGTGTTCACATTCTCCGGTGGGGTCAACCCTCGGGATATCACTGCAAGATGAAGTTCATGAGAGTGAAAAAAGGCCAGCCGCTATACCTACCGGCTCGACAAGACACCTCAGTACTTTGCCGCAATGAGGCTCATGCACGGTAGAAATATTTGAATTCCAAAGTTATAGTCAGTGATATCAAGGAATTGTCATCACAATTTCAATAGAAATCCTATTTCAATATTACTTTGACCTTTGTCTTGTTCACTCAACTGTAGAAGGAGCGAGACAAAAGTCAAAGTAATATTGAAACAAGTATTCTTGAACGCTTGTGGTACGGCTCCAGAACATGACAACACGCTCTACGTATACGAATATGAGCACAGAATTTATTAACATTCTATACAGTTGAGCGAGCGAGAGGATGACTACATCAAAAACCACATGATTGCTGTTTCATTTTGGTAGTTTTTGCGTACGATACACTAATATATTTATTTTTTTTTTTTTTTATTCGAAGATAGGCTTGCGCTTGACCGTCAACTCACCTGAAGTTAAGTGACAGTTACGGTCTACGATGGAGCGCGCTATATAATATCGCTTTATTTGTCTCATTTTTCATCTGATTTTAATATTTTTTTCACAGAATTGATTGGATTATTATTAAAATCTGCTTAGTAAATAAATAAAACCGGACAAGTGCGAGTCAAACTCGCCCACCGAGGGTTCCGCACAAACTAGTAGATAAAAGGAGAAAATCATATTTTTTTTATTTTCCTTCATAATCCGAAAAAATATACATCGTAAAAATATTTAATACCCTGTTTTAGCTTATGCTAATGAAGCCCTTTCATATGATACCCCACATGATACGGTTAATTCACTTTATAATTTGGGCCCTCATTCCTTGCATAAAGACACTATTTTTTTGTGATTGGAATAAAAATGTCCAGTTTTCGGATTTATTCCTATGTGAAAAAGGAAAGGCGGAAATATGAATCTCTTGGCGATGGTTACATATTTCTGCCTTTTGGTGTGGAAACTTTAGGTCCATGGGGTCCAAGTGCGTGGCAGCTTTATAATGAAATTGCTATGCGACTGATAGAGAGAACAAATGACCAAAGGGCTGGCGCTTACCTCGGTCAGCGGATTAGCATTGCTATCCAACGAGGCAATGTCGCCAGCCTTTTGGGAACGTGTCCTTGGGACTGTGACCTGAGTTCTGTTTTTTATCTGTAATATGTTTTTTATTTATAATAATATCTTTAGTTATTTAGGTCATTTATAGAAATAAATTTTGTTGTTTAAGTTACACTTACTTATTCCTATGTGTGTACTATAACACAATGCTTCTTGCCAAATTTCATAGTTCTAGGTCAACGGGAAGTACCCCATATGTTTTGATTCCCTTGTGAGTGTCGAAATGTGCGTTTTTTACGACATATTCGGCTGTTACTTTTTTTTTTACGAAAACTGAGAAATTTCATTTTCATTCTGCAGCAAGAGACTATGGATCTGTGTATATGGTTTTAATTTCAACTCGATACCATCACGCGTTCTCGAGATAAAGGTCTTGACACCCGAACGGACGTACAGACGGACAGACAGACAGACAGACGGACAACAAAGTGATCCTATAAGGGTTCCGTTTTTTCTTTTTGAGGTACGGAACCCTAAAAATGTGCATGAGCTCAATTGTCGCGTGCCAGAAGAGACAAGAGGTACACGGACGAGATGTACTCTGTAAGTAGGTTAATATAAAAATAGACACGAATAAGTATGTGCAAAATGACTTGCGATCTATTGCGTCGTAATAAAAGTCGCTGTTTAATTAATGGCTCAACCGAACACTTCAGTACTTTATTAATTACGGTATGATATTAAAGCAATACGATAGAATTAAATGCGTTCTGTGTCTGTTTGCTAATGCAAGAGGAGACACTTAGCACATAAATGCAATCTCACTTGCATTATTGTGTCGTGTCAAGAGTCGCTATATGATTAAATATGATTGCGGAATGAGTTTTCTGTACATATATTACGTATTCTGTGGTAAAACAAATAAATTCATGCACACAAGCAAAAATATTAAATATAATAGTTTTATCACGGCATTTCTTTTCATTTACATAAAACTTATTTTATTGGACGTCTACGGCGACTTGTTTCAATTTTGTGTTTTCGATATTGCAGCACAGTTCCACTCTATATTATTTTCATTGACTGATTGAACGCGGGATGATACAAAGTTAAAGATTCAATACAAAGTTCAAGATTCAGAGTAGAGATTACTATATCTGTAGTAGGTATAAATCGTTGATATCTATACATTTTTTAATTTTTACAAAAAAATAAATAGATGAACGTATTTTATTGATTTTAAAAGTTTGAATTGTCTTTAGCTACATTTTATCTAGCCGTAATTTTTATTTTGCTTTATAAACCTAAGGGCCAATGATAGATAGATTAAAATACCACAAATACAGAGAAAATATAATTAAGTTAGGCCTTATTGCTTAGACCGATCTCTTTCATGCAATGACATTATATACGGTGGAAAATCCAAATTTTAAATAGTTTTTTGAAATGTTTGCGACAATCTATTTATCAATAACACATCGAAAAGATTAAATTGTTGTGTTTTAAGATATTTCTCCGGGTAATATTTCTCTGGGTTCCTGGGTAAGTTTTGGAAGATTAAATCAAAATTCTTACCAGTAAGTTTATGGAAGCTCCTAACGGGCGGCTCCGTATTGAGCTCGCATATATACAGGCCTGCGTCTGAAGGCTTCACTTGCTTGATGACCAGCGCCCACACGTCGCCGCCTTTCTTGATGCCCGGCCCTTGCAGGGGTTCTTCACCTTCAATACCAGTAGACATATGAAATTCACCGCACCGCACAGCAGATTAGCAAATTGAAGTAGCAGTGGGCAGGGTATATAGCACGTAGAACTAATGTCCGATGGGCCCGAAAAGTTCCCGAGTGGAGATCATGCACTGACAAGCTCAGCATAGGAAGACCAGTTACGAGATGGATAGATGCAAGCCGCTTCCAATCGGTCTTTCTGGAAATCCATGGGGGAAGCCTATGTCCAGAAGTGGACTTCTTATGGTTGAGATGACGATGATCTAATCATCTATCTACTCTTTTTAGAAGTGAGTAATTGGAAGCCACTATGATGTCCTCATTGACGTGTTCGTCCTCTGTACGTCAACCCTATTAACTTCAGTTATATGCTCCAATAAGGCTGGAAAAGTCAAATTTTGCTTAAAACTGGAATAATTTGTATATACTACATTATTTAACGCTGGTTAAATATTGTAGTTTCTATATTACGTTTCTATCTAAATCTCTTTTTTTTTTGTATAAAGTGATCAGACCGATCTTTTGTTACATACAAAAGCATGGATAATGGATTTGGGCAATCAATTTGTATTACTCACTGTCATCACGCAAGACGTATACCCTGTCATCCCTCGTGACTCTCACGCTGCCCGCTGTCAGCAGATTGAGGTCCCTTGCCCTCTTCCATAGGACGGGCCTGCCTCGGGCTCCCAGCACCACACATGTGAGGAGGGCGTCCTCCCCACTCTTTACCGCCACACCTCCTGCTGGTGCCCGCATCCACGCTTCTTTGGGCTCCTCGTCTTCTTGTGACACGGCTGACGTGCTGACGCTTTCTGCTGAATCACTTCTGAGTTCTGTCGAAAGAAAGAAAATATTTTAATGATCTTACTGACTCAATTATATCTCAGCAGAAGATATCAGAACTGATATTGCAAAACTGAAAAGTTCCAAAGTTGACTTTATGCTTGTTGCAGACGATTTAAGCAGTATTATGGCATAGGTCTATAGAATTTTCTAAATAATGAAACTCCATCATCATTATCTCAGCCTTAAGAAGTCCACTACATAGGCCTCCCCCATACATTTCCAAAAAGACACGATGGAAGCAGCTCGCATCCAGCGTTTTCCTTAAACTCCTAGACGTATAAATATGATATATATTTTTACTATAAACTCTGAAATTGAAACAAAATCTGAATATTGGGCACTTCAAAAGCACGGCAAATGGTTCGTCCGTGAGGACCAATTTAGCCGAAAATCCGTAAAATCTGTGAAACAGGAAACCTATTACACTTAAATATTATCGATTAACAATCAACCTCAACTCACAAATGCTAACGCTCAATTTGTGCCCAATTAAAATCCCCAAAAGGGCCGCTAAAACACTTCAAAAGCTAAAATTCAACCGACAAAATCAAAGTTCTTACTAAGCCCTTTAGAAAGTATTAAACTATGTCAAGCTTCAAAGGGCTCAAGCCTCTGATGCGATTCGGCAATTTTGACCTATCGACCTCACTTCTGGCTTTCTGATAAAGAGGTCATCCGTACCCAGGATGGTACCCAAGAATATAAATGTGAAGTTTGGGCAGAAACCGCGCCGTGATGAGAATTTTAATATAAATAAAACAAAGGGAATCTGTAGCTGAAATTCCCGCGTTATTTACAAAAATGGATGAACGGTTATTTTTTATTGGCGCTAACGAACGCTCGCCAAACGTGATTGCCTTTTACTTTGCCTCATTTGATTTGTTCAAAGGTTCCAAATTAACTAATTAGCGTGAATTTATTGAATTTCACGTTTGGAACGGAATTTTGTCGATGTTTTTGTAAAGTTCAATGTAAACAAGCGATATAGGTCAAAGAACTACAATTTGAATATGTTTTTTATAGCGCTGCGATTCTCGTTAAATAAATTTAAGAGTAATATTTTTACTTTTTACATAACTTGATTAGACGATTGATTTAGACGAACTAATTAAAATAAAACGTAATATTAAATTAAAATAGTTTTTCCCCTGTGATATTGTACTACAATGTATGGAAATATATGTTTTTCTATTATTATTTTTTGAACAATAAACATCAATATTTTTTAACTATAAACTCGTATTTTTTTGTTAATTTGCAGATCTACTTAATATAATAAGAATACAAAAGACTAATAAGCGACTGTTGGGTTTTCTATTTTTGTTTATTTTGTGTGTTTGTTGGTATGGTTAATGTTTTTGCTATAAATCCGTTAAAATTAGTTTTATTTCAATGTTATTATGGTTGTAATTGTCACAAATAAAAATAATAATAATAACAATAATATATATCTTTATTGCACACCAACAGAAACAATACATTAACAATAAAAATAAACAATGTTTGGCAGTACAATGGGCGGCCTTATCGCCTAAAGCGATTTCTTCCAGGCAACCTTCTATGTCTATGTCTAATTTTTTTAATGTAAAATAGCTTATATACATTGTAATATTAAATGTAACAATAACCATGTCATTCAGACTGTATCGACAAATTGACACATAATTCATTAATTTTGATGGATCTTAGTCTCAACTGTTAAAACATAAGTAAATACAAACATAAATAAATAACCCTTGGTTTTAGTCTTAATGTCATCCGGTACAAATGGCGCAATAAAGTCAGACAAGCGCTGAGTTTGTGGTTTTTAAAATGCAAATTGTGGTTTGTCAGTAAACACCACCTATATATAAGAAGTTGGAACTGATCCAACCAGGAGTGACTCAATCACATTCAGCCTTAAAAATGACAAGTTGTCTTAGGAAACCTTGGAGGCGCTCGGATATTGCGAGAACAAAGGAATACTTGTCTACTGGGAAGACATACATAAATGTGGCACTATAACTCGAAGCCGTGAATCAGACAGTTGCTTCATAAATTTACTCGACTATGACTTATTATATATTTTCGCGTTTTTATTCATGGACATTAAATAACCTAGTTATAGTAATATACGTTATATTTACCTGCAGGAACCTGCATTTTATGACCGGGTTCTAGTCAAGAAGCACGTACTTAATTTTTTTTCTAGTTTTTTGTGAGAAGTACATGTACTCAGCTAGGATATAAGTGGTTTTGATCAGACTGAATATTTAATAGGATTACTGGCCAATTTTACAAATGTTATATAAAAGCTCATGTAATCTAAAAGGCCAAACGATTTTTGAAGACATCTTTACATTCGTCTTTTAACTCGGCGGTGTCACGCACTAAGTTTATTGATATTTTTCATAAAATCTAGGAAACATTTCAGAACGAATGAAAAAGTTATTTCAATGTGATGAAGAAAATGTAATTTCATTAAATTGCCAAGTCGACGTCTGCAGCGGAAATAGCGTACGACCGACAAAAAGATTCTTGTAAAATGACTGGCTACGATTATTACAGTATTTATACGAACTACTTATTTATGTTTTAGTTTTTTTTTTCGTAAAAGGATGAAAATAATAAAGAAAGAAATTGTACTCAAAATCCATGATCCAAGATGAAATTTCTTCAGGAAGTCCCTGCGTAAAGATTGAGATTTTTTATATATTTTTGGAACTGTACCTACTGATATAAGGGAATTTGAATTGGGTATGGAGGTAGATAACCAATATTTTGCTTTAAGTATACGTCTCACTAACTTATTGTAGTTATATATGTATAAGACATAATATACCTAAATATAGTTTAAAAAACTGAAGCAACCGACTTCTCATGAATACCATTATCAGAACTGAACCAAATTGAAATGGGACCACACGGGAAGCACCAGCTTTCAAATAAAAAAATAATCATCTAAATCGGTTCACCCAGTCGAAAGTTATGAGGTAACAAACATAAAAAAAAACACAGTGGAATTGATAACCTCCTCCTTTTTGAAAATTGGTTAAAAATAAATGGACTTAAATTGCAATTTTACAATTTTAGTTTCCTAAACTTGTGTTATTTTGAACATTAATGCTATAAAAATGGTGGTGTTTTATTCAATAAGTGTTCGATAAAATGCGTGAGTGTGGGCAAGTGAAATAAAGCAGTAAAACGTGTGATTTTACGTTGTCGGCAAAACTCCATAGAAGCTTCTAGTAAAGTCGCCACCACTTTACTGAAGCAGGACTCGACTTATAAATTGACTGACTGTATACGTTTTATTATTTTTGAAAAATGTAATAGAATAAAATATACTTAAATAATAATCTCTAACTTAACTTACATAAGCGGACGGTTTTTTTTCGAACCTGACAAACTGTTTACAATGTTAACTGTTTACACGTGTAATTAAAAAGAATACGCATAAGTAATTTATTGTTGCTTAAAATATACTTCCTTATACATTCGAGTGTTTGAAGTAGGATCTCGTACAAAGATGCGGAAAGCACTTAGCACTTACTTATGTGAGATGTGGCGACGCACACGGGTAGAAAGAGAAGCAAATAATTATTTTAGTGTTCATAACTTTATTTAGTCACGTTTGAAGTGGAAGCATTTCATTACAGCTAGAAAAACATTACCTTAGATAAACTATTTCATTTATATTTCTAAGAGATGTAAAATAATGTAGTATTTTTCTAGCGTTAAAATATATATATACATAATTATACACATAAATGTATATATATATATATACAGTACACATCTATATTTAATTATTTTGAATGTATTTCAACATTTCTGGTATACTTTCCAAAATAGTGTCCGAAATAAAGATATAGATGGATAATAAATAAATTTGGTTACATTTCACCGACTATTACATTACGACTATTGAATTTGAATTTATAATAGTGTTTAATTTTTCTTATTACTTGTTGGAGTCATGAAGTTCTTGTTTGTTTCATAAAGGTATTTTTTTTATTATTGATAATATTTTGTGTGCTCGCTATAAATAAGATCTGTGTGTATCAACAGGTAGTACACAAAGAATATACTCCGGGTTAGCTCCGGGTTGGCACTCCTGCGAAGTAAGTACAAGGGGGACTTTGGAATCTTGGCATCTACAAGCATACTTATGCTTTGAGGAGGTGTCATGTTGATAAACAAAGCTGTAAAAGATAAGATATATGGCTATTTAGATTATTAAAATAATTTTGTTAGGTGTATTGAGTGAACGATGGAATGGAGACAATGGGTAGTGTAGCAATGTTGCATTAGCAATGCAATGCTAAAAGCAATGCATTTTTGCATTTTTGCATTGGTGTAACTGGCACATGCTGAGCTGGAGCCGGCTTGTGGCAAAAACTTGGTTTAGTAAAATTTTATTGTCACAATAAAAATCTTGTCTATTGTCAATCGTAGTGTAGGACTGGAAACCTTGAGACAGGTTGGAATGACGATACTAGTCAAATTCAATCATAAAGTAGCTTTTGTACCTACTGGTGTGATCATTATGTTTACTAATGGCAGACGCTAGTATATACCAATTTTACCTTTTCATCGTATTTTGTACATAAAATCACGCCTATTTTCCTTTTCGAGGTAGAAACAGTATTATAGGCCGTTTGGTGCTAGATTTTGACCATGGTTCGAGAGTTAGATGGAAAGGAGAAGGTATTAGAGGGCTAGAGGGTACTAGAGGGTAAGATGAAGACATTTTTAGTGACAGGGGATCGCCTCCATAAATACCAATTTCCCTCAAGTCTCTTAATTGGTACATTATATATTTAATTGGTACATTATATATTTAATTGGTACATTATATATTTAATTGGTACATTATATATTTTTCTGTTCTTCTAGTCCAGTATAGGCGTAGTATAATAATATCGCAGTAGTAGTGTTAAGCATTTTGAGATAATGGTTAAAATCGAAAAAGCTTAACATCAAACAAAATCTTCCAACTAAATTAATATATTTGCTAGCGCTAAAAGACCTCAATTGTAAAAGAATCAAAAAGAGTAAGAAGACGGGGTTAACTAGAATAAAACGTTCAAAATCCAGCATCCAGCCATTTTCCATAACTTCGAGAACATTTTGATTCTTTCCTTAGGCGTTAGGTAATCATCCTTTCTTTCCATTAAAGCTGTGGTCAGAAAAGTACCAACTACCACATAACTTTGTAGTCCCGAAGGAGGAGCTACCACCAGGACATGATCTGCAATGGCCAATTTGGAAGTCTATAAATCGCCCCCGAACACAAGTTGGTCGTTGCAGACAAAATATGTGTAAATGGGGTCTGGCTATTCCTCCAGTAGAGCAGTGTGATTGTGGCGCCACCCCTCAGACAATGACACACCTGCTTGTATGCCCACTGTGCCCTAACACCTGCACAATGAATGACCTGTGACAGGCCAATACAGCTGCCATCTTTGTGGCTTCTTCTTCTTTTTTGTATTGGACCCGCATTAAAGCATTTGCCAGTGCCAAGTATTAGGATTTTTTCAAGTTTCTTGAATAAAACAAGTTGTAAATGTTCTAGTCACAATCTAAGTCACTTATATAGTCAATTTATAGTCGATTCCTGCTTCAGTAAAGGAGCGGCGACTTTACTAGAAGCTTCTATGGAGTTTTCCCGACAACGTAAAATCACACGTTTTACTGCTTTATTTCACTTGCCCACACTCACGCAATTGATCGAACACTTAATGAAAAACCAAATTTTTATAGCATTAATGTTCAAAATAACACAAGTTTAGGAAAATAAAACAAAGCAACAACACGTCACTAGACGTTCCCGCCAAAACATCTTTGTGGCTACTTACTGGTCAGAATACAGAATAATAAAAAAAAAAAAAAAAAAAAATGAACCATTGACACAAAAAGAAGATCCTTTCTTTTATTAAAGAAAGAAAGTCATTATTTCCGAGTAGGCTATAATCAAAGTGGACTGCCGAAGGGCCATGTCAATCAACCATTCTTATTTGTTTCTGTATTCCCTCTAAGCCGATTGTCTCGAGTCGACTTCTCGACGTTGAGGTTATTAAAAAGTATATCAACTTTTCCTTTATTCCGTATACTTTGCAGCCCTTTTTATTAAAGCTTTATTTCAATCTTTTGCATTTAATAAATAACGGTGGAAGTGAATTAAGGACGTCGAAATAGAATCGTGATTGAATATTTTTTTATGAGTCGAGAGTTTTTATTGAAATTATTAAATTTGTTCAAAATCTTTGTAGTACAAATGTTTGGCTTTGTTTTTACTATTTGCAAAAATAAAATGGGAAATATCAGAGGAAAAATCTGATCCGACTATAGATTGGTCTTGTTATTCAGTTATATCACTTTTTCCTCCTTAAAATCATTTTAATATCTTTATCATCATCATCTCAGCCATAAAAGTCCACAGTCGCTGGACATAGGTCTCCCTCATAAATTTCCAAAAAATACCGATTGGAAGTGCCTTACATCCACCGTCTTTCCGCCACTTTTATAATGTCATCCGCCCATCTTGTGGCTGGTCTTCCTACGCTGCGCTTGTCGGGAAGTCTTTTCGGCCCCATCGGCTATCAGTTCTACGTGCTATGAGTCCTGTCCACTGCCACTTCTTGCTTATCTTGCAGAGATACTCCAAGCATAGTCCTCTCCACAGATCGTTGCGTGATATTGATTTTCCTTTTAAGGCATAGTTAGAGACCACGTTTCAGTGCCGTATGTTATCACTGGTAACACACACTGGTCGTAAACTTTCGAGATGAAGCACTGAGGTATAATGGACGAAAATATGCTTTTGAGTTTTAGTTTTTTTTTTTAATTTTTATCTCTACAGACACCAGAGTCCGTGACCTTTGTCATAATTTCAAACTATTGTTCACCACTTATCGTTACGGGAAAATGATTTTATTTTAATTTAAGTACTTATTACTATGTTGCGTGCATACCACGAGCAAACCAGCGACCCGCAAGCAGCACCCGATCACGAGTATGACGGAGTTCTAGTTTTAATATCTTGCGCCTTCTGGATTCACCAGTTTTAATTGGTACTTACTTAGCTTTGAGTTTTAATTTCTACTTCTACTTCTACGAATACTAAGCACCCTGTATCAATATTGCTTGTGTTCAAACAGTCACCTTGTACAAATACATATTTTTTGCGGGACGTTACTAATATAATAAATTAAATACTACCTACAAAATGAACCTAAGACGTTTCTCTAGTGTAGGTTTTAAAAGAAAATTACCTTGAAATTTTCACATTAACATTACATTTTATTATCAGATTTATCGATCAAATAGAATAAATACGCTATTTGATATAGCACATTCATGCTATTATAAGCTCACTAATATAGCATATGCTAGTAAGCGATTGTATTGAAACATGACGTGAGTCTTGTAATAACTGGGTATTCTTGCGATATTATACTTGCAGTAGAACTATAAAATAACAAATGTCATAAAAACGTATACGTAGATAGGTTTTCCCCGGCTCTGTGTGGCAAGCTTCAAGTAAGGTAATCGCCCGACTCGTCTTCAGTCGCGACACGTCTGGCAATGCTGTCAGACGCGTGTCGTGACTTGTGAAACAATGCCATCCTGTGTGTTTAGAAATGGGAAAACCAAAATATATCCGTATATATGCCAAGATACTAAAAGGCCTTAATCATGTTTCTTATCGTCGAAAGTGCTCAGAATTAAGATTTGCCATGCTTTTGCTTCATATACAATGAGTATAACCTCTCTACAGATAAAAAAGTAGCTACGTTACTAAGCAAATAATTATAAAGAGCAAAACAAACAATTTAATATTTATTGGTGTTTTACTTGAAACAACTTTATTACGTTTAAATATGTTTTCTAAAGATATATCTTTGTTAGCTGTATTTTTAGAGAGAAAACTATTGTTGTTTGAAAAGGCCGCACTAGTAGAAGTTGATACAGAGCCCATTTCACACATCGAAGCTAGAAAAACACACCGAGGGCGCTCCAATTGTAAAGTATAATTTTGTTTGATAAAACTTTTGGGTAATTTGGGGATATTGGTCGGGAGACACTGCAAGATTTTATAATTTTATAATGAAAATGTCAGTTTCCGTGGCATCAAATTTTTCAGCATTTGATTTCAAATTTATTAGAATTTATATGAGTAAAGGTCAATATTATATGAAAAATATGTCATCTGGGGGCACAGCAGTGGCCCCGGCCAAGTTGAGCAGCAAGGCCACGCCGTACCATCCTTTTCTCGAATTATAATATACTAGCCGTTCCCCGCGGCTTCACTCACTTACTATTACTTCATAACGGTGATGATGATGACAATATGTAACCTGTCACAAAGTCTATGGTGAAAATAAATATCCGTCCCCGAATCATGATATAAATTTATTATTAAAAAAATTGGGAACAG
Source organism: Lycia hirtaria (assembly GCA_947563715.1). Taxonomy (NCBI): domain Eukaryota; kingdom Metazoa; phylum Arthropoda; class Insecta; order Lepidoptera; family Geometridae; genus Lycia; species Lycia hirtaria. The sequence continues at coordinate 2,001,959 of OX387377.1, read as the reverse complement.
TCGGTTCAACCTTTTCGTTATAGAAAGATAATAAACAGACAGAGTTACTTTCGCTTTTATATTATAAACTTTACCGCTCTTAGTGGTGAACAATGGTGATGATGGTGATGACAATTAGCTTATGTTTACCTCCTGGTTCCCTTTCACAGCTCTCTGTACTATATTTTAACAATTGGCTCAGTCGTTTGATCGTGAAAGAAAAGGTAACAAATAGACAGAAGTTACTTTTGCTTTTATACTATTAGGATTGACATATTGATATTGAGTATTATTTGTGCCTGATGTTAAGTGACGGGGTGGCCCAGGATGTAGTTTGTCAATCTAGAAGATATTCATTCTTGTCTTTATGCGTGTAAATTTAAAAACTAGATACTTATATATCACTCGAAATTAATGTGCTATTTCACGGTAAAACCCGATGCAATAAAAGTTATTTTTACGCTAATACCGGTAAAAGAGTTTTTGTCCTAATATAAATTTTAAGTCTTAGTCTTAAAATCCGATATTAAAAATGCTATAAAAGTAGTGATTACTTCTCAAGTAAATAATTTTTTCACCAGCTCCCGACCTACATAGGGGTAGTAAATATTTATGTGAAGGTTTTTCGGCTTGCCACAAGGGTTGAAAGTGAATTTAGGTTTAATGGAATCCGGGGGTGGGGGTGGGGTGGGATTGGAAGCAAAAGCAGGTTTGTGAATAGTAATGTGGAAACTAATGTATTGCCTGGATTACAGGAGTGAAGCCTGCTTGCCTCGAGATATAGTGGGCCGAGGAGGAACCTGGTCTGCGGTTTGGAATATTCATAGTAGATACAAAACAAGTACGCCGGTGATCAGCGCAAAATAGTAGCCCTCGTAGCGTAGCTTGAATAGATGAAATGAAATGAAATGAAATTTATTTGCCAGAATGTAGGTAAACAAGGTCTTAGAAATTAATTACAATTGTCCATTACATTCGATCATTTCTGATGTGTAAATATTCGAATTTGGTGTTCTCGAACGATCACCAATGTTAAGCACCGGACGGACCGGTCAGTTTTCGGATGGGTGACCGTGAGTGGCATTTCTTTCTGAGCGCTTCCGTGGGTCGGATGACACGTTAAATTGTAGGTCCCGGTTCTTAAAAACAGCAATCGTCAAGCCAGGTCAGAGGCCTTACGGCGGCTTAATAACTCTAACACTAGGGCTGGCCACTCAGTCTATACGAACTTACTTACTTTTAGCGCAAAATCGTTTATGAAACTATGGTTAGAAGCTCAAAAAAGCGTTGTCTCTTCATGGTGGATACAATGGTGTACATAGATGGGTTTTCCCTAGCTCTGCGTGGCAAGCCTCAAGTAAGGTCGCCTCGCCTTCAGTCGCGACTCGTCGGGCAACGCTGTTAGACGCATGTCGCTGTTAAATAGTGACAATGCCATTCTGTGTGCTTAGCAAGTGCAACACCAAGATGTATAAGGCCTATGTATGCTAAGATGCCTTAACAATGTGTCTTAATCACTCAAAAGTACTGCCATGCTTTTACTTCTCATTCAATGAGTAAAACCTCTCTATAGATAGAATCTCATTGGGTGGATATTCCAAAAACACAAACGAAACGCTTCAGTTCCACTTTCATTGTACGTACTGCAATAATGTGGAATGCCTTGAAATTTCTGAGCATAATGAAATCTAATATCTTTGAGTGACTAGCCCAGTGTATTGGCACACAAGGCTTAGAATTGTCCAAAGTTCATTAAGGCATATGGACTGTAGTGTGCCGACTTTCTGTGTTGGACAATTATAGGTCAACGTTAAGCTTTTAATCATATAGGTAAGAGTTTTATTCAACTAGACTCAGATTCATAAAAAAATTACTCAATTTACCAGTTTATTAAAATTTCTACATTCGCAACGCAGCAATGATAAATTTAATTTCGAATTTCGAATATAGCGACATTCTCGGTTAAAAACTCAATTCCGAAGTGATGAAATTTAATCCGCGCCTCTCCCGGGGATATTATCACCGGCGGCGCGGTGAAAGCTCATTAAAAACTCCTTAGACTACTTTTAGTTTTAAAGTTAATCAAGAGAATTTTATTTAAGTACCTGCAACAAAGTTACAGTTTTAAGTCATAGTTATTGTCATTATTTGAAAAGTTATTAGAAATATTTGTATCGCTTAGTTTGTTGTTTTTTTTTTCGTAGTCATAGTTTAAAATACTATTATTATTAACGGGATAAAGTAAGTAAAAAAAACTTACTTTTTTACTTTTTTTATTAACGGGATATTCGGGAGCTCAAAATGATTGCGAACCACGGTAAATATCCCGTTAATAATAATAGTGTTCTAATGAATGACCGTGATAGTTTAAAAAAGTGTTATAGTTTAAAATGTTAGTAAAAAAATATCACGCATTTTGCTTGGTAGCATCATGTTGTAAAATTAATATATTCAAAGTTTTTTTTTATTTTAACTCTGTCACAGTAAAATAAATTATCCTAGATAACCTATTTTGGCATCGCCAAAAATTCAGAACACAATGTGCCATTTTTATACATTTATTCCATTCCCTATATAATTAAAATAAATCAATAATTATCAACTGCAATCCAATACTCCATCAATCGATTATTTACAGTTTGTATCGTAATATTGTTCCAAATCAGGCAGTTTTCATAGCCGTGAGGCTCATCGACATCTTGCTACTTTTTCCACAATGGCGGGAATGGCGTTCACAACGTGTCCGACCATAGCCCTCGTGATTTTCCGGAAGTGATATTAAAAATAAAATAAATAAACGATATTTTACAAATAAAAATACGTGAGACAAGATACTAAATCATAATCATAAAATAACTGAATCATATTTTACTCGAATAAGGAAGTTAACAGTCTAGTATTTGCTTACAACCGTCTTTAACCTAACACCTATAAAATCAAAAGTACGAATAACTCGCTCTCTGTATACCAGCAGAAAGAGAGAGATATACCCTCTATTTGATAAAATAAAACCTCGTTTTAATTATCTCCATTATCATCATATTTTGAGAAACATTTGATATTTAATTTCCATTTGCTGTAGTTACAAAAAATTTGTCGCAAGGTCTACTTTTTAAGGATTGCAAAACTACTAGTAGTTACATCATGAGGATTTCGGAATACCGTCTCACCAGTGCTAAATTCAAACTCGCTTCGTGCACCAAATGGTCTTTAGAGTTTTGGCTCATTTTTAGTCATGGTGAGTAACTTTTGTTGTAATAATAAATGATTGTTTCAAAAAAATTGTTTATTTCTCTTTTCTATTATTTCATTGAAGTAAAACTGACAGCTACTCAAATCTATCTCAGTTCCTCTCGAACAAAATACATTAGTTTGAAGAGCGCGACTAATATAGACCAGTTTCAGAGAGTATCAAGTTTGGCATGTGCCAGATTGAGAGAGCAATTGAAATGGAATGCTAATATCTACTCACTCACATTCTCAAATTCTAATGTATTATGTGCGATTTCGTCGCACTATGTCCACTATTGTACTTATATTTGTTTTTAGGATGCTCAAGTAATAACACTAATGACTTATTTTTTCGATCATTATTTGTACCTCATCATCATCAGAATATATTTGCTCCACCGCTGTTGTTTGGCCTTTACCTTTTACGTGTTAAAATATCTTTCGGCAAATGAATAATCATTTGTGTTCAGTTCAATCTTTTTCATTATATTTTTTTATGCAATTAGGTAATGAAACAATAATGGCAAATGTAATGCACTGTGTTTATCCTTTTGTGGTTCCGTACCTCAAAAGAAAAAAAACGAAACACTTATATTATAGGAACACTTTGTTGTCCGTCTGTCTGTCCGAGTGTCAAGACCTTTATCTCGGGAACGCGTGAAGATATCGTGTTGAAATTAAAACGATATACGCAGATCCATAGTCTCTTGCTGCAAAAAGAAAAATAAAATTTCTCAGTTTTCGTAAAAAAAAGTTACAGCCGAATATGTCGTAAAAAATGCACATTTCGACACTCACAAGGGAATCAAAACTTATGAGGTAGTTCCCGTTGACCTAGAACTATGAAAATTGGCAAGAAGCATTGTGTTAGATTATATATATAGGGAAAAATCCGAAAACTGGACATTTTTAATTCACAAAAAATAGGGTCTTTATGCAAGGAATGAGGGTCCAAATTTTAAAGTTGTTTAACCGTATCATGTGGGGGTATCATATGAAAGAGCTTCATTATAAGCTAATGCAGGTTTTTAAATAATTTTACGATGTATATTTTTCGGTTTATGAAGGAAAATATAAAAAAAATGATTTCCCCCTTTTATATAATAGTTTGTACGGAACCCTCGGTGAGCGAGTCTGACTCGCACTTGTTCGTTTTTTTTCACATTATCTATAATTGACCACCAATTTGCGAGATGTTAAGGGACTGTGTGACCGATAATGAAGTTCCTCGACGTGGCATAAAGAGAAATTGGCAGACTGTGTTTCAGGTACCTACTCAGCGACTAAAGGGTAGCAGATATGCATTTACTATTTAAAGTCTTGAAAATTCCAAGATTGTAGTTCAATAGGATTAGTATCAGTAGTTCGGCTGCTAGCCCGGTTAACCCAACTGCCAATACAAGAGTAAATTCAGATATTGAACATAACAGAATAACTCATTTCAATATGGAAGATAGTAGCAAGCTAGCAAGCATTACTGGCGCCCAATTTGCTTGAATCGCTTGAAAGGAATTCATCAGTGAATTTGCTTGACTTCTGAACAATATCAACAATATTTTGTGGATAAAATTCATAAGTTGAGACTACTTGTTGCGTTGGCGCTATGTGAATCATTGCGAGTGAACTAATTCCTGAATATGGTTCGAAAGCAGGTAAGTGATAACTGGTGAATGAATGGAAAACATAGGTTACTTTCCCATGCCTCTGTAGAACTCCTAATAATGCACAATAAAATTAATGCTTTTATGCGCACGTATTCCTATAAAAGTAAAAGTAAAAAAGTAACAGTTTGCAGTGAATTTAGCAGTAGAAAAATATATTTTGTCTGATAAATCACGTAGACAGATTTCATCCTTCAAAATATCTTGCGGAAGCTAGTTCTACTCAAGCATCGTCTACATTCAAAACACAAGTACGTCATACCAATATCATGTTTCCAATAAAACAAGCTGCACGTTCGTATATTTTGCCATAATGTAAGCAGTGATTTGATCTCGGCTGCTACATCCTTACACAGAACAGTTAATAAATCTCGCAATAAGAGCCAGCCTTGTTCATATCTCGAATAAGTTAAGCAAATTGCGTGTCAGCTCCCGTACTCGATGTACGATATTCGAGGACACAGTGTTTAGCGTACGGTTATTTGTACTCGTAAATAAGCAGTAAATTGTAGTAGAGTAAACTCAACTGTTTGGAAGCAGGGCCATATTTGTGGGTGAGGAAGCTGTGGGGCCCGATGTCTAGATTGAGACTTAGACGTTGGCTTATTGATTGAACAAACGTTCTACAGCTATGAAGAATTTATGAAGTTTAAAATTGTTATAAATTGACAAAACAATTATTATAACAATTATATTTTATTGACATTATTATTATATTAACATTCATTTAGCATTCTGACATTTATTTTTATTTTTAATCTGTTTGTGGTATAAGTTATTGCTATCTCTGACAAATATTTTGTACGCCATCTTGACTGGCAAAACATTTTCAAGCAACTTCCAATTTTTTTATAACACCAATTGTGCATGCTACTGTGAGTGTGATTTTATCTCATGTTTTATACAAATAAATATTATCTTATCTTATCTTATCTTACTGTTACATTGCTTTGACATTTATTCAGTAAACTAATTTGACATTTTGTGTTTATGTAATATGCAATATTTTGACATTTGTTGTTTTTGTTTGATACAAAGCTTAATTTTACTTATTTTTTTATTCTTGAAATTTTTCATTTATAGAATTGTATAACCAAGATACCATAATTAACTAGATAAACCAATGACTGGTACAATATGTAGTTTATTTTAATATTATTATATTATTACTTATTGTATATTATGTACTGAAAATATCGAACATTTGTGACCTGTATCGATTGTTATCAATAAATTGATTATGATTATCTTCGGCAAGTTGCCAGCACCGTTGCTATGGATATTGTTCTATGCCGCCGCCGGTACTGTGTTCTCGTGTCCCTGTTGCCGGCTTCAACGGCGCTTTGCCGTTATCGCAGTGCTGGCGCCGCTCTAAGCACATGTCACGATGGCGTCAGTATGTAACGGTGTCGACAACGACGCCGTTCTCCAGTGCCGTACCTAGTGCATTCAAATTCACATTTGAATATTGAGGACAAAACTGATTAGCCAATTTGCGAGAATTTGCGAAGAAACTCCAAGTTGCGAAATATCTGGTAAAACCCGTCAAATATCTAGCATCTAACTTTGCCTGCGTCCAAAATTAAGTAAATTCAACGTGACAAGCACCGGCATCAAATTTAAGCAAAACGAGAACGTGCCCTAAACAAAAAATCCTATTGCAATCTCATTGGCGGACCTAAATAGCGACCGACGTAGGTACGCACTAATACATAAGTAGTTAGGCTTAATCGCTAAAATAACTCGCAACCTATTTAATTTTGGGTGCTCTTGCCTGTGAAATTCTAGCATTTGGCATTTACCCCGGCCGAGTTCTACAAGACCACTTCAAAACTTGGCATAATATAGATGAACGAAGAAACAAGGAACTATGGACGACACAAAGCGATACGCGATACTGACATGTACGCATAAAAAGACACACATCAGCTACTGCTCAGTATTTACAGTACCAACAGGAGCGAAGCGGGATCGACCAACTTTATGTGTGCCCACGCTAAATAACGTTCAGTAAGTTACGTAGACTCTGAGACTATGCCGTAGATTACGTAATACTTAGTACGCGCCCGACGTCAACAATATTACAGCAGTGGGCGGATTAAAACTAGACGTTTGGAGCTGAACGGTTGTTTGTGGAGTGTTTGTTCGAGCAAGTTTGTGGTTAGGAAACATTTAGGGGTATGTTTTTATGTGTTTTGTATTGTTAAGTAGTTAGTGAATCACGAAGCAATCACTGGTAGTGGAAGAATCGAAACTCTCGGATCAGATATTCAAAACAAAATGAATGTTCAATACGCGTATTTTTTTTGGACTGGGATAGAATCGTTTGTTGATCCACTGGAACAAAACAATTTCTATGTCAGATTGTACTTTGTTGTACTTATTATTATTATATATTATTTAAATTTATACACGGGTCTAGCCCGGACCTTTGAAGGGCATCAGTGGGGCCGGAACCAACACTGAGAGGCCTTTTTACAAATGTATAGTAAAAAATACAGATTGGGTATATGGATGGACTATGGATGGATTATTGTACGATATGGAGTTTAACAGATCTTGGCTATTGTGATGGAATGTTAGTGACTTAAAAACTAGACTATAGGCTGATGCTCTCACACAGCAGGTAAGATGAAGTACCTCTGTGTGAGAGCACCAAGATGAGAAAACGGCACCTGCCAATTCCGTCTCATCATGCAAAAATACCTAGGCAGGTGATGACTCGCCACCCACTAAATGGGCTCTCCATAGTGGCGCCGCATAATGGCGCCGGAGAAGCAACATTGGTGTGGGTGGCTAAGGTTGTCGAGAGGTGTGCTGCGCGTTCACTAAGAGCTACTAGCGGCGTTATGCCCTTTAACACTTCCACCCTGGAGCTTAGGTTCTTAGCTCTTGCGGTTTCCACCATCCAGCCGACCAATTAAGGCAAGCTGGAGGTCAGGGGTCTCATTTAGCCCCAGGGAAACATCGGGGTACGCGGTGTCGCCACTCACCGACGGCTCGCCACAAAGCCGCCCCTGCAGTTATTATCATCATCATCATCATCATCTCAGCCATAAGAAGTCCACTGCTGGACATAGGCCTCCTCCATGGATTTCCAAAAAGACCGATTGGAAGCGGCTTGCATCCAGCGTCTTCCCGCCACTTGTATGAGATCATCTGTCCATCTCGTGGCTGGTCTTCCTACGCTGTGCTTGCCGGTACGTGGTCTCCACTCGAGAACCTTTCGGCCCCCCATTCGGCCATCAGTTCTACGTGCTATGTGTCCTGCCCACTGCCACTTCAACTTGCTAATCCGCTGTGCTATATCGGTGACTTTTGTAAGTCTACGTATCTCTTTATTTCTGATTCGAGAGAGACTCCGAGCATAGCCCTCTCCATAGCTCGTTGCGTGACCTTGAGTTTCCTTATAAGGCCCATAGTTAGGGACCACGTTTCAGTGCCGTATGTCATCACTGGTAACACACTGGTTGTAAGCGGTTATTATATATTATTATTATTATACTGTAATTTTTTGTATTTTATCACTACATTTGGTACTTATCGATTTTATTTAATATTCTGTAATGGCAATACTTTTCGTTTTTAAAATAACAGCCGTTCGTTTAAAACCTGCGGTTTTACTTCCTATCGAGAAATAATAAATAAATAAATATTGATGGACATTTCACACAACACCATCTAGCCCAATCTAAGCAAAGCTTAGATATTTCAAATCATCATTTATTTCATCTAAAAATAATAGTACATCACAAAAGTTACGGCACTAATCATCAAACTGGGTGAATTTAATCACCCGTGTCTTGATAGATTAGTCATCATTGATAGTGATCCTGCTTAAGTACATGTCAAATTAACATTAATTAGTACAATACAATGTCAATCATTACAAATTCAAATATTACAAATTATTATTATTATTATTCAAGATTTATCATTTTATTTTAAGATTACGAAAAAGTCAATAGAATAAAATTAAAATTAATTACATTTGATGTCAAATTTAATATGGAAACAAACAGAAGTAAGGTAATTCAATTGAGATGGATTAGGATAAGTAATTCTAAATTGAATTGAGTTGTATCATTAAATTGGATCAAATAAAATATGAATCAAATATTATATAACAATGACGTTTAAACAAAACAAACAAATGAAATATTTTAGGTTACTCGTTTAAAGTATACATCATCAGCATCATTTTATATTACAATTTTAATAAAAAATAAAATAAAAAATATCGTTAATTTTAAAACAGTCAGCAAATTAGAAAATATTTCAGCCCGTGAAAATGTTTGTAGGGTGGAGAAAAATAGAGGAATATAGCGGAAAGTTTCTAATGTATGGTATCTAAAAGTTCCTCGGTTTCTTTATAAGTAAGGTTTTTAAGCCATAACTCGAGGGCCCTTTTACAGTCGGCCACAGACATTTTGTATATACCAAGAGATTTATTAGCTTTATTATAAAGAAGAGAACTTGTTGCGCCAAAGTGACGAGATGCCAGAGCCAGCCTAAATCGTTCAGTTGGACAAACTAAGTGGTTTCTGCGCACGTTTTTAGGATTGTACGGCAGCAAAGAGTGTTTCCTAATGAGTACCTGCAGAACGTAAAGTTGTCGGACAGTGAGCACAGAGGAGTCAGAATAGAGTTGCGTAGTCGAGTATCTACTAGGTTTCCCGTGCATGACTTTAAGGACTGCTCTCTGTGCCCTCTCCAACGGCAACATGTTTGTCACGTGTGTACCTCCCCATGCCGTGATGCCCACAGTATGATATTGTCGACTGTGCTAGCGCAAAGTACACCGTTTTTAATAACTCAGGAGATGCGACCGGCCTCAGTTTCTTAAAAATAAACATTAACTTTCTGACGCGAGGGATTAGACCTTGGAGGTGATATTTCCAGCTAAGAGTACAGTCAATGTTTACACCTAAATACTTTACATATGTTCTGCGTGATATCTCCAGACACGAACAAGTCGCTTGTGATTGGTTGCAGTTATGAGCTTTGATCTGGAGAGTATCTGCAGGAGGTTGCACATTCATATTAGGTGAGAACGCAATGTACTGCGTCTTGTCCACATTTAGAGTCAAAAAGTTATCGAGCAGCCACGCCATTATAGTTCTGAGAGCGTTTTCGGCATACATGCGGGTTGTCTCCCAGTTACTGCCATGTACTATCAGTACTGTGTCATCTGCATAAACCAAAATTTTACAGTTTGGGAGTGCTAGTTTGCAGAGGTTGTTTATGTAAAACGTAAAAAAGGTGGGGCCGACGACACTGCCCTGAGGCACACCAAAAGATATAGGTAGTCTAGAACTAATATAGGTGCTAATTTTTACCATTTGTTCTCTTCCGGTCAGATAATCTTCAAACATATCAAGAACTGTACCACGGATCCCACCCTTTTCCATTTTTTGAAGTAGAAGAGGAATAGATATCGTATCAAATGCTTTTGACAGATCGAGGAAAATGCACACTACCTTTTCTCTTGAATCCAAATGTCGGACAACAGAGTCTGTAAGTTCAAGGACTGCATCTTCAGTACATTTTCCTTTTCTGAAACCGTATTGATTGTCTGCTATTAGTCTGTTTGTTTCTAGGTAATTAACTAGTCTTCTATTTAGGATTTTTTCAAAAAGCTTAGAGAGGCTAGAGAGCACTGAGATTGGCCTGTAATTGTTTACATTTGATTTATCTCCAGACTTAAAAATAGGATGGACAAGAGCAGTTTTAAATGCCTTTGGAAAAGTCCCCGTAGAGATACAAAGGTTGAAAACATGTACCAAGGGAGGTGTAAGATATTTGCGCCCATATTTTAGTACTTTAGTTGGGATGTTGTCCCATCCAGTAGCGCAGTCATTCCGTAGCCCCGCAATTAGACAATCAATTTCCTTGTGATCAGTCGGCATCAACACCATAGAAGTACCACTGTTGTTAGCAATATCCTTGGTTGCCATAGAGGAACAGCTGTTATAGTTTTTACATGCTATGATCTTATTTGCCAGTTCTTTACCAATATTTGCAAAATGAGAATTCACATGGTTTATGGATGTCAGGGGATCACTGTCTAAATTTAGCAAGTCAACTGAAGAGGAAGACTTTGGTTTTAGATTTGCTATATTTTTGACAGCTCGCCATGTTGCCTTGGGATTTTGTTTGGCATTTTGTAACTCAGAGCGCTCATAATTGCTTTTTAACTTACGTAATAAATTAGTACAAAAATTACGATATCGGCGGAAAGTAAGTTTTAATGCCATATTGTCCGGATTTTTTTTAACCTCTCTATGCAATTTGTCCCGGTGCCTTATGCATCTTAAAGCGCCCTGCGTCATCCATGGCTTGATGATTTTAGTCTTTCGAGTGAGTCTCCCAAATTTTGTGTGTTTTTGAATAGTATGGGAAATGACCGATATTAGTAAATCGACAGCAATATTTCCATCTGTACAGGCTAGTATCGGCGTAAAGTCAGTATTTGATAATTCGGATGTGATTTCTTGTATGTTAAGTTGAGTTTTAACCATTTGGCTTGATCCAGAAGAAACAGAAGAACAATGTAAGTGGAAAAGTACAGGTGCGTGGTCAGTTATGTAAGAAGTTAGAACTAATGTAGTGGCATCATTGAAATTGGACTTCAGAAAGACGTGGTCAAGGCAACTTTCTTCTCTGGTGGGAAGGGTGTGAGTTGGCAAGAGCCCGTGGAATGCAGTAATGTCTAGGCACCATTCCCTGTATCTGTCGATCGTTTTTAGGTTAGGATGAATATTTATATTTATGTCGCCAACAATTATGATGGTTTTGAAAGCAGACAAAGTCTCGAGAAGGTCATTTAAGCTATTCAAGAAATTATCTGGATGTGTGAATGACGGAGATCTGTAAACAGCTACTACAACTATATCAGGTTCACACTTTATCAAAATACAGTTACAATCTGCAGCATCCGGTTCAATCGTGGCATGTTGTATGTTATCCTTTATGTATATTATAACACCGTCATTTTGGTTTTGAAACTTAGTTTTATAGCTAGCATAATTTCCTAAGGGTGGTACGTCATTAACTTTACTTAGCCAGCATTCAGTAAGCACTATAATATCAGCTGGGATATCAATTCTTGTAAGTAAAATATTTAATTCATCATAGTTGGCATTTATACTACGGATATTGACATGAAAGATCGTTAGTGACTTGGGTGATTTTGTGATATGTTGTCTACATTCATCTGCAGAACATGAATGTGAGACTGCGACAGAGAGTTCTTCTATATCATTATGTAACCGTTGAAAACTATCCATGCTTAAGAACAAGAAAGCATCGATACTCTTCCATAGCTCGAGATATAAATTTGTGGGCTACACCAGATATTTCAATTTCAGCACAAAAACATGCAGACACAAGAGGGAAAAGCATCTCACTGGTAATAGCACCCGACAAAGAACTAGAGTTACAGTCAAAATTTTGTTTTAATGTAAGTACGCGTAGGCTGAAATTGTTGTAAATGTTGCTGTTTGATGCTAGAATTACGATAGTTTGTGGCAAATGAAACTTAATAATTTCTCTTATCACTAATAAGTATGTTAAAATTAATAGTCATTGGTTTTCTTGTAATTTAGTAAGGTCTGATTCCGAGGTCACTCTGGCATGTGGGGTGCCGTCATTTCTTCTAAGATAAATTTTTCCATGAGAACACCAGCAGTATTTGAAGTCATTTGTTTTTGCAAATTCACGTGTTTTCTGGAAAAGTTTCCTCATTTTGGGGGTCAGATTTTCAGATATATAAATAGGCGCTGAGGGTCCTTCTAAGTGGATGTTGCTGGTATTTAGCTTGTTATTCCTGTTTGTCGTGTTATGAGCCTTTACAGCCTGAATAATTTTTTCCTTGTATAAAACAGTAGTAAAGTCCACAATTATAGGTTTATTGGCCGAGTTTGTGCCTGCTCTGAAAACGTCTTTGATATCAGTTTCTTTCAGTGGAAGGTTTATCACCTTAGTGATTTTATAGACTAACGCGGACAAGTCATCTTTTGTTTCAACTTTGTTTGTTGGTTTTGGGATGTTTCTAATTTCTATACTGCTAGCACGTTGATACCGCTCTGTGCTCTCTATTTTTTCTTCAAGTTTTTGTATAGCTTCAGTGCATTTTTTTCGTTCCTTTTCTAGGCTACAAATTTTTTCAATTGCTGTATCATACTGTTTTGATATAAAGTCCATTGCGTCCCGTATTGAGGTTATTTGTTGGCTGAGCTCCCTAACATTATTTACTAGACAACTAAAGTTCAGCTCTTGCTGGTTCCTGAACTCATCAAACATATTCCTAATATCTGACATAAAATTAGTCAAATCGTCGGTACTGTTACTATTGCTATTTTTTCTCTTTTTAGTTGGTCTCGATGTATTTGACGTGTTATTATCGGGTGTGGAGGGCGGCACTTTCGGAGCAAGTTCATTGTCCGGCAGCTGAGGCACAGTCGGTGTAGCTGGAGTTGTAGGTGGAGTTCTCTTTAGAGGCATCCTTTTTGGTTTACAGTAGCAGAGGTGAAGTACTATCTATGCAAACTGTGTATAATTAATTCTTGAACAGTATTGCAGTGTGACTCCGTTTAGTCGCTTGAGTTTCATCAAATAATACGTCAAAACTACAGATGTTGGCGGTCGTTTGAGCGATAAGACTTTAGATAGCGAAGCGCTACTGTACTACACAGCGAGCCGCAGTTTTTGACGCGCCGCACGGCGAGTAGGGTGACTCATGCGTTAGGTATGTCGCAGCGCGTATCCAGTGCAGTCAGCGGTCACCCGCCTGCAGCCGTTTGTAAAATAATTTAAAATATATTTACTGATATCTCTGCCGTGTCTGTTCCAATTTTCTTATAACGACGATCACTGCATGCGTCTTTTTTCCGGCTTTGTATTAGTATAACTTTCACTTTAAAAATATCACTTTTAACAATTATTTAATAAAAAATTCGAAGAGAGGATTTTGCTAAGCTGTTGCCGCAATGACAGTACTTGGGCGATACTATGGAATTAGATGACTGATAGAATACATATATACTTTTTTTATACATATGATACATAGAAACACCCAGACACAGAACAAACACCCATGCTCATCACACAAATGTTTACCCTGGGTGGGGATCGAACCCATGACCTACAGCACAGCAGGCAGACACACTACCAACTGAGCCACAAGGCCAGTCAGTTAATATTTTCTTAGTCATATTTAAGTACACTTTACAAGGAAAACATACAATTTCCTTTTTCATTTTCCCTTAAGGGTTGGCAATGCATTTGCATTTGCATTTTGCATTTGCGTTTGAGGCCATGTTTGACTGTAGATAAAGTGCTAGTGGAAGGGAGAGGATAGGAGGGTAATGTTGGAGGATAGGAGGGTAATGTTGGAGGATAGGAGGGTAATGTTGGAGGATAGGAGGGTAATGTTGGAGGATAGGAGGGTAATGTTGGAGGATAGGAGGGTAATGTTTGGAGGATAGGAGGGTATTGTTGGAGGTTAGGAGGGTAATGTTGGAGGATAGGAGGGTAATGTTGGCTTGCAGTGACAAGAGGTCAGCCTATCGCCTTCATTAACGCCAATTTTAAGTTTAATATTATATAAATAAATGTAAGTGGATATTTCACCCAACACTCTAGCCTAAAATAAGCATACCTTTTACTATGGGAACTAGATGGACGATAAAATTTATAATTATATTGTTTTTTTTTTTTTTAATAATTCTTATGATTCATAGAAACACCCAGACACAAAACAAACATCTATACTCCTCACACAAATGTTTGTCCTGGGTGGGGGTTCAAACCCACGACCCACAGATCAGAAGCCAAACAAATATACTAACCATAGTCATAATGTTTTTCGCTACTGACCTGCAAGGCTAGTTAATTATTCGTAATCACCATATTAGGCTGTATATTAGTATTGTCATTCAGTCATGGAATTTTAAAGATATAGTTACATAAACGTTATAGGACTTATAGTTAGATAAAATTCATGCATCTTAAGATATTCCAGCACCTAACATGAACAATACATATTAGACCTTATCTCGTTCAGTTCCCAGTGCTTTTAATAGCAGTTTCCGGTTTTTGCGCTTAATTTCCGCGCGACTCCCCAGAGTATATAGGCACTGGAGGCGCGTTACCTGCCAGGCGATAATCTTTAGCTGGTCGTAACTCTTCCGCGGAGTGGCGCATACCACACTTATTAACCCTCCGCCGTGGAAGGAGATACAGTTACGAAGATTGGGGCGTAAACTAAATAAGTAAGATATGCGGAGCGTTTCTTTTGAATTTGTAGTGCTGGCCATAATTTTAAAATATTTTTTTAAACTAATTGCCTAAATAGTCTTTTCTTTTGTTTTTTACGGGTCTTTGTCGACGACAACAACGCTTTTAAAACGCAGTTTTTTAACTCCGGTCATCGACATCTTGGTCCTTCGAGCCGGATATAACCTAGCGACCTATGGATAAATGAGACGTTTTGGAGAGATTTCCGAATCTCATTGCTATCGACATAATAAGATGTAATTATTATTATTTATAGTTTAAAAAACTAAAACAATGGACTTCAAAATATGCAATTTAGTTTTCGCTACCGCTCGAGAAAAAGGAGGAGCTAGGAACTTGAGATTACGGGGAGGTAAAGAGTGGATATTCTTTATTATTCATTAAAGTCTGCGTGCTTCATCTCCGACTCGCCAGGCGAACTCGCCTGTTGGAAATCAACGATGTGTGATTTCCAACAGGCGAGTTGTTGATCAAGCGCGGACTTATTTGCGTTAAAAAAGTGTAGACCATTAAGGTATTCTATGTCTGTAGATCAAACGCCTGTCTTTTGTTTCCTACAATTGCCGAATGTGATCGCTATAGCTAGAAAACTGAACCTTCATTACTGCATCATACGTTGTACTTAACCCTTAAGTAGGTACGAAGAGATAGAGTTATTTAGACGTTCCGGAGATGGCACGAGGCGGTAAAATTTATTACGGTTAACATGTCTCTGGTGAGCCTAGGAACATATTAGTTTTGGAGGAATTTAGCCTTCGTGTTCAGTATTTCAAGAAAATACACAGAAAATTTAATTTTAAATTTACTATATTAGATTGTCCTCTAATTAAATCTGTATTTAAAGCACTATTATTATAAACGAATTATTTAATTTATTGTATTAATTATTTAATTTATTATTATTTTTAATAATATTTTTTTAATAAATGACCGCGATAGTTTATAAAAGTGAAATCTATATTTATTACGCTTTTTTTTTCAATTATACAATTGAAGAAAAAAACACTTAGGCAGAAGTTTATATCAATTAAATTGATTAGAAGTTGAGTCCTACTTCATTTTAACTTTAATTTCTTGTCAAATGTGTCAATCGCCTAAAACAACAAGCATTGTTCATAAAAACAAAACAATGAATTGCCATGCGATAAGGTACCTAAAAAATCTTTCATTTTCGTATTCCGTTTGCAACAATATTTAGTGTTAACATATACGCCTATTCGTATGTAAATTTATAACACATTCAGTACCACGAAACAAATTAAGTACACTATATATTGTGTGTGTTCCACCATTTTAATTAAATGTTTACCTTTGAAGTTCCATTTAACTCGTCACCAGTTCAGCACAAACAAAACATTATGATTATACGAACTGGGAGATTAACCTAGAGCCGCTTTACACCGGGTCCCGACCGAGCCGGCACGGGTACAGAAAATAAAAACCAGACAAGTGCGAGTGGGACTCGCGCACGAAGGGTTCTTTACCATTATCTATAAAAACAGCAAAAAAAAACACGCTTGCTGTATGGGAAATACAATATATACCCCTTAAATATTAATTATATTTTATTTAAATTATTTATTTTTAAAATTAATAATATTACTCAATATTCAGTGAACATTTCAAGCGTTACGTCAAGGTAAACGTACCTGTTGCCGTTTTCAATATCGAGCACGAACGAGCAAAAACATCACGTTTGTTGTATGGTAGCCCCCTTAAATATTTATTATATTCTGTTTTTTAGTATTTGTTGTTATAGCGGCAACAGAAATTCACTATCTGTGAAAACTTCAACTGTCTAACTATCTTCATGAGATACAGCCTGGTGACAGACGGACGGACGGACAGACGGCGAAGTCTCAGTAATAGGGTCCCGTTTTTACCCTTTGGGTACCGTACCCTAAAAGGTTATTATTAGTCGGCACCTTGTCATTGTTATTTTTACAAGCCATGTAAAGAAAACATAGACTTTATATTGTTTAATGACATCAGACATTTTAGAAAACGCTTCGGGCGCGCTTATGGTGGGTTGTGGGCAAAATTGTATGGCACTTCGCAGGTGTTTTTATATGTTATACCATAGAATAGAACGTCATTTTTGTACCAGCGCCTCTAGTGGACCTCTAATATGGCTTCTATATTATGACTTTATAAAGCAGCACACACACTTGTCGTTAAGTATACGACAATGTCTCAAATTTACAGTATTTTTTATCCGAGGTAGGCATGCGTTTCACTCTCAACTCAGCAACGTCGTGGTCTACGGAGGTGTGCTTTATATTTCAAACAATTACAATATTGTAATACATAAATAATATTAAATAAGTATATTGTAATGATTTCGTCGAGTATTCGTAAAAAAAGATAAATTCAGGCAATATTTCAAGTTTTCCCATAATAAATCCCTCTCTAAACTGTATGTATACATAGAGCGAGTTTTTATATCAGGACGGTTAAAACCCGCACGGGACCCGGTGTAAAGCAGGACGCGTTTAATCCGCCGTGTCTAGTAGAGTCCCGTCTCTACCGCATGTAAATTATGGAGAGAGCTCCGGTTTTCATTAAATGCTCTGATAAAACTCACATTGCCATTGCTCTCCCATTTTTGTAAGGCGTGCTCTAGAATTTTCGTTTTAAAATTAACGGATAGAGTAGAAGGTGCGGGCGTAATAAAATAAATAATACTTAAGGGTGTGTTTTAAGCTGAATATACATTATCAAGAATGTTTGGTCACCAAATTGTATTTTATTGTGTGACAAATACGGGACAAGCGGTAATTTTCTTTTTATCGCCAAAAAGGAGCAATGACATGTTTTTAAGATAATTTAAGAATGTATACGAGGGTGTATGATATATAAACTCTTTCTTGTAGATCAGATAGAATAAATATATAATAACGAAAATAATTTAATACTAGTGTAAATTACAAGGGTCTACATTATCACTAAGAGCGATGCAGTTTAAATTTTATAAATTAATAAATCTGTGAATGTAAAGAATCTCAGCTTTCGATGCGTAACGTTAAATAAATGCGGCTGTTTTTTTCGAGAGTCGTGTGCTATGTTTTAACAATTGCTTTTATAAAAGACTTACTTATCAGGAAAAAACATTATAAGTAGGACTCTGTATGTTGTAGGTTGCTGTCTTACTAGCACCAGTCAAAGAGAGCAACACGTTTTGGGCCTCGTTTTTGTTGTTATTTTAACAAAAGCTACGGTTGAGTCTTGGTTTTTAAATGTTTAAATCATTTGTATTAAGAAACAATTAAAGTGTAGTAGTAGTGAACAAACATATTTGCGAACATAGTTGAGTCACATAATTATCGGACAATAGGAAACATTATTGTAAATATGTCTGGTAATACATCTCGAGATATGTTATACAGTGTATATTCAGCTTTACTGCGGAAAATGCTTACGATTGTAGAGTTCGTGAATTTTTTAGGAGAGTTCATTGTTGGGAGCTTTGATACATATTTAATTCGTTTTTAGGTCAGACTGTTCCACGAAATATGGAATTATCATCTCGTCCACAAGTCTGCCTCCGGCCGTCGTGTAAGAATTCTAGGGATTTTATATGTTTCAGCATAATTGGGCTTATACTGCTTGTTTTCTTTTTGAAAATTAATTACATAAACTTATATAAAACTGTGTATTCAGCATCATCATCATCTCAGCTACAAGAAGTCCACTGCTGGTATAGGCTTCCCCCATAGATTACCAAAAGGGTCTGTTTTAAGCGACTTGCATTCAGTGTCTACTTCCCACTTGCAAGAGATCGATTATCCACTTTTTATGTCAGATATACTCGTATCTACGATTGACCACTAACTCGCCTGATGTTAAGCAACGGTGTGGCCGACTATGGAGCTCGTCGATCTAGAAGATTTACATATCTAGCCTTTAAAATTTCAAGATCGTGATTCTTAATAAAAAGGAATGGCGACAAAGAATTCTATTTCTGTGCAGTACGCATCAAGAAAGTGGATAGAAGAAGAATCAACTTTGTTGATGTTTATGGTTGGTCTTCGTACGCTGCGGCTACCAGTGCGTGTTGTGTGCGTGTTGTCGTTTATTACTGACTTGAGTCCACAGCTTTATTTAGTTCTGTGAAACGTATTTTCATTTAATTGAAGAAGATCTTTATTTTATTCCGTAAATCAACTCAAGACAAAAAAAAAATATCCACTTATCTTGTTTTTTCAATCTCACCTTTATTCTGTTACTTTCCAAAAATTGTCCGATAAAAACACTTGAAGCTCTCAAATTAATGTGAAAACAACTTTTGCCATTTTGCCGGCTCAACTTTTGTCAAAGCGGCGAGGGCGCGTGATTTCGGAGAGACAAAGGTAACAAACAGTAAGTTGATTATTTTGCTTTTTCTAACAGGAGAAACTTGAGCACCGAACTTATGAAATGAAGTTGAGAAGGTTACAGTGAATAATAAAACGTAGAATTTTATTGCTGGGTTAACGCAGGTACCGACAGTGACCGACAGTGACCGACAGTGACCGACAGTGACCAACAGTACGGATTTCGCCAAAATCGGTCGACTGGGGATCTTCTCGTGTGTGTCACACACATCTGAGCGAGGCCATCGAGAATAACGATGAGGCCTTGGCTGTGTCTCTTGACATTTCGAAGGCCTTTGATAGGGTTTGACACTTAGGCGATAATTCTCACCGGGACAACTGCTTCATTTGTATCAGGCACAGGTCCGAATATATAGTCCGAATATGAGATACGTAGACGTACAAAAGGCACCGATATAGCACAGAGAATTAGCAAGTTAAAGTGGCAGTGGGCAGGGCACATATGACGTAGAACTGATGACCAATGGGCGGGCAAGCGCAGCGTAGGAAGACCAGCCACAAGATATCATACGAGTGGCGGGAAGACGCTGGACGCAAGCCGCTTCCAATCGGTCTTTTTGGAAATCCATGGGGGAGGCCTATGTCCAGCAGTGGACTTCTTATGGCTGAGATGATGATGATGACAGGTCCGAAAAGATAAAATTAAAACAACATTTATCTGTTTCCATTGAAAATCTAATTAAATAGATGTGTTCTTTAATTACCGAGGAAAATGTTGGCTCCCCACACCCCTCCCCCACTTCCCTTCGTACTATTATATATTCTGCGTCCCTGTGTATTGTGATGCCGCCGCGTCTGCTTCGGCCGCCACAAAGGCACCGTCTTCACATCTCCCATGCTCTGAGATTGCGAGTGTCTCGCCGATAAGAAATGAAAGATTTCTGCGCACTCCACAGCTTCCCGTGTTTTCTGTGTGACACACGGCCTTGCCGAAAGGGATACTAAAAATAGGATTTTTTTAATGCACGATAAATTCAAAATCATTTTATTTATATATATATATATTTTAACTTTGTCTATTAACTTGTAATGTTACCCTACATATCATTATTAATCGAAAATACTTTTGTCTCTATCTATTTTTTCCAATTTAAAAAGTCTAGACCAACCAGTTGTAAAACGAGTTTCACTCACACACCGATGCTTCCGTATTCCCGTGCAAAATCTAAAAGCTAAATCTACGAATACGAGTATTTGTAACTTTACATATTTTCTATACAGTAGAAATAACCTTTATATAATTATGTCTTACGACAAAGTGAATTATTTTTTTCCCTTTTTTTAAATGTCAAAAAGCTAATAATATCTAGTGTTTGTTATTTAATTATTATTTGTTGATTTACAATCAATCAAATCATTTATTTGCAAATAAAAGTGAACCGTATAATGTTGCCAATTTTGAGACTTGTATCTATTACCGTTCAAAAGATACAGTTGTTTAAGTGTAGGACAGACAGATAGACTGACTGATACCGTAGCCTCACGAATAGTCTGCCACACTTTTATTTCTGAAGCCTAATAACCTAATATGCACATAAAACCGCGAGGCACAGTTAGTACAATATATTCGATCACAACTTAATGATAATTATGATTTAAAAAACTTAAAAAAAAAACGTTTTTTAGTTTTTTATATTTTTCCGGTTATTTTGTTATGAAAACCAAAGAACTAAACTGATTTTGATCAAACTTATATTGGACAAATTCTAAAGTATGACATACCAAAAAAAAAAAAAAAAATTCACAATTGGTGAAGTAATCGCTGAACAAAACATACAAAAAACATGCAACCGAATTGAGAACCTCCTCATTTTTGGAAGTCGGTTATAAAGTGGTAAAAATCGAATAAATTGTAATGATTTTTATTGTTTTAAGGTATTAGTATAATTTTACATTTCTTTTTGATTTTTTAACGCTTTAAACTCATCTTGACTAAAGATTTATTTTTGACTCAACATTAAACTTGGTTTTACTAAAGTTGTCTGGTAAGACAGGTACACTAAGATGCCAGAGAGATAAAAAAATATGTTTCAGTTATCTAATGACATTTTGTTATTATTTAGTCTATCGGAAAATCCATAAAAGATAAATGAAATACTAACTCGTAAAATCCAAGTTTTAATGCGTGCACACGTTCAGTGCGTACTTAAAACACTAAAGCAAGTAATAATCGTTAACTACAGAATTCTAAATATCAGATAAGTGCGTCTGGGAACGTGTTAACAATTCAGACGTTTAATGAAGATTACAACCGAGGACGTTATCACTAAGGGCAGACAGGTTAACGAATTATTTGTTCACTTTATGTTTTCGAATAATACAAAAATGTGACATAATATGTAATGAAAATATCGAAAAAAATTGCCAGTATCCTAAGTACAAGCAATTATTATTATTATCATTTATGATGATTATTAAAAAAGCTATAATACTTATATTATTATCATGTTTATTCCTATGCTGGGACAACAGCGAGAACGAAAGAAGACGTAATAAAATTAAGACGACTTAATCAATATTGTTATAATTTATAAAAAAAAAATGTCTCATCAATATGAAAATAAAGTTACAAATTAGTTTTATAGTAATAATCTAAGAAGATTAATAATTTTGATGTTATTTCATCATTAATTACTATTTGGGGTGTAACAGGTATATTAATTCAGTCTGTCAAAACTAATTAAAACTATTTGCTATTGTGAACAAAAATTACAATATTATAATAAACTACTTAAAAATTATGACGGAAAAAATTAAATCCAATTAAAATCATAATGTAATATTTTTTTTATAAACGGACCAATATGCTCGCCAGTGCTCATGTCCGTGTGTCCCCTCGCCCCCCGTTCCATTAACTTTATTTCCCCGACATTGGCCGCCGGGTCAGACATCGACAGATCGGAATGATGTATTGTTACATTTCATTTGTACTCGCATATCTATATTTATTTATCAACGGTGTGTTTACTTACATAGCAGAGACCTCTCATTTCTTTATAGCTATTTCTGGAAGTTATCTATTTTTTTACCGACGAAAAAATGGAGAAGGTGTACAATTCGACGCGTATTTTTTTTTATGTATGACCACGCATACTTAACTTTTTACAGAGTAGTCCGATATTGATAATATTTTTTTTATTGGAGAAGGTATACCCCGAGGGTGGTCCCATATAAATTTGGAAAAAATAATCCAATACTAAGGGTAGGAAAACAGGGGATGATTGATTGTTCACTCACTGATTGTAATGTATAACCACGCATAACTTTTTACAGACCAGTCCGATTTTGATTATTATTTTTTTATTGGACAGGATATACCTGGAAATTAGTCCATTGTAAATTTGAAAAAAAAACTTACCCTAAGGGTGGGAAAATAGGGGTTATTTATTGTTCACTCCCAGATTTGTTTGAACAATGCTGAGTTGTCTAATATAAAGTAGATAGCTATTTTAATAGTAATTAAAAATTACTTAATAATACTAACATTACTTTAAGAACTTAGCTAGTAAAGTTAAATAAAAAAGGTTTATTATTTTTTGCTTATCAGTTTTTTCGGAGGTTTAGGAATCTTTAATATTTTAGGTCTGTAGAATATATTCCATACAATTCTTACATATCTACAATGCTTTACTTGCTTTTTGTGCCACTGAATTCGCGAGTAGTTATTGTCGCGGCAAGAGCTTTTAGATAATTATGTTCTCCACAGAAGGAGTCCTTGGGTCTTTCAATTTAGTCTGCCCTTATTGAGAGCATGTCTTTTGATAGTTCTTATTTTCTATCGTTTAGTTAGGTATAGGATATGCTTTCAGTAGATTTTTTATTGAATAAAAAATCTACTGAAAGCATATCCTATGGCAGACTAAATTGAAAGACCCAAGGACTCCTTAGCTTGACCACCAACTTGCCTTGTTGTCATCGATGGAGCGCGCTTGTCTAGAACAAATCTGTTCACTCGCGATTTGAAGACACCCAGATTATATCCATTCGAAATGAACCATTCAGGAAGCGTATTCCACATTATGTTGGCACGCACAATAAATGTGAAGTTATACCGTTTTATTCCAGTTTTTTACCGACCTTAAAAAAGAAGGAAGTTAACGATTTGGTTGTATTTTTTAAATGTTTTTTACCGCATAACTTAGTGTTATACAACTATGTGTTTTTTAAGGATATATTTTTTTAGATTAGCCCCATAGAAATTTAATTACTTAAATTCATTAATAAAAATTCATTGATTTTAAGATTAGGGTAGCGCCGCTGTCTGGCTCGCACTCAGCACCTTTTTTAAACCGACTTCCAAAAAGAAGGAGTTTCTCAATTCACTGTATTTTTTTTTAAATAAAGAAATAAACTTGTAAACGTGGCATTGTTGTCGTTTGGACGTTAATTTCGGTCAAAATAACAGCTATTGTTAATACATTGTAATTTGTTGTTATTGTAATTGTGTTCTTATGAATTTGAAGGAAGAATATTTATCAAAAGTAATTTTCAATAATTTTATATCTACGAAAATCAACGCGAGCGAGGCAACGTCGTCACCCAACTTTTTGCATTAAAATTGGTTCAGTAGATTAGTTTTTATAAGAAAATTGCGCATTGTCAATTGTCTTATAAACATTTTTAAACCATAACGGTCATTCATTAAATCACTTATTATCCCGTAAATATCGCGATAATAATAATAGTGCTTCAATTGTCTTATTTTTCTAAACTATAATTACTTATTGTGATATTCAATTAGGTCCTAATACAATACTTTTTAAATGCTTAATTCTTCATTTCTGTTTCTAAAACATGTATTGGAAACTCATTATCCATTCACATTACAGGTTGATCCTTTCGCAAATTCAGTGCACTACTTCGATGAATAAACAAATCACGGCTTTGTTTACCAAACCCTGCTGAATACTGAACTAGTTTAAACTTAACAATGGACGTACTCAGGACTGGGGCCCGGTGGGGCGAGTATAACTCCAGTCAAAGATGTTTGTGTACGTACAAATTAATATCAAAACTACCGTATGAAAGTCGCGTAACAAATAAAAGTGTCGTAAGTATTACGGAAATACGTAAATCACGTTTGGACATCGTGTGTTGTGTTTGTGTGACACATGACAT
Source organism: Lycia hirtaria (assembly GCA_947563715.1). NCBI lineage: Eukaryota > Metazoa > Arthropoda > Insecta > Lepidoptera > Geometridae > Lycia > Lycia hirtaria. Next base: position 1,977,298 of record OX387377.1, on the reverse strand, counting down.
GTACGTTCGTGCCAGAGAGCGAAGGTTTGAATAACAACTGTAGTCTTTAGCTTTCGGTCAGAAATAATTGCGTTGAAAACCTAAACATGGTGGTAGGGTATTTCTAGAACCTGGCTGGGTATGTACTACCATTCAAATCTGGGGTCAAATAACAAAATCTAAAGCAAGTACCTCAGCAAAACCAGGTGATCAAATGAAATAAGTCGAAAGAAAAAAGCAAGCTAAGCAAGCAAGTAAAATCATCTACTCTCGGTGTTGTAGCCGTTGGCATAGTTGATAACCCCTATAAGAGCGTCCTAGATCCATTCCTTAATAATCCTCCATTTAGTTACAAATGCGGTCAGCGTGAAGTGGACACAGCTCAGGGGGGCAATTCAGTTATTCAAAACCGATCCGTAACTGAACCTTGTGCGAAGCATTTCCTGTCGGCTGCTATCATTTTTTGATTTAGTAACGAGCGAAGAACGTGTTACGTTTCATCTAATGTGTCAATTGTATGACATAAAAGTGACTGAATCAAAAAAACTATGGCGGCCGACGGGAAACGCTCCACATATGGTTCGTCTATGGAGCGGTCTTGAATAACTGAATTGGGCCCCAGTTCTATTAACAATGGAACAACCAAATTGAATTCCAACTTTGTCTACAATATTTTTATATTAGTAATTATTATTTGACTGAGCAAGCGAAGTGAGCTAAGGTCTCCGCATCAACTGATCAAATTTGTTTTCATCTGTCTGGACTGTTATTAGAATGTTGGTACTCACGGTATGTCGTATTTTTTTAGCTATATAGGTGTAATTCAATATCATATGTTTAGCTGTCGTCGGCGATTTTAAATTACTACTACTAATAACATGGCGTGTCGATCCCAATGTGAATCTTGGCCTCCGACACCAAAAGTCGCCAAAATACCCACTAGACGCTCGATTTTAAATTAATATGCACTATTTTTGACTATACCCTAAATTTAAAAAATCATAGTTTAAAAACTTGAAATAACTGACATTATAACGCTGAATTTGGTTTTACTCCGTCCGATTAACAATATTCCGTAAATAAAAAGCTGGCTGATTTCATAATTTGGAATAAATCGATTAAAACTCACAATCGAATCGATTAATCGTCGATGGATTTAATTTGTCGGTTTTATTGTTTGTCTTTCGGCTCCCGAGCGACGAGGAGTCGAACCGTGTTATCGTAAACGAGTGGAACCGAGTGGACATCACTCCAAAACAATATTGGCGGAAAAACAGAGCACTTTTTTAAAGCCATAAATAAGCCAGTCTATTCAATTAGATTACTAGTGTGGCATTGAGAGCGCTACTGTACTTGTTTCATTATTTTGTTCTGTCGAGACCACCATACCATACCATAGTAGTATATACTTCCAGACGGTTAGTTCCTCTTTTTGCCATGATATAAATATAAGTAAACATACTCTGGTATATTGCTTTTAAAAGAAAGTATAGACTTTTGTTCTAAGAAAAATAGTGCTGATTGGAGTTAGTCCGTTTTTTAAGCTATACATTTATTTAACTTCTAATCCTGGGCAAAGTATGACAGACTGACCTACGGGAGGAAGTTTTTCGCAAAACCATGTTTTTTTTTCTATATACATATATACCCCTGTTTTCTCTTACGGGGTAGACAGATCATCGAAGACCAATAAAGCAGTTTGACGCCACATTTGACTGTGATCAGATGGAGGGGAGAGGGTGTTAGAGGATTAGGAAGAAGAGGGCTAGATGGGAAAGAGTATTACAGTGTTAAAGGGGGTTATTTGGTTAAATAAACGATTACAACGTATTATTTATATATTTTTATTATAATTGAAAAAGTAACTTAAGGAAAGTACCCTTCGGTCGAATGAACCTAAATAAGACACAATACTTTCACCTCTACACTAAGGTTTCAAATTTAGTCCACACATCAATATGCAACAAAACTACGAAACAAATCCATACATTCAAAATTTCTGACCAAAACCTTTCTAAAATATTAGGCGCACAACAAAGATACCTGGGGGGCAATTCAGTTATTCAAAACCGATCCGTAACTGAACCTTGTGCGAAGCATTTCCTGTCAGCTGCTAGCTTTTTTTGATTTTGTAACGAGCGAAGGACGTGTTACGTTTCATCTAATGTGTCAATTGTATGACATAAAAGTGACTGAATCAAAAAAACTATGGCGGCTGACGGGGAACGCTTCACATATGGTTCGGCTATGGAGCGGTCTTGAATAACTGAATTGGGCCCCTGACCGGCCCGCTCTTGGCAGAAGTCCCGCCCCGACGAATACAGGAAAGGTTTTTATTCGGTCGGCATACATACACGGAATAAAATGAAAATTCGTATTCACGCTTCGGACGTGCGGACTAACTCGATAGATTCGAAATAAGTGTATTATGGAGATTGCAGAATCAAACTGTAGTTTGCCTCTCGGCTGGATGGAGAGATGAGTTTTACTGTTTTTTGATTTGAAATGATCGTTTTAGGTTATATTTGATTGTGATATTTTTTTTGAAGAGGGTTATACCTAAGTATTATGAAGCCAGACGCACTTTGTAGTATATTGCTACAAGAATGACTTGACCAAAAAAGAGAAAAATCAACTTGCATAGATGTTTCGTTTACTCTTATAGTTTTCAACTTGGTGGCTAATATCTCGAAATTGGTCCACGCTACAAGATTTGAGTAGAACAATCTCTAATATTCGATACGAGTAAGACAATTTTCATAACTATACGGGTGAAACCGCAGGGCGCAGCTTGTTTAAAACTCGGGGATTTTTGTGTTTTATAACTATTTTTAACCGACTTCGAAAAAGGAGAAGGTTATCAATTCGTACCGTATTTTTTAAAATGTATGTACACGAATTACTCCGTCATTCGAGAACCAATTTTTGTGTTTCCTGAATTGGTGTATAGAGAAAGCTCCCAAGTTGATCCCATTATTATTTTATAAACATCGCTTTATTGCTTTTTGAATAATCTCTAAAAATGAAAATATTTTCATTGTATTCCTGAATAAGTGCGTCAGATTATAGAATCGCAGAGTTCCACCTACACGTTTTTCTTTGCAAGGGTGTTAAATATTAAGGATTATCGTATAAACATCTGCAATTTTTCTAATCTTCAAACACGAGCATTTGACATTCAATGACATTTGTCATTGAATTCTTGACAAAAGAAAGAAAAGAGCGAGTGAAGAGAGGTCTCTTTAAACAGTTTACAATCGTGAAGGATTTAGTAAGTTGCGTTTGAAGTCGGTTTTTAATAGAAAAAATATCCTATTATAATTTCCAAGAAATGTGCGTTTAATGTGATCTTCTCCATAAGCACAGATTTATTTTTATAAGACTCAAAACATAGGCTTCGTAACTCTGTCCCATTCGCGCCAACTACATCGCTTGATGGAACACATCGTATAGCGTGATTTCTTGTTATTATTATCATCTCTAGATATCTGTTCGATCCTTGCAAGATGAGGGTAGATAGAAATCTTTACCTTCTCCATCCAATTGTTATAAATTCACTGCTTCAATCAAACGGTGACAGTTATGCGGTTTGGTGGAGTGTTTTCTGTTGCTATTGTCTTGCAAGGATCTGTGTCTTGGACACCTATACACTCCACTGAATCAAAATATAACCAGCAGCCCCAAAAGATAGTGCGAGTACCGTACAATATCTGTAGTATAGTATTAGTAGTCTGTAATATAGAATTAGTTGTGCGTACCTTCCGCGGAGTCAGCGAGTGTGACCACAAAGAGCGCTAACAGCGCTATGCTCCAAGACACAGCTCTCATCTGAAACAACACAAACATTATATAAAACAACGATATAGATTTAGAACCGTATGTATATATACACTTACAGATCATTTTAAAATAATAACATAAAGAATAATATTACAAACGTGAAAGTTTGATTGTGTGTGTATGTATGTATGTAGCTCTTTCAAGCTCGACCGAACGAGTAGCTTTTCTACTTTATAAATTTAAACAAAATTTAAAAAGTAGAAAAGTAAAAATTTATAGCTTTGAATAACATAGAGGCTATAATTATATATAACAATTACTATTAAAGTTCTTGCAAGACAGCAAGTGAAACCGCGGGGTGCTGTTAGTTTGATATAACAAGTAATCTTTAAAAAACTAAAAAAACATCAACTTCAAAATATGCAATTCGTGAACAAATTGCGTATTTTATCAGTGTTTTGAGTGAAATTCGTACTTTGTATCTATATTTAAATTTCCTTCCACTGAATTATATAAAACGAATGAACAAATAAAAAAATATATATCTTCATTCCGAACAACTTTAAATATTACGTGGAAAATAACCGACAGAAAACCGCAAAAGCCAAATAAAACGAAATATCAAATTAAACATAGTACCGTTCATAATGAGGTCTATCAAAGGAGAACGTTCAATGTAGCCAATTTGTTCGTCCATAACCGTTCAACATCGAATCATAGTGAAATTATACTCAAACGGACCGCAAAATAATGCATTTGCTTTCAAACAGTGCTTTCATATTATTACAGATATTTGGATTTTACTTCTCATCTTAGTAGACATCTCCACGGTTTTAACGATCACCGTTTTCACGTTACATTTCGAATTTTTTTTTTTTTAAAGAGGGTTCCAACGAGACTTGATCCTGTGACATCCCAATCAGATACTGAGCTCCAACTTGGATACATAAGTCAATTGTCCAAACCACATAGTTAAGTTAGTCTAAACGATACGTAACTTAGAAATAAAGCATTTTTTTAATGATAAAGTGGGCTCTAGTTGCGGTTGTTGAGTGTACTACAGGTGGCGCCACCAACACTTGATCGGCTTAAGCAGAAAGGTCGTTCAGAAATTTTCTACATCCCACGTAGATCCGTGGACAAATTGGTAAAGACAGGTACAGATTTGGATTTTGCGTGTTCAAGACCAGTCGGATGTTGAATATAATTGAACTGTATGGCATTTTGTAAATATTGAAGCGTGGAAAAACATTTCAAAAATGACGAATAAATTATGTTGGCCACTATGTTTGGTCGCTTTTGTAATATATTTAAGAAGATATAAGAATTACTCATAGAAGAATAAAATTTATAAGAAGAGAAGATAAACTTAGGTTTAGGAAAAAATATCTAATGTTACTTTGAACATGGACATACAAAAACACTTTTTTGGCTAGTCAGATAAAAGTTGAAACAGTACCTACGTCGAAAGACCTAACATTTGCTATACAACATTTCATAACCAACTCTCGTTTCAAGTGGTCGGCGCTACGACATTTATATCGTAGCGCTACGAGGACGCTACGAGAGCGTAATTGCTACGAGGCTACGAGTTACGCTACAGACACAGGTTAAGCAATAGTATGTATGACTGCGTGCACGCAGTACATTTTGACAGTATGCACATTCCAAAGTAGGTTGAACTTCAAAATACCTACAAATATACTTTCATAAGTATAATAAGTAGTTGACCTTAATCACCGTATCTAATGATAATAAAAGGAATCAACCATAATTAAATACTTATTCATTTTAATTTTAATAAAAATAAAAAACCATAATTCATAATCTAATACATAAATACATACATAATTGCACGTAGCAAAATGAGTATACAAATATAATACAATACAAAGTTTTAACTATCGATCGCCCGGTTTTGGTTCGATGGTTTCGATCTCATGTTTGCTTGTCAGATGAGAATATAGTAGTTCCAACATGTATCAATTATTTGGAGTAAACTTTCAAATAAAAATACGCAGATTACAAGTTAGGATACTGGAGACATTATTTACCGGCGGCAGTTAGAATTAATTGACTTCTTTGTTTCATTTCAACGGGGTACCAAGTTTCGCAGCGCTCGGTTAACCGTTCACGACACGTAGCGACGGCAATGAGTGTTAGACTGTTTGCTCACTTATTACGATAAAATATGTTATGGTTCTTGAATTTTATAAATTTTTTTAATCTTAAGGTATCGTTGAAAATGTTTATTGTAATCATTCAAATGCAAATTTATGTGAATAATTAGCTATTTAAAGAGGTATGCTAAAAGTTTGCGATAAGCTATCAGTGCTAAAAAACTGTATAAACAATACTTTAGTTCCTTTTTGAATATTTTTCTAGATATATATATATATATATATTTATTTTATTTTATTTTATTAGGAAAACATACAGTGTTCTATAAAATAATGCATAACGTAATAAATAACCATTAAATAGTTATATTTATATACAGTTTTTTTATGCAAGATAGATCTACGATTGACCACCAACTCGCCTGATGTTAAGCGACGGTGTGGCCGAGGATGGAGCTCGTTGATCTAGAAGATAATATCTATTCACTCTAGCCTTGAAAATTCCAAGATTGTAGCTAGGTTTCAAGAAACAGAGATGCCGGCAAATTCCATTCCTGTGCAGTACGCATCAAGAATGTGGATCGATATCGCTGAGTACGGATTTTTGGCATTTGAACGAGAAATGGGCGGTAATTCGCCAACTTTCTGCTAGTCCTGTAGTGAAATGGGAAGGATTGAACCTTTTTTAGGGTTCCGTACCTAAAAAGAAAAACGGAACCCTTATAGGATCACTTTGTTGTCCGTCTATCCGTCCGGGTGTCAAGAGCTTTATCTCGGGAACCCGTAAAGATATCGTGTTGAAATTTAAACCATATATGCAAATCTATAGTTTCTAGCTGCAGAAAGAAAAATCTAATTTCTCAGTTTTCGTAAAAAAAGTTACAGACAAATATGTCGTAAAAAATGCACATTTCGACACTCACAAGGGAATCAAAACCTATGGGGTACTTCCCGTTGACCTAGAACTATTAAATTTGACAAGAAGCATTGTGTTAGAGTACACATATAGGAAAAAATCCGAAAACCGGTCATTTTTAATTTAATCACAAAAAATAGTGTCTTTATGCAAGGAATGAGGGTCCAAATTTTAAAGTGAATTAACCGTATCATGTAGTTCATATGAAAGAGCTTAATTAGCATAAGTTAAAACAGGTTTTAAATATTTTTACGATGTATATTTTTCGGTATAAGAAGGAAAATATAAAAAAAAATATTTGATTTCCCCTTTATATCTATTATATTTGTACGGAACACTCGATGGGCGAGTCTGACTCGCACTTGTCCGGTTTTTTTTAAATCATCTTCAATTTCAATTATCAAAATGTAACTTTTGTAAATTTTCTTTGTTTGTTTTATTACATCAATCAGTTTATTTTTAAATTGCAGCAACGACAAATATTATTCAAAATTTAAAAGAATTAACATGAAATGCGACTTCACTGTGAGAAAAGATAAATATTATTTTTATAATTTAACCATTAAACAAACAAAAGTCCTACGTTCTACTAATATCCTTCTACGTAGGTAGACCCTGCTTAACGCTACGTATGTATACAAAGGTGCGAGAGGAAAATGTTCCGTAAGTTAAATAAGTACAGGGATACACGATGACTGTACTGTGATACCGTGAATGATTTATCATTTATTCCACCTTGGGTGTGAACTGACAGCGTTCAGTAGCAACTCTACAGAGAGTGAACTACATTTTTTTCATAATCTAACCACACTTACGTAAATAGGAATATTATCAAAAAATGAACTGAAGCCGTTCGTATATTAAGGCTTCCCTTAAATTCCATTCAATTTAACCATTCAATTAAATTTTGAAACAAAAATGCTTATTGCGAATTAAATTTAATTTAAAGATTTAATAATTATGATTAGGTTAGGTTACTGGTATATTAAGGGATCGTCCATTAATCAAGGGAGCTGGAATGAAATATCACATTTTATAATTTACAAACCAAAAAGCGGCGCATGTCTAGGCAATAATTTTCCCGCCAGCCACGGTGAATATTTTTTCAGATAATATGTACCAATCTCAATTTTTATCACATGTCTATTCTGTATTGAAATCACCGACTATAGTTGCGTAAACTATTATAGACAACATCGAACGCCTATATATGGCCCTTGTGTTTCAAATATCGCAATAATTCGCTTTAACTATGTCTAGATTTATCATTGATGCCGACTTACATATTTATGTTCCGGGTGTTAATAACATACAAGTTGTTTTTCTATTATCTTTCTACTCAATCCTGGAAAGTTGTGCGAAATTTTTAGTTGACAAGCGTTCTTGGTAACTTGAAATATCAAATAAATGACGATGCCATTACGATTCAACATATTCTTAAGAAAATTGTGATTACACAATTTTGAGCTTTGGAAAATCTATTTTGTAAATGTATTATTATTTTCAGGCCCACCTATCAGATGAAATAAATATATAGTTTACGGTTGTTGCTTTTGTTTAGCTTTAAGTTCGGTAAAGTTGTCCCGTACCTCCGTTTTAGTATAGCTAGTAGTTTTGCTTGATACTAAGGACTTCCCGGAATATAACGGTTAACTTTCTATGCAGTTAGTGTGGTATGACTTCCTCACCTGATTTATGATGTAAACAACAAAGGTAGACTGGAAAACAATACGAGCTTCCAGGTAGAAAATAGTAGGTGGTAGCAATTACTATTTTCACAAAAAAGACAACTGTCATCTAGTGTCACCTGTGACCACGGACGCTGCAGTGTTCGAAACGTCAGGTCATACAATAATTTAAAATATACGCGATAAAAATTGTTTTATTTCAATGAGTAACAAGGCCTTAGAAAAAATAATATGAGCTTGTATTAATAGAATATACCTCTCTGCCAAATTTTGTTTATGTTTTGTTACGGACAGAGAGTCAGACGGATATGGCAAATTATGTTTAAGTTATGGTCATGTTTGTGTTTATGTTATGGTCGTGGCATGGTCAGTAAGTAGGCGGTCAAGTGTAAACCTATCAAGTATAAAATAATAATAATAAAAACTTTCACATACGTGGCGCTTACCATCTCATTGCCACCATTACAGGTACATTTCCGTTTCCCGTTTCTCACGTGTTTAATTAATGATCACGTCAAAGATCAAACTGAAATTTACGGAACGAACCTCGAAAACATGTTTTTAATTAAATTCCCTCGATTACTTTTGTAATTAATTAATTAAATACCTAATTATGTTTATATTTGGGCTGCTTCAAACTTTCTTTGAAGGGGTATACGTAGAAGGGGTAGTTAAGAAATGATTGTGTAAATTCGTATTTTTAAACGCCGACCCAAAAAGAGTGGTTTTATAAGTTTGACGTGTTTGTATATATGTGTGTCTGTCTGTAGCATTATAGGTCTGAAACGAATGGACCGAATTAATATTTTTTTTTTGTTTTGAAAGAAGATTTCATCGAGAGCGTTTAGATATGTTTCATCGAAAACGGTTCAGCCATTTTTGTCGACTTTTTAAACTTATACTTTATTATTATTATTAGCCTGATATGACCCACTGGCAAAGGCCTATCGTCCTTCCACTGTTCACGGTATTTAGCTTGTCATACTTATACTTAAAATATAAGAGCATTTCAGCCAACACTAATTTGCAATCAAAAGCACTGTTGATCAATGATTTTCAGTCAAAAGTACTTAGTCATAGTTATAGTAATTTATTCATAACGGATAACGTTACTTTTTACTGGTTAAAAGTTTTGACAGCAACATATACAAATTGTTTACCATGTCCACAGACTATTTTCTTTTACAGAATAAAATCAGACTATAAAAAAAAGTTTTAAAAACCTAATCCGTAAAACAAACAGAAAACGATTGAAGCCAGCGAAATACAATAAGCTCTGGGTATCAAAGGCAAACTCAATTCAGCTTGCGTAAATACGAGCCAAGACTGCTTTGTTTCGCTCCTATTATGGATTCAATTGAAAAATAACCAGCGCAAATATTTACAGGGGTGTTCTCATGAAGAGGTGAAAGGTCACTGCTCTATGGATGATAGATTGTGTTATAGTTGATGGAAACATGTAAACAATTCCTTACGGTAGCTTGAGATACAATAGACAAAAATCAATAGAGCTAAATGCTAAAGCGACATTTTATAAACAAAAAAGAATCATCAAAAACAATTCAAATTATTTGTATATATTTTATATTGTTTAGTATTTATTTATGTTATGTTTTTTTTTGTACCCATCGCCGTTGAAACCATGGGCAGTTGGGGAGCGGACGCCAAAGGCCTCGTCAGTGAAATTGGCCGAAGACTGAAGGACAATAGTGGTGACTCCCGTTCTGCTTCGTTCCTAGTGCAAAGGTTGGCTATTGCCATACAGCGTGGCAATGCTGCTTGCGTTGGGCACCTTTCCACCAAGGTCGATGCAGGATGGGTTTCAATTGACGAAATTTTAATTTTAATTGATTACTTTTTTACATGCTTTTAAAATTGTTAGTTACATTAATCATATTATAAATATAAAGTAAATGTATGAAATTTGTTATGTTTTGTGTAAGTACGTATAACAGAATTTTTATTATTTAATTATATACTGTACATCACAATCTTCTTTTCAAATTGCCAGATCTCCTATACACCCTAAGTTGCCTGGAAGAAATCGCTCTATGCGATAAGGTCGCCGTTGTACTTTCGATTAAGTTTATTATCTATATTTAAGTTACTCTTTATGGATGTACAATAAAGTTATTCTATTCTATTCAAAATTGGCAGAGTAATCGCTGAAAAAACAAAAAATATACAGTTGAATTGAGAACCTCCTTCTTTATCGAAGTCGGTTAAATATGTGATACATCTTCTTTTCTTTGTATTGGACTATAATAGCTTAAAATACATATTATTATGATTATTTAATTAAATTTATCTGAGCGCTGCGACGTTTGACCAAAATGCTGGTACGCATCTGGCCCAACATATACTTAAGCATTGTTATTCAACGTGGAAATGCAGGTAGCAAGCTGGGTACGCTGCTAACTGGTAGTGGGTTTGAGCAATTACATTGTTTTTAGACCTTTATCGGTCTGGGGTAATAGATTTACTTTTTGTGTAGTACTTTAGCTATGTATGTATAGTTTGTATATTGTTTTGTTGTAACTAATTCATATTTATGCACTTTAGGAAGATAATGTGGTTAATTCTGAAGGCACCACAAAACTAATTAAAACTCACTAAATTAGAAAAATAACAAAATATTGTTTCGGGAAGTTCATTCGTTTTTTGAACTTAGGTATTTTAAACATTTTAATTAGTTAAGTGGGTGCCTTGTGGACGGGGTCTTTCTGTGAGATCGTATCAGAAACGAAGAGATCCGTAGACGTACGAAAAGCACCGACATAGCACAGCGGATTAGCAAGTTGAAGTGAGTGAGTAGGCCACATGGCACGTAAAACTGATGGCCGATGGGCCCGAAAAGTTTTCGAGTGGAGACCACGCACCGGGAAGCGCAGCGTAGGATGATCAGCCACGAGATAGACAGATGACCTCATACAAGTGGCAGGAAGACGCTGGATGTAGCCCGCTTCCAACCGATCTTGTTGGAAATCCATAAGGGAGGCCTATGCCCAGCTGTGGACTTCTTGTTGCTGAGTCTTTTATGTCTACATGTTTCATCTTCTTCTTCATGTCTTGAAACTACTGAACCAATTTTGATAAAACTTACAGGGACTTACTACTTTATATACTTTATTCAATAAAAAGAATTTGTGCAATACGACTTCTAGTTTCTACATAATATGTGGACATCATACAAATATACAGACATACCGACATACAGACATACATACATTTATGAAATTTAGTACACATGTATAGAAGCTGGCATACACTAACATATACAAAAACTGTGCAGTTCTGACAATATTACATACATACGAATTAATAACATCCTTTTTTGAAGTCGGTTAAAAAACATCACAACAAAATTTAAAAAGGTGAAAGGAAATAAAAGTACTTAAACGACTTCGCAATAAAAAAATAAGACTCTTTCTATTGCAACCAATAAACAAAAGGTATTATTTAAGACCCAATTTATTTTATAACCACAGAGAAAGCAATATGTTTTGTATTCCTCCCGCGTCGGCCGCTAACGAAGTGCTATTCAGCCAGTATCAACCAATAGAGTTAGAACAAGGCGGTCGAAAGGCGATAACATAAATAGGTGAACTTACGCCGAGAGCTGACGGCGAGAGTACGTAACTTGGGATGGAGAAAGTTTTGCGTGTTGATTTAAGCCTGATAAACACTGCGGGGTAAATGAATAAATTGTGATTGGATGTGTGAGACTTTCAAGAAGTGTAAGACAGATTTGGTTGTTTGATATGGAAATGTTGACTGCAATAGCAATATTTGTCAATTCTTTTTTTTATTTCTATCAATCGTTAAAAAGTTCGATAAAGAACTTTATTTTAACTTGTTTTTGGTCTAAACAATTTTTCAGATTCTATTAACACAATAAAATGAGTTTGACTATTGGTTTTAGAAATGTTAATGTCATTTTTGTTAAAGTAAGTAATTTAATTACTTTCTTGAGTAGGTTAACTAAAAACATATTATACATTTTTTTTCACAGTTGATTCTAACTACATTTAAGAGTTAAGTAGTTACAGTAATTGCAAAAGAACGGTAAATTTATTGAGCTACGATCTAAAAAAAAACAAAGCTAGTCATCAATGAGCGAGTGAGTTATTGTGCTCTAAATCGTCGCTTATCATCAGACGAGATGGTGGCCAAAAGAAGATCTATTTCGTAAAAAGAAAAGTTTTAAAAACTAAGGGTTATTCTACTTACAATTATATAAGTCATAATCTCTTAGCCTATATGATAACGAAATAAATGTATATCTATCACGATAATATAAATAATTCAGAAGTTGTGTGGATATACCGAGGTGAAATATGGTGGCCGCGGACTGAGGGTTGAATAAATACGATTCACCCCGTTTTTCTATTTTCTCCGGTGCTTTTTTAAGAAGAAATTTATATTTGAGAGGCGACCGAACCTTCGCCTTCGTCAGAGCCAGTGTGACGGATTTATAACCAGCTCAAGAGCTCGCTGTTTCTTCTCGCAGATTTGGGGATATTTATTTGTTTACAAATGGCGAACGCTTAAGAATAAATCTCTTGAAATGCTCGCGAATGTGCGTAGGATTTGGGCCGTCACTGTTCTGTCATTGTTTTCTTTTGTGCTTGGCTGCGCACGGCGGGAAAATGAGGGATTGTGAATAAGTAGGTAGGTATATATGGGAGGTTTTATTAAGATTTTATATGAAAAATAAATAAATAGTAGTTTAACTAGATTGGGCCATATTGTGCGGAAGAAAGTTTCCGGCTGTATTGTATGTACTAACATCTGAATATATCAATAATACCTAAATATTTATTGAAGGATTTTTATCCTATCCTATGCATGTTCCTGGAGACTATGATCTTTATAATAATAATAATAATAATACATATTTGTGGACATTTCACACAACACCATCTAGCCCAAACTAAGCAAAGCTTGTAGGTACTATGAAACTAAATGGCTGCTAGAATACATATATACTTTTTTTTTGTAAAATATACTTATGATACATAGAAACACCCCTTTATATATGTTTATAAAGTATTATTTCTGCGACGTACATCATTCAGTCGTATTTTAGTTGGTTTTATTTTTGGGGTACCGTGGTACTAAGAGAATCCTTTATAAATTTGTCATGATTTGTATGTCTATACGTTAGAGTAATTTTAAATGCAAATGCTTAAAGTAATGGTTACCTTTGGTATTCGGGTGAAGGCCCCTTCTATAGCTGTTGGTTAACTTCTTGGAAGCATACGAGACCTGAAAATAAAATGAAAATAATATTATTGTCTATTAACAACAACGCTTGGTTATTTGCTCTGTGTCCGAGTGTATATATTGTGTGTGTATTGTAATTCTGCATTTATAAAATAAGTATATAAATATTATGCCAATTATGTCTCATCCTCATGTATTAGATTGGCTTAGTTTGGGCTAGATGCTATTGTGTTAAAATTATACATCAACTCTTTTACTAATATTATAGTGGTAACATTCCCTTCGGTAACAACTGTATCAGACACCTTTAGCAAGAATAGAAAACTACTACCAATAGGAAATATGCATAAAATTTATTTCATAGGAATAATTTTTGGTTGATAATATACTAAAATGTGACAATACATATACTGAAAAAATATTTTAATCGTTCAATAAACTTCCGAGACAAAAAAATAAAGTTTTAGGGGAGTGATGTTCTGCCCCTCTCTCACGAAACAATAGTTTGTATTGAATTTGTACGGAAAACATAAACCATGAGGTCATCATTCGCTATCGTGTGCTCTCTATCTAACGTGAAATTAAAATGCTTGTTACTTTCTTATTTTTGAAAGTTTTTTGGGGAATGAATCTATTTGCGATTTGCGTTTTGCCCTGTTTACTGCTCGCAACTGTCGCGTCGGCTGCAATCTATGGAATGCTACACATATTCATTGCCAGCCGCATCTGCAGCGCATTATGCTACAGGCATACCTCTAAACAGTAGGCCAGCGACACGCCTCTATTGTGCCTCTATAAATATATACCAACTTTTTACCTTATAAAAAACTTTCCAAGGAGTTTTTTAGTGAAAAAAGTTTGGTACACGGGCGGCATCGCAGGGGCGTGAAAGATCCTCGAAGTTTCACCCTTGGCCCCTCGCGCTGTCAACTGCCGGAGAAGTTTGCGGTGTGTAGCGGGAGCTATGGGTATAATATTACTAGCGGTTGTGTACGGCTATGTGCGGATAGTGTTGGGTAATTTTTTCGTTTCATCTACTGCGCTCTATGATTTGTAATTTTTTATGCAGTTGAGAATAAGGAGGGTGATTTCAATTTCATTTTCTGATGTTCTTATTGCTATGCACTTAAGAATGTCCTTTTTAGAGTTCCATACCCAAAAAATTAAACGGGACCCTATTACTGAGACTTCGCTGTCTGTCCGTCCGACCGTCCGTCCGTCTGTCCGTCCGTCTGTCCGTCCGTCCATCCGTCTGTTACCAGGCTGTATCTCATGAACCGTTATAGTTAGAGAGTTGAAATTTTCACAGATGATATATTTCTGTTGCCGCTATAACAACAAATACTAAAAATCTATATTTAAGGGGGCTCCCATTATATCCCATTATTATTATTTTTTGCTCGATATTGATAACGGCAACAGGTAGATGCTTGAAATATTCACAGAATATTGAGTTATATTATTCACTATAAAAATAAATAATTAAATAAAAATAATATTTAAGGGGTCTCCCATACAACAGACATGATTTTTTTGCCGTTTTTATGGATAATGGTACGGAACTTGAATTAATTCAATCATGATATTGATTTGACGTTTCATTTTATATGAAATAGTTTACGTTTGACCCCCGACTCGCCTGATGGTAAGTGATGGTGTGGCCGAGGATGGAAGGTCGGTATAAAAGATGCCTATTCAGATTCCCTTATCCTTGAAAATAGTATATAATATATGTTGGCGCATGTTTTCCGTGATAAATATGAATTATTTTTATTAAAAATCTCTTGACAATCTTTAGAACAAAATCGGTCAAAAGGTTGTCAAGATATAAGATCGAAAAGTTTTGATTTTGATGTACTTACTACTATAGGTACTATGAACTACTAACACGGACGGACTGGTCAGTCTTCAGATGGTGAGTGGCATTTCTTTCTGAGCGCTACTGTGGGTCGGATGACACGTTAAATTATAGGTCCCGGTTGTTCAGCAATCGTCAAGCTAAGTCAGAGGCCTCTCGGCGGCTTAATATCTCTGACATCTTACTTACTTACTACTAATCAAACACAATACCTATAAACCTTTATGCAAACATTGAAGATAATTGTTGCAAAAAAGTTGGTGGTTGCGAGGTCTACTTTCGCAAAACTACTAGTAAAATATACATAACTTCTTGAAATACATCAGTTATTTTCAATCTAACCGTGTATTTTTCTACCTCGTTCAAAACATCCACCCCATGTTTGTCGGTCATTAAGTCGGCCCGATGATGTTTGTATGTATATAGTGAGTGTATTTATGTGCGGTATCGATAGGACGGGGTAGAACTATGTGTGGTTTGGACATGACGGGTAACTTGGGGGAAGTTAGCCTTTCTAAGTTAACTACACGCGGAGTCAATTTCGGAAAATATTTGTAAGTACTGAATTAAGTATTTATTCGGTGTAGAAGTTACTGTGACTCTTCTGTTTTTAGAATTCTTTTATGTAGGAATCCCAGTAGCAGTGTTTTTTAATAGTTAGTTATATATTAACTGGCTGGGTCCCCGGTGTCACCCGGGTAGCAATGATGGTGTTTTTTTATGCTGTAGTAGGTTTGCGCTTGACCGCCAAATCACCTGATTTTTATCGACGTTGCGGTCTACGATGGAGCGATCTTTATAGCAATTTTTAGCAAATGATTTAAAGACACCCAGACTTCTATCGGCGAAGGAAGCCACTCAGGAAGCGTATTCCAGAATTTAGCAGTCCGCACGATGAAAGTGGAATTAAAGCGTTTCGGTCGGGTTTTTGGAATACCTACCATGATACGATGATGCTGATGATAACAAAATATAGCTTAAATCCTTCTCGAGGTCTTAAATAATCTTTGTAATACATTTCATAACGATTGGTTATGGCGTTTAGCTTTGAAAAGGTATCAAACAGACAGAGGGACAGACAGACAGACAGAGTTACTTTCGCTTTAGCTAGGATTAGGGTAGTTAGGATTTCGTATTCAAATTTATCATAAAGTTACATCCTATTGTAATTCTCTAGCATCCCTTCTAGCATGCCTTCTTTTAACTGACTTCAAAATAGGGAAGGTTCTGAATTCGGGTGTATTTTTGTATGTTTGCTAACGCATAATTCCATAAATTATTAACCGTTTTGGGAAGTTAATACTTATTACTATTAAAACTAAATAACTGCACACAGTAGCGGTGTTGTATGAGTACAGTTTCGACTTTAAAAAGCGTCAAAAGTCCATTATGCTCCTTCTTGACCGGAAGCTAGGCCGCAGGCAAAGATAGTGCCGGTGGGGTCGTGGCACACACAGATTAAATAACTATTTACAAAATATCGGTATATATTTCTCATTAGAATAGGTCTATAATCTAATCGATCTCTAATCGACTATAATCAGCCGATATTATAGACAATAAATACTAAGAGAGGGGGCAAAATGCTAACCGCGTACCGTCTTACTTATAAACGCATGTTAAAATCTTATTCACTAAATTATTCAGTCTGGGTTGTCACTTTCTGTCAGACAGAAACTGTCATGATCGAAAACGGGACAAAACACTGTTTAACTAAAATGCGCTTATTCATCGTTTATAAGTAAGACGGTAAAAGCTGATTTTGCCCCATTGCCGAAACATTTCATGCATAAATAAGTACGTTTGTTATTTTTTGTAATTTGGGCAATAAAATCATTAAAAACACTTTAAAAGGAAAAGTAATAACATTAAAAAATAAGACATAAATACGGCGTTGTGTTGTCTTCATAGACTAGTACAGGCTACTTTTATGTAGAGCCTATCTCCTTATCTCCATACGACATGGTGCTCCTGAGCCCCTCGGTATATGGAATTAGAATACTACTGCGTATATGCGAGAGATATGCAATAAGTCACGGACTCCAGTACAATGTCAAGAAAAGCAAACGTATGGTCTTTCAAAGTGGCTCGAAAAGGGTGGATGTAGTTCCAGACATTAACTCCCCTATAGAACGGGTTGAGGAATTTTGATATTTAGGACATCTTGTCACTACCACCCTGAGAGACGACGCTGACCTTGACCGGGAGCGGAGGCCGTTGGCGGTCAGAGCGAACATGGTGATCCGCAGGTTTGCACGGTGCTCAACTGATGTTAAAATAACACTTTTCAGAGCTTACTGTACCACATTCTACACATGCAGCCTGTGGATTAGTTATACGCAAAGGACTTACAATGCTCTCCGCGTCCAGTATAACAACGCTTTCAGGATGTTGGTGGGACTCCCCCGCTATTGTAGTGCATCAGGCATGTTTGCGGAGGCACGCGTCGATTGTTTCTACGCAACAATGCGTAAGAGATGCGCCTCCCTCGTGCGGCGGGTGCGGGGGAGTCCTAACAGCATGCTGGCCGCGATCGCAGAGAGGCTCGACTGCCCTTACATAGGTCATTGCTGCAAACTGCACATTGTCTCGCAGCACAGTGTGTGATGTGCAGCTGTGAGCTAGTTAAGAGGGACGCCTTATAATTTTATTGTACTATAATTTTATAATTGACATTTAATTTTTTATTGTATTAATGTAATGTAATTTTAAAGTGACTGTACAAATGACATTCTATGAATTTTAAATATTCGAAATAAATGAATTTGATTTGATTTGATTTATCTAAAGTTTTTGTCAAGTCCTACCTCAGTCGAATTTAGCGAACGTCACAATACCTTTTGAAAATATCGTATTTGTAGGTAGAAATCGCTCCCGGTGTGTCCACAACGCGGTCAAACGGTAATAGAAATAAATCGGTACCGTATCTAACCCTTTCAACTCGCGGTCACCGCGACCCGGCTGTCATACCCCGGGGTCTCACATGCCCCGGGTCCCGCATACCCCCGGCCCTGTTATAACCGTGCCGAAATTGGAACACATTTGCACGGACGAAATTAAATGCTGAGGGGTGGAAAGCACCAAAATGCTTATGTTTAACACTTTTTCAGGTACCTGTTGATACTTAGAAGGGATATTTAGAGGTAATGGTATGTTATGGTATCGCTTACGAGCTGTTATTGTGTGTTATATATAACATATTTTTTGTTGAAAGACTGCTGGGTTTTAGTCGACTTTCAAAGATGTGTTTTTAAGTAAATCCTTATTTCTTATTAATATTATCCTTTAATCCGTGGTCAACGTTGTTTAATCCGTGGTCAACGTTGCTGGTACATCATCGAACTAGATTTCTTAACGATTACTGTATTAACTGTAAACTTTGTTGTGTACTGTTTGTTGATCTTAATAAACAATTTAAAAAAATATAAATGTGAAAGTAGCTCTTGTCTATTTGTCACCTTTTCACTGATTAACTGAACCAACTATAATGAATTTTGGTACAAAATATAGAATTTGTTTGGAACCTGGAATAGGCTACATCTTATCATCATCAGCAGTATTTTTAACCAACTTAAAAACAGGAGGCGCACAATTCGGTTGTATTTTTTTATGTTTGTTACCACATCTCTAAGCCATTTGAAAAAATATTATTTTATTTGAAAAATATACTTTCAGATTGGTCCCATAGATATTACCTACATCAAAATCGGTTCAGTAGTTTGATCTTTAAAACAATATTGCGCACTTTGAAGTCTGGTATTTCAATTTTTTTTAAATAAGAGTTACATTTTATTTAAGTATGTTATCATAACAATAAAATATTATTTAATCAATTGTTTTCTAATTTAAGGTGCCTTTTTTACTATTATTTCTATAAATGACCTAAATAACTAAAGATATCATTATAAATAAAAAACATATTACAGATAAAAATCAGGACTCAGGTCACAGTCCCATGGCAACGTTCCCAAAAGGCTGGCGACATTGCCTCGTTGGATAGCAATGAAATAAGTATAATACCTATAATAATTATCGAATTAAAAAATCTAAATTCTTCATCATATCACAAAATATGTCCACGCTTGTCCAAACCACTACTCAACTCCTACCTCAACGTCTTCACTTGTAATGTATCTCGTAGATAAAAACTATTTCTTGTTAACTGTATCTCAAAACTCAGTGTCACTGGCTAGCGGCACTACGAATGAAATTTTGTATTCAGAGCCAATTTGTGTACAGTTGGAACCAGCGGCGACAACTGCACTTAGGGGCATGCTTAGTACTCTAGCGATGTCATTCCTATTATTTATTTACAAGAGAAAAAACTTACAAAACTTTTGTAATACCATCTGCGTATTTTTTGTTGAGGTTCATTTTAACTCCCGACCCAAAAAGAGGGATGTTATATGTTTGACGTGTGTATCTATGTATATGTGTATCTGTCCATGGCAATGTAGCTCTCAAACGGATGAACCAATTTTGATCTAGTTTCTTTTGGTTGAAAAAGGATTTAAACTAGTGTTGTTAACTCTGTTTTATTATAATCGGTTAAACCATCTTTTTTTGGTTTTAGGGTTTTCAGTTTTCTAAAATTATACTTGTTACCTTTCATATCTAATATTATAAAATCGAAAGTAACTCTGTCTCTCTGTCTCTTACCTTTTCACGACTTAACGGCTGAACCTTTTTTCTTCACCCAGTCCAACATGAAAGAGTATCGCTGTTAATAACCGCTATTTACAGCCGCCCTGTATTAATATGGCAGCAAATTCAATAAAACCTTGTAAATTTCTCACTCCACATTGAAATTCTAGCCACATTAACTTTGCATCTCTTTCTTACTTAATCGTAACAAGTTTTCCCTCAACCTCCGGCAATGCAAATACCTCTCAAATGCCTCTTATACGAAACCATTGAAGATACTTAAAATTTGCTAAATTTGCCAAAAATTCAGTCATAAAAATGTTCTCTATCTTTTCCTTCGGCATCCCGCGGTGCAAATGGCAACATTCGCGATATAAATTGCCAATAAAATGCCCTAAACAAGGGGATGACGTGTACGGGTAATAACGCTCGTTGTTTCCCCCGGGGACGTGTAGTACGGGAGCTTTGGAGTTCCGCTATGGCAACATTCGCTGATTTGATGCGAAAATTTACTTGATTTTGTTTTGTACCTAGTTGTTATGCACCACTAGCGCGCTAGAATGTTTACTACAGAGCAAAAACAAGACAATATAATACTTTTATATTATCAAGATAATATAAAATACTTTTATATTATCTTGTATTTACTATAGCTTTTATTAATGTAATGAAAAGTGCTTACGGTATATATAAAAAAAAAAAAGCCTGTACTTGAGTATCTTCATCCAAGTTAGAGATTTTGGAATATCCACCATAAAACATCGCTTAACGGTTTTTCGTGCATCTTGCCATTCGTTACAAAAAAGGACAGGGGACAGGGAAAATAAAATAACTTTCAAGATTCGACTCGATATACATTTTAGTCGAAGGTTTAGTTAAAAAATTACCACATTTATTATTCTTTATTTAGTTTATTTACTTTATTTAGTTTTCCAAATTTATAACAAAATAAGTTACAACTTATAGGAAAAATACATTTGAATAAGTAGAATTGAAACCTCAATCCCAGTAATGGACTTAAATTGATAGAAAACCTTTTAATTTTAAGCATCGAGCTCGATTTCTGCTATAAAATATTCACACGTTGCCATCGTTCTGAAAGTTTCGAGAAACACCAATGACAATAAATCTTATGATGCAGCCGTATTAAATACAGTACATTTTTGGCGCCACTACCGCTTTATCCAAGAAAAGTGTTAATAAAAATTAATTCCTCATTTTCCCCGCTTCTTCCAATTCAGTAGGGTATAAATATGTATCCCTAAGGTTCTAGCAACACTGTCAACGGAAACTAGGGTATTGCCATTTATTTGTAGTCGGGATTTGCGAAGGGTAAAAAAAGTGATGCGAACGAGGTGTAGAAACTTTTATTGAAAAATGTTGCGAGAAGTTTTTCTCGATTGGCAACATTTTATCCACAGTGTTACTATTTCAGTGCACTGTACGGGGTTTTGAGAACTTATATTACGAAAGTTGAGTATAAGAATTTTATATTTTCTCGGTACGTGAGTGTATGGAACTCAATATTGAAATCTGTTTCTTGAAAAGTACAACTCAGTGTCTGTAAATCTGTCCTGGATTGTGTCTTTTAGTTATCTTTCGAGAATGTGCTGAGAAAATCGAAATCGTGAAAAACATTTCTTTGTTTATTGACAGGACATTTCTCATGGCTCAGTAGTAGTACGTACGTCTGCCTTTCGAGCTTGTAGGTCGTAGGTTCGATCCCCATTCAGTGCAAACATTTCTTCTGAGCATGGATGTTTGTTCTGTGTCTGGATGTTTATATATATTATGTGTATGGATTCACAAAATAAGTATAAATGTACATGTATCATATATCATTAATTATTTTGTGGATTCACAAAATAAGTGTAAATGTATGCTATAAGCAATCTGATTTCCTTAGTACAAGTTTTGATGAGTTTGGGGCTAGATAGTGTTGTGTGAAAATGACCTCCAATATTTATTTATAAAAAAAATATTGTAAATGTATATACATATAGCTGATGTATTAATACCCAGGAATAGACACGGATACCCTATAATAACACACGGATTACTTAATTCCAGAAAAAAAAAACTGTACAAGTGAAATCACAGGGCGCAACTAGATAGAATTAAATTTATCCCGAGTTATATTCGGAGATATTAGAGGAAAGCACTTAGAGACTGTTTGTATAAATAACAGTGTAATTTAATTGAACACAGTTATATTTGTTTAAGCCGACTAAAATCAGCGGCAAGTTTATTCGCAACTTGTGATGAGGGTACACTGTCAAGCGCACGCCTCCAATCTCACGTTAGTGGCGACGAGAATTCGGCATAGGTTACTTTCGGCCCACGGCAAATACCGAATTGTTTAGGGCGTAAGCCTTGGATCTCATGTTAGTGTGACGAAGATTCGGGATTGGTAACTTTCGGTCGATTCCAAAAACTAATATGGTAGGACTCTTCTGTGGATTGAATTGATTGAATCTTTGGTAGTTATTCAACTGGAAAGCAGAAGTGTGCAACTATTACTGCGTTTGGGGATGTGTTCCGAAACACGAGATTAACATCTAATATTTCAGAGTAATCTAATTATTCAATTGACGATTTTATACAGGATAAACGGGCTTGGCAAGCTGTAACATTAGTTGGTAATAATGACAAATTATGATAAAACACTAACTGTTTCATCGTTAGATTTTTATTTTTATTTCTATGAATTAATAAATGCACAAATTATATAGCAATGCACTAGTTTAAATCTCATGTAAAATGTAAGTAAATTCACAATTACTATTATATATATTATAATGACGTTCAAAAGTGTAACAAAATGTATGTACATAATTGAAAAATAAATTAATTGAATTGAGTACAGGGAGAGAGAGAGATAGATAGATAGAGAGAGAAGAGAGAGAGAGAGAGGGAGATAGATAGGGAGGGAGGGAGAGAGAGGGAGGGAGAGGAGATTATTATCATGGCTTTTGAATGAAAACTAAAATTCTAGATAATATTAGACTATTACAGACAAGAATGAGGTTAAATTCCAGGTGATTTCGTTGTCTCGAGAATTACTAATTTAAGATAAACTTTATGCTAAACTGAGCATCTATAGATCTCATGCAAGTGTCGACCAAAATGTTGTATGTAACGTTCGGCCAATTCCAAATACCGAAAACTTTAAAATGCTAGCTTCAAATCTCATGTTACTCATGTGATGAAAATTCGGCATTGGTAACTTTCGGCCAACATCTAACACCCCCCGAAAACTTCCCTTACTTAAAACTTGGTTATAAACTAACTTTTATTCTAGAGGCAGACTTTTTGCTAGACTTAGAAATTATAACATAATTTAAGCAAGTTTGCCAACTATTCATTTTCTCTTGATAATGAAAACTTTCTTCATTATCAAGCTAATTCAGTTACAAATATTGGCACTTATATTTTATTTCCGAACTGAAATGAGTAAAAGCATGTCATGTTTTTTAAATTATGTTATTATTGAAACGTATTATTTTTATTTAACAATTCGTGTTACGTAAAATCAGTATTTATTTGTTTATGTTAATTTGTGTTCGATATTTGTTGACAATAAATTGAGTAGCGTTGTTCTAATCGTCATAAAAAAATAGTTAAGGAAAGAATTAAAAAAAGTAAGGTTATTATTTTTTTCCTAGTTGGTTTAATAAGTTTCCATGCAAAACTCTATTATCACTATTAAAGGGTGAAAAGGGAATAGCATAATCTTATATTATACGACTCGGGGTGACAAAAATAAAGATAGCTTATCGTGTAACAATAATAGCGGGAGCCATATTTATTTCAGTGTCTGATTTGATTTTGATTCAACATTATCATTTCTGTCATGTATATTCAAAATAACACAAAAAGAGGGACTTGTAGATTCTGAAATGAACTGAATTGAACCTAAATCCGAAGGTTTGTAAATACAACTATAAGTGAGAGAAAAATACGCCACGGAGTGGCTCTCCCGCCTTTGTGAAGGAAAAGGTGTACAATGTAAAATTGAACATGCTCCCAGCATTTCTCAAATGTTGTTTTAAAGAAAGAAGATGGGAAGGATATGGGTAGCATTCTTTCAATTCATAAATTCCAGTGCCTTCAGGTTGTTAACTAAGTGTCATTCTTAAAAACTAAAAGCGCGCAAGTTCGTAAGTCGCTATATTTAACTATGATTTTCGGCCAAAGTCCCGAATTTTCGGTTTCACCTTCTGACAGACATACTAATGTACCTATTAGTTATGTATAATTTATATAACTCGCAAATCTAGTTATTTGATCATTTACGCCTTAGTAAACATTTTGTGTTAGTTAATACTAGAAATATATGCGGAATATTACTATGGATGAAAACCCTTTGATAACGCACCTTAATTGAAAACCAAAATTATGTGAAATTGTAATTAATTTGTAAATTTTATACGATATTGAATTATTTGGTTTAAAATTGAAAATTCTCTGTAATAAGACTTAATATATGTAGGGGAATTACAACGTTTGCGAAATAATAAGTTTTGAAGAAAAAAAAAACATATTAGTACTATTTATAAATAAATGTATTCTAGACTACAAAAAAAATATGTCTTAAAATATATACACAGAAAACAAATAAAATAAAAATGTATTCAAAAAGTCCACTGGTAGTGGGATAAGTGGACAAATGAAAAATGTAAAATAAATTAAAATGAAAATCATCACGACTTAGCCGGTTTTACAAGTCAACGAGTATTCATCGATCAACTTGAAAAAGGTGCTTGGAGAAGTATAAAAGAATTCGTGTAAATTAAATTAAAAATAACTTATGTTAATTTCTCGGTTCATAGTAATAAATAAATCCTGTTCAAAATGTGAAATGTAATGACCCCGAGCATAGCCCGCTCCATAGCTCTTTGCGTGCCTTTCAGTTTCCTTATAAGGTCCATAGTGAGTAAGTGCCATAAGCCATTACGGGTAACACACATTGGTCAAGTTTCGGGTTGAGGGAGTGAGGTATATTGCACGAGAAGACGCTTTTGATTTGAGCTTCCCAAACGCTTTTCAGCCGTGATGGATTCGACGATTGACCTCTTTCGCAGAGTTAGACCTCCCTAGTAGAACCATTTGTTCTAGGTATCTTTTACTTAGAAAACTTAAAACGAAATACACAAGAACAACTTTTAACTGTTTTCTGCTGTCCGCGGTAATTTGAAAGGAAAACAATAGCCCCTGGCGTCTCGCCAACTTCTCTCCATTTGTAAAACTGAAATATGCAATGTTATGAATACGGACTGAATTTGATGAAGCACTGCGGTAAGGAATTCTGGCTGCAGTTCTTCTTCTTTTTGTACTGGCTGGTTTGTTATAGAATAATGAACGGAACCGGAAACTGTTTACTTCGAAAATGGAATAAAAGTTGCCCACGTTGCGGCTGCTGTGATTTTTCATTTTAAATTTTGGCTCCAGACATTTTTATATTAAGCATATATTGCAATATAATTTTTCATCTCTCTAGATCATAAAGTTTACTTCTAAGATGGATGAATGAACAAGCTACTTCTACGTTCCTCTCTCCTATCTCTATTTGAAAATTCTGTTAGGTCATAAAATAAATTTATTTATCAACCATTGTTTCATCGTTGTTTTCAACTGATGGAAAGTGACACTGTTTACGTAGCTGAAGATAAAGCATGTAGACATTGTAGAAGAAGGTAGTTATTCATTCTAGACTTAAAGATACCCAGGTAAAGGATATCCAGGCACTGATATGAATGGTAATTAACATTTCTTCATTATTTTTCTTCATTTCTTGGTTCTTTTTTATGTAGGTACATACAGATAAATTTACATAATTTGTAAACGTTCGTCACCTTTAATCAAAAGGAACCCTAAAAACACGATCGTGTATCTACACGAGAACATGTTAGTGATTTTAAAAGTTTTCCCTCAAAAAACCGTTAAAAAACTGACAACCGAAAAACTGTTTACTCAAAAAATCAAACGAAAAAGCGTCAACTGCCAACGGACAATTTAAAATTCAAAAAGAACTAATGGCACGTTCCATGCATTTGAAATTCCGATTTACAGTATCGTGTAAAAAAAACTGTAGAAGCATTGAGTCGGAAAACAAAAGGAAGTGAAATCCTTGGGATGAATGGACGCGAAAACACAAAAGGACCACAATAGATTTGGATGAAAGGGATATCTGGAATCAGGAGGAGTGGAAACAATAAAGATATCTTCACATGATGCCGGGAGGTGGGAGACGGAAGCAGGTATTTTTCCCGCCTTTTCAATAACCGTGGATGGCGTTGTAATGTTATAATGCGAGATTTGGCGGAAAAACGAAACTGTGTTGTGTTGCCTTTTTGATTTTATTCGTTTTTCGTTAATGCAATATAATATTTAATCGTTTTAAGTTAGTATTTATGCAACTAAATGACAAGATGGACTTTTTGTTAAATATACATCTATTTAAAAATACTCTAGTTTATTTTAGGCTATAATTATTTTTTCTGCTCGGAAAATCTAAAAATGTTTAGTAAGAGATGAAACTACTAGGCACAGTTAATCATAGATTTATAATTATTTAATTTTCTTACTAAGATACCGATAAAAAAAAGTGTTTGACTGTGTTCGCAAATAATATTACTAAAAATATTCCACTCTGGCAATAGCATAACATGTACGACCCCAAAAAAATCTGTAGAAATTATGTAGTGTATTTTCATGTTGTCGCCAAAAATCTAAAAAAACCTTCCACACTTGGAACTTTGGAACTCGGACTTTGTTACCACCATTTTATTAAAGTATTAGGTACTAAGTCTTGACCAAAACGGTTTTTACTTGACTGTGACTGTAACTTACGACTTGTATGACTCATTACCAAAACTGTAAATAATTTTAGTAGATACTTAGCAACGGCAAATGGGTTAACCGCGCGAGTGTAATAATCGCAAAAAGAAGATAAGAGTCTAGTGGTTAGTTCTAATTTCAAAGTTGTTAGGCCGGTCATTAACTGTAGAGATAAGGTTCGTGGTACCATAATGTTAAAGCAAATGTTTCAAAAGGCGGTTTGCGTTTCGCATTTCCAAAGGCTCAACTTGTAATTCTTAATAATGACAACGATAATACTTATTTATTGCTGGAAAGCAAAATGGGACTGAAAATCGGAGAATTTGCCATTATTTCTTTCATTATGCAAGTTACTTTTAGAATACTAGATACGAATTAAAGTTTGAGTAAAATTAAAATTAGGCAAGGCTTGTTTGGTTTGTTTTAATTACAACTTGAGTCATAATCATCATTTCAGCTACGAGAAGTCCACTGCTGAACGTAGGCCTCTCCCATGGATTTCCAAAAATACCAGTTGGAAGCGGCCTGCATCCAGCGTCTTCCTGCCACTTGTATGAGGTCGTCTGTCCACTTGTGGCTTATCTTCCTACGCTGTGCTTGCCGGTTCGTGGTCTCCATTCGAGGACTTTTCGGCCGCATCGGCCTCAATAAAATACTACTCAATTTTTTTAATAAGTCAAATATCTATGTAAAAAAACAACTACGCATAGTAAATTTGTGTAGTTACAGATAGAATAAATAAGATCAATAAAATGTAGTGCAAAATTAAATATTGCATATGCTAACACAATAATAACACATAATGCTATAATAATACATAATTCACAGAATGTAGCTGTCTGTCAAACTACAAATGTGCTACTTTCTTATTTTTTGTGCTATTTATTTCCCGACAAATAATACCCAAACATAGGTATTTTTAGTATTGCTAACACATTTAGGTACCTACTTACAAACAGTAGTATAATAAAGGGTTGACCTTTATAAATTATTGATACTCATAAATTATTTTAGGACAAATAACAAGAAAATTGCTGGAAAACTATTTTTTTTTAAAGTAAATAGATCTACGTTGGACCACCAATTCGCTTGACGGTAAGCGAAAATGTAGTTGTGGATGAAGCACGTAAATCTAGAAGATATCTGTTCACTCTAGCCTTGAAAATATCAAGATTATAGTTCTCAGGAGACAGAGAAGGCAGCAGAAAGTTCCACTCCTTGTAGTACACAAACAGAGACAAAATTGGGTTTATTTCTTGAGAAAAAAATGAAGATTGCTATGGTATCAATTACTGGTCTATTTTGATAATACTTGGAAAAAATATTTGGTGCTCACTATCAAATATGAGCAAAATCGGCCAGGTTTTTAAAAATAAACGTCTAGGCAGCTCTCGTTAGGCTACTTAAGGCATTAACGCTACAGTTAGCAGAATTACTATTATTTTATGTAATAACTTAGTTATAGGCAAGTGCACACCTTATTTTATGTTTGTTACACTCCTAAAGAAACTACCATACGTCGTATATTTCTCAATGTGGTCACAGACTACGTGTGTACGGAACTAAATATTTGCCGAACATCGAACGGGGAATTGCTTAACCTGTGTACCGATCGCGGGCTGCATGTAAACCTGTGTTCACAACACATGTAACAGGTCCGTAGATAGTTATGCAATAGTGGAATTAGACTCTATAATGTAGTAGGTACTATTAAAGTATTCTGTGATCTAGGTATAAAATAATACATTTTCTATAACTGAAAATATTATACGTACCCGCTCGCTCACGTGGCGGGGGCACGGCCATGGCCCCAGATCTGTTTCTTTTGTATATATTGAACCGGTTTTCTAAATGATCAAATTTATGATAATAATGATCTTTTTGTCCACTTTTTACCCGACTGCGCAAGGAAGAAGGCTATGTTTTTGTATGTTTGTTTATATATATTATCTCCAAAAGCCTAAACGGCTAGACCAATTATTCTCTACTCCCTGAACGTCATAGGCTACACTTTGTCATATTTACATTCAACTGTCGTTATATGACATCAAAGTGTGCACCCAGCCTAATTGTCCGTTTACAGCTTTATTTGCGTATTGCATATATACGTCGCAATATATGTCACTTGCAGTCACATTGTACCCAGTCTATATAGCATCCATAGCATCCCTTAGGGACCTGTGGATGCATCAAACGCACGTATTGGAAGAAGATTATCGTGGCATTATTTTTAGGGTTCTGTAGCCAAATGGCAAAAAACGGAACCCATATGGATTCGTCATGTCTGTCTGTCCGTCCGTATGTCACTGCCACTTTTTTCCGAAAGTGGCTGTGACATACATTTACCTTTTTTGATACGCCAAGGTACTACAGCGAAACCTGCATATTTTTTAGGCTCAATAGTCTTACTTTTGTTATTTGTACTTGTGTTCTCTCTTTTTGTTGTAGTGTATGGTGTATAAAAATAAAATATTTTCTTTCTTTCTTTCTTTCTTTCAAAACTCAATTTTTTTCAAAATCTGTCCACAACAATATAGATATTCAAATTATTATTTTTTTATTTTTTTCCATGGTGAAATGCCGTCGCATACCGCAATGTCACGGGGAGACAGTACGGTTATGTGGGACTTGGAGCTACTAAAACCCCACGGTGCGTGTTTCGTCCCCACGGTGCGTGTTTCTTCTCATCCGCTTTAGGGCGGGTCATGGGCTTCGGATTCCATCACATGACCCGCCGCTAATCTAACCTAGCGTAAATCATACCTAACTTTCTGCTTAGTCGGATTAAAATCACATATTACACCAAACAATCAGGGAACAGTATTAAAACAAGTCTGGATACAAATAATAATAGATAAATTATAGTTTATAAATAAAGAAAGACTTCAAATTGGGCAATTTTATGTTATACAGCAAACTATTGAAACGAATTTGATTAAATATCTATGGAACTAATCTGAATATATTTATCCTTTCAAACGAAAAATACTTTTTCAAATCTGTACCTTTTATAGATGGCTAAATAATACGGTAATAAACAGTCTTACTTATAAACGCTTGCCAAAATCTTATTCACTGAATAATAAATAACTTGTCACTTTCTGTCAGACGGGCAATGTCACGCGCGAAAACGGAACAAAACACTGTTTAACTAAAATGCTCTTGTTCAGCATTTATAAGTTAGAGGGAAATAATGCAGCTGAATTGTTAACCTCCTGTTTTTGAAGACGATATAAATATTTATGAGTTGATATTGAAAACAGAAAAAGAACAAATTGTTTCGATATGTAAGTTTGTATGAAATATTAAAAAATAAATTATAACTGTACTTGCATAGAAAATCTGAGGACTGGAGAAATTTCTTCATTCCCCTGATACTAACTAAATATAAACTATACGCAAAGTTCTATAATAAAGTTTACTACTTTTTATTCCACAGTGCAACCCACAAGAGTGCAACACACTTGAAGATTATCTCGAGAAACCCCCCAAGGCTGGACATGGACACTATTCTGTTGCGGTCGAGATCACTGGTACAATTCGTTGCGTGAGATAGTGCGTTGTAATTTCCGTCATTTCAACGCATTATGTTTCTGTTCTATTATTTAGTAGACCCTCTGTTCTGTTATTTAGTGCGTGCCAGCGTAAGCAACGAATCGTGAGAGAGCCGGCTCCACAAATTAACGCATAAAATGAAGTATGCGATGACGCAGTAATTACAACAAGTTGTTGTAATACTTCGTCGTTACTGCGTCATCACATAACAACACACTGTACATCCGTCCGTTTATTAGATATTCCACACAAAAAAAAAAGTTTTTCGGATTATATGTATGCCTTTGTATGTGAAGAATCATGATTTTTATACAGTCCTTTAAAACGTTTACAAAAGAAGTCAAATGGGACAACTTATTCGCTCATAAATATTATTTAAAACATATAATTCCAGAATAAGCTTAGGAAAGATGTGTTATGACGAAGGCTTTATAAGCATATTAACACAAACATTTTTTCATTCTGTATCGACTTATTTTTATTGCCCAATCAACAATAAGATCACGATATATTACAATAAAATTAAATCGACAATATTACGAAACAATAAAACGAATGCAAATAAATGATAATTTTAATATAGGCCTTAATTTTTTTCTTACCATGTTTGTCCTATTCTCGGATTTTATGTTTCCAAAAATATTTATGAACGAAACAGTTGATCCAATTTAGCGTATGTTCAAGTCTCGTAAGCCTTGTGACATTAGCTGTTAATTATAATTTTCTACCTCTTTTTTTTTGTTTCTTTCTTATCACCGCGTAGGCATAAACTCATCGTTTCTAAAAGAAACGTGGATATCAAGATACTCGATCGCGTCAGAGTAGTCCCCAGGTCATTGTCCGAGCACATAAAATCCATTCCTGTACATTTTGAAATGTTAATCCGACTAGTCCATAGATAGGTCTGTAACCCGCGCAAACTAGTCTTATAAAGGTCATAAAATGCTCGGCGATACGCAAAAGGGCGACGAACTTAAACGCAAATATAAAACAAATTAGAGATGTGTTCGATATTTCTTAGAATTACAAGTTTGACTTTAATTCGTCTATCAGTAGGTACCGGTTCTTAGATGTACATAAAGTTCATTAGGTAGGTAAATATACATACGTAATTATTATAGATTGTGGGGTTTTGCCTTAAAAAAGTCAATGTGAAAATAAGGTGATTAGCAATAAGGTCAAAATGATTTTTGTATCATTGGAACCTGACCTTATTTTTGTTCATAATTATCCCAGTGTCGTCCCTAAAATATCTTACGAAAAAAGGGTCAGTAAAATAAATTATTAAATAACAAAAAGTTACATTTTGCACGTGCATGGTTTTAGCCCACTGGGGTTATTTTTAATTATTAATGTTACTGGTATCATTAGGTTATTGTAAATTTTACACATATTTTTACTTTTAAAAGAAAATCTCTGAATATTGACTATAATCACGAAGTGGCATTATTTTACTATTGATATTCCAAAAACCCGAGCGAAACGCTTTGATTCAAGTTTTACTATGCGTATCGTTGTGAAATATTCTTGTCTAATGGAAATAATAATAAAAAAATATATAATCTATAAATTGCAAGTAATTTATTTTTACTGGCTTTCATCTAGTTAACGGTAACGGCGCTGTATTCTGGCGTTCGAGATTACATCAGGCGAGTTGACAGTCAAGCGCAAGCCTAATTTTTTATAAATAAACTTTCTTAAGCTGCAAGAAGCAAATAATATTGTCATTTATGCTTAATGCAGTTCTAAAAAAAATTCAAAGTTACAAGAAATAATATTATTAGCAAGTACTTATTTATTTATTTAGATACGCCAACAGTGAACATAATATTATACATACTTATAAAAATCTTGTACTTACTTTGTTTGTTGTGTACGAGTACATAACTTAGGCAATGTATTAATGACAACCCACACAGTATTATTATATATTCAGTGCCTTACACATCAAAAGTAGCCTAGCCGTGTTGTACACATAAGATATTATCTACAGAAGATAACTAGCCTAGCCGTGTAGTCTACAGAAGGTAATGTAAACACATGTCTTAAAAAGTCAAATAATGATTATTTATTTTGTTGTCTGTACTTTTCCCAACAGATCGTGTTATTAACAAAGGAAGTCATTCACCTCGGACAGACATACAGTGAGTAAATGTCAGTAGCCGCGACTAGTTTACTTATTAGTATTATTGCCGCTAACATTCATTAGTTTTTAATAGTCTTCGTTTGTCCAAATTTAAATGAGCCATACAGAAAACAAATTAATTTACAGGTAACTGTATCACAGTTTTTTCACTTGCCGTACCGGTTTAGAATAGTACCTCCTTCCTTCCCATGGGTACCGTAAAAGCCGATTAAGGGAAATAATATCACCAAAGGTAGGCAGCAGCACTTTCTATGGAAAATAAAGAACAGGCCCGCAGTCCCCGGCAGCCCCGCTATTCCTGGCTAAGGTAGCTACCACGGTAGAGACTCGACAAGGAGACAGAAGACCTCATACAAGTAATAAGATGCTGGATGCATACCGCGTAAAAAAGAGGTGCATCTTAAAGTTTCTACATGCTGCCGTCGAGGTTTTTTTTAAATAGTTTTACCTACTTGTTAAATAGGTATACAAATTATACAATTTCACAACGTATCCAAGTGGAGCAAAGCGAAGTCAGAAAAAAGATGTGTAATATTGATACAGTCACTGTAAATATTAGAAAATAGCTGAATTAATAACGTATTATGAAAAAATTGTATAATAAGTGCTTCTACAGACACCGAGAATGACTTATTTGAGTAACTGAATTAATCCGTGATTAAATATGATATGAGTAATAGCACGTATTATTCACAGAACTAGAAAATAGTAGATTATGCACCAAGGGGATAAAGTAGCGTTTTATGTCACGGGCGACATATTGAATCCCGAGTGTAACGTAGGATTCTATTAAAGAATGAAAGAAGACTAGAATCTGTAGTGTAACGAGGGATTCAAGGTCGTCCAAGACAAAAACACCTTTATCCCCGTGGTACATACTCTACTTTTCACACCTACTGCGTGATAATAGAAAGAAATGGTTTTGAATCTACGTTATTTGACAAAACAGAGCGCTTTATTGTTATTTTTAACGTACGAACTTCAAAAATTACAGCATAGTTCAGGTAGCGGAACAGATTTTCTTTGATTGACATTATTATACCTAAAATAGGTATCAGCGACGTCACAATCGCAAGTAAAATATAGATTTTCTAGACAAGCGCACTTCATCTTAGACCGTATAGCGGGATCGGCTGTTAAACTAAAGTTTCCAATAGTAAAAATATAAAAAACAACCGTAGTACAATATCCAAAAATCAACAAGATGTTTCAGTTGTAGCATATTTCATTCTCTTTGGTTGCAGTATTCGTGTCTTTTTATGTACAACCGAGAATAGTCTCGGTTGCCAGTTCGATTTTCGTGTGAATTCTCTTTGTTATGGGCCGTCATGGTAGAAGTATTCATCTCTGATTGGTCTCTTACAATCTAGTAGGCTTAGGTTCTAAATTCAATTCACATTATATCACAGTGTGATATAATGAAATCCCATACAACATTACAGCCCAAGGGCGTAAATGTAGTAATTTGGACCCTCTGCATAGTTCCCGTCACGTAAAAAGAACGCTGGTTTGTTCCCGCTTACGAACAAACCAGCGTTCTTTTTACGTGACGGGAACTATACATGATATAAAAAGGAACATTATTGGGCAGGTGGTGTGAAAAAATCTTTATTATTAGTTGGCAAATACGCTAATCGCACGGGTCCATCACAATACATAAAATCTTATCAACAATTTAAATCACATATGTCATCACACTTACATCACGCCAGATGGTTGTCAAATTGAAACCCTACAATAAATAAACAGAGCACGATAAAAACAAGTAGACACGTAACAGTGATTACCATCGCCATAAACAGGCGACCTTGCCATTGTGGTGCGACCACCGTACCTGGCGTATGTGGCAGCAAGGATTCTTGTATGTTTATGGCACATTTGGTTTATGGCTCGAATTGTTTGGAAGATTGTTTTTATTTAGATTGCCTAGGACAATAGGATCCCCCAAAAACATTTCATGTAAAATTGGTTGCCATGTCTCACATTGTCATGCCACTTTTACTGTCAAAAGTATATCAGATGAGATCTGACTGAATCTGAAGAGCCAAGCCGCTAACTCTACAAAATCTAACGCTACAATACTTATCTCTGCCTTCAATCTTGGTCAAAAAGCATAAAACAAACAGGGGTTGGAGGGTGGAAAGTAAAAATATCTTAATTTTTTCGTGGTTCATGTGTAAATATTAGCTTACACACCAAATTTCAGCTTTCTAGGTCTTCAGGAAGTACCTTATAATAATTATTGATGAAAATAACGGAATAACCCCCAAATAGGGGTGGAGGGTGAAAAATACAAATATCTTAATTTTTCTGTTGTTTAAGTATCAATCGTAGTTTGCATACCAAATTTCAGCTTTCTAGGACTTCAGGAAGTACCCTAGATTATTGATGACGAGAACGGGATAACCCCAAAAGGGGTTGGAGGATGAAAGTAACAAATGTCTTAATTTTTCTGTTGTTTGTATGCAAATTGTAGCCTACATACCAAATTTTAGCTTTCTAAGACTTCAGCAAGTACTTTTTGATGATCATCATTTAATTAGTGCCAAATCGGCGTATTTATGAGGTATCAATAAATCGAAAGTATAAAAGCTAGATACACGAAACTTTAAAGATTTTATTAGACCGTGGACCACACTTGATCCTGAAAATTTGAACTCTCTAGTATTATCGAGGCCGAAGCTATGAGGGTCTAAAAATCCGACGAATCTCTTCGAGAAAAGATAGTCCCGGCCGTACCCGCTGGCTCACATGGCGGGGGCACGACCGTGCCCCAGATTTCGTAGGACTACATTTTTTGTTGGTGATATAATCAAACACTGACAACTGACAGTGTTTCTCTTAGGTCAGCTCCATTTGTAATATCATCATCATCTCATTTTATTTCTACTGCTAGATATATGTTACCAGTCATGACATACGTCACTGAAACATGATCACTCATTATGGGCCATGAAGCTCAAATTCACGCAATTTGCTATATGCTATGCTCGGAGTCTCTCTGGCCTCTGCGACAGATTCCGAGCATAGCCCTTAATCCAAAATTACCCGTAGACGTACGAAAGTCACTGACATAACAGTAGATTAGCAAGTTGAAGTGGCAGGCAAGGCACATAGCATGTAGAACTGATGGCTGAAAAGATCTCGAGTAGAGACCATGCACTGGTAAGCGCAGCGTAGAGAGACCAGCCATAAGGCGGACAGAAGACCTCATACAAGTGGCAGGAAGACGCTGGATGTAAGCCGTATCCAACCGATCTTTACGTAAATCCATGGGGGAGGCTCATGTCCGGTAGACCCGGTAGTGGACTTCTTGTGGCCGAGATAAAAGTCCGATCTTCAACTCTTCACTTCTGTTTCTTACTAACTGTGTTCTAAGCATCACTGCATGAGTTTTTACACTATTGCAGTGTGATTAACTTTTATTAGCAACATGCGTTGTTGTCCCTTCTAAAAAAAACTCGTATATTTTCACCGAAAGTACAAAACACTTATTAAATAGTAACCTGCGTCTGTCTGTATCAAATGTGTATTAGATAGAAAAGAGCTGCTATTTTACTTAGCTGGCTTACATGTCAAAATTTACCACTCAACTCGCATCCTACCTCACTCTTCCGAACAATAATATAAGTAAGAACCTTACATCAGTGAATAAGCATACTCCCTGATATACTATTTCAGCTATTGTTGTATTTCTATCGGTGTCTTTACTTTATGTAAGTGTATTTTTTATGTACTTTTATGTAACTAAGTTAAGCGTCGGAAGGAGTCATTTATTCATTTTTTGTTCCTCTTTCAAGTTAATTTACTTATATTTTACTTTGGTTTACTTTAGTTAGAAAACACGCGTCACATCGCAAGCCATCGAAGATTGTATCGATGCTATTTTAAATGTTAATGCAATGCCTTGTGGGGTATACGCGGAATCGTTGAATTATTTATTAAAAACACAAGCATGGAGGTTTGTTTGTATACAAAAACAACTATTATTGTATCGAATGAAGACACGTGATTTCGAACAATTGGTTATCCTACG
The DNA here is from genome assembly GCA_947563715.1 of Lycia hirtaria. Taxonomy (NCBI): domain Eukaryota; kingdom Metazoa; phylum Arthropoda; class Insecta; order Lepidoptera; family Geometridae; genus Lycia; species Lycia hirtaria. The sequence goes on along the minus strand of OX387377.1, from coordinate 1,940,510 downwards.
TTTGACCATCAGATTTAGGGATAGAAAGTGACGCCGACGCTGTGGCAGCAGATGAAGAAGAAGATGAACATCAAACATGTTCAATGTAGAAAATTAGAATTCAATATAGACAAAGAAAAACTCGAGAAAATAACCTTTTCACCTCACAAGCTCGGAAAGATTCTGTTTGTCATTAGAAATCTGAGTGGAAAAGTGCATTTTGTCCGCTAGCGTGGAAAGAGTTTTTAAAATTCGAACCTTTCTATTCCATACTTTTCTATACCGCAAGTCCACTGAAAATGCATTAAATACTTATTTCATGTCAGTGCGCCAACCTCATTTCTTTGAATAATCGCACTGACCAGCCACAAGTGGCAGCACTGGACTAGCGTTTTCCTCGCGCTAGTGAGGTGAAAAATTTTGTATTTCACTCGGCAGCAAAGTTATTTTGCATCTCGTACTTTTGAAACCCTCGCTACGCTCAGGGTTCTATATTTGAACCACTCGCTTCGCTCGTGGTTCAATCCTAGAATCCTTCGCTTGCTCAGGTTTCAATACAAGTACTCGCCCCAAAAAACAACATTGCAGCCTTGCATAACAAATAACTATTATTTCGCAGTTGTGGAAAAATAGTACCTACATCTATCAGAGCTGTACTATTTTTCCGCAACTGCGAAATAAAGGTTGAGCTATTCTATATAACAATAATAATAATAAACAAGTTTACAAAACTGAACAAACCGACTTCAAAATACGCAATATGTTTACATGGAAGACACATTATTCCAGTTATTTTGTTATAAATCAAAAAATCTAAGTATTGAACCGATTTTGATTTTGATTCATATGGGATCTCCTCTGAAGTATTAACTACTAAACAAACATAATCGCTGAACAAACATACAATTTTTTTATTATTAAGAATCTCCTTGTTTTTGGATGTCGGTTAAAAATATCTACAAATCGTGTAAAGCTTAAGAGCATAGCTGTCGTGGTAATTTTCCGAGCTAGTCCAACTCGTACTTGACAGATTTTCGTTATTTCTAGGTACCTAAGCTTTCCATCGTAAGCCACAACATCACTTATCATCAGGCGATTTAGTGGTCAAACGCAAACCTATCATAGATTCTTTCATTTTCAGTCAGAAAACCAACCACTTTTTAAAAGAAGAACATTTGCGGTCAAACTAAAGTTAATTGACCACAAAGGGTAGAAACTGGCGTATAAGCTTCTTTTAGTAGAACTCCTATTCTTCACATTCAACAATCTCAAAACAACCTTATGATTCCATGATAAAGTTCAAAATCGTTTGCTAAATTACATCAGCTGACCGTTTTTAGGAATAAGTCATATTTATATTTTATTCAAGAGCGAATACCTTAAAGTTATGATCTTAGAGGCTGTTTTGGCTCGTCAGCTTGAGAGTACAATAAGGCTTTCAAGGTTCGGTCATTAATATCCATTATCATATTAATGCTCTAAAAGCACTTTGTGACGTCATAATGCAGGTGCCCTAGACGACTATGATTATACTTGATTGTCGTATTGACTTAGTGGAGAGCCTTAGTGTTAGAGTTATTAGATTATTTAAAAGGATCTAATATCTGTAATGAAGTTGTGATTTGTCTTAAATTGGCTATACTTATCGTACGTACCATTTTGACCGACATTTTTATTTTTAACCAAAAAAGAGGATGTTCTCGATTCAGTTGTAATATTTTTTATGTGAGTTAGCTCATAACTTTGTGATTTACAAGTATAAGTTTAGAGAACTCAAAAACACCCGAAAAAAAAGGGTTAACCGACTATGATGAAGCATAGATAAGAACACTCCCGATGAAATCCTCTTTCAAACAAAAAAATAAAACCGGCCAAGTGCGAGTCGGACTCGCGCACGAAGGGTTCCGTACCATTATGTATATAAACGGCAAAAAAATCACGTTTGTTGTATGGGATTAAATATTAATTTTATTTTAATTTAAAAAATTATTTATTTTTAAGTATAACTCAATATTCTGCGAATATTTCAAGCATCTACATGTTGCCGTTACCAATATCGAGCAAAAACGAGCAAAAAAAACACGTTTGTTGTATGGGAGCGCACTTAATTATTTTTTTTTAGTATTTGTTGTTATAGCGGCAAAAGAAATACATCATCTGTGAAAATTTCAACTGTCTAACTATCACGGTTCATGAGATACAGCCTGGTGACAGACGGACGGACGGACGGATAGACAGACAGAGAAGTCTTAGTAATAGGGTCCCGTTTTTACTCTTTGGGTACGGAACCCTAACTAGATCAAAATCGGTCCGTCTGTTTGAGAACTACGATGCTACAGACAGACACACAGATACACACGTCAAATTTATATCACTCCTCTATTTGGGTCGGGCGGGGGTTAAAAAAGTGTAAAACAGATGTGCACATACTTTCTCGCGAAAGTCGTACTCACAATCTTAACACGAGTAACAAGTAAGAAGATTGCTCTTAGACAGTCGGGTATTTGATTTTTCTTTTACATAACAGTTTCGATATTTTGTTTCTATATCTGCGAAATGACAACAAAAAAGTATAATTCCTTTGTCCACACAACATTATACGACACCTCTATGAAGGCTAAAGCAATTATAACAACTTATTGTCAATGTTCATTGCAACATGTCCATTGACCATTCATCGAGGATCGCCGCACAATAAAATCAATTGCCAATAATAAACCGATTGGAACTAAATAACAACATTATGAATCACAACTTCATACGGCGTCACCATCAGATTTCATGAACAAATCAAACAGCCGTTCTTAGACAATTTTAGTTCCAAGATTAGGCCACCAGAATTAAATAACTTTGTTAGTCTATAATCGTTGAATGCAGATTTCCAGTATCGGTGTCAGCGATTTGTGCTAAGGTCGACTCGTCTTCAAGATTTTATCTTGGACGTTTATATCAAGGGACATGTCATGGTTTTGCTTTTGTGTACCGAGAACTTTGTGTAAAATATGCTGTATTCTAGAGTCTGTTTTGAAAGAGAATTATCGTGCCAAAAAATGGGAACTTATGTCTACATTGAACAAAATAATAGAATACGGATAACAACAGCCTTGTTCTCGAACAAAATAATGAAAATATAAGGAGAGCAGCGCCCTTAATGCCACATTACTTCTCTATCCAAACAAACTCTATACCTATATTATAGTAGTATTAGCCGAGCTCAAACAAAATTCTTTAAATAACTAATTTCGATTTTATTCATCATCATCATCTCAACCATAAGAAGTCCACTGCTGGACATAGGATCTCCCCTGTGAATTTCCAAAAAGACCGATTGGAAGCGGCTTGCATCCAGCTTCTTTCCTCCACTTATATGAGGTCATCTGTACATATCGTGCCTGGTCGTCCCTACGGTGCGCTTGCCAGTGCATGGTTTCCACTAGAGAACTTTTCGGCCCCATCGGCCATCAGTTCTTCAACTTTATTAAGCACAGTTAAATATGGTGTGTATTTCTAGAGTGGTTATTTTTCTGCTGAGAAGCTTATTTCTAGTAAAAATCTTCTTGCTCAAATATAAAAAAAATGTTTCAAAAAAAAAGAAAGAAAAAAAAAAACGAAAAGAAAAAAAAAACGGAAAAGAATCGAATCGATTGTGTTTTAAAGAAAATCGCAAGATTTTCTTTAAATTGTAAAATATACTGAGATTTATTTACGTCCACATTGTTTTATGTTCAAAAGCATTCCAAACAAAGTTTATACCAAATAGGGCGAATTCTGTGGTTTATACGCTTGACTGTTTATGTCAGCAAATAAGTTTCATGTCCATTCAGTATATTCATCCAAGTCAAGTCTACGATGAAGTAAGGTATTCTATTTTAGTGTCAATGTTGAATAGGATATGTTTACTGCTGTTATGGTAAAATACGGGAGATAATGCTAAACTTGTTTGTTAATATGGTTTATAATTTATATTCCATGCAAATAACTTGATAATATTTAATTACCATCTCATACAAGGTTAACATAAAGTAATTTAATCCTTAGACATAATGATATTATAATTAGCAGAATGTGATTTGAATTTCAAAACAAAAACTATTAACTATACAATGATTTCCAGAACAAACCCCTTAATCAACTAATTAAGTAAATGATACAGGGCTAGATGGGGTTGTGTGAAAATGTCTTCCAATAGTTATTATTTAGTTATTTATAATTTAACATCCAGAACAAACCCCTTATTGTACAATGATGTCGGCCTTGTGGCTCAGTTGGTACGTCTACCTGCTGAACTGAAAGGTCGTGGGTTCAATCCACACCCAGGGCAAACATCTGTGTGATGAGCATGGATGTTTGTTTTGTGTCTGGGTGTTTCTATGTATCATATGTATATATTTACCAAAAAAAAGTGTATATGTATTCTATCAGCCATCTAGTTCCATAGTACAAGCTTTGCTTTGTTTGGGCTAGATGGTGTTGTGTGAAATGTCCACAAATATTTATTTATTTTTATTTTTAATGATACAATACATAAGTTGATAAAAATCCTTTCAAACACGTAATCTATCAATAAACACATTTTAATAATGCTATTTATTTCGAAATTATAAAATATAGCCGTTAGAGGAGCTCTAAGGCCGCAGTCAGTATGACTTGCAGGTGACCTCACGGAGGTGCTATTGACCTTTATATCACTTATATACAACCTCGTCACCGTTTAGTTGTATATTTTAACCTACTTTGTGAGAAGATGAGTCTTTAATGTTTATTTGGGTGTTTGCAAACTTTATGAGCTTTACGGTGAAACTTTACTTGACACGGGTGAATAAGTAATATGTACCAATATTACTTCAGGAGAAAGAACAAAGTACGCGAATAAATTAAAGACAAGTTTTAAAAACTGAAAGAACGCATACGGTATTTCGTTTACTTTTTTTTTTTTTTTTTTTCAAATTATTTTGTTTTAAAAACCAAACTATTTAACCGATTTTGACGAAATTTCTACGGAACTAATATGAAAGTATGTCCTTTCAATAAATTAAGTACTTATACTTAGGTATTAGTTTAAAAAACTAAAAAACATGCTTAAGCTTATCAAATTATTGTATTGTCATCAGTCCTTGATGAGTATGCCAAATTTCGAGTTAATCCGTCGTTTTGAAGGGGGTCAAAATCATGTTCGAAGTTTTCGTTACATACTAACATACGTATGAAGCTAGTAAAAGCGTGTTAAAAAATTAAATCCGTTCATAAATACCGAAATAATGACGTAACAAATAAAAAATACCAACCGAATTGAGAACCTCCTTCCATGAAGTCTGTTAGTAAATAACTTAGCGACTCCTAGCCTTTAATAAAATAAATAAAATAAAATATTTTAGTGTACTAAATCGATTTTTCAACATAATAATGTTGTTGTGTATTTCTCTTTGTCTCGATCTCAATATCACTTCAAAGTCCTCCATACAAAGATGAGATCACTTTAATGTACCATATTAAGGTATAACAATAGACTGACATTCGAAGGGGCTTTTATAATTATAAGTATCTGTAGTACTTAAATATGTAAATGCAGGATGATGTAAGAAAATTATATGGTATGTATATATAGAAACTAAAAGTTGAAATAGTAAAACGAGACTATTTCTTATGCAGTTGCGTTGTAATATTCTGGTACTCTTTTATATATAACACGTACTTATATCAAACAAAATAGAGCTTTTAAATCATTACAGTAAAAAAACAACTCTTTGTAAATAAAATAAAAAAACTTAAACAAAACATATATTATCATATATCCTCAACACACAAACATAGGTATTTACTAACAATGTAATATAAATATATATATATAAACTGTTACTAGTAACATATATTTTCTTTTCGTTTCCTTTTTAGTAGTCGGACAAACAGGGGTCGCGTTTAGGGGCTGTTCCCACTAAAACCGTAATATTTATAGTTTAAGAAACTAAAAAAAAACGATTTCAAAATACGCAGTTCGTTTACTTGGATTACATTTTCCAGTTATTTTGTTATAAAAACCAAAGTACTGAACCGATTTTGATAAAATTTATATGGGGTACCTGAGAGTACCTACTAATCAAAAACAATTCATAATGTGCGGAGTAATCGCTGATCATACAAAAAAAATACATACAGTCGAATTGAGCACCTCCTTATTTTAGGAAGTCGGTTAAGAATAATAAGAACTGACGAATCAATTTTAGCGGGATTTGGAAAGTCAAAACAGCTGATAGGCATATAGGGAAGATGTAATAGGGCGAATTCTGTGTAGGGAAGAAACTCAATAAATATCTGATTCTGACATAACTCGTGTGACATTCCGTCAATGTCAACGCAAGGCCGCACTGGATGTCTAATTAGTTGGACACACACGCGACTTGTCGGTCACACTTGCTAACTGAATCATACGTAAATAATCGGTACAGTGTCGCACTGTTCAGAAGGTCAACTCAAAACTGGCCGATGAACGCTTGAGTATACGAGTAGTTGCATGTGTTATAAAGATTAAAAAAATACCCAACTGCAGAAGAGCGCTTTTTGCAGTATAACTTATGATTTCGTTACGCTTGATATGGCGTTGAGTGTATGTTTTGTGAGAAAGTGCGTATAAAGTCGCTATTATAGTTTATAAATGCGTATTCTTTTGAATAGTGCTAGTAAAATCAAATCAATCAATCAACAAAAAAAAGTTCGTTGGAGGTTACGAAAAACTGCATTTTTTTTATTTTTGTGTAAAAATTACAAAAAAATCTAGCATCGCCATCGCACATACATACTTTCTCATGAAAACGTACAAATAAGAAATGTGTTATTGTGTGACTTGTTCAATATAAGTTACTTAGAAGTTGAAGAATGCGCTTAACGCGCGCATCTATCTCTTTCGCGCATCAACACATTTTTAAATAAATAAAATCATTGAGAAGATATATTAGAAAAGTGAGAAATGTATTTGTTTATTTTGATAGGAGAAATATATATATTTTTTTTATTTCACTTAGTAACAATCGTAAACATAGTAACCAACACACGAGTTCGCCCTATTACATAAGTCTTTACTAACCAAATTAAACGCGGAATTAGATTACAAAAACCTTAATTTTCAGTCATTCTAGAAACATATCCGTTATTCTAAATATAAGAAAACGGATTTCTTTATCACATTTCGATAGATAAAGCCTGTAAATTGGATTGGATATAAATCGACTTACAATGTTGACTTAGTTTTCCCACAGCCACAAATTTCAGATCTGGAACAAAAAATAAAATAAGTCATTACACGAAATAATACTTGGGGTTTTCACAACAAAATAACATGGTAAACTATAAACGTCATATCGTCACTTTTCTTAATGTCCACATTTTTGAAGCGCACTGGACAGGAATATAATTCTTAGCCACCTTTGTCTTTTGGAGTTGGTGGTCAATCGTACTTAGATCTAATATAAAAGAAATCATCGACGACGCAAATAGAGAGAGAGAGAGAGAGAGATAGAAAGATAGAAATTATGACAAGTTCAACGTACAAGTAAGTTTAGAAAACTTAGAAAATCAAGTTAATCGTTATTATAATTTGAAAAACTAATACAACCGACAGTCGAATTCAAAATACACAATTTCATTTACTTGTATGTTGCTTGCATGTATGACATATATGCAAGCATATTTTGACATATTTTTAAATTTTTTTATGTTTAAAGTCAAACTATGACTCACAGAATTCGCCCTATTACATAGGACTATGACTAATAAAATGTCATTTTGAGAATTGGGCATTCTGAACTAAGCCAGGGTTTCCCATTATTCTGGTTACAACCCGGAATTACAAGTACTTAATACATTCTTCATCAGTTTTTTTTTTTTTAATAATACTTAATAATAAAAATAAACGAAAAATATTTTAACGATATTTATTTATTTATACATAGTACGTCGACGTCCGCACATTTCTTTAAATAAATACATTCAATATTTTAAGGTCTAGAAAAAGATGTCAAATTATAAAATTGTTTATTAACTTTTTTAATGCAAAGTCTGCCTTGCTGACATCTCTCTACGCTCCCCTGGTTATAAACTCCTGGCTAAACTGTCTGTAGAAGTTTCCCCAAGACGTAAGGCCGCCCGCATAGAGCTGTCCGCTCTTCGAGCCGTGAACACTGATTGATCATATAAATATTCATGGATCTTCCATGCCTGCCGCGGGCACAACTCTATTACCATAGCTGTTTTATGGAATCTATGCACTGGAACTTAAGCACAGTGATTAAGCTCAGTTGATGTTTTGTTCAATCGCTTCATAAGGAGAATAATATAGTAAATTTAATTTAAAATAATTGAATCGACTTCAAAACAAACCAATAGCAAGAAAAGAGAGACAATTTAAAAAAAAATAAGTTGAGAAAAAACATTTTAGCTAAAAAATGCTCACCGATATAGCACGGTGGATTAAATGGACAGGGCACATAGAACTGATGGCGGATAGGGTTGTAATGTTCTCGAGTAGAGACTATGCACCTGCTACGCATTTGCTACACTGCGCTTGCCAGTGCACCAAACACAAGATTGATAGACGAACTCATACAAGTGGCAGAAGACGCTGGATGCAGCTTCTATATGGTCTTGTTGGAAATCCATAGTGCAAGCCTATATCCAGCAATGGACTTCTAGTGGATTTTCTATTCTATTCTATTTTTAAGAAGTTAGGATTAACCTGTATCTAACTAACCATGCGTATTAAATGGCCGGCCTTGTCCTTGCCAATTTTGAAAACAAAATTAATTTAAGCGACCGATTTGATCCGCTTCAGAGAGTTTTATGAAATAGAACAATTTTATTTGAATGAAAGTTAGATGCGGATTACAAAATAAGCGAATTTATTTTATTGCACACTGCTTGCAAGGGTAGAATGAAACGCAAAACAATTCATAAAATACTTAATAGTACAGATACAGAATCACTCCGTAAACACATTTAATTACATAGTGACTCTTAATACGTCGCAATAAAGCACAAGTCTCGTTGCATAGGCACTAAATGACTACTTTTAAATTAACCTACAGATACTTACAGAATTAATTTAATTATATTGTGTAGTTTTATTTTATATATTTTATGGCGCGCGGAAAAGTACTGTATTGTCCGGTTGAGCCGGCAGGTGGTATGTACGTGTAGCATTATGCCTACAAAACATTGTGAACCTACAATCCAGTTACAATTGTTGTTGTTGATTTCAAATTTAATGGATTTTAAAGGAAGGGTCATATTATGCATTACTATTTTGCGGTGGAAGCCAGGCTTCTGACTTGTTCCTACATTGCACTGCGAGTTGGATAGTTTTATGCAAACTGCGCATATAATGGAGGACGGTAACAATTGCATCATTTAGTACCTACATCTAGTACACGTGGCATTTGGTCGTTTCATTATAATATCTAGGAAGCTGGAATATGCTTTGTTGAGGAACTTGATTACTTTTAAACGACTATAAAAAGGAGGCGGTTCTGCGGCAACAACATAACTCCGTCACTCATGAAACGTGTTTTTTTTTTAATTTGAAAGTAAAATACATACTTTTAAAAGTAACTAAACCAACTTTCAAAAATAACTAAACCAAACTACTTAACATATTTTAATGAATTTTTTATGAGACATACTCCTCTTTATAAGTAAGGAGTAAATCCTTTCAAAAAAAAATTTAAACCAAAAATATTTTCCGATTGGTCTCATAGAAATTTCATCAAAATCGATTAAGTAGTTTGGGTTTTAAAACAAAATAACTGGAAAAATACTTAATCCAATTAGAAATTGTGTAAAATGAAGTAAGTTCTTTCAGTTTTGAAACTATAATAATTATTGTTTATCAGCAACATGGTAATATAGCAAGTATTATGTTATATGATAAGTTATATGATTATACTTGTCGCGTACGACTGCTTGAAATAGTAATACATACTACAAAAGTACCTTCTGGCTGAACAAATCGTTATAAAATTTGGCACAGAGATTCTGTGGGACCAGGAGAAGGACATATACTAATTTTCATTATAATTTTTCATCATGATAGGTAAAACCGCGAGCGTTTCCTAGTTAGTAAACCATAAAATATTGCGTCATATTTTTATTTTCCATTTGTATAAAGAGCAAGAGATTACTTGTACGATCCATTTTACTAATTTTATTTCAGTCCGAACAACTTCACAGATTTAGTAAATTGTGTTTACCAAAACACATATTTCATGACCATTTCCAATCCGTAGATGACAAAGAGTAGTTATATCTCCCGTTTTGCAACACATCTACCATCTTATGTGAAACTTTTCCCATCATTCCTGGAGAGCTCTTACAAACACTGTACGCGTTAAAATGGGGCTAATATTGGAACTGGGCTATTTATTTCATTTTACCTAGCTATTACGAAGTTTGGATATTTCTTTCTGACAAATAAGACGCAAAAAAATAAGACGTACTCGTAACAAACTGCAAAAAAGAGGCGGTTGAGTCCGTTGATTCCCCTTGTCACTTCCGTGTCCCCCACTGGTGGACATGAGCACAAATTTTTGAAACAGGTGTCGGTGTCCACCAGTGGGGCACACGGAGGTAGGGGACAACGGGATTCAACGATTTAATAAAATAAAATTAAATGAATAACCTTCTACGGATTTATTGTGTAGGTATATAATTATATTACTTTAAGACCAAACTTTTAAAATTTTTGCAATAATGCGAAACCTAGATCAAGATTTATGAATTTTTCACTATTGTAGTATATCTGTAAGACCCGACTGCATCGTTAGCAATTTGTGCGTATATAAAGGAACAACAAAGTTATCAAATCTCACATATACTTAGTGACCACAGACTGCAAAAAGTTTGAAACATTAAGTCTCAAATTTATATAAAGTGCACGCGATCAATTAATAAATAAATAAATAAATAAATATTTGTGGACATTTCACACAACACCATCTAGCCCAAACTAAGCAAAGCTTGTACTATGGAACTAGATGGCTGATAGAATACATATATACTTTTTTTTTTGTAAATATACACATATGATACATAGAAACACCCAGACACAGAACAAACATCCATGCTCATCACACAAATGTTTGCCCTGGGTGGGGATTGAACCCACGACCTTTCAGTTCAGCAGGTAGACATAAACACACTACCAACTGAGCCACAAGGCCAGTCAAATGAATTAAAACTAATTTATTTCGATAAAATCGAAAATTTTAGATTTTAGATAAAATCGAAATAAATAATGAATAATTAATATAAATAAATGAGTACATCTCCAGAATGGATCATAAAGTGCAAGTTTATTTACTAATACACAAAACTTGACGTTGATTTCTAGAAAAGTGTAAAAAATAGTAAATTATATTAGAGGCTTAATACAGAAATCTACCGAAGTTCATAAAACGGCAATGTTTATGGCAATCTCGCCTAATTGAAAAGCCAAGATTTACAAGTATCTCCTGACAACACCGAAAGGGCCCCAGAGGTTACTCGTTATTTACCGTCTCTCGATAGTGTCGTTTTTCCTCGGAATGGGGGCCCGGGGTCTCGAGCTCTGCGGGGCCCTTATTGGTGACATAAACTATGCTGTATTTATGAATGCGCTCTAATTATTGGAAGGGACATTAGGGGATATTTATTACTTCATGTTCAGTTGAAATCAAGATAGAATTGTTTTTGAAAGAGCGCGAGCTGCAGCGCACTTTCGGAAGGCTGTTATTACACATATTTATTGCATAGATCCTCACGAAGAATGCACTTACGATTTCGTTACACTTGATACGCTATTGACTACACATTTATGTGAGAAAGTATGCGCAAAGTCACTGTGAAAGGTTATAAATACGCATTTTTTGAATAATTATAGCCAAATATCTATTACGAAAAAAATTGTTGGAAGTTACGATAACGTGCGATATTTAATTTTTGCAAGTTTTTTTTAAATATTATTTAAAAAAAAGTAGCTTATTACACTCATGAAGTTAGGATGAATCTAATGTTACATCTCAAGTTATTAGTTTTTTTTTCCTTTATTAACTACAACACAACAATATACAGACTCAACTAACTAAACTACTACACAAAAAGCACATCGATCAAGTTATTAGTTGTTTTGTTTTCTAACTATTTAATTTAAGACAACACTTTGTAAAACGACTTGCCTAGTATAGCGATTTTGTTATAAGGCCAATAAACAATTTGAATTTGAATCTCACATTAAAATCGGTCAAGCCGTTTAGGCTGTAGGCGGTAATAGACACATACATACCCACGTATATACATACATACATACAAGCACTCGTAAAACATAACCCTCCTTCTTACGCAGTGGGGTAATAAGTCTATCAACTGTCAGTCCATCGTTTGATGCAGCACCCCTTTGATGTCCCCACTAAGATTTTCTTTGAGACCAAACATAAGTAATGAAATTAGAGTAAAACTTTCCAATCTAACTCCTGTCTACTGATTAACACTTCAAGGCGAGTTAATTAACGTCTCACAGACTGATTACAAAGTGCTTAATTTTCGTCTAAGTTATTACTTTGTGCTTGGTGAAACTTACGAGATAAAAGATTGATATAACCTTTACAGGGCAAACTGCAGGATTCAGAGATAATATCTGTTTAATTATTATTTATTTATTCATTACAAAAACCATAAATAACCATAAATGTATCCTTAGAAGTACCTAGAAACTATAATTAGTTTGTGGAGGTACCACGATTCGCATCACGATGTTGCTAACAAATAAAATAAATGCGTATTCTATTTTAAATTAAGTATAAAATATTAATTTGTAATTAACAATTAAATATTTTAGATATATATATATATATATATATATATATATATATATATATATATATATATTATGTATTATATGCTTATTTCTCGTAGTTTTTAAGCTATTGCATAGCTTCTATCGCGGGCCTTGAGCGTGGAGACCAGAAATCCAGAAATTCCGTAACGAAAATAACCTAACGCAGTAACGCTGATACAACCAATGCCACCTAGAGGCGATTTGCAGAACTAAAGAGACAAGCGTGATATTTCAAAAAGTCATTAAAAGTTCTGCTATTCATCGATAGATGGCAAAACTAAAAACTAAAAAGTATCACCGCTGTGCCGGTCGGAGTGGGGGGTGTTAGGAATACTGCATAAATAAAATAAATAAATAATTATAATTACATAAGTTGATAAAAAATGCTATGCAATAGCTTTACCGCGGCAGTCTCCGAGTGCCACACGTCTTTTTTTTTATTTTTTCTAGTATAAATGTATTAAAACATAGGAACCAAGTTGCTGGCGGTGGGGGCAACTTAGGCTAAGCTGACAGACGGACGGACTTGGCGAAACTATAAGGGTTCCTAGTTGACTACAAAACTTTCAAAATCACTTTGCTGTTCCATACATTTTACCAAAGTCAACAAACAATTTATTTATTTTTGGCATTATATTTATAGGCCTAGAACCCTGTTTTTTTTTTAAGATGACTAATAGTTGTTGGCCTCTACCAGCTTACCGGACTTTGGCGAGCGCAGTAGGTGCTGGGCCGCTTACAGACTATAGATTATGAGGGACTAGATCAAGGCAACGAAGGACTAGCTCAAGAGGAGCTCTGGTGTATACGACATAATTCTTATAAAAAAATCTAGTTGGTATGTAGGTACATACCACAGTACATATTGCCCGTACCTATACCGGCGTTGTCCAACCAATGAGCGATTGATTGGTCTGTGGATGACGTAATGGCATTGTTCGTCGGATTGTGTTCCGCCCAGGACTTGGGAACTGATTGATTTATCTAATAGTAGGTATAATTGTAGTAATTTAACATGAAAGGTAATTCACATTTTTTCCTTTTCTGGGTTTTGGACTCGCGCGATTAAAGTATTCGCCAATCGCAAATCTGTTCAAGTTTCATTGATCGCGTCAGAAAAGTCTTAGTTACAGGCTGTGGATGATGAAGAATTACAAATAAAATATTTGCGCGTACGCGAAGAAAGATGTACCGTCCCCAGCGCCTAATTTTGAGATGGACATAACTGGCACGGGCCCCCAGCCATCTTAACCATTATCTAACAATAGCTTTCCTGGTACATTTGACATTTCAATTATTCTACAATAACAGGTGAGCATCTGACGCACGTCGCCCGTCGAACCTTCGTCATCAGTATCGAAAGCTATCAATCGCAACTTGCGGACAAGTGATTAGTCGAACTTTGATTCCATCGCTTCTAGCCATTTGTAGGGTGGCTTGAAGTCGTGATTTCATAGGACAAATTAAAAACATAATATTTAAACTAAAGACAGGCCTGACGCTCTCTGAAATTAAATTAAAGTATAGGTAATGCTATAGTACATACGAACCGAACGAATAGTGCCGGTTCGACTGGAACCGGCAGTTCGTATGTACTATGTATGTGTATGTGTATTTACTATGTAGCATTTCAGTATTTTGTGGCGCGCCAAAAGAGATAATGGCTACACAGTACAACGTAAGGCAGAATTCATTTCGTTAACTGATCTGAATCTGTAGTGAAAAAGGCGACCGAAGCGTGCATCTATCTTTATCACACATTACAATATTCACAAAGATATAAAATCACTGAGTGAAGTATTTCATTGTTATAGACGCTGAAAATATGTTATGTAAAGAATTATTTATTTTGGCGACGAAGTTTAAAAATCATGTATACTGTTATACCAATAGTGCTAAAGATATTGAAATTAAACTTTGTTAAATATTTATCTTATGTAAAAAAAAATCATCTTTCATTTTTATGGTATCCTCATTTCTCAATCAGTGATTTTATACCTTTAATGTTGAGATGCGTGTTGATGCACCCATGCTTAATAATATGATATACACTTAGCGCCTGTGCAAGCTGATTGGAGCTTCATTGGAGCTTCATTGGTAAGAATGTGTTTGTAGAGTAACTTTTCTATTCTGTGGCCGTACAAACGTGATAAAGCAGCGAAGCGAAAAAATATGTCTGTGGGTGAAGCTCTCAATTCTTATTTCAACACAATCTAAATGAGTAGGTGCAATTTAAATTGGAGAGAATCACACTTTGGTCAAAAGTTAGGAAGCTTAAAAAGAAGTGGCTAAAAACACTCGTTGACGCCAGTCGTAATTAAAATGCTCAGTTCAGACGTCACGGGCTTTGCTCTATTTTTTGCAAGTCCTGAGTCTACTAACAGTATTCTCTTTTAGAAGTTTTATGTACTGCATTTCGGAGCTTTGATGACAAAGCGAAATTTTTAGTGGTAAAATTAACTAAAATAGCCGTTTCTCATTCTAAAACTAAATCAAATCTAAAGATATTTCACACGTCACAATCAGTCAAACTGTATAGGATTTTATTATCTCAAATATCTCATTTTTTATTGCGTTTGACCACAAATCGCCTATTGATAAGCAATGCTGTGGTCGAAGATGAAGCACGCGGACTAACTTACTCACATAAAGATAATTATTTTAACCTTTCAAAGTTCCTAAAGACTTACAGAATTTTATTGAACAATTCCATACAATTTTGTATCCTTCATCAGATCAAGGCCACGATCACGATCTATTATAATATATTATCAATCATTATTATTATTATTAGGCAAGTACTGTTAAACTTGTAAACCGTTTCATGTTCAAAATCCACTTTTAATTTATTTCGCCCAGCAAATAAAATTACTAGTATCTATACAGGAACAGAGACAAAAACCGACTGCACAAAAACCATTTTTGTAACGTATTTTATGCTTAGGTATGTTACGCTTATTATGAGATTAAATGTTGGTTTTTGTGAGAAAATATGCGCAAAGTCGCTATTAAATGTATTTAAAAGAGATTTTTTTTCAAATTTAAATTCCAACCAGAAACGAGAAATTCCGTTATAGTCCTAGATATTTACACGATTTGGTTGTCACCCTATCTGTCCACGGGTAAAGCTAATCTCAGTAAACTTTCTGAGCAGTCAATCTTTGATACTTTACTGATAGGATCTCAATAATACTTATAATTCTATATGATCGACGTAAAAATCTCACGAAAAATCACTTTTTGTGACTCATATTTTATGATATCACTTCAGAAACTTTAGTCGAGTGGATTTATTATTTTGTCATAAAAAATACATAATAAATTGGATTTATGATATTGTGCGTTTGTGTGAATGAGTAAGCGACGTCTGAGTGTGTTTAAATTTTTGTTTTTTATTCGAAAATAGGCTTTCGTTTGACCGCTAACTCGCCTGATGTCAAACAACGATTTACGTAGTGTAGTCGCATAATGTCAGTAGTGTAAAATGACAACGTAAAAAATGTCAAAAAGTTAAACTTCATAAAAATATTAAGTCATATAATAGCAAAGGTGTGAAATACCTATAACGTTCAAAAACTAAAGAATGAAATGTCCATTGCAAAATATATGCAAAACTTTATTAGACTTTTTTACTTATTTACAAAAGTAACAAGTACGAGTAATCTGTTTGAGAGCTACAATTTCATAGACAGAATCACAAATACACTGACAAATACACTGCTATACAAACATAAGTCACATTTTGAGTCAGGAGCTAAAAATATAAGTATCTAACACTCTAATTATAACAAAATGGAATTAGAATTTTGGACGTTTTGAAATACACTACAGATATATCATTCGCTTAGCTTTTATTTTCATTATATTTGCCATTGCTATTGTTATACATTTTGCTAATTTAAATTACTCTTACACTTATTAATGCAATTAAACGCGACTAATACAGCGAGTGGAAGTTAATTCGGTCTTACCAAGTTCGATCTAGTAGTTAAGTTTAGTAATTTAGTAAAGTTAGTTTACGCACCGTACAATAGTCAGATGACTGTGATTTAAGTGAAGCAAGCCGAAAGCTGTTTTAACGCTCGTAATATTTTTTTTCAGTAAATACTTTTTTATCAGCCCTGTTTGTACAAACTGTCCCACTGCTGCGCGCGGGCCATCTTCTCATTGTGAGAAGGGTAAGGCCATAATCTAACACGCTGGCCAAGTACGGGTTTTTTTTTTATCAGCCCTGTTTGTACAAACTGTCCCACTGCTGGGAACGGGCCATCTTCTCATTGTGAGAAGGGTTAGGCCTCTAAGTACGGGTTACGGCACGTCTACTACTCTCTATAAGTAAATACTTTACTTATTTGTTTTTAAATATGTCGGCGGCCAGTACTCGCAAGCAAAAGCTGGCAAGCTGACAAAGAAGGATGGGCGATCGGTCTTGTGTCTTTGGCTCATTTAATCCTTTTTATTTGCACTTTCGTTAAGCGGCAGCGGAACAGTTTTTCAGACACCAGAATGTATTAGCACTTTACTGTTGAAGGTTCTGCCGGAAAGGATCAAGATTTTCGTGATGAGTTACAATCGTGATACTCAATCATCTTTAGAGTAATATAATTTTAAGACCAGTTTTGTTTTTAACCTTTTCTCGACTGAATAACTCGATCGAATTTGGTGAAATCTGTTAATTGCTAAAACTAGCAGAGAGTAAATTAATACTAAAATAACTAGCAATATGGCTGAAAGGATGCCTAGTTACTGTAATAAACTGGTTTAGATTATGTTGGATGGTGTAGAACATAATGTTATTCTTTTTTATTTTTTTATTCTTATCATTTTGCGTTTTTAACATTATGCGCCTAATTCCAAATTAACTTAAGTGTGACGCTTAATATCGTATATTCCGTATTTTATTAAATTTGAGCTCTTTTAGAAGGTCACCTTTAGTTAAAAAAATTACTTCATAAGTTTCGACACTACAGTCTACGTTACAACACGCAAATATCAGAATCAGGAAAACTTGGGTATAACCACAAATCGTTTAATACACTGCACAGAATACAAAGCTCACAGATTGGCTGTACGGCATGAAAAGGCGATTACCTGTCGCGGACGATGATATCGATCTACCACCATCCGCCGTTGATGAGCCATTGTCGATCGCCTTCTGTGGATTTACCTATGTTGTCCTGGTACCCGGACATTGCGGAGGTCTGTACTCACATATGCGCATCACGATTATTTTTTTCTATTTTGAAATATCTATGTTTGACCACCAACTCGCCTAATGGTAAGTGACGGTGCGACTGAGGATGGAACACATCTCCTTAGAAGATATATTATTCATTCTACCATTGAAAATTTAAATATTGTAGTCCTCATGAAACAGAAAAGGCGTATTTATACGGGCGGATCGGTATTACTCGGACGTCAGACCGCAAAATTTTGGTAACGATTAAAAAAATCGAATAAAACGAACAAAAAAAATTAAAACGTTCCCGCCAAAAACCCCATTACTTTAATGTCAACCAATAAAATTTCCATAGACAAAAGTTAATTTTATACTTGATCCGTCTTAAATATAACCGCATGATAAAATCTTATTCATTGAATAAGGATTTTCATCCAGTGTTTTCATCAGACGGGAACTGTCACGCGCGAAAACGGAACATAACACTGTTTAGCTAAAATGTGCTTACTCAGCCTTTATAAGTAAGACGGCAAATGTGCCAATGATATCAATCTACCTTCAACTTTTATACTCATATTATTTTATAATAATACTCGTAAAGTAGTCGGATACAACCTTGAAAAATGTTACAATCATATCGCATCTAAATATTATATACTCAGAGATGAACTATTGTTCGCTGGAACCTTCCGGACTGTAATGTCAAGGCCAAACCATAGATTACGTACGAGTTTACATATGCTACACAGATTTATACTCTAGTGACTTTGAGGTTAGGTAAAACTGCAGGTTTTTACTACTGCTTCTAGTTTTATGTGTTTATTATGGTATAATTAAATTAAAACAATATAAGTGATATAATTTTATACGTGGGATAATTTTAAATTCATCTCCGGATATTTACCTATTATGTCTGGAACAAAGTTACTGGTCTATTGGTTTTTATTATCTGAATACAACACAATTTCTTAAGAAATGACTAGGATTCAACCGAGACTTATTTTGCTTGGCCCTGACTATGATGTATGTTTACTTAAAACTTCAAAACTTGTGAACCAAAGAATACTGGCAAATGCATCAATCTTGCTATGCCGCTATCCTAGAGAAAAATAACAAGTAAGATAATCAACAGGCGTAATAGATTTAAATACTTACCTTCATAAGTACCAACATAATTGTAGATAATTGTGTAAAATTCTATAAAATCCAAAGACAATGCAGTATTTTTAAACAAAGCCTCCCCAGCCGGATATTCTCATCTTCCGTGTTAATAACATTGATGAATTGAGACAAAATACGGCCATGTTTAATCAATCAACTGTCCGTATTATTGACAGTGGCGTACAGTCTCTTCCTCGTTCCTGTCTTATGAAAAAATACACCTGAGACGTGTATGGTGTGACAATGATTTCATTTCATTTCATAGTTTTTTTAATATAATTTATATGTTTTTTTTATTGACAAGCCTGATTACCTGTGACACTGTAGTCAAAGATGATAAGTATATCTAGGGAGTTTGGCATGAAGGTGAGTAAGTAACGCCGCCGCCGCTCTGTTTTGTTGTCCTGAACTTTGAGTATTTGAATGTTATTGGTGTAAAAAGGGTTTTACAGTGCTATTTAAATCTACTTCGAGTTTTGAAAAACACTATAAAAACATCCAATAATTTATAACTACCAATATATGGAATTATTATTATTCATAAAACTTGAGCGATTCCTTAGACTTGCCACTGGTAAATGTGCTAATTACGTGAGTGGGTCCAATACAAAGACAAGAAGAGGAAGAAAAATAATATTAATACAGAAATTCTTTAGGACCTGGAGAAAGACAGAATATATATATATTGACTGACCTTGTGGCTCAGTTGGTAGTATGTCTACCTGCTAAGCTGTAGGTTCGATCCCCACCCAGAGCAAACATATGTGTGATAAGCATGGGTGTTTGTTCTGTGTCTGGGTATTTCTATGTATCATATGTATATATTTACAATAAAAGTATATATGTATTCTATCAGCAATCTAGTTCCATAGTACAAGCTTTGCTTAGTTTGGGCTAGATGGTGTTGTGTGAAATGTCCCCAAATATTTATTTATATATATATATTATTATCACCATTATTCATCACTACGAGGGTGAAACCGCGGTATGCAGCTAGCATGTGTATGTATGTTTATGTATACATTTATTTTTTATGAGCCCTGTTTGTACAAACTGTCCCACTGCTGGGCGCGGGCCATCTTCTCATTATAAGAAGGGTAAGGCCATAATCTACCACGCTGGCCAAATGCGGGTTGGCAGACTTCACACATCTATCATAACTGTAATATTTGAACATCAGGTAAGAGTAAGTACATTTTCTTTATACGAGTATGAATAGAACTCATAGGTTTATGAACTGCGAGTGCGAGTGATCTATGTAAATACTTACATGTATATTTCTAGGAAATAATAACTTGCAACTGGGTATTTACCTTTTTCGGGATCGCATCATTTCTATATGAGCCAAAATTTTGCGCTTACGCGTTCGCTTATTTTTTGGTTTCTTTGTTCTATGATTTCCCATAGTAATTTGTTTTATTTGGCGCGCGATGCAATCCGACACAGAACCGTCGCTGACAGTGGTCACCGACAGACTGGCGCGGGTGAACAGCTGAAGCAAGGCAGCGGGACGGTTGCTCGCGAGCAAACTTATTGTAAAATAAATTACTATAAAATAATGCACTAAACGCATCAAAAATGTAATTCTAGAGAACACTAAAAAAATGTAATAGCTACTTGACATGGTAAATTTGGTTTTGATGGCTTTAAACACTTTAGAGATAAATGGGAAAAATAAATAAAATGGCATATTTTTCAAAAAATAAAGCTATCGAGATTTTTTTCAGCAATCGTGTTTTTGTTTCTAGCGAAACCTAGCCAACAGATCGAAATTTTACATACAAAAAATTTGAGCTTGAACTAATAATACAAGTATTTTTTGTAAATTTTCAAAAAGCTTTGTTTTACTGCTTTTGTGGACTAGCCGGGCCTTAAACAAAAATATAAGGTTTCCTTGTTGTAGTAGGTACTACGAAACCCTAAAAATGAAGCTTCGATTTAAACTGCACTAAAGTCAAGATTTTTTTCGTTTCGTTCAAAAACTACTCAATGTTTGTGAAATGTCATAGACCAAAAAATATTTATCTACGAAATATCCATTATAAATGTCAATTTACCCCAGCTCATAAACAAAAACAAAAGAAAGTGCCAGAGGTGGCAATACTGTGTCGTGTTGCAAGTGCAATAAAACTGTTTCCTGTCGGCCGGTGTTGCCAGTAGCCTATTGTACGCGTTATTGCCACAACCCTCCGTTTATGACGCTTCAGCCGGAAATTGGACAGATCTCGAGGCCATAATATGACAACACTAGCTTTATTATTCGACTAATTGCACCCCGTGGGTTTACTCGCAGATTCAACCTTATTTTACCCGTGACTGAGAACGAGTCGATTTATTCATATATTTTAAACTAGAAAGTAATAGTTTCGAATGTTGTTTCGTTTTATTCAGTCTGTATTTAATCGTGTTTTTTAGTGTGGGCAAGTGAAATAAAGCAGGACACTTTTTTTGTCATGTTTATTAAAAAACTCCATACATTCAGGAAAAACAACACCTACCAAACTAATGAAACGTAACGAGAACTTGACTGAGAATTGTTTTACCTAATTTTGACTATGACTAGGCTCATATAGATGTTAAATGAGTTTTACTTCCCTTTGACGAAGACAATAAAAAACAAAAAAGAAGAAAAGGCATAATTACGAGTATCCAGTTGCCGTACAAAAGAACAAGCAACACAAAAGTTTTCTCTCCAGAATTAAAAGGTCCTTAGAAACATTTTTATCTTCACATGACAGACAGACAAACTAAACACATACTTTATTTTCTTATCTACAAAGCGATATTCATTAGAATTTGTGTGATAATAGTGAGATAACATAATATGTCCAGTTTTACTATTCGTCGGCAGACAACACTCTTTTACTACGTCATTATTTAGACGATTTGCTGATTTTGTTGCTGTTTGACTCGACATTTATTGATAAAAGAAATCGTAAAATTGTTTACTTTCTCGCTTTAGCTAAGATTTTATGCGACGAATTACAAGGGTGTATTTTATTGTGATCTATTTTTGTGCGATTTCGGATAGGGCTTATCGGTTCTCGTTAACACTAAAGGTTATGGCGGGACATGCTGACGTTTTCACACTAAAAGGGTGGGGGGAGGTTGATAGATATTGCTTCGAGTATTGGTGGAAACTAGGAAAAATATGTCGACACTTAGTTCGATTTGTGTTATTTAATTGAATAATAACGGTGGTTTCCATGTCACGTCTGTTTCCCGCACTCATAGAGCGGTTAATTTAAATAAAACGGTGAAATGTGTTTTTTCATGTTGTCAGTAATTTAAAAAACACACCACTTTACTGAAGCGTAACTAGGTGACTAGATCGATGCGGTCCATCTTCGGCCACACCTTCGCTTAACATTGGGTTAGTTAGGTGATGGTCAATCGTAGATTTATCTAATGTAAAAAAGTCCTGATGTTTTTTACATTTTTCAGCATCCGTGATCATAGGCGAAATTAGACCAATAGTCCAGTCAAAATAGACAAAAAAATAAATAAGTTAGCCATAATTCGCATAGAGCAGAAAATTTGTATAGACGTTAAATAAACCATTACTAATGAAATGTCAAAAATCCCCTTCGATCCTACTTCTGCAAAAAAATTATCCAAGGTCAAAAATTCAGGTTTTCCCATTTTTAGGGTTCCGTACCACAAAAGGAAAAAACGGAATCGTTATAGGATGACTTTGTTGTCCGTCTGTCCGTCCGTCCGTCCGTTCGTCCGTCTAGGTGTTAAGACCTGTCTCGGGAACGCGTGAAGCTATCGTGTTGAAATTAAAACCATGTAGGTACGCAGATCCATAATTTCTTGCTGCATGCAGAAAGAAAAATCAAATTTCTCAGTTTCCGTAAAAAAAGTTACAGCCGAAATTTTTCGCAGAAGTAGGATCGAAGGGGATTTTTGACATTTTATTAACAATGGTTTATTTAACGTCTATACAAATTTTCTACTCTATGCGAATTATGGCTAACTTGAATATCTATTTTGACTGGACTACAATAAATAAATAAATATTTGTGGACATTTCACACAACACCATCTAGCCCAAACTAAGCAAAGCTTGTACTATGGAACTAGGTGGCTGATAGAATACATATATACTTTTTTTTTGTTGTAAATATATACAACATGCTCATCACACAAATGTTTGCCCTGGGTGGGGATTGAACCCACAACCTTTCAGTTCAGCAGGTAGACGTAAACACACTACCAACTGAGCCACAAGGCCACAAGCCACAATGTCAATGTCAATTATCCACCGCCTATAATTTTATGCAATTTTTTTTTTTAGGGCCCGCGAGTTTGTGCCAAGGCACATGATGTTATTATCACATGGACGCTGCAAAGTCTAAAACAAAACGAAAAATGTGTCCTGCGATTTGATTGGTAGGTACTCATATACCAACGATGAGACGCACTAAAGCTTAATTTATATCTACATACATTCAATTATTCTTTACGATTGATTGCGATTGCCGCTTCTAATTATTTTGAAAATAAAAATTGTTTTGGCGAGTTCGTGTTCAATCGTAGTACCTTAAGTTAAAAAAATAATCGTGTTGTTAAGGTTATGGGCGCTGGCGCGAAATCCTTGTTGATAATAATATCGTTGCAAGAATGAGATATTATTAATTTGATGACCGGGTCCCATGCAGGTGGCACCCGTCAACTATCGGGTTCAATAGCCTCCCGTAACAATCATGGCATGAAACGCGTATCTCTAGCCAAATATAGTATGAAATTCCTGCTGATTCAATTTAAGCTTATTTATATAGCATCCTTATTAACGTTCATCATTTTAAACTGCACAGTTTTGCCGTTAATCGCACGCGAGCATTTCAAAAGGCATGTTTCAACTGTGGAGAGCGTTTCGCACGTCTAAGCACTTAACCCAATTACTCCCTTGAAGACATCGCGCTTTGCATACTCCTTGGCCTGTAAACGAACGTTAACGTGCTGGAAACGCGACCTTTTTCATATTTATTTTAATCGACTGACTCGCTGCTTATTTTTCTCTTTACAGATACCGACGCAGCTATTTCTCGCGGTACTGAAATAAACATGAGCGCGTTCCGAAAAAGGCCGCTTGAAACGTATATATTTTTATTTACGTATAAGACATTTACAGAAGCGCCCTAGCAGTAAAATCATTGTATGCCGTGACGCAAAAGTGCATGACTCTCTTTCATGCCGTCACGTCACGCCTCACTACGTTACCGATCTCGAGTCCCTTGTGCGTACAAGCGCGTATACTGCGTAGGCAAACTACGATATGAGGTCAGTCAACTGAGTACACTAAAGAGTACATGCCTAATAAGGCCTCTTCCAAGTTTGCCCCCTACTTTCTGTTTGTTACTCTTCCCACGGTACGCGAGCACGGTTGAAAATTTCAGGCTTCGTTGGTTCCTTCATGTGATTACAGTGTTCTTTCATATTCCTTTGAAGTTTGTCTTTGAGTGGAGAGACGTCTACAATATGCCCAGATTGTTAAATGTATATGGTACAAACAGATCCGGATCAAAGCTCGATGATTGCCCCACGTTTATCTAATTAAGATGGTTACAATATTTTGTTGGAAAAGAATGGGTTGTTGATATTGACCTAGTTTATTAACAGAGCCACAATCATGTAAAAAATCTGTGTCAAAAATCTCTTCACGGTGCTCAGTTGCGCTAACTTTTTGGTTATAGTCAATAAATTACAGGTTACTAGTTACAGCTATAATTTACTTCATTATTAAATTAATTCCAAAATGAATTTTACTTTGTTAAGTAAAGCATCTGTAAGTCGAGACAATGTCAGACGAAGCTTAAGACCGAGTTAAATGTCACGGGTAGTTCTTTACCGAGGTAAAAAAGTACCCGTGACATTTAGATATTAAAAAAAAAAAAAAAAAAGGTAACATAACACCATCTAGCCCAAAACGAAGTAAAGCTTGTACTATGCAAACTTGATGGTTGATCCCATATATACTTTTTTATTATTATTTTGCTTGTATATATATACATATAATACATAGAAATGCCCAGACACAGAACAAACATTCATGCTCATCACACAAATGTTTGCCCTGGGTGGGGATCGAACCCACGACCTACAGCTTAGCAGGTAGACATACTACCAACTGAGCCATAAGACCAGTCAATTAACTCTATTGAAGGGTTATAATGTCAAAATCCGAGTAAATGTGATAGTGATTACTGTGGAACGGACATGTTTAATCTGGTCAACTATTCCTTCTTAAAAGGAAGCGGTAACCAACGATAGACTTCCGAAATTACAAGCCGATATTAGTCATATCCGGTCATTGTTCATTCGCTTTCAAACAGACGGTTAATCAGACTTTAAGTTCGTATATTTTTTATTTTATTTTATTTATTTTCGGAAAACTTACATCTGGGTTTACAAGTATAAATAGATCTATAGATTAATAAGGCCAATTACAAGTTTTCACTAATACTGCGCGACGGACGTATAATAAAAGAGGTCGACGTCGTTTTTATTTTTGTTGTTTTTATTTAGACATTGTGACTCTGTAATATCATAGGTCAATGAATATGGAGGAAATGCTACAATATCCTTAAATTGTAAATGGATATAAATTGATCTGAGATCAAAGCTTGTTGATTACCGATGTTTATATAGGTAATTATTGCGATGTTTTCGTTTCCAATGTTCTGCTGCAAGTAAAGGATGGTTGATGAAGAGGGCTGAATTGCACGTAAGTATACCTACTTGAATAGGTATTTAAGTAGGCAACAACTCCATTACAGATTAAAATTCAATTCAATTTATTACTGTTTAAAAATACAATTCATTAAATAATCCTACAAACAACAAACAAGATATATTTTTTCCGACCGACCGACTTCAAAATACGCAATTGCGTTTACTTGGATCACATTTTTCCAGTTGTTTTATTACAAAAACCAAAGTACTGAACCGATTTTGATAAAATTTATATGGGACTACCTCTGAATTATTACCTACCAAATAAAAAAACACTCGGTCAATAAGAACTTACTTACTTACTATTACTGATATAAATATGCAGGTTCAATTCCCGTCGGTTGTGATATTTTTGAACTGTCTACAAATGAGTAAAAGTGTGTGATAAAAATTCTGAAACCGTAATTTTTTTGTACAAACTGTCCCACTGCTGGGAACGGGCCATCTTCTCATTGTGAGAAGGGTTAGGCCATAGTCTGCCACGCTGGCCAAGTGCGGGTTGGCAGACTTCACACATCTTCAAGATCATTGAGAACTCTCAGACATGTAGGTTTCCTCACGATGTTTTCTTTCACCGTTTGAAGTTGGCGGCAATCAACAATACGCATATAACTTCGAAAAGACAGAGGTGCGTGCCGTGGGATTCGAACCCAGGACCTGCGGATCGCAACCACCTAGTGGTCTCACCACTAGGCTGCCGGAAACCGAAATACTATTTCTTATTCTGTGGCTCAAGTTAGAAATTTCTAACTGTTCCTAACCGCCACAGAGTAGCTATATTACCTTGCAACGTTTCAGAGTTTAATTCAATTAGCTCGGTATATGGTAGGTATAATATTAATCTGGGGCTCGAACCCGCCGAGTCATACATAACTAATCTAATGGAGACTGATCGCACTAACTTGATACACTTTACTCTAATAACAATTAGGTAACGCTCACTGAGGTTTGGGGAAAGAGGTTAGGTAGCGCTAACTGAGGTTTGGGGAAAGAGGTTTCATGCGTCGGGTACTTGTTTACTTGCCGAGTTTTGGTTCGCGAAATTGAATTGTGCTGATACATGTAGCCTGGGAACAGACAACCTTGGAGCGTATAAACTTCGAGAGGAGTATCTAGTTTCTAACTCAGCGCGCAGCTATCTCTCTCGCGCATCACAAAATGTTTAAACATATAAAATCATTGAGTAGGGATAAACTTTAAGTTTTTAAAATATTCGTAGAAAGAGTTACGAGTTAATTGTTCGAGTGAACGAAGCAAACTAAGGTCTTCAACTGTTCAAATAGTCTATCCTCCAAAAATATTCGACATTCAAATCTGAACATCGCGAGTAAAGGTTTTTTTTAACGAATCAAACCTAATTTAACATGTCACATATTATTAAAATACCTAACCCTAAAAACATTTACGCTATCTCTCGGTGAGAAAGAAAGTCATCCAAGGGGAACATCAACATTAGTGGTGGGTTATCATCGGATCGACGCGAGCTAACTAAAGTCTATTATAAGGTAAATGTACACAAGTTCGAACATGTCCTAGAGCTCGAACGCTTTGCGGTTTTTTGTTTTTTAAACTTTCCTACTAATACTTAATAAGATTTTGTGAATGGCAAAAAATTTGTGGTTATATTCTAAACCAATATAGTAGCAACACTGAAAAATTGGCCTATTGGCGACCAGTCTACATTACAACAAAAGTGCGGTATCCTAAACTATTAAAAAAATTTCAAGTTTAGTTGCTACACTTCGTTGCCACCACGTCATTTAGTTTATTTTGTTTCTCAGTTCTGCGTAATGATACGGTGTGTTAGTTTTCTAAGATACTTAAGAAAATTATCTAGCGATATAACCTATAAATTGAGAAGATTTTAATTGATTGGTTGTAATATTTGTGCGTTCGCCTACTAGTACACACTTAACCTCTAGATGACCCAATACTCGGACAAAATACATATTTTTCGTCCGAAGACTAGGACACACTTTAGCTTTTGGTATTCCTTGTACCTAAGTCTGTAATACATCTTTATTGCCTTGAAATTAGTTTCAATTTCCCTTAAACCTGTGGCAAATATCTTCCGAATGTTAGGACATATATCGATGGGTGTATTTATGTGTCTTATTACGTTGAATTTAGTTACATTTTTGTTTGGCTTAGTACGAGTAGATGAGATAATATATAGTTAATTCGATTCAATTGACATATAATAAGAATTTAATACAATTTATACTATAAAATATATAGATGTCTCTGAGTCTGTAACAAATTAATTTTGATTTGATTTGATACTTTCAAAGTCAAGCAAAATTTATAAAATAAAAATGCAATTATATTAATTCCGTATAAATGTACTCTGTATTTTTTCTTTATTTTTGTGGCTTGTAGTTTTAACTCAAAACTAGGTCTCAGTGACAAAGAAGAAAAGTTCCCTAAGAGTTTAGGTACTTATCGATCGATTTTGATAATATTTGGTACATTTTATGATATGATTTTTGATCTACGTGATTTTTTTTTGCAATGATAATTATCTATGTTCAGTTTATGAAATGTTATATCTAGTAGTTTAACCTAAACAATTTTTTGATCTATATTATTTTACTTTATTTCTATTATAGTCCATCATAAACAAGAAGCGCGAGGCAATGTTTGAAGTCTTAGAGGCAGTCAATAAAGGAGCCACGGTTTCAGCTACTGCAAGACAGTACAATGTACCAAAGTCTAGATTTTTTATACACGACAAACAACGCGGACTCTCTTCTGTCGTAAGCTTCATGGGACCGCCGACGGTTTTGTGCGGGATTCGTAGCACGGCTTTCCGCTGGCCGACCGCAAAGAGTTGGGGGCCCAAGTACGCTAATCACACATGAAAGGCTGCCTCACCATATAGCGAAAAATCTTGGGACTGCTCCTTGATGCCGGTTGGCGACCGGACGAGAAGACCTCAAGGATTTTTGGGGGATTATGGGCGTCCCCGCAGTCTCTAAACTAGCCTCCTTATAGTGCGATGTCATCTCGTGTTTGTACCCTGGACTATGTGACTGGTGCCTCACCCAACTCCCGTTCTCCACACATCTATTCTTTCTACAATAGTAAGCTGTGCAATCAGCAGAAGCACACTCTCTCGCTGCGTGCACTTCTGCAATATATTCGATATTGGCGTGCGAGATCTGCACGCAAATATTGAACCAGTACGATACCATCTTGAAACTGAGAACCCGCACTTGCTATCCGTCACGAAAACGCAAATCAGATGTCCTACTGACACAGCCTATCTCTCTTTCCCAGGCTATGTACTGAAGCATAGGTGGTCTGGTAAAACACGCGCTGGTATCTGCGTCTACGCACGTGATGACATCTTCTATAGGCGTCTCCGTGACCTTGAAAGTTCCAGATTCTCTATTCTGTAGATTTTGGTCGACACCGGCTTAGAAGAGACCCTACGCCGGCTTCTATCCCTCGCACACCGGGAACGAAGAGACAACTCTGCTGTTTCAGCAGCTCAGTGAAAAGGCAGATCTGGTTAAACGGCGATATCCCACAGTTCAGCTTGTTCTTCTGGGGGTTTTTAATGGTTATCACCGGAGTGGCTATTCCCAAACCAGAAGACAGACCACGCAGGGAGAGAGGCGTATAACCTAGCAATGTCATTAAATCTCACCCAACTGGTCAAGGAAGCTATGAGGGTACCCAAAGTTGACAGCCACACTGCCAACTGCTTGGACCTTTTACTGACGAATGATCCCGACATATATTCCATATCGTCAGCACCACTTGATGGATCCGATTACTGTCTGGTGAAAGTTGTATCGTCTAGCACATCTACAACATGCTTGAATCAATCGGCAATTGCCCAAGAAACCAATTTCAAATACATTTAACACAATTTCATAATAATATTTCAAGCGAATTTTTTCACCTTTATAAGATGAAATGGCTGAACCGATCGTTATGAAATTCAGTGTGAAAATAACTGTGAAACTGAAGACGGACATAGGCTACTACTTATCATTATAACCGTTTTTCATATTTACGCGGGTGAAACCGCAGGTGCAGGTAGTGCAAAGTTAGTAGTATCAAATTATTGTTAATCTATGTTTTTAGGTATTTTTCTTTCATAATTTAAAAGAATCCCTCTAGGTTCATTTAATGTGATTTGGTCCATACAAATGGATTTAATTTTATTAGACTATATTTTTTTATACAAGATAGATCCACGATTGACCACCAACTGGCCTGATGTTAAGCGACGGTGTGGCCGAGGATGGAGCTTGTCGATCCAGAAGATATCTATTCACTCTAGCCTTGAAAATTCCAAGATTGTAGGTCTCAGGAAACAGAGATGGCGGCAAAGAATTCCATTCTTGTGCAGTACGCAACAGGAATGTGGATCGATATCGTTGAGTATGGATTTTTGGTATTTCAACGAGAAATGAGTGGTAATTCGCCAACTTTCTGCTAGTCTTGTAGTGAAATGGGGAGGGTGGAATTAGGTCGTGAAGCTCTTGCGCACATTCCCCGAAATGAATCCTGTCGAAAATAGACAGACATGCTACTTTACGGCGGTGCTCGATACTAAGTAGCTTCCTGGCACCTAGTTTATCGTCACCGATTAACCTCACAGCTCGCCGGTCCACTGATTCCAAAGCTTCCAGCTGATACTTGGCTGATCCATCAAAAAGGTGGTGATACAGTGCGTACTTTGTAAGACTTGTTATCATACTGTTTGCGCAGAAGTTTTGCCTAGTGAAATAACGTTTCGATGTATCTATTGTAATGTATCATTTGAAAAACAAAGTAAAGTTTGTTTATATTGGTTGATTATCTGTAAAACAATCACAAAAAATCCTAATTTCACTAGAATTTATTATTGAACTGATTCTGAAACTAGGTAGTTTCGTCTATATTTTTTCAAAAGATGATCCAAATAGGTTTCTAGGTAGGATAGGTATCCACCAAATATTAAATAAATAATTATGGCCCTAAATCTGCCCGTTGCTGGTCACGGGCCTCTCTTTAACTGCAAAATTAGTAAATGCTTTTCGTTTTTAAGTTGTATATGAAATATATTATTTCGATAGTTATTAAAATGTATTTTTCTTTCACGTGAAGTTCTTTACGCACTTTGAACTGAAATACTATTTTATTCGTAGTTTACGCATGATTTTTTCAGCTATGCCTAAATTTTTTTTGAGTAATGACGGGATTTTAAACTCTAAATTCAAGCAGATACAGTTCATATTTGTAAGGCGTTCGACTTCTGGGACAACATTCCGATTTCTAGTGCAAATCGTTCGAGCATTGGTACTTTAGGGTCTTTTTTTACTATTTGCTTATTAATTACTATTAAACCTCAAATGTATCCTAAACAACTTATTTTGAGATAAACTAGAATGTATACCCTATCTAGCAATTAAAATTTCATTTTCGTATTTTAACTAGTTTCAGTATGGTAGAGCAACAAAGTCAGCAAAGTTCAAAATCGTTCGATTATTGGGACGTTTACCTTACACTACGAACCCACAACACGTAGCGTTAGATGTTGGGCGACGTCGGGCAACATCGTACAAGGCCGGCAACATCGCGCGACATATTCCTCGATCCTTCAAATGAGCAGTATATTTTGTATAAGCGGCAGTTTACATCACTAAACCCCTCTTTGACATACACGGCCTTACCGAAAAACCTCATTTAAATTTAAGCAATGCTTATCATATTTTGACAACTTCTCGCAGACACGTAATGATATTTGCGGAAAGTTAAGTAACGTTTTTCGGTAAGGCCCATATTTATTTGCTTTTGTTTAACTTGTTACGAATTTGATACAAAACCCGTTTTCGTACTAGCGTTTGTTAGCCCTGCGAATTGGAGATAAATATTTCTGGCACCACTCGAGTCTTTATTCTACATGTTATGTACTTTTTTTATCTTTATATTAAGTGCTTTTTCGCAAAATAGCGAATCAAAAAGCGAAAATGTCGCACATGTTCTGTACTTGTCGCTTACTAATACTACAAAAGTATGTATTTAAATATTATCTCCATCATTCCTTTTTTTTCAATCAACTTGATTATTTAATATTAATATAAAATAAATGACCACCTGCAGCGTACTCTCATCTTTGATAGCGATGCAAAGTTCGTTCAGCGCTCGTACTTTTTCTGGAATTAAGAGAGTGACACAAAAGTTGAAGTGATTATTAAAATTATCACAATTTAAATTAACTTATCCTTCACTCTTATAGTATCGCTATAGAGTAACCCGGCTAAGCGACGCCGTTGCAGTCTATGATGGGAAATGTTTTCCAAAAAGGAACCGCTTACGCAAACTTACATATATGAAGCTTTATTAAGTAATCATTATTTTTCAATATAGACTATAAGTAATTTTTTTTTCAAATTTATTTTAATTAATTATTTAAGCTTATTTTTTTTATGGGCAAATCAATTTTTCCTTTGAAACGAAGTTGAACATTTACAATTTAATAAACAAATGTGGCGGAAAATGCAAAGTAAGTTATCCCATCGCTCGAGTACGTTTAACTCCGACATTTCTAGCACCTCGTGTCGTAGAAATTTTTTCCTAGTGTATAAGGGGCTTAACATCTCTAGGGAGCTCATTAGCTGTGCTGACTGGGTGGATATGACTGATGAAGCCTGAAAGATGCTTATTAACCTTGATTGCAGGCGCTTGCAATATTATAGCTACGTAAGCTGAGCTTTTATATATACCTACCTCTATTATTCTCACTTCTAACGGTCAATTTAATTTTTGTGTATAGCGACGATATAATAGCGGCGTGACGTTTAATGGGAGAAGCCTATGTACAACGTTGGACTAGAGTGGGCTGATGATGATATATTTTTTTTATATTTATCGCTGGTCAATCGTTAGGTCTCTTTTTAATGTGCAAATTAACTTTCGTGTTTCTAAGATTCGATTAGGTCTCAGATGAGTTGTCAAATAGGCACAGATATTTAAGGATTTTGATAAAGTATCTATCTTTTGAAAAAAAAAAAACGTTTTCGGGAAATGATATTCGGTATATCACAATTTGGATTATAGATAGGTAACTTTCGATACATATTTTAAAAACACATCGAGAAAAATCACGTAGGTACTAACTTTTTATGAATAGCACGTAAGCTATCTTAGACCTCCTGGGACCTCATTAGGTGTATTCACTCACTGTTAGATGACTGATGAAGTGTGAAAAAGGTTTATTAGCCTCTACAGGGTTACTTTCTGATATGAAACATAAAATATGATTTCTCCGAAAACAGCTTCTCTTTTAAAAGACACTACGAAATCTTAAGTTTCACAACTCTATTCTCCACTTCTTAGTCGTTATCATTCTTGGAAGAGTGGTCGTCCGATCCCAAGAATTTAATGTACATAAAGATCGTCGATATTATTTTGTCGATATTACGATTTGTTCATCTGAGAACAAATTATAACAGATGTTTTCGAACGAAATCAATACAAGTTTGACTTGACATCTGGAACGATCGACGCGTCACCTAGTAAACAACGTAAGAACTAAAGTTTTTTTTAAACTAGAGAAATAATGATTCGAAAAATTTACAACGCTACTTTTATATACATTACATTATATACATTAAATTTCGCACAACAACAGTTCTCCTAAGTAATTTGACTTGTACAACAACGCCTGAAACCCAAAAAAATTATATGTTTTTTTCCTTACTATAATTATTTTTTCTTTTTGTTGGACCCCATCCTCTATTTCTTTCTTTTCGCTTCTCAATCACTTTGCCTGGAAGAGATCGCTTTTAACGATAAGGCCGCCTGTTGTTTCACTAGCACGTAAATATTTTCTTATAGATTAGTATTATAGCTAAGGTGTAAACAATAAAGAGTTTTATCTTTCTTTTTTTATACAAGATAAATCTACGATTGACCACCAACTCGCCTGATGTTAAGCGACGGTGTGGCCGAGGATGGAGCTCGTCAATCTAGAAGATATCTATTCACTTTAGCCTTGAAAATTCCAAGATTGTAGGTCACAGGAAACAGAGGTGGCGGCAAAGAATTCCATTCTTGTACAGTACGCAACAGGAATCTAAACAGTCCTAGCTCTCATGTGAAGTTTAGGTAAGTTACGCAATGGTACGGCAAGTAACGGTCGTTTGAACATAGTACGGCAGTTGTACGGCCATTTGATCTCGGTACGGCAGAAAGGTGCCGTATCACAGACGTTTAGCAGCAAATGAGCCGCCCGTTAGCGGAATGGCCCCGGGCTTAGCTTTATTATGCTTAAACAAGCTAAGGGAGTTTCTCTTTAACCAACTGTTAAAGGAATTGAACGTAAGTGAATTTGCGTTGAATGGTGTTTAAACGCCATGATAGTGACGTACACCAGTGTATTACTATAAATTATGATAGTTTGAAAAATTAAAACAACCGCCTTCTAAATACGCAATTTCGTTTGACAGAGTATTGAGGCAGATAATTAACAAACGTTAAAAAAGTACAACTGAATCGACACCCTTCTCCTTTTTTGAAGTCGGTTAAACATATTGGAATACCCATGTGTAAATATATGTAAACAGATAAACAGTTTTATTCGTAACTTATCTAATTACACGATAATTAAAAGTGCTAAAACTTATAAATGAAGTTAAATAAACAATTTATAATTGGCGAAGTACTAGCTGAAGCAAACATACAAAAAAACATACAGTCGAATTGAGAACCTCATCCTTTTTGGAAGTCGGTAAAAAATATTGAAATCAGTTCCTCAAACTAGTTTTGAATAAAAGCTATTCAACGAGGTAATGCCGCCAATCTTATGGGAACTTTTGCACCGGGTACGGTCAGGGGCGGGTTATTCGACCTGTAATTAGTTTATACATATATATTTATATATATATATATATATATATATATATATATATTTTTTTTTTATTTTTTTTTTAATTATGTCTGTTTCTAGTTATGTAATTGATTTAAGTACATTTATTTATTTTATAAATCTTGACAAACAATTATTTTATGAAATGTAATGTTATTTACAGATAACAATATTATAAATTCGAACTTACTTTTAAATACTTTTAAAAGTAATGGATGGAAATTTCAAGAACGTCTATTATTAAATGCTCAATTAAAAAGGCATAAATAAAATACCTATAATATAAATATATGTACATATATATCTACCTACCCCAGCACTGCAAAGTTTTGATTCTATACAAACTCAATAGAGTATCTATAAAGATTAATGCAACTCACTAAGCTCTTAGATTTCTTCGTAAACTAATTGGTTCTTGGATCCCCAATACATAAATATCTTCAACATTTTGAGTAAATATTCCCCTATAATGGTAATATCATAGCTATTAATTAATTACCTACAAATTAATCTGCTACAATATTATATACCTACCCTTAGATTATCTGCCCGAGGCTGGAATTAGTAAAATTAGCGCCCTGGGCGTCTATTACTAAATTACTGATTCTAGATCAATTTATATAAGTAGGTATATTACTATCGGTTAGCTTCTATGTATGTTTGTTACATTTGATTGTTTTACTTACGTTTTTAGGGTTCCGTACTTCTAAGAGGAATCCATATAAATTATTAAATTCGACCGTATACCACAGCTATTTTATTATACTGAAATTCATCCATACGGAATTCAGAAAATATGTAGAGATATATTCATGCTTTAAAATACCATAGAAAAATTAGAAAAAGGGGTGGCATTCCACAAATGTATACTAGATGTTTTTTTCATCCAAACTTTCTCATGTGGAGTACCTATCATCGAATGTTATATCAGGTTTTTTTGTATGTTAGTTATATCTACAATTGACCACCATCTCGCCTGATGTCGAGCAACGGTGTGGCCGAGGATGGAGCTCGTACATCAAAAGTAGATAAAATTAGGTGTTATAAAACTATGTGTGAGGTATAGACCTTGAACAGGAAAAATTGTGTCGCCCCTACTGCTATTCTAAATTATTATTAATACTACGGAAGAACTTCCAAATAAATAAACAAACTTATCTTTTTTTTTTTTCATTAATTAATTTTTAGCTCCACAAACACCGGGGTCCTTGACTTTTGTCAATTTTACAAAATATTGCTAATATACATACATTATTACGGGAAGACAAGATTTAAAAATGTGGAACGCTTCACGATTTTGCGTGTCATCCTTGCGCAGGGGCCACGCTAATCTTCTCTGTATCGTTCCAATTTTAGTATATGTACTGCCGAAGCAAGTACAACAAACTAATCTTGTGACCTCATACAAGTAGCAAAAAGTCGCTGCATGCAAGCCGCATCCATCAAGTCTTTCTGGAAATCCATAGGGAGAGCCTATGTCTAACAGTAGACTTCTTGCGGCTGAGATGATGATGATGAAAACATCACAGTAACAAGGCCATATAAACTTCCAGTACCTAACACTTCCTATCCATCAACCTATCATCGCCGGTCAATAAAGAATTGCATCCTACACCGAAATCGTGTTCGAACACAATTAAGCCACAATTTATATTAATAACACATGATTGATTGCAGGCGATTACTATAATGGCTTCCTAATTGCCGATACACAAATACAAACCAGGCAGTGAAAATATGCACAAGTATACACCCTTATTTTTTGGGTTCCTTAGTAACTGCGAGGAATCATATAAGTTCGCCATGTCCGTCTGTATGTCTGTCTGCAGTATGTCACAGCCATTTCACTCGTGTAAAATTCGTGCAAATATAATTTTCTAATAAGTGAAAGGAATAGGGGTAGAACTCCATATAATATAAAAAGGAAAAGGATTTTTTTTTCAATCCCACCCCATTGTGTCGTTGAATAGGTCTTTTTAAATAATACTAAGGGTTCAAAATGTATCATTTTCTTCTCAGATGTAATGTATGATAACCCCTGCATTTTGAAACTAGAAATTCATAAATTACTAAAAGTTGTGGACTATTTCAAAAACTTTAAATGTATTTTATCTAACGTATTTTAAGATTATTTAGGTACGATAAATTTTTTACGTATACGCCGAGCGAGCATCTTGAGTGATTTTCTTTAAGATGGTGTATGAAACGAACAAATTAATGAATTTACTGTTCATATATGTGAGTTAGTAGACCTCCGTTCGTACAATGATCTATTTAAACATGACATTTATCGACGTCTCCTGCTCACAGAAATTATAAATTCTCTCAGTCTCGTTATTTTTATATAATTCACGTAAGCAATAATAAAGTTTATCTAAATAATGATCAAAACATGAAGCGGCACGCTCGGTACGCATGGTAACGAAGCGCTGCCGTTGCATGCGTGAGTGGGGCAGCCGTGCGTGAAATGCTTTCTTTTGCGTTACGCAACTAAACTGCGTACGGTAACCGCTCGATAATGTTGATTTATCATCGGCGCAAGGTATCATAAAGTCGCGGGTGATCAGTGCTCTTGAACCTTTTATTTGCTAGAACTACTGATCTTTCATTATTTTTGAAGTGCAAACTTCTTTAGCGGCGTTGTACACTTTTGGGATGGGTGAAAAATGTTAAACTCGCGTCAGGACACGTGACCTGATCGAAAATTCGTAAGACGGAGCAGGGCGCTTGCGCGAGTGTGCGTGTGTGTGTGTGTGTGTAACGTTAATGTTCAAGTTTTCACTTCTGCCGGTACTCCCGGAGTGCAACCCGTTGTTTTTTATTCAATAATAGGTTTGTGCTGGACTGCTAAAATGCTATCACGCCTGAGCCTATTGCAGTCCACGATGGAAGACGCTTGCCTAGAAGGAACCGATTCACTCGCGATTTAAAAATAGCCAGATTGTATCTGTTGTGGAACACCTACCTGGGAAGGTTATTCTACAACTTAGCGGTACGCACATTAAAAATATGTAAAACCAAAGCGTTTCGTCCAGGTTCGA
The DNA here is from genome assembly GCA_947563715.1 of Lycia hirtaria. NCBI lineage: Eukaryota > Metazoa > Arthropoda > Insecta > Lepidoptera > Geometridae > Lycia > Lycia hirtaria. The sequence continues at coordinate 1,902,690 of OX387377.1, read as the reverse complement.
TCATCATCATGTCAGCCACAAGAAATCCGCTGCTGGGCATAGGTCTTCTCCGTGGATTTCTATAAAGTCCAGTCTATTATTATTCCTATTCGTCATTCCCACGTTTCTCGCTAGTCTCTCGTGCCTTGCGCCTCTCTAATTAGGTACAAGTCCGAAGAAAGTGTACCATTCGGGCGGTGTGTCGCACGTGCTCCGTCTTCCATTGTTCACTGTAATAACGTGTGGGGGTAGAGAGGGGGGGGGGGGTATTTATGACGTCATGTTACATCCTAGACGAGTATTTTGTTACCTCACTATGTTGTGGTAATGTGATTTGTGTTATATTACACATCCTACATTTTGGTCCTTTTGTCGTACTTTTATGTGCTTAGTAGAGAATTTTGATTGAAGTTTGTTTTGCAATCCGCTATCTAGTCCCAGTATTAGTCATATTTTGAGTGAAGTAAAGCTGTCGAAGATGAGTTCCCTTTTTACCCAACAGCGTAAGAAGAAAGGTTATGTTCTTCTAGTATGTATGCGTGTTTGTATGTATATATGTGGATATGTATGTTTCTATATGATCGCCTACAGCCTGAACGGCTTGACCGATTTTGATGTGTGAGGAGTCGTGTCTCAAGAGCGTATCAAGCGTAATGAAATCGTAAGTTAGACTGTAAAAACGGCTTTTCTGCAGTCAGGTATTTTGTTTATCTTTTAATAAATAATGTTGATTAATGAATAATAAAGCGTAAATTTAAACGCAAAACAAGACATATGCTTATTCGATATTTTTGAATATTTTACATACTGAAGTATCAACAAATTTATAGACAGTTCAAAAATTATAAAGGTACAAATAAATAAAAAGGGATAATGCGGGTTCTCCGTCCTGTCAGATGTGTGTATGTTTTTTTTTAACTGTCAATTATATATTATATTTGAAGACATTATTGCTTGTAAGTGATATTATTTCAATCTGCATTATATTTATGAAGATGTTCTAACTCTACATTACATTATTCTAAATGTTCGCATATTATTATCTCATTTTCAAGTACTAATTACGCCTCAGTAAAATAGTTGTTATTATACCTACTGAAAGCTTCTACAAGCGTTATGTCGAAAATATGAAGACACGTCATCTCCCATTAATTTTACTTAACAAACTATATTTACACACGAATAAACTCGAATTTCAATATATTTTTACTTAAAATCCAATAAACTTTTTATCTATAACACAAGTTTACGAAAATAAAACAGAGCGTCGACATTTCTCTCTCACGTTCCCGCCAAAACTCTACATAAACGCTATTCCGTTATTTCTATGTTTATTTTACGATTCTCTAAGCAGTCTTAGTTTATCTTATCTTAGCCGGCAGTTAATTTCTCTAATTTTCCGGCAGCCTAGTCGGGAAGCCGTCTGACATGCGATCCGCAGGTCCTGGGTTCGAATCCCACGGCACGCACCTCTGTCTTTTCGAAGTTATGTGCGTATTGTTGATTGCCGCCAACTTCAAACGGTGAAGGAAAACATCGTGAGGAAACCTACATGTCTGAGAGTTCTCAATGATCTTGAAGATGTGTGAAGTCTGCCAACCCGCACTTGGCCAGCGTGGCAGACTATGGCCTAACCCTTCTCACAATGAGAAGATGGTCCACGCCCAGCAGTTGGACAGTTTGTACAAACAGGGCTGATAAAAAAAAGCAATCTTTTATTATTTAACTACACAAAAGCATAGAGCAACATATTGTTGCTCCAAAATTATACGCGCCCACATTAAAAAGTTAGCCATTGTTAGCAATATGGCTGACGCTGCATATTCTAAACAATGAAAAACTTTAGAAGAAGGAAATTACTTCGGCCACTTCTTTGTTACGCACCTTCTGTTTGAAATTTGTTATTTAACAAATGATTCATCGCTTTATGACGCGGTCATGTTGAAATATATTGTTAAACTTTGTGAGCTTTACTCTTTTAGTGGTTAAGCGCTTTTTGGCTGACAATTCTTTATTTTAGAGATGAATAATCAACATTAGTCTACAATAGAGGTGGGGTGACTTCGTGGTTACCTATGTTTTGACAGTTTATTTAAGTATAAAGTATAATATGTGTGTGGTATCTGGCAAAAAGGAATATTCTGAAACCGCCAATTAGAATTAGATTTTTTATTAAATTAGAACCGCGTGATTACGTTATCATTGTTAAGTATTGAAAATTCAAATTTCAAGTCCTAGTCTTAATTTTTTTAGCTATTTTCGTGGATGGTTATATTTTTGAATTTATGTAAATGAGTAGGTGGTGTCTACGAAAAAATCCTAACACTAAATTGAAAAAGCTGCAATTATAATCAGAATTTTTTACTAGCTTTAAAACTGCTGTACCATAAAACTAGTTGACTGACTAGATTTTCCGTAAATTTCGATTTGTACTAAATAAGGAAATAAGGACAGCAGCGCCTTTAATGCTACATTAGTTCTCTAGAGTCTAGCTGACTCTAGAAATTGAGTGCAATGACATCCATTCGGCGTAATACAGAGAAGAGTATCCTGAAGCCGAAACGCTATGGAAGGAGGACTCTGTATTTTATTAGATGGTTTTTGTTGTATTTGTGAATTGACAATGTTTAGTATGATCATATCAATATATATTCACTGAAATAACAAGCGTCACATTTGGTACGTCAGGCTCTTTTAATATGAGAGATCGAGTTGTTTGGCTCTAGGAGACAAATATCACCATAAAGTGTGTTATTTATCGCTCTCTAATACTACATCATACTTTATCACAAATACGTTTACCTACGTAAAGTATTGGTGGTATAAACTATATTCTTTATGTGATAATAATTATGCAGTATAAGTTTCCGGCAGCCTAGTCGGGAGACCGTCTGATTTGCGATCCGCAGGTCCTGGGTTCGAATCCCGCGGCACGCATCTCTGTCTTTTCGGAGTTATGTGCGTATTGTTGATTGCCGCCAACTTCAAAACGGTGAAGGAAAACATCGTGAGGAAACGTACATGTCTTGAGAACTTATTAGATACCTATTCCGAATCCGTACACGATTTCGGTCCAAATATTTTCGATCGAATAGATATGTCTTGGATATACATGTTCTAACTCCGACCAAATCGTCACTTAACCTGAAGGCGAGTGTTTGGTCAACATATTACTAAGTCTATTTAGAAAAAAAAAAAAAAAACGAAAATAATAAAACGATTAAGATTAATAAATAACAATATCAAGTCAATATCATGTGTAGATTAGATTATCAACTCAATATTACATTAGTATAGAATCTAATAAAATTACCAAATGTTTTTTCTACGCATGATAGATCTACGTTGACCACCATTATGTGGCCGAGGATGGAGCTCAATGTATTTCTATTATATAATTATTTTGTTTGAGAGTATTTTTGATTTTGTTTGAAGTCGGTTGTTTCAGTTTCTTGAACCATAATACTTATTTAGTAATTATTTCATGTATTCTTGATTCATATTAAGATCATTAACTCTACCTACAGTTTTAATCTGAAAAAACTATATTACTGTAATGCTTTCATTATCTTTGAATTTAATGCGCAGAAACCTGCAGCGTGCTATAATCAAAGATTAACCTTTTTAATTAAGGAAAATAATTAAAGTAAAAGTATAATGAAATAAATCATGATGATTATAATTAGGCAAGGGGAGGTTCATTAAAATTAAAACGCAGACAAAAAGAATTTTCCTTTTCATTTGCGTTGTGAAATAGCTAATTATGGTTATCAGATGCTTACAGAGCTTAATATCTTCTTGATTACGGCATAGCATTACCATGTCAAGCTTTTAATTTTATCACACTAATATTATAAAGATAGTTTGCGAGTTTGTTTGTCTGTTTAATACTTCTTCACGCTCAAACTGCTGAATCAATTTGAATGAAGTTTGACATGGAGGTAGCTGCCATCCTGGATTAAAACACAGGCTACTTTTTATCACACTAATACTATAAAGGCGAAAGTCGGTAAGTGTGTTTGTTACTACTTCACCTACAAACACATAGGCTACTTTTATCCCGAAAAATAATATCTCCTTCGATATAATTTATGTATAACAGGGGGTAGCACCGCGGGGCGCAGCTAGTTTTTTCCACCAACTCGCCTGACGGTGTGATCGGGGTGACGGTGAAAAGAACATTTTTAGGGTTCCGTACCTCAAAAGAAAAAAACGGAACCCTTATAGGATCACTTTGTTGTCCGTCTGTCTGTCTGTCTGTCGTGTATCGTGTTGAAATTAAAACCATATACGCAGATCCATAGTATCTTGCTGCAGAAAGAAAAATAAAATTTCTCAGTTTTCGTAAAAAAAAAGTTACAGCCGAATATGTCGTAAAAAATGCACATTTCGACACTCACATGGGAATCAAAACCTATGGGGTACTCACCGTTGACCTAGAACTATGAAATTTGGCAAGAAGCATTGTGTTATAGTGCACATATAGAAAAAATCCGAAAACTGGACATTTTTAATTTGATCACAAAAAATAGGGTCTTTATGCAAGGAATGAGGGTCCAAATTTTGAAGTGAATTAACCGTATCATGTATTGTGGCGTATCATATGAAAGAGCTTAATTAGCATAACTTTAAACAGGTTTTTAAATATATTTACGATGTACATTTTTCGGTTTATGAAGGAAAATATAAAAAAATATATGATTTCCCCCTTTTACCTATTAGTTTGTACGGAACCTTCGGTGGGCGAGTCTGACTCGCACTTGTCCGGGTTTTTTTAGAACAGTTTTAAAAAAAATTAAAACATTTAAAGGTTGCGAAAAAGCGCATTTTTATTTTTATTTTTGCGAGAGTACCTAGTATTATTAGGTATTACTACCAAAAAAAATATCCCATAATACCCAGGGAGTAAAGGCGAATCTATCGGACACCTCACACACCAAAATCAGTCAAACCGTTTCTTTAGGCTGTAAGAGACAATTTAGAAACATACCATACATACGTGCATACATATTTACTTACATACATACAAATATACATACACTCGAAAGCATAACGCTTCTTGCGCAATCGGGTAAAAAATAATATTTTTTCTTTAGAATACATTTTTAGCGTTTTTTTTAATGATTATTAAATAGGTATTTTAACAATTTTATTTATCAAAAATAGTGAATTAGAGCAATATTTGTGAAGCCTGGCCTTCACAACGACACAAACAGTTCCACCGATCGTCTTCATTAATCAATGATCATAATCGCCAAGACCTTGGGCAAGTTGTGCCAACGGCCAATTAACTCGTTAGCTTGCACAACGGCGGCGTTTCCTTTGAACCAATGCATGGTGACCACGAATGGCGAAACGTTTGACAAATATTGCGGATGGCGTAAAATACCTAAACTTGATCTAATTTAAGCTTCGAACAGTATAGACTAAGAGCGGGCCGTATGTTTACCCATCTAATCGGGTAACAAAATGCGACCTATCTGGGATGACGCACATTATAGCTGTTTCTTTTTTATATTCATATCTTGTTTAGAGACTTATAGACTACAATTCTATGCCAGCCAGCTCTATCATAACTTTATAATAATGGTACATTAATAATTAGTAAGTTCCCGGCAGCCTAGTGGTGAGACCGTCTGACTTTCGATCCGCAGGTCCTGGGTTCGAATCCCACGGCGCGCACCTCTGTCTTTTTGAAGTTATGTACATATTTGTTGATTGCCGGCAACTTCAAACGGTGAAGGAAACCATCGTGAGGAAACCTACATGTCTGAGAGTTCTCAATGATCTTGAAGATGTGTGAAGTCTGCCAACACGCACTTGGCCAGCGTGGCAGACTATGGCCTAACCCTTCTCACAATGAGAAGATGGCCCGTTCCCAGCAGTGGGACAGATTGTACAAACATAGACATAGACATAATTTTATTGAAACACAAACTAAACAGGGCTGATAAAAAAAAATTTGTAATTAATAGAGTTATGGAATAATTAGTCAACTAAGAAGGTTGTCTCTTAATGTAGGGTTGCCTAGGCTAAACCTGGAAAAGATTTTTACAGTTAGCAAAAATATGACCATACAACCCGCTCTTTGTCTAGGTATTGGTAAATAGAGTTTTAGGTGTATACGCGTATTTTGTTATCAAATTGATAAAATCTCAGGCCCAATACAAATTTACGAAATCTGTTGACACCGTGAGAGACTTCTGCGTGCATAGTGAACGCTTAGAATATAGAAAAATATGTTAAAAATGTTATTTTTCTATATTCTAAGAGTGAACGTTTTGTAAATATGCAATACAACGCGGTCATACGCGACTTGCTGTTCACAGGCACTTTCTAGTTGTTTTTTTAGGGTTCCGTACCTCAAAAGGAAAAAACGGAACCCTTATAGGATCACTTTGTTGTCCGTCTGTCCGTCTGTTCGTCCGCCCGTCCGGGTGTCAAGACCTTTATCTCGGGAACGCGTGAAGGTATCGAGTTGACATTAAAACCATATACGCAGATCCATAGTCTATTGCTGCAGAAAGAAAAATAAAATTTCTCAGATTTCGTTAAAAAAGTTACAGCCGAATATGTTGTAAAAAACGCATATTTCGACACTCACAAGGGAATCAAAACCTATAGGGTACTTCCCGTTGACCTAGAACTATGAAATTTGGCAAGAAGCATTGTGTTAGAGTAAACATATAGGAAAAAAACCGAAAACTGGATATTTTTAATTTAATCACAAAAAAATGTGTCTTCATGAAAGGAATGAGGGTCCAAATTTTAAAGTTCTTTAACCGTTCTACTAGTTAGTACGGAACCCTCGGTGGGCGAGTATGACTCGCACATGTCCGGTATTTTTTTTTTGTTGAAAGAGAATTTCATCGAGAATATTCATAGCAATTTTTAATGAAAATCAGTTTAGCTGTTTTTTTTTCGACGTGGGTTTTGAGTTTTCTAAGCTTATACTCGTGTTGTCTTCATCATCATCATCTCAGCCATAAGAAGTCCACTGCTGGACATAGGCCTCCTCCATGGATTTCCAAAAAGACCGATTGGAAGCGGCTTGCATCCAGCGTCTTCCCGCCACTTGTATGAGATCATCTGTCCATCTCGTGGCTGGTCTTCCTACGCTGCGCTTGCCGGTACGTGGTCTCCACTCGAGAACCTTTCGGCCCCATCGGCCATCAGTTCTACGTGCTATGTGTCCTGCCCACTGCCACTTCAACTTGCTAATCCGCTGTGCTATATCGGTGACTTTTGTACGTCTACGTATCTCTTCATTTCTGATTCGATCTCGTAGAGAGACTCCGAGCATAGCCCTCTCCATAGCTCGTTGCGTGACCTTGAGTTTCCTTATAAGGCCCATAGTTAGGGACCACGTTTCAGTGCCGTATGTCATCACTGGTAACACACACTGGTTGTAAACTTTCGACTTGAGGGACTGGGGAATATTGGACGAGAAGACGCTTTTAAGTTTCCCGAACGCTGCCCAGCCGAGTTGGATACGACGATTGACCTCCCTCGTAAAGTTGGACCTGCCTAATCGGACCGTCTGTCCTAGGTAGACGTATTCGTCAACAACTTCAAGAGTGAAGTTCCCCACAGATATTGGGGTGGGCACTACATGGGCGTTCGACATAACCTTCGTTTTGTCCATGTTCATTTTGAGGCCCACCCGTTGGGAAACTCTATTGAGGTCTTCGAGCATCGTACTGAGCTCTTCCATCGACTTTGCCATGACTACTATATCGTCGGCGAACCGAAGGTGAGTGATGTACTCGCCGTTAATATTGATGCCGAGCCCTTTCCATTCCAGAAGCTTATATGCATCTTCCAAACCGGCGGTAAACAGTTTCGGAGAGACAACGTCTCCCTGCCTCACGCCTCTCTTCAATGGAATTGCCTCTGAGTTCTGGTCTTGTACTCGGACTGACATGGTGGCGTTGTTATACAAACACTTCAGCACTTCGACATACCGATAGTCAATACGGCATCGCTGGAGAGCCTCAAGCACCGCCCAGGTCTCGATCGAATCAAAGGCTTTCTCATAGTCCACAAACGCTAAGCAAAGGGGCAAGTTATACTCTTCGGTCTTCTGTATCACTTGCCGCAGCGTGTGGATGTGGTCTATGGTACTATAACCTTTTCGGAAACCGGCTTGTTCGGGAGGCTGGAAGTCATCGAACCTGCGTTCAAGACGATTCGTGATGACCCTTGAAAACAGCTTATAGACATGGCTCAGAAGCGAGATGGGTCTGTAGTTCTTCAGCAAAGTGTTGTCTCCTTTTTTGAAGAACAGCGCCACCACGCTTCTGTTCCATGCTTCTGGCGTTGTACCTTCAAGCACGACGGAATTGAAGAGCCTCTGAAGGACTTTTAGTATCGGTGTTCCACCCGCTTTCAGTAGCTCTGATGTAATTCCGTCGTCACCCGGTGCTTTGTTGTTCTTAAGCTGTTTCAAGGCCATCCTAATCTCATACAGGCTGATGTCCGGGATATCTTCGGTATAATGTCGAGTCAGTTTGGCTCTTGGATCTTTGCCCAAACTGCTAACAGGTTTTGCGACCGATGTGTATAACTGTCCATAGAACCTCTCGATTTCCCTCAAGACTTCTGCTTTGGTCGACGCTAGACTGCCATCTTCCATCTTCAGCTTCGTCAACTGGCTCTGCCCAATAGACATGTCTTTTGCGAACACTTTGGAGCCTTTATTCCGCTCTATCGTCTCTTTAATACGATTAGTATTAAAGGTACGGATGTCGTGTCGCATAGACTTTGATATGAGTCTATTGAGCCGCCTATATGACTCTGCGTCACCGGAAGACTGCAGTTGCAATGAGCGTCGTTCAGCCATGAGGTCGAGGGTATGGCTCGAGAGCTTTTGCGGTCTATTTGTACGGTGGGGTTTATAAAACTTCGCGCCCACCGTACGGACAGTTTCCACAAACCTGTTATTGATCTCATCCACCGATGCGCAGCTCTCCAGGCACTCGAAGCGATTTGATAGTTCGAGCTGAAAGCTCTCGGGGTTTTGGATATGGGCGCGAGTGGGTCGGAGTGTAGACTTCATCATACGGGACCTCTCAAGTTTAACATTAATATTCAAAGTGCCTCGTACCATTCGGTGATCACTTCCGGTTTTAACCATGTTGATCACAGAGACATCATTGAATATTTGTTTCTTGGTGGTCAGGATGAAGTCTATCTCATTTCTCGTAGAACCATCGGGACTCAACCAGGTCCATTTCCTATGAGGTGGCTTCTGGAAGAAAGAGTTCATCATGAAGAGTCCCTCTTTCTCCAGAAAGTCGGCCAACCTCTGTCCCCTGGGGTTCCGTTGTCCATATCCAAATTGCCCCACTCTCAACTCACTTTCGCATTTCCTGCCCAGCTTCGCATTGAAGTCCCCCATAACAACATTAAAATAGGTCTCAGAAGTGTGTATGGCTCTACTAATGTCCTCATACATCACCTCCACCTCATCATCCGAGTGTGCCGAGGTCGGTGCGTATACTTGGATGACCTTCAACGAATATCTCTTGGATACTCTGAGTATCAGGTACGCAACCCTGCTCGACACACTGTCGATGGCAAGAATGCTGTTAACAAGGGACTTGTGGACGAGAAACCCGACACCACCTTGGGACGGTTGGTCGCCCTCCCGGTAGTAGAGTAGGTTACCGGATTTCAGGGTTATCGTGTCCTCACCCTCTCGTCGGACTTCTGATAACCCCAGGATATCCCAATGTAACCTACTCATTTCTTCTTCCAGCTCAGCTAGCTTCTCGTCTGTCCTCATCGTGCGAATATTGTGTGTTACCAGGGCCAGTCGTCGTTTATGCAGGGGGTGGTAGCCGGATCTCTTCCGGAGATTCTTAGCACCCCTTGCTCCGCCGTGACCGGGACCGCTACCGTAGCCCGGAATAGCGGAGCTGCCGGGGACTGGGGGCCTGGTTATTTTGTTAATCTTCATTAGGGTTTTTGCCATTACTCGCCACGCTTGGCATGCGGGTTGGCGAGCGCAGTAGATGGCGTTTTCCGCAGAGGATGCTGCTGCCCATCTCTGGTAGTATTTCCCTTAGCCGGTTCTTACGGCACCCACGGGAAGAGAGGGGGAGGTACTATTCTAAGCCGGTACCCCACGGCTACTCGTGTTGTCTTAGATCACCTTATTTTACAGATTCCCAGTACACCTGCTGAAGTTGTTCTTTGACGGGACTGCTTGATAAGTAACAGCAAAATCGTATTACCTGGAATGACAAAAGAAAAATGTTAAAAATCATCAGAATTTAGTAAATTTTTTTGTAATTTCACCAACATTAGACGGATTAAGATTCTGTTGTTCGACCATCGTCTCTCTCACTCGGGCATATCCACATTTTTGAAGATACAAAATGACTGCATGGACTTATAAAAAAAGAAGTCGTTTGTAATTCATCAAATAAGTTCATAATTGGCGAAGTAATCGCTGAACAAACATACAAAAAAAATACAGTCGAATCGAGAACCTCCTTCTTTCTGGAAGTCGGCTAAAATCATACAGGACCATCATGACAGATGAAACCATACATGTCATTGTCACAACCTTAGCACCGGTCATCTCGACACCGGTCTTGCGGCTCGCCAACTCTTGCGCAACTAGTCACTAGACTGGTTTACCGCTGTACAACGACCTGGCTTGACATTGCAAGGATCTAGATTGTTTTGATTCTACTAAATAGAGATAATATTCTTTTTGTCAGCTCTTATTTGAACGAATATGTTGAAACAAGTATATAATATTAAAAGAAAAACAGAATACACAACTGCAAAAGATCAATGTTTGCAGTCCAGCTTACGATTTCTTTACGCTTGTCACTAAATTTCCAGTAAGCAGTGATGAAATACCTACCCTAATCCATAATAAAACCGACCAAGTGCGAGTCGGACTCGTGCACGAAGGGTTCCGTACCATTATCTATAAAAACGGCAAAAAAACACGTTTGTTTTATGGGAGCCCCCTTAAATATTTATTTTATTCTGTTTTTTTGCATTTATTGTTATAACGGCAACAGAAATAAATACATCATCTGTGAAAATGTCAACTCTCTAACTATCACGTTTCATGAGACAGACGGACAGACAGACAGACAGACAACGGAGTCTTAGTAATAGGGTCCCGTTTTACTCTTTGGGTAGGCAACCCTAAAAACGATCTACCATCGCTATTAAGTAGGGCGCCATGTCACGGGGTAAAGCATGTGTGTGCCAGCTTTGTGTTTTATTTACGTAATTCAATTGTGGACTAACATTTACATCCTCGTTAAAATGTTATCGGTGCCGGTGCGTGGTTCATAGTGTAAATGTTATCGGTGCCGGTGCGTGGTTCATAGTGTAAATGTTATCGGTGCCGGTGCGTGGTTCATAGTGTAAATCGCATTCAGGGGACGTAACTCAAACCGTTCATGTACGCGACGAATGAATATAAACAAACAGACTCTGAGGCGAAGGCTTCTTTATTTATTAAGTTCACATAAACTGTGTATACACTGTATATACCTACATTGACAATAAAAATCTTATAAAGAATGAAAAGCTTAATGTCACAGTAATTACAGGTGAAGTTAACATGCCTTTATATTGATCAACACACAAAAATAGTCTCGTTTTAAACTGTCACGGTCATTCATTAAAGGACTATTATTATTAACGGGATATTTACCGTGGTTCGCGTTAATGTCGGGAGCTCAAAATTTACGTGAACCACTGTAAATATCCCGTTAATAATAATAGTGTTTTAATAAAAATAGCCATTAAAAAGTTAATAATATGTTATTAATATATATGTCAAACAAATTTAAAATAATAATAATGAGCTATTGAATTCCATGTCCATAAATTATGTGAAAATAAAAAAGTAAATCTAATCAAATCAAATTAATAAAAAAAAAAACAATAATTAATTAATTAAAGTTAGAAAAAAATACTGATACATAATATTGTTTTTAGAGTTTACTTCACGATCAATAAATATTGTAGTCCGTGACTATTTATTCCATATCGTGATATTTATTGAGCAAGTAGCATGAAGTATTGACAGGTCACCATCATCATCATCTCAGCCACATAAAGTCAACTGCTGAAAATACTGACGGACGTTTATAACTGACGGAATGTTTGTTACCACGTGGTAACAAACATAAAAATGTGCACCCGAATTGTTAACCTCCTTCTTTTTGAAGTCGGTACAGAAGCAGGTGACATTTCTAGAGAAGTTTGTTTTATTTTGCGTGTTTTTAGGTGGTTGAACGGTCGCACGTACAAAATTGAAGAGCTTGTAGATAACCCTTCCACCTTTACCTACATGTAGAGAATTTGTTGGGAACGCCTATGAAGCCTGTTCGCGTTGTACTGCTATCATTTAACTTGGCCTGTTTTTAATACGGTTTTATTTAGCTTGCCCTGTTCGTTGTTGTTATTTATGTTTTTTGAGTCAAATTTAGTAATCGAACTTTGGCCCCCTTCTCGTTGACAGATTGGTATAATATTTAGTACACGCCTTTAGTGTAGATGACAATACAATGAAATATATTTAGTATCATTCTAAATTCAATATGGCCGCCGCCAGAGAATGGCGGATTTCATATCTTTTCACAACCCCCACAATATGGGTATCAAAAGAAAAGGCTTTTCTAGTAGAATACAGTAAATATATTACCTACATCATTATTTTTCTTTTCAATAAAACCATTAACTAATTTTTTTAAGTACTTACTATTACGTACGTGTGCACGAGAACTACATTGCATAATTAAGTTATCACTGTTCTACAACTCAATGCGTAAATAATATAGGTATACACGCTTAGTAAAATACATATTGTAATTATGAAGTTTGTCCTAAACTGAAACATGACCTTTAAACATCCGAATAAATGAAAGCAAATTTTGGCAATTGATATAGAGACTTTAGCTTTTCTCTTTCCTCGTTCGGTCAATTAAAAATACTCTGATATTTTGTTAAATTACAACAATAATAATACATATTCAAGCCCCAGAATAAAAATTAAAACTGAATTATTTTCGCCGTCTCTTAAGAAACAATGAAAACAGTTCTCTTGTAGAAAATTTGTAGAATGGTTAAGGGCACCGCCGCCGCCGCCGCCGCCGCCGCCGCCGCCGCCGCCGCCGCTTCTTTACGACGAGATAGAGATAATACATGCTCCGGTACTGTATTTGTACTTTCTTAAATTCTTGTACAGTTTGAGAGAATACTCTTGTTATACAGTGAAAAAACGACAAATTAATGTGTGAACCTTGGGTGTTTAGGCCCAGAGTTGGCTGACATCGCTGTCCTGGTCGCACGCGACGCCTGTTTCAGATATAATATTATTGAATGTACCTACTTTAATAAATATTCATATTTTAGTAATGTTAACCTCATAAAAACATGGTTATAATTATAATAACGATATTAGTTATATTTATGTCTGCTATTTTGACCGAAACCAAAACGTGCAAATTTTGATGTTTGGGTATCTATTTCCGTAAAAATAACAGATATAAAATAAAATTTGTTATTCATTCATTGTGACTGTGTTCTTGAGGAATAACTAACTATATTTTGTCCAAAAGTACATTCAATAATTTTATACATAATAAAGTTGTTGCGTGTGAACGAGACAGCGGCACCACCTAATTCTGTTTCTTATTATTAAAACGTGGAGGTATTAAATGAAACTAATTTATTGAAAAGTAGGTCTGCGAAAATCACTTTGTAACATACACACAATGTAACACAGTCGAATTGTATGTTTGCTAGGCGATTAATTCATTAATTATGAATGGAATTCGATGACTCTTTATTGTTGTTTGATAGATCATACCTACTTCATAGATGGTCCCTTAGTAATTTTATTAAAATAGGTCAGCAGTTTGGATTTTAAGACAAAATTGCGCATTTTGAATTCGGTTCTTTAAGATTTTTAAACTATAAATTATTATTATTATACTATATCGATACAGTCGCGGACCCAACCATCAAAAAAGGTTTTAGTCGCGGCTACAAACCCTCTCCACTCCAGGTATGCTCCTGCTACCTACACTGCATGATTACTTAGTTGATTCATTAAGCTTTCTGTAATAAAGTACCTACCAGCTTTTTTATGTAGAAATAGATTTGCGCTTTTCCAGCATTACCGTCTAGTGTGACATTGTGAACAAGCCGGCTGCATGTGACCGTCTCCAGTTAAGCGGCCCTCAATTGAGGATGTGTTAATCTTGGCCAGACCGACCTACCTACTTTAGTTTGTTCTTTTGTAATCTTTGACGCGCGGATCCATTGATAAGCATGCTTACGCACGGCGGTGTAGGTGGATAAATACATTACAATAATACACGAATGTGTCTGCATCAACTAGTAAGATTTTCGTTCTTCTAAAACACTATTATTATTAACGGGATATTTACCGTGGTTCGCGTTAATTTTGAGCTCCCGTACTTCGGCACAGTTATATGCACCATGCTCACGGGCGACTGAATGCGGGTGGAGGATACGGTTATGAGCAGACATAAGTATCTGTCTACCCTCTTTCTTTGTCTTTTACTGCGTAGAGCTTTATCATTGGCACTTTATGATGATGATGATCAACGTAGATCAGTTTAGGATAGGCTCAAAGAGCGCAGCTATCTCTCTCGCGCATTAGCAATAGCAATAGCGAAAAAACATAAATTTTCCTACTTCTCGGCCAATTTAAAAGATATCGAAGAACAACATTTTTAAAACGTCTCGTATCTAAATAAACAAAATGATCTCTCACTTTTCTAATACATCTATTCAATAATTTTATCTCTTTTTTTTTGCTTGATGTTGGCATCATGTTTGCACATTTACCATTTGTCGAGTTTACACTTTAATATATTTTGAAAAAATATATGTTTTGATGCGAGATAGCGTTTTGATGCGCGATAGCTGCCCGCTTTAACCCTTAACATTACTATGGACCAGAATCAAGACAAGCCAAAGGAAATACCAAAGTTTAGCTCCAGAGGAAGCTGAACCGCGATAAGCAATATAGGTACGTAATCAATTGTGATTATTCGTACCCGGAAAAGGCGGGGGTTGTTCGTTTATCCGAGGGCGCAGAGGGAGGGAGGGTTGCCTTTGTTCTCCATCGTGTTACGGACCTTTGTCGGCTCGTTCGGTTTGTACTTACACCCGTGGAATGAAGACAAGGCTTGCATAAACAACACTTGGAAGCTACAGCTGTAGGTATGTATGTGTTATATCAAGGGAGCTTTCAATCAATTCTTGGCATGTACTGTTCTATGAAAATTATGAAATTAAATTAAATACCTAGTGTTGGTGATTTTCTCGAGATGATTTATAGCAATTAGAAATTGTTTGGAGTGTAAAACTACATTGTATGTGAATTTTAAATGCTTTTGAGCGAGGAGGTTGACAAATGTGTACACAGTATACAATTAGTAAACTTCTCGAATAAAAGTATATAAATATTCTATCAATTCTACATTCTCAAAGGATAAGCTTTGTTTGTCTGGGCTGGATAACACTATGTGAAAATGTCCACTCAAATATTTCATTTATTACGTAAGACTATTTTTAAGTTTTTGACCCTCCCCCCCCCCCCCCCCCCCCCTCTATATAAGAAAAAATAAGAATAGGCCAACCCCCACTGTTATTTCTACGTAAGAATCTAAAGGAAAAATTAATACACGTTTGGTTTATTGTAATATTTATTTTTCAAAGTAACAATTTTTAGGAATGTTTATTTGTACTTTTATACACATCCGAGCGCACTTCGACACACGCGCGGTTGCCCGCGCTTTTTCAAAGTATAATTTTAACTTTTATTTTAATTTTTGTGATCTTACGTAAGAAGTATCGTATCGAAGTATCCATTCGTTTGAGAGCTACGCTACGATGCCACAGACCGACACACAGATACACACGTCAGACTTATAACACCCCTCTTATTGTTAAAAAAATCTCACGCTTATATGTAATACTCGTTTATTTTATCTTTAAAATCATTGTGATGCGCTTGCGCTTACTCTCGTGCTTCGATGGACAGACATCCTACACCTGCCCGTATAAATAACGAGAAAAACTAAATAAAAAGTTGTTAAGTATATCTTATTCGATATTTTTGAAGTGTCTTTACCACACTTAAACACATTTAACATTTTGTCTATAAACTTGTTATATCTTGGATAATGCAAGTTTTAATCGCACAGCTATAGACCTTGGCATTCTAACCGCGAGATGAGTTCATATCCCATCTCTCGATTTGCGGCCTGATTCTCGCTGCGGTCGAGTTCTGCGCAGTTGTTGGGTTATTAACTTCTCTATAATCATACTACGTGTAGTGGAAGACGCGAACACTCACCGCAAGCGAGCATGTGCTTCACTAAGTAAAGTTTGTACGGTGGGATTCTAGACTGAAGTAGCATTGGATCGGTCATGTCTCTCGTAGAACCGATTACAGTTTACGAAGTGGGAAAATTTTTGAAGCATGTTCCATCATGCCTTTTGTTTTCAATAAAAACAAAAGAGTGGTCACGATGAAACATTGGTCAAGATGGATGCCGTTAACAGAAACGCGATCTCAAAGTGGTCGTAATGTTTTCAATTAGGTAATCATGAAAACATCCTATTCTGTATAGTTTATGAGGTCATCACCATTTTATCTTTAAAAATATATTAAAAAATAACTGCTGATCATTTAAAAAAGTATTGTTTTTTTTAATGCAAGATAAATCTACGATTGACTACCATCTCGCCTGATGTTAAGCGACGGTGTGGCCGAAGATGGAGCTCGAAAAAAATATAGTTTAAATTAGTTTACAAAATTGGAAATTTTTTAAATCGTTTCCAATTTCGTATTTTATGAAAAAACACTATTATTATTAACGGTTTACCCGAACCACGGAAAATATCCCTTTAATAATAATAGTGCTTTAATCTATGTAATAGGGCGAATTCTGTGGCTTAATGAATTACCGTGATAGCTTAAAAAAGTATTTAATAAAAAAAGACGAAAAAGATTTTGTGTTGATTTATTGTGGCCGAGGATGGAGCTCGTCGATCAAGAAGATATCTATTCAGTCTAGCCTTGAAAATTCCAAGATACTTCGGGAAACCGATATGGCGGCAAAAAATTCCATTCCTGTGCAGTACGCATCAAGAACGTGGACCGATATCGCTGAGTACGGATTTTTGACATTTCAACGATGCCAAAAATCCGTAATGGATGAGATGGAGCTAGAATAATGATTTAACAATCTCACAACCGTTCTATATCACAAGCGTTTACACAACAACGAAGCACAAGGGCAATTCGTTACCGTCATGTCTCCAGAAAACCCAGATAGAAATAATAGCTTAAACGTACCTAGAACTCAATACAAAGAAGAACAGAGATAAAACTAAATTGTTGCAGCAAAGCGTTCCCAATGCATAAAGTTTTGTACCTACAGGTAGTTTGCAAATAAATGTGAAACATGTTTAGGTAGTTGAGTTTGATGCTTAAATTAAATCATATTTTAAAGTTTTTGTCACAATAAAAATCTTGATTCTGTTTTTCTTTTAATGTGAAACATTAATTTTATGTTAATATCGATCCACAGGGACAACGATGCTAGCTCAGTGCAAATGCGGACCAAGTCGTGACTACCTCTTTTCTTGCGCTTGACCTTGTCACCTTGTCGACAAACGCAGCGAGGCGACACAACGCGGTGCAAAAACATAAAAGAGCTAGACTCCAAGAAAACGCAAAATAAGAAAATGAAGCCAGTCAATATTTGTCGCTCGCCGAAACGATAATGACCTACGACAACGAGCAACCCTGGCGGTTTGCGACGACCTGCGCTTGCGCATATTCACACGCGATTTAAATATACCGGGATTTTACATTCAGTGAAGATGCATCCGAGAAATATAATCAACGTTATACTGGTTTTACATGTATTTCTTGAATGCCAATCATGAAATAATGCCTTTTTGTGCTTCAAACCTTAGGTTGTACGCCTAGAATGGACTTGAGAAATACGAATATATTTTTGTTCGTAGCTTGAGAAAGAAAAACATCTAGGAACATATCACTTGTACTTTTTCAAACCTAGAGATTTTTAAATGTTTGTTACGTCATAATATGACAGAAAACATAACGTAACATAAAGTAACAAATAAACAGGGAGACAGAGCTAGTTTCGCTTTTACTATACTACTGCGCCCCGCAGTTTCACCCGGATTTTGATGAAAAGTGGAGATGATAAAATATAACCTATGTTCTTCTACAGATCGTAATGAATCTTTGTGCCATATTTCATAATGATTGTTAATTAAATTAAATGAAAATGCATTGCCATTCAGAGAGGAAATGCCGCCGGCATTTTGGGCACTCTGCCTGAAACTGGAGATTGTTTGAAATATCCATAACTCATAAGCTTTGTTGCCTATGGATATTTTAAATAATCTATTTTTTTTATTAATTAGTTGTTGTACTATTTATGTTTTGTATGTTTTTGTCACAATAAACATATCAATGAAAATTAAATGAATAGATATTTAATTTAATAACAATGTCAATATACAATAAGTCGTAGTAATTATTTAGTGTTGCTAACACGATTGGTTCAGCCGCTTACCTGTGAAAAGGTAACAAATAGACAGAGAGACAGACAAAGTGACTTTCACTTTTATATCATTATAGTTAGGATGTTTAGGGTTAGAATGGTCTATAGTGTGTACAAAGCTTTACAGTTGCAGCTAGTATTCCAAATGCATTATCCTTAGAACCATGTATGGGCCATTAAATTGCAGTAAAATGACAAATTGTTTATTTTATTGAGCGTGGAGCCATAAAACTCGCGAGTGCCGCCATTGTGCCGTGTTCCCCTGACGGTGGTGCCGCCATTGTGCCGTGTTCCCCTGACCTGAGTATCCTCGAGTATCCTCACTTTATTATTTGTTAGATATATCTTAAATTTGCTCAATCATTTCGGTTGCATAGTTAGTACAGGGATAAAACTAATGATCAATGTATAGTGTATATAATAGTGTTACATTAAAAGGAAATATTATTTTTAAAGTGTACGAATCATTTTTTACCCTATTGCATAAGAAGGGATACACTTCTCGCGTGTATAACTAATATTATGAAAGCATATGTAACTCTATCTCTTTTTTATCTACCTCTATCTCTTTGTCTGTTTGTCACCTTCTCAAAATTAAACAGTTGAACAGATCTTTATGTAGTTTGGCACAGATACAGCTGAGACCCTGGAGACGGATACAGCTGAGACCCTGGAGATGAATACAGGCTGGAGAAAGATATTTCAAAAAGTTTTTTTTAGATTATCTCGTTTTTAATTGTTTTTAGCAGTCCGCACGATGAAAGTGGAATTAAAGCATTTAGTTCAGGCTTTTGGAATATTCACCATGAAACGGTGACGCTGTTTTGTTTCCTACAACTACAATAACCGGAAAAAAATAGTAAAACTTTGGTTACCATTTACCATTGTTGTTTTCGTAAGTCATCAATGAAACCCCTCGTGTCCCGCTCCAGGGAAATCACCGTAATTTCATATCCCCCCCCCCCCGTTGTTCCATAAGACATCCATGTCGGATCGTGACATGATATTGTATTGATTGTTTCACTTCACCTGCTCCCGGGACGGTTTCATTCTTATAGGATGTATAATTTTTACTCGATTACACAAGGAGGATTGTAACCAATACAATTATATAGACTAAAATAAATAAATACAAAATACTCGATGGTGTAAGAGCGATTTTCGTAGTGTAACTGTTACGTTTGATATGATGCTGAGTCTATGTTTACGTGAGAAAGTATAGCGCACGCATATAGTATGGTACGCGCAGCCGCTGTATAATTTTGTAAATAAATTCTTCAGAATATTTCTTGTTAAAACACTTGTCAATGGAAACTACGAAAATGAAGAATTTTTTAACATTACCTACTCTGGAAGATAATTATAGTTTAAAAAATCTCAAAAACAATTCGTAATTTACGGAGTAATCGCTGAATCGTAAAAAAAACAGTAGAATTGAAATACCTCTTCCTTTTTGGAAGTCGGTTAAAAAGACGAATCTAACGACACTGCACATCAAAATCAGTCAAACCGTTTTTTTTTTTTTTTTTTTTTTTTTTTTTATACAAGAAAGAGCTACGATTGACCACCAACTCGCCTGATGTTAAGCGACGGTGTGGCCGAGGATGGAGCTCGTCGATCTAGAAGATATCTATTCACTCTAGCCTTGAAAATTCCAAGATTGATTGATTGATTGTAGGTCTCAGGAAATAGAGATGTCGGCAACGAATTCCATTCTTGTGCAGTACGCAACAGGAATGTGGATCGATATCGCTGAGTACCTACGGATTTTTGGCATTTCAACGAGAAATGGATGGTATGGGTTATGACTATATGAGGTAATACAAAAACATACATACATCCGAAAAACAATTTCCTTCTTGTGCAGTTAGTTAAAAACATAACAACCTTCACTGTACTCTACCTCTATGTAAGTTTCACAAAAAATCGTGTAAAAAAAAAACCACAAACCAAATGACGGAATCGTTATTCCGGAAGCCACGTTCAAGTCCATCGCTATAATAACATTAGCCTCTACCGTAATTAAAGAAGTAACGTTCATTTTATTACTATAATACATTTTGAAAACGCTCGCTAAGCCCATCTTAAGAATTCAACAAGAATCTTAAGTCTTTTTAATTACGTTAAGGAATTCCTAAGGGGTCGTAATGCCAGCTACTTAAGGGGGGGGGGAGGGAGTCCGGAGGGGTGCGGGACGTCATAAGCCATAAATCAACCTTGACTTATGGGATTTTTTATAACAGATTCCTGTGTCAAATGGCGATGAAACGAGACGGGGTGAAAATTAAAAAATGGGAGTCTATGGAAAGTTTCAACCCAAGTTTGCAAGAGTTGCAAGTCATCGGTATATGGGAAGTGGGTAGATATAAAAGAATTGCGAAGTATAAAGAATGCATCTAACCAAGTAATAATATTACTAAAAGGTTATTGTTGCGCTTGATATTATGTTGAATGTACGATTTTCGAGAGAAAGTATGTTCAGAGCTGTTGTGGAATTTGTTTCAAAGAGCATTCTATAAAATAGTTTTTTTATGAAATCATTTGTTACAGAGAGTAATTTTTATTAACCTATAGGTACTGTCCCAGTGCTGGGCAAAGGTCTCACCCATTTCCCTCCACAAATCGTGGTCCTGCGCCATCTGCTGCCAATCTCATTTTCCAATTTCATTATCATAAAAAGTAGTATTACGATGTAAAGGTGACTATAACGGCACCATGCATATCAAAATCGGCAACTATGTGTTAAGGCTATAGGAAGTTAAGACGTACTTTCAAACCCGCACACTAAAACAAAATAAAATATCGACTGCAAAATGTATATTATTATTAAATCTATTTTTTTTCGCGGATGCCTTGCTATTGCAGAATATATATCTGCTAAAGATAAAGCATTTTTTACGTGACGACAAACTTTCATCAGCTCGAAGCTATATAAATATTAAATTTTAAAAATATATCTAAAATCTGCATTAATTGCTTATTTAGAACTTTATTGAGCTTATAATAAATTAGTGCGGTATAATTCATGAATGTCAAAACTTTACAAACTCACCCCTCTTAGGTAAAATGCTAAACAAGTCTTAAAGTTTTGTAATTCTGTTACAAAATTTATGTATCATCTATGTTTTATAGAGTAATTACTGAAACTCTAGAAAATAAAAAATAGTTTTAATGAAAACTATCTACCCACCTCGAGTAGAAAATCTGTTATTAAGGACCTAACGATGTGTTCAGCAGACTCACCAACCCGCCTGATGTTAAGCGATGGTGTGGCCGAGGATGGAGCTCGTCTATCTAGAAGATATTTTTTGTTTGAAAGAGATTTGATCGAAAGTGTTCTTAGTCACTTTTCATCAAAATCATTTCAGCCGTTTTTTAAGTTTTCCAAGCTTACTTTTGAATAAAACAAGTACTTATCTATATTAACAATACCCGACTGCAGAAAAGAACACTTTTTACAATCTAACTTACGATGTTGAGTGTAATTTTTTTGTAAGAAAGTATACGTAAAATCACTGGCAAAAGTTATAAATGCGCATTCATTAGAATAATTCTAGTAAAATCACTTCTTTATTACGAAAAAGTTCGTTGGAGGTTACGAAATAACGTATTTTTTTGTTTCTGCGAATTAATTTTAATATAATAAAATATACTTAGTCGAATATAACGACACCTCGTACATCAGAATCAGTCAAGTCATTTCAGCTGTAGGAGGTAATATAGAAACATACAAACATACATAAATAAAATATACATACACTCGAAAAACATAACCCTACCTTCTTCCGTTGTGTAGCGCTCGTGGCGTAGCTTGACTAGGGTTTTCGAACGACCACCAATGTCAAGTAACGGACGGACCGGTCAGACTTCGGATGGGTGACCGTGAGTGGCATTTCTTTCTGAGCGCTACCGTGGGTCGGATGACACGTTAAATTGTAGGTCCCGGTTGTTTGTTCTTAAACAGTAATCGTGAAGCCAGATCAGAGGCCTATCGGCGGCTTTATAACTCTGACACTAGGCCACTCAGTCTATATAAACTTACTTACGCAGTCGGGTAAAAACTAGTGAAAACAAGTTCTGTCACCTAACTACTATCCACCGACGCTAGCTCGTATGTCTAGTCTCTACCAGTGCGTTCTTAATGTCACTAGTGCGCCCTAAGTACTAATACGAGACACAATGAATCACGGCGAGACAACAATAGAGAGAATATTAGCGGACAAAGACGAGAGTGGACCAATGGACACATCCTGCGATGTGGACCAATGAGATTTTATCTGTAGAGAGGTATTACTCGTTGAATATGAAGTTTAAGCATGGCAAGTCTCAATTTTCAGCACTTTCGAGGATAAGACGCATCCTTGAGGTCTTTTAGTATCTTGACATTATATATCTTGGTGTTGCACTTTCTAAACACACATGACGGCACAGTCACTGTTCACAAGTCACAAGACTTAGCGTCGGTCGCCCAAGGCTTGCCACGCACAGCCGGGGAAACCCTATCTACTTATAATACATCATTGGAATGGACAGCTTATCGTACGCACTTATTTAAACATCTCGTGTTTTTTTTTCAATCATCATCATCATCATCTCAGCCACAAAAATTCCACTGCTGGACATAGGCCCCCATGGATTTTCAAAAAGACCGGTTGGAGGCGGCCTGCATCCAGCGTCTTCCTGCCAAAACTCAAAAACTCCTGACAAAAAAAACGGCTGAACAATTTTGATAAAACGTAGCCAAGAACACTCGATGAAATCCTCTTTCAATCAAAAAACTATATCAAAATCGGTCCACCTTCACTTAAAACTTAGACCCCTCTTTTTGGGTCGGGGGTAAAAACATAACTCCCCTTCTTACGCAATCGGGTTAAAAACAAATTAACAGTCCCTTTACTTAATCAGCATAAAAAAAAATCCTAGAATAAGTCAACTGTAACAGTACCCTTTATTTCGGATCCGAAATAATACTCATTTATGAGCCAATTCATAAGAACCGAAGCCATTGAATATCCAGACAAATCCGATTTTGTGTTACAGAAATAGCTTTCATTACCATTATATGATTACTACCCCGAATGTCGTCTGTCGCGAAATCGGAACAACATCACAAATAATATTGTTATTAGTATTTTCCTTTAGAAAGAACAGCAAACAGCAATACAGTAAGTAAATTAAATATGTAATAGAAATGAATACGTAAAGATAAAAAAAGTAAAGGTAAAAGTAGCTAAAGGAAGAGTAACCGTCCTGTAAAATATTATTTAAGTATTAAAAAAAATACGGACGTCTACAAGCGGCCTGGCCGGTTTGTAGGCGTTCCGTTTTTTTTTTTTGCTTGTTTAGTATAAAAAAAACGGACGTCTACAAGCGCTCTTAGTGAAAGAGTAGTTCAACCCTAGAACTTATACAAGGGACCTTGGCTCAATATTATTTAAAAAATGGTTGTCTGTAAAGTCGGTTTACGGATTTAAACGGATAATTTTACGTGATAACGATGCGTCACAAGCCGAATGTTTAGGCCAATCGTGCCTCTCTATCGCTTGTTCCGCGCTCTCGCTTGCACGCTCGGCTCAGGCGGAACGTGACAATGAGTCATGCTATTTCATGCGTGCATCCGGCGTTCATCGATTTATAAGACGTTATCACGTCAAAAATCTATACGTACTTATAATACGTCAGTAATGTGTTAAAATGTATATAACTACTACTAGTCGTTTTACAAACAGTAGACCTCGAGAGCACAATTTTTGTAATCTATAAAAAAGTCTACGCTCAAAGTGAATGACTGGCCTCTTAAGCGGTGTCTGCTTAGTAAGCCGTAGGTCGTGGGTTTGATCCCCGCCCATCGCAAACATTTGTGTGATGAGCAACATTTCCAAAAAATATGTATTCTATCTGCGATCTAGTTTCCATACAACAAGCATTGCTTAGTTTGAGCTACTTAGGTGGTGTTGTGGGAAATGTCCACCAATATTTATTAATATTTTTTTATTTTTAACTTCTACTCGGGTTTTTTTTGTTTCGTTTCTTTTGAAAATAGCTTGGATTATTTTCTGTTGGGGCAATGCCAGCAGGTCTGGGGTAACTTGAATATTTTTTTGTATTGTATATATAGTTATTATTTATATTTATTTGCACTTGCTATATTATACAAACATAAATCTTAAAATTAGAATAGGCTCGGTTTAGAATTAAAATGACTTATTACTTTGGTTAATCAATACAAATAAGACTTCCCTAGGTACTTCATATGCCGGTCATACGATTACTATTTGACAATACAGTTGCCTAATAGCGACGGGTCACTGCAATCATTAGCAAAGACTTCCACATGTCCACAGACACAAATCAATCTAGTCTCTTCGCGGCGGCGCCACCACCGATTTTTATGTTGCCAAATGTCAGTTTGACAACATAAAAATCGGTGGTTTGATGTCTCACTGTTTCATCGTTATGTCACTTTTTGCTCACCGACTTAGAGGTTGGTTAATTTCTAAGTCTACGTAGTAGTCTAGTAAAAATAAGATTTGTGACAACATAAAAGACAACTAAGTATATTGTTATTTATATGAATGTACTGGTGTTTTGAAATACATTTGATACAATTTCATAATGATATTATAAAAGCTAATTTTGTTACCCTTACACGCTCAAATGGCTGAACCTATCGTTATGAAAATTAATATAGAGATAGCTTTGGATCTGGAGACGGACATAACCTACTTATCATCATTATAAACGCGGAAACCGCGGAACGCAGCTAGTCTATAAATCGGGGATTATTGTTGTTCTATGATTTTTAGTTATTTTCCTATCATAATTTCAAAGAATCCCCCAGTTGTAAATACTGTGATCTGCTCCATACAAACGGATTTATTTTTACTAGACTAAGTGAGGGTCTCGTATAGTTTTGTTTGAGACAGTCAGGACGAAGAAGGTTAAACCTATTACTTTGATTGCTGAAGTCTTCGTAATGGCGTTTCGTAAACATGTCATTGTCGATACGTCGCAGTGGGTGTCGTTGCTGAATACCCAATATTAGTTATGGTACTTATAAGAACACAGGTAAATACCTAAAAATTTACTTTACATTTAAAGGTAAAAAATCTGTCTGTGGTGTCCCTGGTGTCTGTGGAGATAAAAAAAAAAAAAAAAAAAAAAAAAAAAAAACCCATGTAAAGTAAATTTTTAGGTGTTTATTTTACGCTTTTATTTTGAACTATTTTCAGGAATTAATTTCAATATTTTTGTTATTAATGTTGTTTTCATATTTTTAATAATATTCTACAGTTTTGTAGTGGGGAGCGCCATGGGCGTATATAAGGGGGGGGTCCAGGGGGTCCGGACCCCCCCCATGGCATTGGCCGAAAAAAAAATGTGCTATCATAATGCCGGATTATCGCGGATGGCACGGATGTTACAAAATAATACATAAACACCTGATGCGCGGTTGTCATAACGTCAGTTTTGCTAGAGATGCAGTATGACCTCAGTCCATCCTTCGCCCGCGCATACTACAAACGCGCATAACAAATCGAAACTATATATTTTTACTCGACTGCATGAGAAGGAGGGTAATGTTTTTCGAGTGTATGTACGAGTATGTTTGTATGATTCTTTAAGACAGCCTACAGCCTGAACGGCTTGTCCGATTTTGGTGTGTCATTAGATTTGTCTTCGCTTCCAGAATGTCACAGGCTATTATTTTTGTAATAATAATAATACATCTCTTGCAAAAATTAAAAAACGTTTTTTCGTAACCTCTAACGAATTATTTCGTAATAAACAAGTGTTTTTTTTTTAATTATTATACAGAATGTGCATTTGTAATCTTTTACAGTGATTTTACGCATTTTTATTCTTACAAAAAACTTACATTGTATAAGTATGTTTTTAAAGCATTAATATGCTTCAAATTTTTCGCGCTCGCTTCGCTCGCGCATGGCCACATTTTAAAAATATGAAATAACTGAATAAACTCATAAAAAAACGTCCTAGAAAATAACATCGTTAAACATCAGGCGAGTTGGCAATCAGTCGTAGATATATCTTATGTAAACAAAAACACAAAAATTTCAATTCGATCCAAGCCAATTTTAACTAAAAAAAATTTTTCGTTAATAAAATCAAACAACTCTTAATATGCTGTGCTAATACAAGCAAATACTTCACCAAAAAATAATCACTAACCAAAAAATATTTTCCACCTGAAGGGAGTACCGCGTAGGGTTGTTTGTAATTTTCTATAAAATCATATGTTTAAATTTAGGAATAATAAACTGGCAATCAATGCATTCAAATGGTTGTATTTATAATTTTTGATAGCGTAAAAGTCACTCTTATTCAGTCGGGTATTCCATTTTTTCATTTAACACATTAATATACTTGTTTGGTTCATCTGGGCCACAAACACCTAGGCTCGCTAACACGATCAATGAATCAAATCACTTCCAAGATTTAATTTAAAAACCCTAAAAATTTTCGCGCATTATTACTATTTTACCATAGAAGTACTGTGGGCTCACTTATACGAGAAATAAATCATGTTACTATAAAAACACTACAACAATTTTCGCGCTCGCTTCGCTCGCGCATACTTATTACCTATGATTTGTTTACTTGGGTCATGCAAATGTTGAGCGCTCTTTAAACTAATTAAAATGGGTGAAATCATAATATCTAGTATAATATGAATTAATAATGTTCCGACGTTACTTATACACTTTATTTACAGTTATACGTTTGTCCGTAGCTTAATTTTCGTGTATTTTAATGTTTTTAAACTAAGATTGACATTTAGAAACCAGTACTCGTCTGCGTATAGTCTGCGCAAATAAAGAGGCAAGGAGTAGTAAATTTTTGTACCCGTGGACCCCCCCCATGAGAAAGTTATAGCTACGCCCATGGGGAGCGCTGTTACGTGAAAAAGTTGATCTAGAACATTTGAGTCATCTTCCAATTTAACATATAAAATAACATGACTTCGTTTATGTGTATACAATGTTGTTTTATAGAATGTGATGTGGTCTAAGTATTTTTTTCCGGTCAAAGGAATATGAAATCCAAATCTACACCATTTTGAATCTGCACCTACGAAAGATAGTAAATAATATATCTTTTTTTATTTAAAAATAGGCCTGCGCTTGACCGTCACCTCACTTAGTGTTAAGTGACAATTACGGTCTACGATGGAGCGCGCTTGCCTAGAAGATACCTATTCACTCGCGATTCGATTTTTATAAAGAGTTTCATTATCCGGTTTTATTATTTTCCTAGCTTGATTATCGATCGATCAAGTTTTGGTCGGAACTTGAAAATGACGTGTCCCCGATGTTTCACATTCTTAAACTTGTAACATTTTAAGTGGTTGGGGTAAAAATGACGAGATGGACAGATGACCTCATACAAGTGGCGGGAAGACGCCGGATGCAAGCCGCGCGCCAATCGGTCTTTTTGGAAATCCATGGGGGAGGCCTATGTTCAGCAGTGGGCTTCTTATGACTGAGATGATGATGATGATGAATGGGGTAAAAATGGTAGTAATTTATTCAGTGTCGGATCGTTTGCACGCGCGACCAAGTTAAATGTAAAGTTGTGAAACGTGTATTTTCATATTGAAGCCAAAACTTCAGTTAAATTGTGAAGTCATTCACCACTTCACTGAGGTGTGACTTAGGAACTTGATTGACACGGACGTATTGCAATTTATCATTTTTATAATTGGCCAAGAACGTTTCGAGACACACATATGAATGATTCCCACCTAGAGAAAACTTAGGTAAGATTTAGGGTACATTTTCTTAGTTTTTTTTCCTGAATTTAGGAGATTCTGAGCATTGACCTTATTATTATATTTTTTTATCAGCCCTGTTTGTATAAACTGTCCCACTGCTGGGAACGGGCCATCTTCTCGTTGTGAGAAGGTTAAGGCCATAGTCTGCCACGCTGGCCAAGTGCGGGTTGGCAGACTTCACACATCTTCAAAATCATTGCGAACTCTCAGACATGTAGGTTTCCTCAGGATGTTTTCCTTCACCGTTTGAAGTTGGCGGCAATCAACAATACGCACATAACTTCGAAAAGACAAAGGTGCGTGCCGTGGAATTCGAACCCAGGACCTGCGGATCGCAAGTCAGACGGTCTCACCATTAGGCTGCCGGAAACTTGGAAAATTGGCCTTGGTATTGCACTTTCTAAGCGCACAGGATGGCATTGTCACTGTTCACAATTTACGACATTTAGCATCTAACAGCGTTGCTCGTCGTGTCGCGACTGAAGACAAGTCAGACAATTACCTCACTTGAGACATGCCAGGTAGAGCCAGGGAAAACCTCACTAAGTAAAATACATCATTGATTCTGGGTAAATTTTGTCAAGTTCCATAACTGACTTTTAAAGTATGCGCGGGAAGAAAAGCAGCTGGTACATCCCGTTTTTCTTTTTCTCCCAGTCCAGCATGGAAAACATGGAATGATATACATATAATACGACAAAAATATAATTGGGTTATACACTTAAGAACTGTGGCAACACTGGTCCAAGTAGTAACAGTTTATACGCTCTCAAACAAAAATATTACAAAAAATTGGAAAAACAAACCACGGAGACATCAAAATACGATCAACATAATTGGAAATAACCTCCAATGGATTTATGGATATCTACTTACTGTGGTGAGCCGTATTATTCCTTTTATTATTTCATGAAAATAGCATAACTGTTGAAGATTTAAATTATTACACACACAGGCACAATATCTTATTCTTGGGGATTAATAACATTATAGCACACATGTGCAAATACTTTGAGAAATAACGAATTAGCACGAACGAACGAACTGAACTAGCGGATCTGCCTGACAGTTGACACACGAACTTATGACAATTTTGACAGAAGTGTGGTAGTACCAACTTAAAGAAAACAAAGATCTTGTTCGTTCCGTTCCTTGTTATTATCAGCACAGATTAAAATTGTTAAGCGTAAAGCGGAATACTCACGGTAGAGAACTTTATCACATTATGGCAGACTCAGAATATAATACGTTCAAAAAATACAGAAAATCGAGTTCATTAACCAACTTATCTAGTTCAACGATGGATGAAAGTACTGTGATGAGCCTGCCAGATGATACGTGTAACGAAAGTCAGACTTATGCAGACCTCAAAAATAAAGTGGAACAACTAACTATCGACCTCAATTCAGCCAATCTAGAAATCGATAATCTATCTGGAGAAAACAGAAGTCTTCAGTTTGATAACATAAGACTGAAAAATATTTTAGACCGATATAAAAAAGTTACTTTTACAGAAAGTCCAATCATGACTAGAAAAAGAAAACGACTACGTACTATATTGAACGAAGACAAAGATGAAGACGCTCTAACTCAGACACAACCGAAATCTGAAACAAATAACACTACGCAATTATCATCAACGAACTCACACACGACAAAAATATTACAAGATGAAAATCAGTCATCAAACTTAAAGGCAGTTAGACGAAAACCCAAATCCTACACAAACAGTAAAAAAAAGGATACAAAATTGCAAAATACTATATTTAAATTTGACGGAAACACATCACAGACATGCATAGTGGACACATTTATAACCGAGAAAAGTATGATTAATCAAACAGAAACACAGTTGGATATTAACATTACAAGCACATCTAAACTTATACATAAAGAAAATATACCCACAGAAATATTCACGCCCAAGGAAACTGCAGATCATCCGAATGAAAAATGTACTTTATCAAGTAAAAAATGTAATAAGGTAAATGAAAAACATCAAATGCAAGAAACTAACAATAAATCAAAAACCTGTTTCCAAAATAATGAAAAAAGAAACTATAAAATTGATACACCAAAAACCAAACAAGTGGCGATCAAACTTAATACTAAGAAGAGAGTCTTAATTCTAGCAGATGAGCAAGGTCAACACGTGCGACATACACTTCAAGAACTTTTAGGTGACAAGTACTCAGTTAAAAGCATATGGAAACCTGGTGCACGATTACAAGACGTGATAAGTTCGACTATAAACGAGACAAAAGACTTTACAATGGACGACTCTATTATTTTATTAGCGGGAATGAACGACAAGGTTCCATATAAATTTCAGTTTAGATTACATTTATGGTTAAAATCCGTAGGTCACACAAACGTAATAATACCAGAGATATTATATAATAAACATCTAAGGGAAGAAAAATTAAATTATGAACTGAAATTCATATGTAAAATATACCAGCATGCGACTTACATTGATATGACATATTGTAATTATACCCCACGACGTCATGAATTTTGTATTAATATTTGTAGGAATATATTAAGAGAAATCATTCACATAACATACAAACATAATCTACGCCAATATCGAAATACAAAACCGCAATGTGATCAGAACGTTAGAATTAATGTAGATAATGCTGATAAATCGACACAAACTCCTAATGATGTACATGAGTCCGAAAATAATATACATAATGTTTGGAATGTGGCTGGTGACATTCTCAACAACAACTTTTTTCGTAATTGATTCCATATACATACTGCATCAAAATATCGCTGGATTAATAAATAAAAGTAACAGAATTAGTGTAATTTTAGATAATCTACTAGATCAAGGTAAATCAGTTGATGCCATATGTATTACGGAGCATAATATGAAAGCAGACGACGTAAAAGTACTGAATATCCAAAACTATAAATTAGCATCAAGTTTTTGTAGGCACCAACGTCATGGTGGTGCATGTATTCTGGTGCACAACAGTCTTAATTATACTACAGTACACAGTATAGTAAATGAATCAATCCCAAATATCTTTGAATGTTCTGCTATTGAACTTAATGACCTAAAAATATTTCTGATAAGTATATATAGGCCACCAAACTCCAAAAAACAAAATATTTTAATATTTATTGACAAGATAAGAGCTTTACTCTTTGATCTATGCCGCAAAAAGAGTCATAAAGTAATTATTTGTGGTGATTTTAATTTAAATTTACTAAAAGAAACAACATACACAAAAATGTTTCAGCAAGTGTTGATAGAGTGTAATATGAAATTTGAATTTAAAACCATCACGCGACAACGATGCAAAACTTGCATCGACAATATCATACATAACATCCGTAACTCTAAAGGGGAAGTGCTTGAGCTTGGTCTGTCAGACCATACTGCACAATTACTAAAATGTCCAGTCAAAAAGACTTGTAAATTAAAATACTGGTATGTAATGCGAAGAGATTATTGTAAGGAAAATCAGGAAAAATTCAAAAATGCCATAGGTAGTATTGCTTTCAAGGATATATATGAAACCGAAGATCCTAATTTAGCATTCAATGAATTCCATGACACTTTTCTTCTCTTCTACAATTTATGCTTTCCCATAATAAAAACTAAACTAACGACACATATCAAACCAAAATGGATATCTAAAGGTATAAAAGTATGCAGCAAAAAAAACCGAGATTTATTATGGAGATATAGAAAAAACCCTAGTGATATAAATAAACACGCGTTTAAGTCTTTCTCAAAAAGGTATAAAAAAATCATTAACTTAACTCAAAAATCGCAAAACAATTATTACATTGAAACTGCCTATAATAAATCCAAGGCAACTTGGAAAATTATAAATAAACAAAAGTCAAATTTCCCTAAAGAGACTATAACACGAGTAAATTCAGATGGCCAAATTAAAACGAATGCATCAGGCATAGCTGATGCATTTAATAACTACTACGTCGATTTTATAGAAGATGACTTAGCTGTGTCAGACAAAAACATACAAATAGACAGCAATTTAGGCTCCTTATTTTTGACTCCAGTTGACCCTTATGACATTCTAAGTATTATTAAAGATCTTAAAAATACCAGTAGCGTAGGATATGATGGAATCCTGACTAGCATGATAAAAATAGTTGCGCACTCAATAGCCCCAGTCCTTAGTAACATAATTAATAAATGTTTAGAAAGAGGTATATTCCCAGAAAAATTGAAAGTATCGATTATAAAACCACTTTTCAAAAAGGGAGAAAGAGATGATTTAGGCAATTACAGGCCGGTTGCACTTATCCCTGTTTTCTCTAAAGTGATTGAGAAAGTCATATATAGCAAAGTATACAATTATTTAGAATGTAATAATATATTCACAGATAATCAATATGGCTTTCGTAAAAATAAATCTATAAATTTGGCTATTTACAATTTTCTGTACAAAGTAAACACATCTATGGATAAAGGAGAAAAAGTAGCTGCATTATTCTTAGACATGTCTAAAGCGTTCGATTGTGTTGAACACAAAATACTTTAAAAAAAATTATATTGCCACGGGGTTAGAGGTAATGCCAACAATCTAATCCGATCTTACTTATGCAATCGAAAGCAAATCACGATTATCGATAGGATTTGTCCAAACTCTCTTACTATCCAACAATATGAATCAAATCCAAGAACAGTTAGATTCGGTATTCCTCAGGGCAGCGTATTAGGTCCGGTATTTTTTCTTGATTACATAAATGACTTGCCCAATGTTACTCCAAACCCTATGACGCTGTTCGCTGATGACAGTACAGTTTTATTTTTAGGCGACAAATGCAATTATGACGAAATTAATAAAACATTGACATGCATAATAGAATGGCTTAAAAATAATAATTTGAAGATCAATATGAATAAAACTTATATAATGAATTTCAAATTGAGACATACGGATAATGACAAACTTAATATTGACTATCTAGGTAATAATATTGAAGAAATTAACTCAACCAAATTTCTAGGATTAACGATCGACAATAAACTAAATTGGAAATTACATATCGATAATATCACTAAAAGACTGTACTCTGCCTCATATTCCCTATCTAAGCTAAGAAATGTCGTAAATATAAAAACGTTAATTACAGCCTACCATGCATATGCTGGGTCAATCATACGGTATGGATTAATGTTTTGGGGAAATTCCACTGACAAGCAAAAGGTATTTAAAGCCCAAAAACGGTGCCTTCGAGCAATGTTGGGATTGAAACAGAGGGAATCATGTAAAATTCATTTTAAGGACCTGAAAATACTAACTATGCCGTCGATGTACATACTAGAGGTTGCAGTATTTGCCAAAACAAACCCAAACTTATTTAAGCATAAAGATGGTGGCAGAAATAAGGAGGGTAAATTGTGGTTTCATAACGCAAAAACAAAACATTTACGCACAAGTGTCTTCTGCATGACACCATTAATTGTCAATAAGATTCCTTGCGAAATAAGGGTTGAGAGTGACATCAACGCTTTTAAAACAGATTTAACCAAATTATTAATGGATAAAGCATACTATAGTATTGACGAGTTCCTATTAGACAAAGATCTTAGATCACATAATTCAAAGGACAGAACTTAATTTAGCGTTATTATAAACTGTTATCCATATGTATTAGTATAGTATTACTGTGTATGTACTTCTTTCTTTTTTTCTATTCAATAGGATATTATCAGACATTATTTTTTAGTATTCATTGACATTATGTATCAGTTTGACATTCTTATTATATTAATTGACATTTAATTCACTTGACTTTGACATTTTGTTCTTATAAATTTCATAAAGACCATAAAAATATTACTGTTTTAGATGATAATCATTACGTTGCAACTAAGAGACTACCTGAAATGAACATTTACTAAGTGTTTCTTTAATAACTGAGTACGTAAATAATTAATGAATATGTTATTTATTGACCATTTTTAATGATTGATCTAGAATCTAGAAACACTTGCACGCTTTGACAGCGAAAATAGAGGACCAAATGTTATTACTATCTTAAGACCACATGTTTGTATACCTATTTTGCAAGAAATAAATGAATTATGAATTATGAATTAATTAATTGTATAAAAGGGTTATTTCAGAAAATAACTAACATTGTGTCTCTATCTCTTTGACCTTTTTACGATCAAATGGCTCAAATGATATTCATGAAATTTGGTACAGAGATAGTTACAGATATAGGATAAATCTTATCATTAAAGGTTCATAATCACACGAGTGAAACCGCCGGGCACAGCTAGTCAATGATGATCATAAATCAGCCATATTGATCAATAATCGTTACCGCTGCGTCATGAGCCATAACCGAACTACCTATTTGCCTACTTTATTTTACTTAATTACTCAGTTTTACTACAAGACAATTCCAGCAAACAACACGTAAACTGTCATTCTTGTACAATATGTTATTTATAGTCTTTTAACCCCCGACCCGGAAAATAGGTGTGTTATTTGTTTTTTTTTATATATTATTGTGTCTATAGTAGGCACAAGTGAGACTTAATAATTTATTAAGAGAATCTCGTGAAGGCCGAGAAGGACAAGCTCAGCAAGTCACACAACACGTATTGTTAGTGGGTTCCTAAGTCTGTAGCCCCTACTGTTAGCACCTTAGACCCTGCCCCGTTACCGGCGGCACCCTAGTTCAGTAAATATATATGTATATATATATGTATATATATATGTATATATATATATAAACCTTAAAAAAAACATAGAAATAAAAAAAATTATGTGAAAACGAGAATAATAATAATAAATAGTAAATCGATAGTTGTTTCGGTGAACGGTCTCATCACTAGTCCATAGCTAAATATATGACAAATGTACGTATAATAGAAAAACATTACCTCCCTTCTTGAACAGTTGGGTAATAAGAAATGATCAATGGCCCGCTGTTACGGCAATAGGCAACAAGTGGTATTGGTAACCTACTTGTAACAAGGGCCTCGCTCGCGTGTGGATCGATTTTTCTTTGGCTAAGACGCAAACGACCTACTTTATAAATGAAACGTACTTCTGTCACCCACTGGCTTGCTAGTGTTTTTTTTTTATTTGTTGCTTCCAGCATTACGCTGACTTGGGATCGGTTTATAACAACAAGTAATTGTTATTTTTTATTAACCTTTGCTGTCCCACTGCTGGGCAAAGGTCTCCCCCATTTCCCTCCACAAGTAATTATTATTATAAAAACCGCACAAGAGCGAGTCAGACTCGCCCACCGAGGGTTCCGTACAAACTAGTAGATAAAAGGGGGAATTTATATTTTTTTTTATATTTTCCTTCATAAATCGAAAAACATACATCGCAAAAATATTTAAAATTTTCCGGTTTTAGCTTGTGCTAATTAAGCTCTTTCATATGATACCCCACATGATACGGTTAAACCCATTTAAAATTTGGACCCTCCTTCCTTGCATGAAGGCCCAAATTTTTGTGATTAAATTAAAAATGTCTAGTTTTCGGATTTTTTCCTATATGTGTACTCTAACACAATGCTCCTTGTCAAATTCCATAGTTCTAGGTCAACGGGAAGTGCCCCATAAGTAGGTTTTGATTCCCTTGTGAGTGTCGAAATGTTAGTTTTTTACGACATTTTCGGCTGTAACTTTTTTTTACGAAAACTGTGAAATTTGATTTTTCTTTCTACAACAAGAGACTATGGATCTGCGTATATGGTTTTAATTTCAACTTGATACCTTAACGCTTTCCCGAGATCAAGGTCTTGACACCCGGACAGACGGACAGACAGACGGACAACAAAGTGATCCTATAAGGGTTCCGTTTTTTACTATTGAGGTACGGAACCCTAAAAACTAGGAGACTAAAAACAAGAAGAATCTTCTTTTCTTTTCTTTTCGTCGGAATCCGACGAATTGAGAAGAAGGAAAAAAGGAGATTTTTCCTTTTGGAAGTCGGTTAAAAAATACTTGTAAACTGAACAAGTTTAAAAGTATTTTGAAACTGCACTGCCTGTGTGCCTGTCAATGAAAGTGCACCTTAACACTTCATGTTAACACACCCGTCTACAAGTAAACAACGTATTCATTTTAATTTGTCCCGCTAGTGTTTGAGTGTGGTTTGAGTCCTAGTCTTGATTTACGAGCCGCCTGTCTCCAAGCTCATCCACTTTATTCTGAACCGCTTCCATCTAGGATCTGGGACGTCTGAAGCTCGACGAGATAATAAATCTAGGATCTGAATGGTACAAAAGAAATCTTAGATTGATGGAAACGGGTACAAGGAAATTATACTTAGAAATAGATCTTTGTTGTTCCTAGCGAGTACTATTTTTAACCGACTTCCAAAAAGAAGGAGTTTATCAATTCGGTCTGTATGTTTTTTTTTGTATGTTTGTTCACCGATTACTCAGCTAATTGTGCATTGATTTTGATGACTCTTTTTGTATTTAGTAGATCACACTTCATAGGTGGTCCCATATAATTTTTTTCAAAATCGATGTAGTACTTTGGTTTTAAGATATCATCCAAGAGCCTGTAGAAAAGTGAACAGCAAGTCGCGTATGTGCTTATATTGCGTATTTTGAAGTCAGTTTTTAAGTTTTTTAAACTATAATTATTACACAATCTTATCTAATAATATAAAAGCGAAAGTAACTGTCTGTTTGTTAAGAATAACGGCAGAGCAGATTGTTATGAAATTTGGTACAAATATAGCTGAATTGCTGGAAAATTTACCGGCTATTTGTTTAGTCATCATCATCATCACTATTTTTCATCACTACGCGGGAGAAGCCTCGGGGTGCAGCTAGTTCGTTCGTAGTTTAAAGTGGACGGACAGAGTTATGACTCGTCAAAATCACGTGTACAAGTGCAATGGTTACATCAGAGCACGCTCGGCTGCGCCCGCGCATTATTACCAACACCACACGTCGAGCAGTCACTACTGTCTATTCTGTACGCAAGCTGCCACACGGTGGTACTGCTTTCCACCCGGAACGGAAGAGTCGCTGCTCAATAGCTAGATCCGCGTTGGCTATGTCCCTGGATGTAAATATACGGATTATCGTCTAGCCGATCTGAAAATGATTTCATTCGTCTATTTTATTTTATTGCTATATTTTTAACCTCCTACCGAATTGCGAAATACCGAATATTATTTCCTCGAAAACGAAATATCTTTTTTTCAAAAGATACTATCAAAATCCCGAATGCTCATTTTATTATATTATTTGACAACTCCTCTAATAACCGAATCTTTTTAACACGAAAGTTTATGTGTATGATAAAAAGAAACCTAACAAACCTATTCTAATGACTGATAGGTATATCTGTTAGCTGAACCTTTGTAAAGAAGGTTTCTGGATAAAATAAAACAGAAATCTAACAAACCTATCCCAATAACCGTTCGGGAACATGGATACAAACCTATGGAATCAATAACTCGTGTCAATTAAAATATCTGGAAACAGACAGTTCTTAATGGATTCGAGCAAATGAGATTCATACAAATGTATTTCGTACTATATATAGCTTACCTGTATAAATTACTGGTAAGCTATATATAGTATTTAGCAAATTATAATGTTATTATACCTATATGTTCATGTAATGCTAGATTGTCGCGCGTGTTGGTATAAACTGTAAGTGTGGCATTCATTTGTAAATAAATAAATAGTACGAATAGAACTGTAAGTGCATACTATGTATTTGTACCTACCGTCAGATTTTTTTTCACCATAACATTAAAAAAATATTCAGAGAATTTTCCATTATAATTGGAGAAAACCATTGAGACCTTTATTTCTGTCAGTATCTATGTAGATACTGACAGAAACATATTTATAGAAATGTATTTTAATACAAAAGCAGAAAATTGTTTTAAAAAAAGCATTTGTCAATACCAGATTTTGCTTATTATTATTTTGTACGGTTGAAACAATTGATTAAGTCATTTTTATTTTTTTAATTCCTACGTTTTAACTTGGAAAGTTAGAGTAAAGTTCAAAAATATCAAAACACAAACCTACCATTTCTGTATCCGATTTGTCAAAAAAAAATGCTTCACAATCAATATTTAGGAGAAAATAACATTATTTTAACATTACGCTATTTCTCCTAACGTTCTGTAAATTACCAGCACCGACAGCGATATTGCTTGTGTCAAAACAGGCCTTAAACACAGACGTTTTTTGCAAAGCCATTTTGTCTTCGTTTATAGGGTTGGCTGGCCAGCCAGAGTGACCTCGAGCCGAAAACCAAAGGCTGTCAAATGTCGTTCATCGATCACGTGATAATTTATGCGCGGCCGCTCAAAGGCCTGCCGCCGTAGATAAGCGGGGTCTTTTCCGCCCGCCCGTCGTTTGGGCGAACGGACTAATGAAGTTGGTGTGGTTTTAGAAAACAGTGTGTTACCTTTGATGCCTTGACTTTGGTGACTCATATAACACTATTTCAAACTATCATGGTTATTCACTACATTTGTAGTTAGAGGGTTCCGTCGGCAATCAGCTTTTAGGGTTCACATTTATTTACATAAACGAAATTTTAAAGCCTAAGTAAACTATCACACATAGGAAGTCATTAACTACAGAAAAACTTTCAATGAAAATTATTTTGAACAATCTCCGACTACAACTTTTTGACATAAACCGATAAATATTTGAAACACTTAAGTCGTTATAGTACAGAGGTCATTGACCTTTTCGAAAAATGGTCTAAACAAACAATACTCGCCAATTGATTTATTTTAGATAACATTATAGATACGGTACTCTTAATTATGCGTGTCTCGGCACGGTCTTAGCCACTTATGTTTCACTAATGAGGAATTTAAAAATAAAATAAAACCGGACAAGTGCGAGTCAGACTCGCCCACCGAGGGTTCCATACAAACTAGTAAATAAGAGGGGGAAATCATATTTTTTTTTTATTTTCCTTTTTATAACGAAAAATATACATCGTAAAAATATTTAAAAACCTGTTTTAAAAAACTTTTTTTACGAAAACTGAGAAATTTTATTTTTCTTTCTGCAGCAAGATACTATGGATCTGCGTATATGGTTTTAATTTCGACTCGATACCTTCACGCGTTCCCGAGATAAAGGTCTTGACACTCGGACAGACGGACAGACGGACAACAAAGTGATCCTATAAGGGTTCCGTTTTTTACTATTGAGGTACGGAACCCTAAAAACTAGGAGACTAAAAACAAGAAGAATCTTCTTTTCTTTTCTTTTCGTCGCAATCCGACGAATTGAGAAGAAGGAAAAAAGGAGATTTTTCCTTTTGCAAGTCGGTAAAAAAATACTTGTAAACTGAACAAGTTTAAAAGTATTTTGAAACTGCACTGCCTGTGTGCCTGTCAAAGCAATGGAAAATGGTGATGAGATGATTATAAAATATGGCCTATATCATTTAATAGGTCCTTAAAAATCTCTGTAATAAATTTCATAACGATTAGTTCATTCATTTAACCCAGAACACGTAACAAAAAGACAGACAGACATATGTAATTAGAAATTCTGTTCAAATCTAAATCTGAGGACTATGATTATGATTTCTTCTATCATCGCCTGACATCAGGTGAGTTGGCGGTCAAGCGCAAGACTGTCACAAAATGAAAAAAAAAACGTATCAACCTAGAGATAAAATTATAAAGACCATTATTCAGTTATTTTTAAGTAGACCGGATAGCGATAAATGTGTCCTTTCATAATCCGTCAATTGAGTCACTCGACCTTCCTTGTTGTTTGTAGAAATACACTTACATTCTATTCACTTATACAGGGTGTTTGTTTACTATTTGGCTATTTTTTATCAACTCGCCTGATGTTAAGCATCACAGACCATAAATGACGACGTGGACAGGGCAAAAAATGTGTTCAAATCTGCTCAGATATAATTATAATAATTTTGTTTGAGCTCATTTATGTTTTTCATAGTCCAGGAACGCGTAAAATAAAAAAAAACGTAGGTTTAGTGTACCTACCTAAAAGCTATATAAAATCGAGCTTCTAGGTCGCATTGACAAATTAATTCTAATAGACTAAGAGCGGGCCGTATGCTTACCCACTTCACGGGGTAACAAGGTGTGAGCTATCTAGGATAACGCACATTGGTAAGGTTTCTCTAAATGTACAGGGTTGCCTAGGGTAAGCCTGGAGCATTTTGTACAGTTAGCAAAAATGTGACCATTTTTTTTGTCCATCACCTCAGGTAACAAGTATTACATTCGAAAGTGCCTATCTAGAAGTGCCAAAATCAATATGGTTGCATAAGTCTTATCTTGTTACTTGATGACGTGTTTAGTATTATTTCTGGCACCCTAAAGATGCCTAAAGATGCCTGATAAAAAGTCATGAAAGCTCCATGGTTAGGCAACCATATTGATTTTGGCACTTCTCAATAGGCACATTCGAATGTACTACTTGTTACTCGATGGTGGTGAACACCCCGAAAAATTATCACATTTTTGCTTACTTTAAAAAACGCTCCAGGTGTAGTCTAGGAAACCCTGTACATTTAGAGACACTTTACTAATGTTCGTCACCCTAGATAGCTCACATCTTGTTTCCCGATGAAGTGGGTAAACATACGGCCCGCTTTTAGTCTATAAACAACAGCAATTTTATCTGGGATCGTAAAATTTACCTAAAAAACCTAAGAGTATAAACATAGGTAAAAGTTCGAGAATGGATAAAATTTGTATTTAACTTAGTCATGAAATGAAATAAAAAATGATTACACTTACACCGTAGTTGGAATATAATAGGCGAATAATGAATGTATTCAAGTAAAATTTTTTTTCTTAATTGTATGAACTTGTGTAGACGAGGGAAAGGATCTCCTCTTTCCCTCGCGACTGGTTTTTGTTGTTTTTTGGGATGTATTTGTTTGTCAATCCTTCTATAAAAGTTGGATTGTACCTCACTCCAAAGTTAAATATTATACAAAGTTCGCAACAAAAAGGTCTTGTTCAAAAACTGCCTAACCTTCACCTGTCCTTTATGTTCAAAACTTTAGACCATACTAACATCGACGATCATGAAGCTATAATATACATCTTAGTCTTATTACGTTTATCGATGTTAGATAATCCTTTTAAGGAAACTTTTTTGTTTCCGTCAGCCTAGTCGAGAGCCCGTCTGACTTACGATCCGTAGGTCCTGGGTTCGAATCCCACGGCATGCTACTTATTTGTAACGAAGTTATGTACGGTACGAAAGTACGGAAACTAAATATTTTTCTTTTTCAATAGACACTAACGAAATCCCGAAAGTCTTACAACTCGCCTGATCCCCAAATCTTTGTAATACGACAGTTTCTGTGTAGGTATAATAAACAGAAACTTAACGAACCCAACCTAATATTTGTTCGGGCAAATGAAACTTATGGCTAACAAATTTAGGGAATCTAAAACTTGTGTTAAATAAAACATCTGGATTTAAACGTTTGTATGAAACGAATTCGGGAAAGTAAGATTCAAATAAACGTATTTCTAGCTTAGCAAAGCGGACTAGCAACAAGCAGTGGGATTTATTTTTTATAGCACGTAGAACTGGTGGCCGGCTTTATTTTTTATTTTATTTAAACTAAATGCAAACCGTAAATACAAATTATGCTAATGATAACAATTACAAAATTAATTAAGTAAGTCAAATACTTAGAAATGAAATTAAAATAAAAAATAATAATTAAAAAGATAATATACATAGTAAAAATGTCATAATAAAGTTGTATTAATTAAATTATATGACAATGAAATTACATATATATATATTATTATTGTGTTCATGAAAGAGCCAAAAGAACCTTATTTAAAAACGCTTGAGTTTTTGAGATGCTATTGTATCGCCGATGGGGCTGAAAAGTTCTCCAGACCACGCACTGACATACACAGCATAGGACTAATAATCTGGGTGTCTTTATAACACCAATGAATTGGTTTCTTCAAAGTATTAGGATAAGATCAAGAGATCAATGAGTCATACGCAGTAATATAACTTATAAAAAATGAACACATTGAACCTAATTCAATTAAGTAATAGCCCTAAACATCAATACAAATGTCGAAGCTAGAATATACATCTCAGTCTAATTCCGTTTGTTTCCATCAACACAAATCGATGTCTCGCAACTAGTGACCTATGCACCGAGTGTACCCGGAACCGACCAATCCCATCAGGAATTCGTCCGGTGTCCAAATACCTTGTAACCGCGGCTGCGGGAATGCAAACAGACTGACATGCCTGCGTTTGAACGTTAGGTTTGTCTACGTTTAGGTGGGTTGCTTTGTTTTGACTTTGAGTATAGGAGCTGTTGTGACTACGGCGAAGCAAAAGGGAGGGTTATATTTTTTCTTGATGCTGGTATCGTGCGACTTGTATATTTGCCATGAGATTTTTATTTATTATTCTACCATATTTAGGGTTCCGTAGCAACTACGAGAAACCCTTATAATTTCGCAATGTCTTTCTATCTCTATATCGGTACGTCACAGCCATTTCAAACAGTGTCAATAGAAAAAGTGTCGAATAAGGGTGTATATAATTTTTATTTTCTCAGATATAATGTGTGTGAGGCCCGCCAAA
This sequence comes from Lycia hirtaria, assembly GCA_947563715.1. NCBI lineage: Eukaryota > Metazoa > Arthropoda > Insecta > Lepidoptera > Geometridae > Lycia > Lycia hirtaria. Next base: position 1,859,700 of record OX387377.1, on the reverse strand, counting down.
GATGAATAAATTGTGTTCCCCTGCATTTGTAAACTATTAGACCTAGAAATTAATCAAGATTAATCCTAATAGTAGTTCTTATTTAATATTTTCAATGTAAATTATTTTGAACATTCTGTGATAACAACTTTTTAAAATGTATCGATAAATAAGTAAAACACGTGAGTCGTTATATTACAGAGGTCATTGACCTATTTTCAAAGTAGTCTAAATAAACAATACTCGCCAAGTAGTTTTCTTTTAGATTACAGCATTAGCTATATGCGTTTATGTGTGCTTTATACGGTCTTGGCTACTTATTTGTATTGGATTCACGTGGTTAATGTTACGTATGTAATTTACCAGCGTCAAGTGTTGAGAATTCTTCGAGTTCCATAAATAATACAAATCAAATAAATTTTAGTCACAAAGTAAGTCAAGTAAATAAGTCATTTTCAAGCTAGTCATCCGTCAGTAAATTAGTGGCGATTATTCCAAAAATAATTGTAGCCAGCTCAATGTTTAAGATAATACAATACTAAGTATATAAATACATTATATTCAAAAATCAATAAATAATAAGTAAATAAAATTAATTACTTAAAATTAGTTTATATTCAATATTAATATTTCTTGTAAAAATATAATGAGGACACGAATAAAAATATTATTTTTCAGAATTCTAAATTTCATTCCATTCAAAAAATCGCAATAAGTACATATAAATAGATTATTATTATTTACATTAACATTAGTTAAGAATTAGACTTTATTTTATTATATTATGTTAATATATTTAGTATGTGTAGGTATTTTATATATTGTTTTCATATTGTTTTTACCCACATTATATTGTTCAATCAAAATTATAAATAGATAAAAGAAAATATACATATACCACAAATTTCACTCGCGCAAAGCAAATACTAAAATGAAATTCAGTGAAGAACGTGCCTACGAAGTGTATACATAGAATAAATTTGACAAAACCTTACATTATACACCGCAATTAATTGAAGACGCCTCGGGCAAAGCGGGGCACTGGCAGGCAAAGCGAGGCAGGCCGGGCAAAGACGGCAAAGGGGCAGAGAGGGCAAAGAAGGCATTTGGGTTAACGAGTCGCGTGGTCCATCCTTGTTAGAGATTGACAATAGATTTTCCGGCTTTACTTACATTTCAATTTCTTAGCTTACTTTCGTGATTTATACAGGATTACATTGAAATAATGTTAATGTTAAGCAACGCTACGTATAGGAAATGTTAGTTATCAATACGAAACCACGGTTTTAGTAAATCAAGTCAGTAAATAGTTTGTTGACCTAGTGATCTATCTAAATCCTTATATTGTTTATTGTTTATTTTACATTGCATTACAATTACATACATAGCATAGGTACATACATAATCACCCTAATAGGGTATAGCAATCTAGTGCGGAGCGGAACGGTTTATTCTATTATGTGTTTGTCTTTAAAAAACTCTTCTATCGTATAATAGCCTTTTTTAATTAATATATTTTTTAGGGTTTGAGAAAAATTCTGTATATTTTCTATTTCTTTGAGCTGCGTTGGTAAATTATTATATATTTTGATAGCCATAGAATGAGGGCCGGAGCTGTGTAAATATAGTTTGGAAGATGGCAATATCAAATTATGTTTATAGTTCGATCTCATTAGGCAATCTCTTTTATAAGCTAATTTTGGGAAAAATTGAGGGTGTTTTTTTATGAATATGCAGTTTTCGAAGATGTATAGAGAAATTAATGTCAGAATTTTGAATACGAGTATGTTACGGGCAATGCAATCAATCAATCAATCAATCATTTTTATTGGCCTTATAACAATGTCAGTTACACTGGGCAAGTCAAATTTACATAAGTATGTTCCAAATTACCAAATACAAATACTATATTAAAATTTCAGAATAATTAACTGTCTAAGTTAACAAATATCTTTTCATTTCACTTCAATTAAAATTTACTGTTAATTTCAATTAACTGTCTTTCAAATATTTTTAAACATAGCATAACCTATAATATTAATATTATATTTTTAAACAATAATTCAAACATTACGGCACATATTTTCAATTAAAAGGTTTTTAGTTTTATGTCAGAAAAGCTAAATATGTCAAAACACATACATAATGAAGTTAAAAATAAACTAAACAGTTACAGAAAAGGGCAGACGACTAATAGTAATGCATAGAAGAATAAGTAAACTTAGACTTACCCGTGTTCACCTAGCTTTTGTAATACTTGTTTAATTTTTTTTTTATTATATTATATTAGTTTACTTATTTTTCTAGCATTACCCGTAAATCCCCTACTATGTATATTGAATGTATTGTGAATCTGAACTATGAATACATTTTATATTATTATAGATGTATTACAAAAATCCGTAACACGATATAGCTTTCAGTCGACTTATCAAGTATCTACTATATTAAGAGAAAAATAAAATACCCGACTGCAAAAAAAGAGTTTTTTACAGTTAACTACGATTTCGTTACGCTTGATGCGTTGTTGATTGTCCGATTTTTGTGAGAAAGTATGCATAAAATCACTGTAAAAGATTATACTTAAGTATGTATAATCTTTTACAGTGATTTTATGCATACGCATTGTTTTGAATATTCTAGTAAAATTACTTGTTTATTACGAGAAAGGTTTCAAAAATAAATATGAGAGATGTATTATTACTAATAGAAAAAATATAGCCTATGACACTCAGGCAGTTAAGACGAATCTAACGACACCTCTTAAAGAAACATACATACATACATACCCACATATATACAAATATACATACACTCGAAAAACATTACTCTCCTCTTACGCAGTCGAGTAAAATCCGAAACTGAAATCAAACCATCAACTTGATGAAAAAGACATTGTGGTACAGGAGCGGCGTTTTTAGGGTTCCGTATCTCAAAAGGAAAAAACGGAACCCATAGAGGATCACTTGGTGTCCGTCTGTCCGGGTGTCAATCAATCAATCAATCAATAACATTTTATTCACACCACATAAAGTAATAAGACAATAAACACATAAGAAAATGGCACAAAAGGCGGTCTTATCGCTAAAAGCGATCTCTTCCAGACAACCTTGGGATGTGATAGAAAAATATATGTAAAGGTGGGCGGTGGTGCTAATTCAGGAGTAAATACTCGTAGACTAATTAAGTTACTAAAAAAAAGAAAACTGTCTCAAGGCCTGTCTATATGCAAGGAAGGAGGGTCCAAATTTTAAAGTGCTTTAACCGTACCATGTGGTGTATCATATGAAAGAGCTTCATTAGCGCAAGCTAAAACAGTTTTTTAATATTTTTATGATGTACAATTTTCGGTTTATGAAGGAAAATATAAAAAAATATATAATTTCCCCCTTTTATCTATTAATACAGATCGCATCTGTCTCTCTCTTTTGAGGTTATCAGCTGGCACTAGTGGATACTAAATTGTTGCATATCTATATTTGTTAAGACATGATAACCTTTGACCTTTCAATCTGAGATATAAATTAGGGTTAAATGTTATGTTATATTTGCTTACGTCTACATAATTCACTGAACCCATTGCCCGATCAAGAAGAATGTTAAATCACACAAAAAATATGTTTTTTACATCACATTACAAATCTTGGAAATGCTCGGCATTTGTCCACTATAATATGCATGCATTATACATACAAACCTTCCTCTTGAATCACTATCTATTGATAAAAACCGCATTACCGCCTACCGGTCCCAGCGGAAGACAAGCGCTGGTTGTTTACAACTAGCATTATGCTGAGCTGGAGCCAGATTGTGTCAAAAACATTTTATCAATTTTGTGTATGATTTTTATTCTCCGTTGCATGTTTTTTGTTACAATAAATTTCTGTCTATGTCTGACTATGTCTATGCATTAAAATCTGTTGCGTAGTTTTTAAAGACTTAGTTATTAAAGTTAAATAAAAAAGGTTATTTTATGCTTTTCAGTTTTTTCGGAGGTAATTTTTTTTTTGTAAAAAGTTTTTATATACTAGGTATACTGTACAGACCCCATTACAGGATAAATAGGGATTCAGAAAACTATCTATTTCTCATTTAAATGCTCAAATTCCGATGGACACAGGATTGGAATCCTGTAGAATTTTTTCCTGAAGATTAAAATCTTGGAAATTTCAAGTGTACAATGAATATATATCTTTTTGTTCATCGTGCTTCATCCTAAGCCACACCGTCATCGCATACCAGCAGGCGAGTTGGTGGTCAAGCAGAAGTAGTCCCGTAGGACTAACAAGAAAATGACTTTCCACTAAAACAAACTTTGACAACAAAAACCAGTATCTAATCTCAACAATTCCCATTAAAATGTCGTTTTTTGAGCTCCGCGCTTTAAAACTTACTTAACAAAATTAAATACGTAATTAGGTGTCGATACCATTACTTTTTTCTGGGATATGATTACGCACGTCTTCTTGCATTTGTCAAGTATTTATAGTTTTCACGGTAAATATGCATCAAAATATTGTCTACAATTGAAAATACATGTTTATGCACATCATTCCACTTTCACTCACTCGTAAAAGACACCACAATGATAGATCATTATATCTAAAAAACTGAAACAACCGGCTTCAAAATATGCAATTTCGTTCACTTGGACGACATATATTTTTCCACTTATTTTTTTTAACCAAAGTACTGAACCGATTTTGATAGATTTATAAGGGACTACCTCTGAGTTTTTATTACCTACCAAACAAAAAGAATCATCAAAATCAATTCATAATTGGCGAAGTAAACACGTAATACATACAAATAAAAGCAGTGAAATTGAGAACCCCATCATTTTTGGAAGTCGGCTAAAATTAAGAAAAAATGGCGGTAATACGAGTACCTTTTGCATTCGTTTTCGCCGAAAACCCTACATATACGTCTTCTATGATGATTCTTTGGTCTCATAAAACGTAGGAACTGTCATTAAGGCGAGGATTCCGCAGAATTAGGTATTTTATGCTACCTTAGCCCTCACTTCTTGAACGCGATGTTTTCATGTACTTACGTAGCACGACGACGCTGCCGCGCCGCGCGGTACGTCTGCTCGCAAAGAAAATTATTTTAAAATAAATTACTATAAAATAGTGCACTAAACGTATCAAAAATGTATACTAGTAGAACGCTACAAAATGTAATAGTTACTTAACATAGTAACTTTGGTGTTGGTGGCTTTAAACAAATTGGAGATCAATTTTAAAAAATAAATAAAATGGTATATTTTTCAAAAAATAAAGCTATCGAGACTTTTCTCAGCAATCGTTTTTTTTTTATTAAGAAAACCCTAGCCAACAGACCAACATTTTACATACTAAAAATTTGACCCTGAACTAATAGTACAAGTATTTTTTTGTAAATTTTCAAAAAACTTGTTTTTGCTGCTTTTTCGGGTAAGCATGGCCTTAAAATTAAACCTCATCGTTTGAAATTTAAGTGTAATTTTCAATGTACATTTAAGCACGTTACGTTTCAATACACATAGAAAATAAGGCCCCTGTAATGAGCGTACAGAAACATGACAACCGCAAACCATTATCATAATTATTTCCATTTTAATTCTTTTGTTGATAAATTAGGTGGAAGAGAACTGTTGCTGAATAGATAATGTTCTCGAGTGACCTTCAATATTGAACTTGATATTTATTTTTAACTGACTTCCAAAAAGGAGGAGGTTCTCAATTCGTCGGAATCATTTTTTTATGTATGTTCCCTTTTTACTCGAAGACACCTGGACCGATTTGTTTTTTTTTAAATTGTTTTAAAGGGTAGGTATTAGTTCCCAGGTAATAGTAATTTGCGATGATACTTATGGCTAACAAACGTATGGAATCACAAACCCCTATTTAGAATCCGATAGTCTATTTTTTATTTTTTGGGCAAGTTCCTTTATTAACTACAACACAACACTATACAGACTCAACTACTACACAGCATATCGATTACCCCAGACCGATAAAGGTCTAAAGATAATCCAAATGTTCAAACCCACCACCAGTCGGCAGCGTACCCAGCATGCTGGCCGCATTGCCACGTTGAACGGCAATGCTTATGCGTTGGGCCATATACGCGCCAGCATTAAATTAGAAAAAATTAAATGGATTCTGCCAAATAAGATTCATCGAAAACACTTCGGTTAATATATAGGTTACCTTTCTACCCTTTTCTAGGCTAAGAATCTTTTACCTTAGAAGCATCTGAAGTTTTTATATCATGAGTTTTTTTTATTGTAGATTACATATATTTAAAAAAAACGCTACGTTCAATAGATAAAGTATATTTATGGTGTTTCACACCATGTCCACTACTTATTTATAAAATGCATGGACGTCTGCTACATTTCTAATAGCGGTTATCGTCATATTTAATTATGTACGTGAGTACATCATTAGTAAGCTGGCGTAAAACAATGCATTAAATTATCACGTAGGTAGCAATTAATTCATTAGAATTTATCTTTACGTGACACCAACTTGACGCAATGTCTTGACCGAAACAACGGATTGAAGCTAAACATTTCGTACAGCTGAGTAGTGGACAATGTTTATGGCTACTGCCATTGGTAGATTATATTAAACCTATCCTACAATCAATTTAATCGGAGAAAAACAAAGAACTTTACATCAATTGAACATTTGAGAAACAAACAAAAAACATTCCGAATTGCGTCAACGCAACGACAACGCCAAGGTAACAAAATTATGGTGCAAAGTTTCGATTCTTTGAGAAATCTCATCTGAATTACCCCTCGGGGATGTAATACCTCAATGGCCGACTGATGAAAGAAAAGAAAAGGAAAATGCAAATAATACTTCAATTCTCTTTTGTACTGTAACGATGATGATGATGATGGTGAAATTTCTAGAAGGAAATGCTCCACGACTATTTAAATAAAGAATCTCGTCAACATTCTAGAAAGTTCGAAACAAATGATAAAAACAAAAGACGAGCGAAAAGACGATCGGAATTGAACATTCTGGAACGAAACAAATGACGAACGAAATGACTATCGAAATAAAAGCTTCTAGAAGGTTCTGCGGGATATATAAGGAGCTTCAGTCGCGGACAGAGGGCAGTTCAGATACGAGTAGCATACAGGAAAGAAGAAAAGTTACAAGTGAAAGTGAAGTGTTGAAGTGAACAGTATAGTGAAGAGACGTCATAGTAGTAGTGTGTTGGCCGGAACACATACTCTGTGTGTTTGTAGCGCGTCGATTCCGTAACTATTGTCGGTGTTTGTGTTATAGACTGTGAGTGCTCTGTGGAAGGCACCACGTGTCAACGAATTATACGGGCTTGAATAACATCGTTGTTTCCTTCCAATCCCTATACCCACTTCCCGTAACATTTGGTGTCAGAAGTGGGATTGGAAGGAAGGATGCCAATCATGCCTAGAGATGGCCCAAACACCCGCTCAAGGGGAGCCGCTCAGCAACAAAGCGGCGGAGACCAGGAAGCCGCTAGTACGGGAAATCCTCGGACTTCCGGCGGTGACACTGTGAGTGCTCCAGTTCCTCCAATGAACCCTCATGAAGGAACCTCTGCCAGTGCTACTGTGAGTGCTCCAGTTTCTCCAGTGGACCTTGGTGCACTACTACAACAAATGCGCGCTATGCAGGAGGAGCAGGCACGCCGCCAAGAGGAACAGCTGCGTGCCTTGCAGGAGGAGCAGGCACGTCGCCAAGAGGAGCAGCTGCGTGCCTTGCAGGAGGAGCAGGCACGCCGCCAAGAGGAACAGCTGCGTGCCTTGCAGGAGGAGCAGGCACGCTGTGAAGAGGAACGCCAGCACCACCAGGAGGTACAGCTGCGTGCCTTGCAGGAGGAACAGGTACGCCGTGAGGAGGAACGCCAGCGTCGTGAGGAGGATCGCCAAAGTGCCATGCAAGAGCGTATTCTGACGGCTATCTCTGAGGGGGCAGTAAAAGTCACAGAAATACAGAAGACTGTAGAGATGCACGAAGATCGTCTAAACGAGTACCAGGCCCGTTTCGAATCAGCGGAAGGACGTCTCCAAAGACTCGAAGTAAGCGGAACCAGCGGTCCAGCAACTGCAGTCACAGCTACTTTGGGTGGCAGTTTCAAAATTCCCACATTTGACGGGACCTCTTCATGGGCTGCATATAAGCGACAGCTTTCGGCTGTTGTCGAACTAAACAACTGGAGCGAGGAAAAAGCAAAGACAGCTCTCACTTTGGCATTGCGTGAACAAGCCACGTCGGTACTGGAGGCCGTAGAACCTAATGCCTCGTACCAGGAGTTGGTGGATGCTTTGGAGTCCCGATATGGCGACTCGCATCTGGAACATGCCTACCGGGCTCAGCTTCGTGATAGATCCCAGAAAGCCAACGAAAACCTGCAACAGTGGTCACTAGAAGTGGAGAAGCTCGTAAGGAAGGCATATCAATCTTCACCAGCGAACCTAGTCGACAGTATGCTGTTGCAGACGTTTGTCGATGGAATCAACGACAAAGAAGTGAGGGCAACAGTACGCTTGGCGCACCATGAAAACATCAAAGAAGCGGTGGCACACGCTCTTGAGGTGGAGGCGGTACGTCGGGATTCCAAGAGCGGCTCTGTGCGTAAAGTTGTTTCAACAGAAGAGCGGGAAATACCACGGCGGACCTTTGCTCCGCGTTGTTACCAGTGTGGAGAGCGTGGGCATTTGAGATATGGTTGCCCCAATAGTAGCTCGGTAAGGCGAACCGATGCTGGAACACAAGCGTCGGAGAATTCGGAAAACTAAAGCAGGCCAGAGCTACGGGGTGGGCGCTGGCCGGTAATCAGGGAACCCCAAATTTTATGATCTATCAAAGCTCAGACGGAAACAGCTTAACCGTCGATGGAAGAATAAATGGAACTGCATGCCAACTGACTTTGGACACAGGAGCTTCGCGTACGGTAGTGGGGGTACAGATGACACGGAATAGTAGAAAATTATATTCCTGCAGAGAGACTGTGCAGTTGAAAACGGCTACCGGCCAGCGCATACCTGTAAGAGGGGAGCAGAAGGTGGCAATTAAGGTTGGTGACAAGCTTTACTGGCATTGGGCGGTGATAGCTGAAATTGTGGATGACTGCATCATCGGCTTAGATTTTCTGAAAGAACATCAGTGCAAACTTGATATTGAATCCGGAATCCTTAAGTGTGGATCGATTGAGGTTCCAATGAAGGGAGCCAGGGGAGGTAAAGTCTACTGCCTTAAGGACACTAAGCTACCACCACGAACTCAGACTTTGGTACCGATAAAGTTAGCCGAAAATGTAAGCACTGATCGACAACATTGCTTAGTTGTAGAGAGAGTCAAAGGAGAAAACGCATGGTTACCGGCTAGAACGGTTGTTGGAACGACAAAAAAAATGGCGGTACCGGTCTTGAATTTGAGTGATAATCCTCAAATACTGAAGAAGGGGTGTCTGATCGGTGAGAGCGAAGAAATAGTCTGGCTTCGAAACTGCGTCGAAGTGAAGAAAACTCACTCGAATGCGGTTGATTTTAGTAACGTCCTAGATAACTGCAAGGGGGATTTAAGCACAGTGGAGCTGACAAAAGCGAAAAATTTACTGCGACATTTCGGTGACATTTTCTCCAGAGGGGACGCGGACATTGGAAGAACAGGGCTATTTCGACATCGGATCAATACCGGGAACGAGCAACCAATCCGCCAACGGCCTCGGCGGATTCCGTTCGCTAGAGAAAAGGAAGTTGAGGACATGTTAAAAGAGATGGAAGGTAATGGAGTCATTGAACCATCTTCTAGCCCTTGGTGTTCTCCAGTTGTCCTAGTTAAGAAGAAAGACGGGTCAACCAGGTTCTGCGTCGATTATCGGCGATTAAATAATGTGACAAAGAAAGATAGCTATCCACTACCAAGGATAGACGACACGCTGGACACTTTAAATGACATGAGATGGTTCTCTACGCTTGATCTCAAAAGTGGCTACTGGCAGGTGGAAATGGATACCAGTGACAAGGAAAAGACGGCATTCTCCACAGGGAAAGGACTTTGGCAGTTCAAGGTGATGCCATTTGGATTATGTAATGCTCCGGCCACTTTTGAGAGATTAATGGAGCGTATACTAGCCGGTCTGTTAGGGGAAGCTTGTCTGGTGTACCTCGATGACATAATAATAGTCGGACGGAACTTCGACGACCATCTAAAGAAGTTGGAGAGCGTGTTCAACAAAATAAGAGGAGCAGGCTTGAAATTAAACTTAAAGAAGTGCTCTTTCTTCAAACGCCAAGTTGAATATCTGGGGCATGTTATATCTGAAGAGGGCGTGGAAACTGATCCAGCAAAGATTTCCGCAGTGAAAGATTGGCCTACTCCAACCGATAAAACTCAAGTAAGAGCATTTATGGGACTATGCTCGTATTATCGTCGTTTCGTAAAGAATTTTTCCGATATTGCCAAACCACTGCATAGACTCACAGAAGAAAAACGGCCATTTGTTTGGGACCAAGAATGTGAGGCAGCTTTTAATGAACTGAAAGGGCGGCTATGTGAAACTCCAATTCTCGGATATCCTGATGCGAATGGTGATTTTATAGTTGACACTGATGCGAGCAATGTAGGCATCGGAGGAACATTGTCACAGAAGACACAGGACGGGGAAGTGGTCATAGCCTACTTCAGTAAATCGTTGTCCAAACCTGAAAGAAACTATTGTGTGACGAGAAGAGAACTACTAGCTGTAGTAAAAACGTTACAACACTTCAAGAAGTATTTGCTGGGGCGGAAGTTTCACGTCAGAACAGACCACGCGGCGTTGAAGTGGTTACTGCAGTTCAAGAATCCGGAAGGCCAGGTTGCACGTTGGATTGAGCAACTACAAGAATTCGATTTTGAGGTAGAGCATCGAAGTGGAAGTTCCCATAGAAACGCTGATGCTTTGTCAAGACGGCCCTGTTCTGAGAGTTGTAAGCATTGTGGAAGACAGGAAGCAAGAGATGAAGTTACAGTCCGACTGATTAGAACAGATGCCCTTGATGATGACTTTAGCAACGATGCTATGCGTAGAGCTCAAAATGAGGATGAAAATTTGAAACCAATTCTAGATTGGATGACAAGTGGAACTCCTCGTCCCGGGTGGAGTGAGATATCTGGTATGAGCGCAATCACTAAAAGTTATTGGGCACAGTGGAATAGTTTGGTCCTCTGTGATGGAGTTTTGCATAGGAGATGGGAAAATGTGTCTGGAAACGACACCCATCTACAAACTATTGTACCGAAAGCAAAAATTTCGGAAGTACTAAGAGTTTACCATGACGGAACATCGGGTGGGCATCTCGGAGTAAAAAGGACACTTATGAAAATACGGCAACGTTATTATTGGTTACATTGCAAGGAAGATATCGAGGACTGGTGCAGGAAATGTGAACGATGTTCTTCGGTTAACGGACCACATACACGGAGTCGAGGGGCGTTACGGTTGTATAACGTCGGAGTTCCTTGGGAACGAATAGCGATAGATGTTGCCGGTCCATTTCCCTTGTCTAATAATGGAAATCGTTATATTCTCGTGGTTATGGATTATTTCACGAAATGGCCTGAAGCGTTTGCGTTACCTAATCAGGAAGCTGTCACTGTAGCGAGGAAATTGGTGAACGAGGTCTTCTGTCGATTTGGGTTGCCACTTGAAATTCATAGTGACCAGGGAAGAAATTTCGAATCGCATGTGTTCCAGGAAATCTGTAAGTTAATGGGGATACATAAAACGCGAACAACACCATATCACCCACAATCCGACGGAATGGTGGAGCGATTTAATCGAACTTTGGAGCAGCATCTGGCAAAAGTGGTTGATTCACATCAGAGAAATTGGGACGAGTATATTCCTCTGTTCCTTTTGTCATATAGAACGGCCGTTCATGAAAGTACTTGTACTACGCCAGCTCGAGCGAACTTTGGCAGAGAGCTTCGACTTCCAGCAACGCTTTTGGCAGGGTGTCCTCCGGATGCACCAAGATGTGTCACAGAATATGCAGATGAACTAAGAAAGCGTATGGAAGACGTACATCAACACATGAGGGAAGCCAATTTGCATGCCAGCGATCGGATGAAAACGCGATATGACAGAAATGTTAACTCAAGAGGATTTGAAGAAGGTTCTTTAGTTTGGCTACACAACCCTGTGCGAAAGCTAGGTAAATCACCGAAGTTACAGCCAAGCTGGGAGGGACCGTATCAAGTTATTACAAAGCTCAACGACGTAACTTACAGAATTCGGAAAACGTCACGAAGTCCTGCGAAAGTTGTGCATGTGGATAGGTTAGCACAATACTACGGCTCTAATGATGCTCGAGACGAGCATGTCTAAGGAGGGGGTAGTGTAACGATGATGATGATGATGGTGAAATTTCTAGAAGGAAATGCTCCACGACTATTTAAATAAAGAATCTCGTCAACATTCTAGAAAGTTCGAAACAAATGATAAAAACAAAAGACGAGCGAAAAGACGATCGGAATTGAACATTCTGGAACGAAACAAATGACGAACGAAATGACTATCGAAATAAAAGCTTCTAGAAGGTTCTGCGGGATATATAAGGAGCTTCAGTCGCGGACAGAGGGCAGTTCAGATACGAGTAGCATACAGGAAAGAAGAAAAGTTACAAGTGAAAGTGAAGTGTTGAAGTGAACAGTATAGTGAAGAGACGTCATAGTAGTAGTGTGTTGGCCGGAACACATACTCTGTGTGTTTGTAGCGCGTCGATTCCGTAACTATTGTCGGTGTTTGTGTTATAGACTGTGAGTGCTCTGTGGAAGGCACCACGTGTCAACGAATTATACGGGCTTGAATAACATCGTTGTTTCCTTCCAATCCCTATACCCACTTCCCGTAACAGTACTATAAGTGGGACCCTTGAGCAATGTGGCTTCAAAGGTGACATTGGCACAGATTTACATTGGCATGAGGTAATGGTGAAAAAAACCACAGACCTGAGATGTCTCTAGTGTCAAATTATCTGACGTGCGTAGAGTTTTGGCGGGAACTTTAAGAACAAAGCATGTAAATGATGCATACTTTGTTTTGTGCTATTTATAATTTGGTTTAAAATGGTGTTACTCTATTCAATATGTGTAATAGTATAAGTATATTTTTTATGTTAGGTAGATCTACGATTGATCACCAACTTCTCCAGGTTTTCAGCTATTTTGTACCAGATTTCATAACATTATGTTCAGCCGGATGTGTTTGAAAAGGTAACAAATAGACAGAGATAGAGTTACTTAGGTGATTTTGGTTTTATAATGTTAGTTAGGATTCTATGTAGTAATGTTGGAAAGTTAAATATTAACTTCACTACTTAACTCTTTGTTATTTTCTTTTACAATAGTAAATAAATACTATTTCACTTGAACACGCGTGTAAGTAATTAAATATTTAATGAATAAATCACCGCTATTTTACAGACTTCAAAAAGATGGAGGCTAGCTGTATTTTTTCTTTCGTGTATGTTACCGCCTAACGCTGTCATTTGTAAACTGATACTTGTTAACATTATGCATATTGTATCGTAGACCGGACCGGAAAATTGTTGAAACTGATTTCAAAAATTCTTATTTTTTTGTTTGAAAGGGTATATATTATTTATTTATTGACCATTTTTAATGATTGATCTAGAATCTAGAAACACTTGCACGCTTTGACAGCGAAAATAGAGGACCAAATGTTAATATTACTATCTTAAGACCACATGTTTGTATACCTATTTTGCAAGAAATAAATGAATTATGAATTATATATTTTCAGATACGTCCCAAAGAAATTTTATCAAAATCGGTTCAGAAGTTTGATTTTAAAACAAAATTGCGGATTTTGTTTTTTCTGTTTCTTTTTTTCTGTGTATTCTGTTTTTTTTTTCAGTTTTCTAATCAATATTTATTACAAATATACAATTGGATAATAAAAACAAATTTTGAATTGTTTTCAAGGCATGCGCAAGCGAGACGGACGATTTACGAACTATACATTAAGTTTTAGAAGTATTACAAAATAACGACAAACTAAATGTTTTTGCAGCCTAAAAAACTATTGCTATGAATGACTAAGGTCAACATTTGTTACGGCAATAACGAAGAATCTAGAAACCTACTTAGATTTATTTTTTTGTTAAATATTTACAATTTACTCCATCTTTCGAAGGTATCATTAATTATGCGTCAGGGTTTAAAAACTTTTTATTTCTTTCTTTACGCTTTAAGATTTTATATTCTCGAATATTTAATGAGTTGAGTTGTTTAATGAGTTGTGTTTAATTTTCTTATTACACTTGCAAGATTTTATATAAGTATTTATTTTCCACTCTTAATTAAAATATTAATAATAAAGGAGACAAAAAATTGAGTTACACAGCAAATAGTTTCAACGTGTTTGTTTGCTTAGAGTCTGCAAAGACTTAGTCATTCTGCGAACTGTACATCTCGTGAGCACTCCACTAATTACAACAAGCACACGTTATATTAAGATAGTTCAATGTATGCTCACTAGGTGGCGTGTACACGTCGGACTTATATCAAGCCACCTAATAGAACAGAAAATCATTCACTTGTCAGCTTCACACGTCATCAATTACTCTACTAATAATAATATATCAGAATAAATAATCCCACCAAAAACATTTCATGTAAAATTCATCAACGTCATTTCGTTGCGCCGAATGCTAATTTTCGACACATGCACGTAAGACTCGTTAGCTCAATAGGTTAGAGCACCGATATAAATTTTAATTTATCAATCGGAGGGCGGAGGTTCAAATCCTTCACGAGTCAGTCTTTTGCTATTTTTTTATTTTTATTTTTTACTTCTACCAGCACTCCCGGAGTGCAACCCGTTGTTTTTTTCTGATTTTCATATAAGGATAAGATTTATATGAAAGAACACCTTCATCATCATCATCACCGTTTCTCATCACTAACTCAGTAACCGCGGGGCACAGCTAGTATAATGATATTATTTATCCAAACCCTTTTATGAAATTAATAACAATAACCAGCACAATAGACCATTGATCTTCAGTATAAATTGGTTTGTTTATAAACTAAGGACTTATGAATTCAGTTTGTTTGTTTGTCGAACTATTACATGAGTTTCGCGTAATTTTTTACCCGACTCCGTAAGAAGGAGGGTTGTTTTTCGAGTTTGTGTGTATGTATGTATGTTTCTGTATGACAGCCTACAACCTAAACGGCTTGACCGGTTTTGATGTGCGAGGTGTCATTAGATTCGACTTCACTTCTTGATTGTCATAGGCTATAATTTTTGTAATAATAATAATACATATCCTGGATTTTTATTTGTATTCTTCATTTTTACTAGCTTTTATTTATTTTTTAACTTGCCCTGTTAGTATGCTTGGGACAAATTTTGCGAGTTAAATTAGAACCACTCCTGTCGTTAGATTAGGTTGAAATTTGGTTTACTTACGTAACTTCGGTGACAATGCAATAATATGGTACCATGAAGCTGGTCTCAAGATGGCGTCGGAAGGTGGCTATCGGAACTCCTAAACTAAACGAGATAAAACCGTCGAGTTTGGACTCGTTTGAATAGTGTTGACAATCACTCTTTTTTAGTCTAGTAAATAAAATATTAATAAAAAAATATATTTAAAAACAAGCTTTTAAATGAATGCTCTAAAAGGAAGAAAATAAATGCAATCAAACCCACCATTTTATTAAATTATAAAATTTATATTGATATAAATAAAAGCTTGTCGCGAGAACACAAACATATATTATTATTATTTTCAATAGAACAAACTAGCTTTAATTCTAAGCAAATGATAAGAACGCGTCTAGGTCTTTTGTTGGAATTAAATATTACTTAGTAGATAGGTACGATGTTGTTTGAAATCTCGCGACAGGCTTTTATTTATATCAATATAAATTTTATAATTTAATAAAATGGTGGGTTTGATTGCATTCAAAATTTATTTTCTTCCTTTTAGAGCATTTAAATAAAAGCTTGTTTTTAAATAATTTTTTAATTAATATTTTATTAAATTTCATTCTATACCAGTATAGTCCCGCAGTTTCACTTACGTAATAATAAAAATGGTGAGTATGATGCTGAATCCAAGTCTTCAGTTATCTTGATGCCAAATTTTATAAAAATATGTTCAGCCCTTTACTTTAGAAAAGTTTACAGACAGAGAGACAGTTGTTTTACGCTTTTATATTATTAGATAGGATAATCGATTTTTTTATGTTTTTTTTTATTGCAATTAATTTTAAATGTATATTTAATATATCTAATTAAAATAAATTTTGTAAATTTCTTTTAAAGTCTATATTTCGTCTTGTTCTGCTATTAATGCTCAAACAATGAATATTCCATATAAATATTCTATGCAAAGATGTGTCTTTCTTAGATATGATTTATAGGTAGAAAACGTAGTCGAGTCAGATCATAAATTGATTTTCAATGACAGGAAAGTTATTGTCTTGTCTTTCAACCTATCGATGTAACGCCATTGTGTGTCAGACTTTTCTTTTCTTACTTTAAGCTTAAGTTGGTAGCTAGTGGTAAAAGAGAATAGAAACTAGATTTGGAATGAGCCAAAAAAAACGAGAATTTTTGTATTCTATTTTTTAATTTTCTTCTTTCTAACTCATTAAATAACCTAAATATATTTATTTATTATTTATATTTAAATTTTCTATAAGTCTAACAAAATATTAATTTCCATATTTGCAAATCTCTTAAGAATAAAACACGTTATTTCTTTAAAATTTTCTTCTGATATAATGTTCAAATTCAAGGCTAAGCATATATCTTCTAAATCGACGTGCTTCATCCTCGGCCATACTATCGCTTCCCGTCAGGCGAGTTGGTGGTTGAACGTAGATCTAATTTGTATAAAAAATATCTCACAAAAAAATGTATGCCATTCATTTTAAATTTTGCATAAAAAATAACATTTTAACACAGGAAAAATAGACCGGCGTTTTTGACATGCAAGCAAATACTTAATTTGATTTACGGCGATGTTAAAGCTGATTTTGTTTGATGAAAGAAACGAAGATTATATCAGATTAACGCGAGAGCACGTAAATTACATTCATAATTTACTGAAAAACAATTTTCAGCGTTCAATACCTTAAATTATTATATGTATTATTAATAGCATATTATGCGATTGTGAATATATTTTAATTAGGTTGAAATGTCATAAAACGTAGGTATTTATATACTTAGGTAAATATTTAACACTCTACCTTGAGTAGGTTATTCTTCTGACGTCACAGTTATAAATACAAAGTGCATCAAATTACCTTTTTTAAATCTCATTTTTAGTCTTCTTATTATGAATGACACTGGAATAACCAGTACAGATGATAATTTTATGTTTATTAGAAGGTTACGCAAAGAAAAATACATAACAAACAGCTTTGTGTACAAACACAGGCAAACGCAATTTTTTGTCCTTACTTTTACTTGACCGGTAATTCATTGTTATCCAGTAATCAGCAAACGCTAAACAATATCAATTACCATTGCCAATTTACGTAACAAAAAAAAAGTAAAAAAATCTCTACCAACCTTTTTGCCGCGTAAAATCCAGGCACAGTCCACAGAGTAAAATAAAAGAAACAAAAAAAGCACAGATGTTTTTTCAAATTCGTAATTGGAACACTCGCGACGAGATGCCGCTGCTCAGGGCTGCCACACGAGTGCGCACCGCGAGCCCGACGCGAGACGACTGACTGAACCGAACACGGGTTCTACACAGACACAATTTTGCTATAACTTCGCGCGGGTTATTAAAACAATGAATCGTTTGTTTATATCTCATTAACACAAAGGTTCGAGCTTACCTTTGCAGCCTTTGCAGTTAATACTTCCATTTGGACGATTTAGGAGCGAAAATTACAAGAAAGCTAGTTAAACGCGGAGGTGTTTTCGTCCGAGCGTGAACGCAGCCTCGCCAAGGTCAGATGGGATGATAGCTTTTTTATGCATTTAATTGGTTTTATCTATTGCTATTCATTCCGGTTTGTTTGCGATACACAAAAACAATGCGTGGGTGAATATTCTCTGATAGTCAATGCTTCATGTTCGTAGCGTCTAAAATGTTAGCAACAAGTTTGTTGTAAATAATTCAATATTATGAAGGCACAGAATTCACGAAAGCACCATAGCCCATCAGAGAGTAGAATTTACATATGCCAATTAAAGATCGGAACGCGGCGGTGATGGAGGCCCTGGGCCTTAGTCTACTATCGAATCTCCCAAAATTTCGTTTTACAGTTTTCCGCTTTCTATTCCTCTTATTTTATACGTAGGCATATCGCCACTCTATCGTCGTATTTTTTCATTAACATTCAGGCTTGTGACATTACGTTATTTATGAGTTTTATACAAGAAAATTTCAATCACAATAGTTATCGGTTCTATGATAAGGTCATACCAGTTTGGTTCTCTAGCGAGTTAATTCGATCGGTAGACCTAGCACAGAAAGTAGTTGAGAAAATAGCTTTTATCCATTTGTATGTCAGTTAATAAAGTCAATAAGATACATGTTTTATTTCCTCTCATTATGTACTTCCCTTGATATATCTGAAAAATACGATTCCTAGAAGAAACGCTGTGTTTTTTTCGTAACTCACTAAGTGTTATCGCGTGCATATTTTGACAGCTGTGAATCAGATGGACTTTACAATACCACATAAGAATTCTCAAAGGGGCCTATTTTTGCCAGTTTTTGACCCCCCCCCCCCCCCCCCCTCTATATAAGAAAAAAATAAGAATAGGCCGACCTCCTCCCCCCTGTGTAATATTTATTACGTAAGAATCTAAAGGAAAAAAATAATACACGTTTGGTTTATTGTAATGTTTATTTTTCAAAGTAACAATTTTTAGGAATGTTTATTTGTAGATACTTTTATACACATCCGAGCGCACTTCAGCATTCGCGTGGCTGCCCGCGCTTATTCAAAGTATAATTTTAACTATTATTTTAATTTTTGTGATCTTACGTAAGAACTATTAAGACTCCCTTCCACCCCTTGTAAGAAAAAATAAGACATGGTCGACCCCCCTAAATCGTCTTACGTAATAAATGAATGGTCCCAAACGCTAATCAAACTTTTTACCGTGGGCGATTCTCATAAAGCCAATTATCCCAATCTGTACTTGAGAGCTTTTACCATTTTATAGATACTTAAGTGTATAAAAAAACGCTTCAATAATATCGAATGTATATTCTTTTGTTGTATGTTATAAAGGCACCAGGCCTTTCGCCAACCTTAACTGCGCGGCCATTCTTCAACTTAATGGTCTCGTATGTAGTGATGGTAAAAGACCGAATGGAATGACTTTGATTCCGTGGAAGATGAGACAGCCCTTAGTATGGGACGCCACTTGCGTTGATACCTTTGCGCCGTCACATCTTCCCAGAACCCAAAATAAGGCTGGCGGCTGAATTTGCAGATGACCTCAAAAGGCGCAAATATATTGCATATATATTTGAGACTTTTGGGGTTGAAACTTTGGGACCGTGGGGACAAAAAAAAGTATATAGCGAGCTCTCGTCCCGTGATCAACGCAACACGTGACCAGAATGCTGGTCTCTACTTTGCTCAAAGTATCACATGGTATAGTCCAGCATCCTGGGAACGATTCCCGCTGCTAAAGGTATTTTAGATTAGGTTTTATTTTATTTATATTTGTGTATATATGTATATTAAAATCAATGTTTTTTTTATAATCTTTCTGTATAATAATTTGATGACAAATAACTATGGAGATCCAAAAAAACGCACTTGACCTTTTAAAAAATAAGTACAATTATTATATACATATTACTACTCCGCAATTTATTACGTATAGGTACAGTATATCCAACAGAATGACTGTTAGGTAAAACGGATAAAACCCACGGATTTTCAACTCCTAGATTAGTGTTTAGTAAGTTTCCTGTATTGTTAGGTATAGAGTATATTCAACGGAAAGACTGTTAGTAAAACAGATAAAAACCCACACATTTTCAACTCCTATATTATAGTTTATTAAGTTTCCTGTCTAGTCGTGGAACATCTATCATCATCGTCATTTCAGCCCTTATCGATCCACTGCTGGACTTAGGCCTCTTGGAACATCTATACTCAAAATAAAATAATTATGCACCTACGTGGACTAACAGTCCTCACACACACAATGGATTTTTATAAACTTGTTTCGGTCTACGCCAATCTTAGACCAATAAAGTCTGAAATTGGTCTGAGAGTCCATCATACATGTAATATGTTAAATTCATTATTTTTATAAATCCTAGCTAATATTATACAAGTGAAATTAATTTGACTCTTTTTGTTACCTTTTCACCATCGAACAGCTGAATCAATCGGTGTGAAATTTATTACAGACATTTGAGAACTTAAGAAGATTTAAACTACATTTAATCATCATCATCACCGATTTTCATAAGTTTACTATGCTTAAGTCTGCTACGGGTCAAAATTTGTATATAATTATATATATTTTTAAATTGGTATAATCTTAGAACAAAGCCGGTTGTGGAAAGCAGTAACATTTTTTGAAAATGTATTTTTGGCCTATGAAGTAGAAAAAATAATGTTCATATAAGACAAAAAACGATGTTTTATTTTTTTTACCGACTTCCAAAAAGAAGAAGGTTATCAATTCAACTGTATGTTTTTTTTTTCGTATGTTTGTTGACAGATTACTCCGTCAATTTTACATTAATTTTGATGATTTTTTTTTTGTTTGGTAGATCATACTTCAGAGGTGATCCCATATTAATTTAATCAAAATCGGTTCAGTACTTTGGTTTTTATAACAATATAACTGGTAAAATATCACCAAAGTAAACAAATTACGTATATTAAAGTATATTTTTTTTCAGTTTTTTAAACTATAGTAATTATTTTTGGTCAAACTTTTTCAAAAAACTATCTTTAAAAATTTCGTAGGTTTTTAAAACCGTATTTGTTCGACGACTATGGCGAAATTTCAGTTTCAAATGGTGTATCTTCAAAAAACAGCACAAAAATCGGTTATATAGATTTTTTTCAAATTTTTAATTGTAATGTTTTGTTCTAGCATTTGATACAAAGTTTGCACATTTTATATTATTTGCATTCCGTCGACGTTTATTGGTCATGACCTTTATCAGAGGTCGCGAAAGTGTTAAGTAAAGATTTTAGCGCGTCCTTATTGTTATAGCCACAAGGTCGGTTTTGTCCGTTGGTTTTGATGCATGATGCTCGTTATGATGATATAGATGAACACCTTCACAAACGCCTCCTATCCTAACCCGATCCAAGCACAGCTTGGAACGAGATAGCAGATAAGTATTTCTTCGAGCTCGAGTTTCCTTCTGATTCATCTGCCAGATTTCCTTCCATCATACTAAAAATAAATAAAATATTGGTGGACATTTCACACAGCACCATCTAGCCCAAACTAAGGAAAGCCTGTACTGTGGAAACTAGACGACTGATAGAACACATATAACACTTTTTCGTAAATATATACTTATGATACAAAGGAACATCCACGATTTATAGCTTAGCAGGCAGAGCTAAAAGCAAACATAGTACCAACTGAGCTGCGAAATCGAATTTAAATGAGAAAATTATATTTTCTTATTTTTTGTATTGGACCCCGCGATTAGCGATTTACCAGTGTCAAGTAAGTATTGAAATATTTTCAAGTTTCTTGAATAATACATTTTCTAGTCACTCTAGTCACAGTCTAAGTCACGTAAATAGTCGTTCTAGTCACAGTCTAAGTCACGTAAATAGTCATTTCCAAATTTAAGTCTTGTCTCAGTAAAGTGATGGCGACTTTACTAGAAGCTTCTATGGAGTTTTGCCGACAACGTAAAATGACACGTTTCACTGCTTTATTTCACTTGCCCACACTCACGCACTTAATCGAACATTTAATTAATAAAACACCACTATTTATATAGCATTAATGTACAAAATAACACAAGTTTAGGAAAATAAAACAAAGCAACAACACGTTACTAAGACGTTCCCGCCAAAACTCCCCAATATGATGTTCTTCTTCTTTTTTGTATTGGACCCGCATTAAAGCATTTGCCAGTGTCAAGTATTAGGATTTTTTCAAGTTTCTTGAATAAAACAAGTTGTAAATGTTCTAGCCACAATCTTAGTCACGTATACAGTCAATTTATAAGTCGAGTCCTGCTTCAGTAAAGTGGTGGCGACTTTACTAGAAGCTTCTATGGAGTTTTGCCGACAGCGTAAAATCACACGTTTTACTGCTTTATTTCACTTGCCCACACTCAGGCACTTTATCGAACACTTAATGAATAAAACACCACCATTTTTATAGCAGTAATGTTCAAAATAACACAAGTTTACGAAAATAAAACAAAGCAACAACACGTTACTAAGACGTTCCCGCCAAAACTCCCCAATATGATGTTACTTACTACAACTTCATAAACAATTGAAAAAACTTTTTTTTTTACATTTTTTTTCTATCGTTCGAAAGTAAAAACCAGTAGGTAATTCTCTATGGCATAAAACCTCCTTGTTCCAGTTGCGCTGGGATACGGTTACAAGTAAGATTTCATATCGATTGTTCGAGTGGCGTGACGAAAATCGATTTCACTCGCGGATTCATTGCCATGTCGGAAGGAAACTGGAGCGCACACGTAATACATACCCGCTATACTGTCTTATTACGTATCGCAACCTGGGCTTTGCCTGGGATTTTTATAGGAAATAGAAGTGACCACCAGCTTGCCGGATTGTAAACGATGGTGTGCTTGAAGATGCAATACGACACCAAGAAATCAATTCAATTTCAATGGAATTTTCAAGGTTATCCTTGAAAACTGTATCTAGTAGGAATTCCTCTCGTTCTTTTACGCGACAATAATGTGGACCTAAATTGTTGTTTTATTTTTGTTAATTTTTTTTCCTGATTAAAAAAGAAATTAGAATGGAACCGTTATAGGATTACTTTGTTATCCGTCTGTCCGTCTGTCATACGCAGATCTGTAGCCCCTTGCACCTGTGAAAAAATCAAACTTCTCAGTAACCGTAAAAAAAAAGATACGGCCTTTTATGTTCCAAAAATCCGTATCTTTCGACACTCACAAGGACTCAAAATCTATAGGGCACTTCTCGTTGACCTAGAACTACGAAATTTATTTTGTTTTACCTTTATACTTCTATGAAATAATAATAACAACTAAATTAAAGACAGCTGCCCACCGAGGCTTACATGGATAAATTATCGTATCCGATAAATACAAAACGATCTCTTTACTTGAGCAATCCAATGAAATTTTATAGAAAAATCGTAAATTCCCAGCACACGTCTCTGTCCTATAGTCTATCTAGATTTTTATGATAACTATCGTTCCTTACAGGGCTTAGACAATGTAGCGACCGGGACAGAATACTAATAGAGAGGTTACTTCTTTATTCGTCGATCGAACCTTGACATGGCCTATAAATAATACTCATTAGAGGTTTTAACTAAAGGTATTACAAAACTTATTGTATGGCCATTAAAACTACAAAAATCCGACTTCATAGAGGCGCCCATAGTAATAAATATGTATATACACCTAATACTATTAAAGCTATAATAAACGTGATATTCTATAAAATCCTATTGAAGTAAGTACTAGTTTTTATTATTGTAAATAAAAAGTGCTTACAGTGACTAATAAATTGGCCAAGAGCGTGTCGGGCCACGTGCAAGATCCGTAGTTGCATTTCACTATGTGCAGGCAGTCTTCAAATACCTAGAGCTGCTCGTTTGATACTATGAAAATGTTGATTAATTTTGCGATTTAATAGTAGATAATGCACCAAGAGGTGCATAAAAAGTATAGTGTTTTATGTCACGCTGAGTTTAACGTAGGATTCTAGGGATTCAAGGTCGCTCAAGACAAAAACACCTTTATCCCTGAGGAGGTGCATACTGTACTTTTTACACGTACCTACTACGAGATAATAGAAAGAAATGGTTTTGAATCTACATTAGTTTGACTAAACTAGGACTAGCAGAAAGTCGTCGTATTACCACATACCTACGACATATCTCGTTAAATTGCCAAAAATCCGGACTCAGCGATATCGGCCCTAGTTCTTGATGCGCACTGGACAGGAGTGGAATTCTTTGCCGCCATCTCTGTTTCCTAAGAACTACAATATTAGAATTTTCAAGGTTAGAGTGAATATCTTATAGATCAACGGGCTCCATCCTCGGCAACACCGTCGCTTAACATCGGGCGAGTTTAAGTTTCAAGATTTTATCACATACTATCTACACCGGAACAAATCCGGGAAAAAGAGCGCTCTCAATTCCACATTAGGTTACAATAGATCCGCAAGGGTCGCAGTGACGGGGAGGCTTGTGGCCTCCCATCTTACCTCGATTAGATTCCACATAGTTATTTTACTGAACAGACTCCAATCTTCTTATGACTGCGCTAAACATTATGTAATTTATGTCCAATTCTATTTTGATGACCGAAATTCTAACGAATAGATATGTAGTACTATTAAAGGCTTCTGTAATGTAGTTGCTTTATCACCGAATTAACTACACTTCAATGAAGTAAAAAGTGACATCGATATGCGATGCGCGCGCGCGTTGTGTAATATTAACCCAAATGCAAGTGACAGCAGGCATTACGCCGAGACACGCTGACCCGCATCGGACGTACGATGTACTAACACTGGTGGCAAATACAAGTGTTTATTACTCTAGCCCGATGGCCATTTACATATCTGGCAGTGTACAGATAGAATAGAACAGAACACAATATAACCACAGAAGAAATTAATAGTATTACATAAAGAATAGACACTCTCTGCACATTAAGAAAAAGGGAAAAAGACGGGAGTTCCATCCCTAGTACGCATCAAGAACGTGGACTCAAATCTTTGAGTGCGGATTTTTGGAATTTCTATTAGAAATAGGTGGTAGTATGCCGACTCTCTGCTAGCCTTGAAGTGAGATCTTTGTAACCTCTGACTCAAAAAGAGGGGGTATTTGTTAGTTTGATGGATGTAGGCCTTTCGCACACAATGCTACACAAATCTTGAATACTTATGTTGTATACATAGGACCTAGGAGGTTGAAGTTTCCAGCAGCCTAGTCGAGAGACCGTCTGACTTGCGATCCGCAGGTCCTGGGTTCGAATCCCACGGCACGCACCTCTGTCTTTTCGAAGTTATGTGCATATTGTTGATTGCCGCCAACTTCAAACGGTGAAGGAAAACATCGTGAGGAAACCTACATGTCTGAGAGTTCTCAATGATCTTGAAGATGTTTGAAGTCTGCCAACCCGCACTTGGCCAGCGTGGCAGACTATGGCCTAACCCTTCTCACAATGAGAAGATGGCCCGTTCCCAGCAGTGGTACAGTTTATACAAACAGGGCTGATAAAAAAAATACATAGCACACTATTCGCTTCGTTTTCACATACCTATATGCGTATTAACTGTACCGTATAGTCCGTATACTTGGCATTGAGTCGAGAGATGCGAGTTGTTGTATTACAAGTATAAGTTTAGAAAATTCAAAACCCCAGACAAAAAAAAAGCTGAACCGATTCTGATGAAACATAGATAAGAACACTCTCAATGAAATCCTCTTTCAAACAAAAAAAAACTAGACCAAAATCGGTCCATCCGTTTGAGAGCTACAGATGTCACAGACAGATACATAAATATACAGATAAAGGTTGACCGTCAAGCGCAAGCCATAAAAAGCAAGCAATAAAAAAACATAGATACACAAATACACACGTTAAATTTATAAGACCCTATATTTCGCATCTACCGGGCCGCCCTTGATAGCCTTCTTTTTTTTTCATTTATAATATTATACAAATTGAGATGTCCCACCACAGATATGAACTTAATATTAAGAAATTGCACCACCTTCATGATGGCGGAGAATCCCGCGATTTTAGTAGCTGCTATCTCGTTGAGCACTTCGCTATTATCGGCGATGAATAGACGAAGTTTCGGTGATGCGTGCACAGAAGAATAAAAGAGAACAGAGATGTTCGCACACATGTGCGAACTTCTGTTCTTTTGTACAGTAGTAGTCACCTAGATACCATGGGCGTAGCTATAACTTTCTCATGGGGGGGTCCACGGGAACCAAAAATTTACCTCTTTATTTGCGCAGACTATACGCAGACGTGTACTAGTTTCTAAATGTCAATCTTAGTTATAACCAATAAAATACACGAAAATTAAGCTACAGACAAACGTATAACTGTAAATAAAGAGTTTATGTAACGTCGGAACATTATTTATTCATATTATACTAGATATGATTTCACCCGTTTTAATTCGTTTTAACGAGCGCTCAACATTTGCATGACTCAAGTAAATAAAACATAGCTAATAAGTATGCGCGAGCGAAGCAAGCGCGAAAATTGTTGTAGTGTTTTTATAGTAACATGATTTATTTCTCGTATTAGTGAGCCCACAGTACTTATATGGCAAAACAGTAATAATGCGCGAGCGAAGCGAGCGCGAAATTTTTTAAGGTTTTTAAAATGAAATCTTGGAAGAAATTTGATTCATTGATCGTGTTAGCAAGCCTAGGTGTTTGTGGCCCAGATGAACCAACCAAGTATATTAATGTGTTAAAAGAAAAAATGGAATACCCGACTGAATAAGAGTGACTTTTACAAATCAAAAATTGTATATACAACCATTTGAATGCATTGATTGCCAGTTTATTATTCCTAAATTTAAACATATGACTTTATAGAAAATTACAAACAAACCTATGCGGTTGCGGGTGGAAAATAATTTTTGGTTAGTGATTATTTTATGGTGAATTATTTGCTTGTATTAGCACAGCATGTTAAGAAAAACAGCAGAAAAATATTTTTTATATAAAATTGGCTTGGATCGAATTGAAATTTTTGTGGAATATTTGTGTTTTTGTTTACATAAGATAGATCAACGACTGATCGCCAACTCGCCTGATGTTTAACGATGTTATATTCTAGATTTAGGATGGACGTTTTTTTTATGAGTATATTCAGTAATTTCATATCTTTAAAATGTGGCAATACGCGAGCGAAGGGAGCGCGAAAAATTTTGAAGCATAATTATTAATGCTTAAAAACATACTTAAATTAAACAAATAATTAATTATTTGCGTCTTCGAAGCAAATTAAGTATGTTTTTTGTAAGAATAAAAATGCGTAAAATCACTGTAAAAGATTACAAATGCGCATTCTGTAGAATAATTAAAAAAAAAACACTTGTTTATTACGAAATAGATCGTTAGAGGTTACGAAAAAACGTTTTTTTATTTTCGCAAGAGATGTATTATTATTATTACAAAAATTATAGCCTGTGACATTCTGGAAGCGAAGACAAATCTAATGACACCTCGCACATCAATATCGGACAAGCCGTTCAGGCTGTAGGCTGTCTTAAAGAATCATACAAACATACATACACTCGAAAAACATTACCCTCCTTCTTATGCAGTCGAGTAAAAATATATAGTTTCGATTTGTTATGCGCGTTTGTAGTATGCGCGGGCAAAGGATGGACTAAGGTCATACTGCATCTCTAGCAAAACTGTCGTTATGACAACCGCGCATCAGATGTTTATCTATATTTTGTAACATTCGTGCCATCCGCGATAATCCGGCATTATGATACTTAGCACTTAATTAATTTTTTCGGCCAATGCCATGGGGGGGGTCCGGACCCCCTGGACCCCCCCCCCCCCCCCTTATATACGCCCATGCTAGATACTAAAGTCGTCGGGTATCGGAGACTTGCGTAGCGTTGTGTACGTAGGGTTAGAGGTACTTAGAGGTCGCTCGCTCAATGCTAGAGCATGAAAGGTTGATTTCGGGCGGAGTCCACTCCCTTGAGGTTCGTGCTTAGAATCATTGATCTTGGTTGGGGTTCCGTGCAGTGGGACATTTTGAGCGATGGCAGGATTCTTGCATCGCGGAGAGTCGTGATTAGAAATATTTATTTTAATCAAGTTAATTCGGGTATTTGTTTTTATTACTCGATTTATCTAAGGACGACGTACATTTGCATCATTATTATAAGATCACTGCTGTTGCGTTTTATTGAGGCCATACTTTAATGAGCTAAAACTAAACAAAATAACGGACTAAAACTCGGTCTCTAGGTCGTATATATGTAAATAATATGTCGTATGTGACACAGTAATGAGTTTCATTCTAAACAATAATTTCATTCTAAATTTTGTTCACAGTAAAAACCAAAAATCTATAAAAATATGTGCATCGCCATAAATAATCTATTTTTACCCGACTGCCAAGGAAGGGTTATGTTTTTGCGCGTATCTTGTATGTATTTACATTTGTTTGTAAATTTCTTAAACCTCGTATCATCCAAACGACCACAGATTTCCACAGTGAATTTATAGTTAGATTCTTCTTAAAAGCCCTATTTATATAGGTATTTAATTGATAACAAAATGGTGAGTTTTGGCGCTAAATTGTAAGTCGTTAATATATTTTTATCAAATGAGTAGGGTTATCAAAATGAAGGAAATTAAAAAGAGATTACAAAAATAAGTCACATGTTCAACAAAAAAACGACTAAGACGAATCTATTGACACCACTCACATGAAAATCGGTCAAGCCGTTTAGGCTCTAGGGCGTGCCAAAGAAATATACATACATACATACATACATACGCTCGAAAAACATAACCCTTCTTCTTTCGTAGTCGGCTAAAAATAAGTCACATGTTGAAATAATTAGGAATAATAAATTGGCAGTCATTGCATGGTTATATTTATAGTTTTTGATTTTGATTTAGTGTATGCAGTCGGGTATTTTGAGTTTTTTGTCACAGAATTAGGAAGTGAAATTGTGCCAAAGCAAAATTTTGCACAATTTCACTAATTTTTTCCTAAACCTGTCCCGTGTAGCGACGGACAGAGTGATGAAGGTTTCCTACAAGTTGCTTAACTTTGCTAGATGCGATGCGTATTCTAAGCCTATATTTCTATTGCGTATGCTTACATACGTACATTGTTAAAAACATTACCCTACTTTAGCAGTGGGGTAAAAAATCCAGTGTTAGGCACGAAAGGGTTCGTCAACTAGACAATGTATCAATAAAGCTAGTTACGATAAATAATTGCTAGAACAATGCGTTGTATTTTCACTTAGCCTCTATTGACGGCACACAGTTAGCTATTATGAGCAGGTACAATAGGTGACGATGTACCTACCACAATAGTTTATTACGTTTACATTATGCTATTACTAAACTCTAGCTGTTCTAGTTTCTATTATTTAGCTTCCGTATATACTAAGGTGCATGCTAGTAACTGGCCTTGTGGCTCAGTTGGTAGTGTGTTTACGTCTACCTGCTATGCTGTAGGTCTTGGGTTCGATCCCCACCCAGGGCAAACATTTGTGTGATGAGCATGTTTGTTCTGTGACTGGGTGTTTATACGAGTATGTATCATAATATATATTTACTATCATCTAGTTGCCATAGTTACAAGCTTTGCTTAGTTTAGGTTAGATGGCGTTGTGTGAAATGTCAACCAATATACTAAAACCTATCAAGTGCGAGACAAGTTTTTTAAAATAATAAAAAATGTGACATTATTGTACTAGAACTGCGAGATAAAACCTCTTTGTTCATTTTACCAAAAATAAACTAAAAATGACAGTTTTTGGCGGGAATCTCCTAGTAACATGTTGTTGCTTTGTTTTATTTTCCTAAAACTTGTGTTATTTTGAACATTAATGCTATAAAAATGGTGGTGTTTTATTCAATAAGTGTTCGATCAAGTGCGTGAGTGTGGGCAAGTGAAATAAAGCAGTGAAACGTGTGATTTTACGTTGTCGGCAAAACTCCATGGAAGCTTCTAGTAACGTCGCCATCACTTTACTGAAGCAGGACTCGACTTATAAATTGACTGTATACGTGACTTAGATTGTGACTAGAACATTGACAACTTGTTTTATTCAAGAAACTTGAAAAAATCCTTGACACTGGCAAATGCTTTAATGCGGGTCCAATACAAAAAAGAAGAAGAACTAAAAATGTCAAGCAAAGAACGTTAAAACGTCTAAACGTTTCGTTTACATTTGGTGTCATGTGACATTAACTTACAAGTATCTACCTAATAACTGCAGAAAAGAGGTTTCTAGCAGGCTAACTTGAAATTTCGTTACGCTTGATACGCTGTTGAATGTACGGTTTTGTGAGACTTTCTCAAAAACACGTACACCCAACAAGCATAACAAAATCGTAAATTAGATTGCAAAATTCGCGTTTCTACGGTCAGGTATTTTGTTTTTCTTTTAATATAGATACATGTTGAATTCAGTTATAACCAATCATGCATATTCCCTATCATTATTAAGATTGCACTTTCCAGACAAAAATACCGTCTAAGCACTGAATCCACATTTCCACCGTCCTAGATCTCCACGGAGGCGGAACATCTGAACCATGGCAGGCAAAAACTGGGCGTCCTCGGTTCGAAGGCATAGTAGTGGCTTTTTTACAGGCATTAGTACAAGTACTTGCTATCGACACCTCGGTGTCTTGACGATCTATCGGCGCTGGAGAGGAAACATTTGACTGTTGAGACGAATTTTAATTGATAGCCGAGCAAACAAGCTGTTTTTTGGGTTTTTTTTAACGGACAAGTGCCTTTGTTAACTATATATGAGTACAACAAAACAATACTATACAAACTAAACTATTACACAAAAAGCATATCGATTACCCCAGACCGATAAAGATCTAAAGACAATTCAAACGCTCACTACCAGTTGGCAGCGTACTCAGCATGCTAGCCGCATTTTTTGTTAGATAGATAGATAAACTCTTTATTGTATACACTATTAAAAAAAAAACAATTTTACAGAGAACTTACAAAAACAAAAACTAGTGTGTGTAGTGTGTGTGTGTCTGTGTGTGTGTTTGTTTAGTATAACATATGCAAAGACATGTAAATATAGCTAAGATAATCTGTGAAAATTTCAACTGTCTAACTATAACGGTTCATGAGTTACAGCCTAGTGACAGACGGACGGACGGACGGACGGACGGACGGACGGACGGACAGACGGACGGACAGACGGACAGACGGACAGACAGCGGAGTCTCAGTAATAGGGTCCCGTTTTTACCCTTTGGGTACGGAACCCTAAAAATCAGCAAGCGTCAATGATGTAATGATAGGTGCATGAAATTAATTAACTCTCTGAAGAATCTTAGTGCATTGAAAGCGCAGTGATGCCAGTTATATAGATAGATATCTGATGGCATGTATCAAAGTGTAAATTATCAATGAAGAATTAATTTTTGCGCATTTTTGTACTTCTTGTAACAACTCGTTTCCCTTACTAACATAATTTAAAATAGTATCCACTTGAATTAATTAGCAATTTAATAATTTCCTCTTATAATAATATGTTTTCATGGAAGTAAAAAAACTTTGCAATTTAGTATTAATTCTATTACTACCAGATAAGGCAAATAGATGGACCGTTCCCAGCAGTGGGACAGTTTTTACAAACAGGGCTGATAAAAAAAAAAAAGGCAAATAGGTTACTTATGTAGAAAAGTATGTCTATACTTTTCATGGATCATGCATTTTCATACTCCACATATATAGGGTGAGTTATCATTTGATAAATATTATCACATGGGATAATAAATGGGATATGTATTTATAAGTATAGAAAAAAAGAACCGGCGTGAAGTTGGCGGCCAAAAAAATCTGCCAATATTACCCGACCAAATTAGAGAGGTCATTTTCAAAATTTTAAAACTGAAACAAATCTTCATTTTTCTAATCTATAATGAAACCTTGTAACCAAATAAACGATACGGAAAGTGGCTAGAAGCGATTTTAACCGTCTATTACGTCTTGGATTCGAAAAAAGATAAAAATTCATTTTCAACATCGAGTTTCTGACAAAAGTTGTATGAGCTTCCCCTGAAATTAGTACTTTACAGTATGCCAAATCAAAGCAATTACAAATATACATAACTGATAAAAGCCACAGAGTGGCTAAAGAACTACTTCAGGTCTAAATCTTCGTTTGATGTCGTGCGATTTGAACATTTTCTCGCTATAGCGTTGGCTGATATTGTATAGCGACCTGTAGGACATTTGAAACTGCTGAAAACTTGCTGGAACAGAAAGTACTTAATACATAGTGTATAAAAAAAGGAAAACAGCTGTGGCTTATACTTTTCTTAACCCTAAAATAGGCGGGTAAACTTGTAACTTGGATTTTCAGAACGTAAGTTACTCGTTGATGAATTGAGACATCTAAACCCCTGAAAACTGAAACAAATCTTGATTTTTCCAATGTATATTGAAACCTTGTAACCAAATAATCTATGCAGAAAGTGGCTAAAAGCGAGTTTAACCGTCTATTATGTCTTTGATTCGAATAAAGAAAAATTTTCATTTTCAACATCGAGTTCCTGACAAAAGTTGTATGAGCTTCCCCTGAAATTAGTACTTTACAGTATGCCAAATCAAAGCAATTACAAACATACATAACGGCTAAAAGCCACAGAGTGGCTAAAGAACTACTTCAGGTCTAAATCTTCGTTTGATGTCGTGCGATTTGAACATTTTCTCGCTATAGCGTTGGCTGATATTGTATAGCGACCTGTAGGACATTTGAAACTGCTGAAAACTTGCTGAAACGCAAAGAACATAATACATAGTGTATAAAAAAAGGAAAACAGCTGTAGCTTATACTTTTCTTAACCCTAAAATAGGCGGGTAAACTTGTAACTTGGATTTTCAGAACGTAAGTTACTCGTTGATGAATTGAGACATCTAAACCCCTGAAAACTGAAACAAATCTTGATTTTTCCAATGTATATTGAAACTTTGTAACCAAATAAACTATGCAGAAAGTGGCTAAAAGCGAGTTTAACCGTCTATTATGTCTTTGATTCGAATAAAGAAAAATTTTCATTTTCAACATCGAGTTCCTGACAAAAGTTGTATGAGCTTCCCCTGAAATTAGTACTTTACAGTATGCCAAATAAAAGCAATTACAAATATACATAACTGATAAAAGCCACAGAGTGGCTAAAGAACTACTTCAGGTCGAAATCTTCGTTTGATGTCGTGCGATTTGAACATTTTCTCGCTAAAGCGTTGGCTGATATTGTATAGCGACCTGTAGGACATTTGAAACTGCTGAAAACTTGCTGAAACGCAAAGTACTTAATATAAAGTTTATAAAAAGAGGAAAACAAGTGTGGCTTATACTTTTCTTAACCCTAAAATAGGTGGGTAAACTTGTGACTTGGATTTTCAGAACGTAAGCTACTCGTTGATGAATTGAGACATCTAAACCCCTGAAAACTGAAACAAATCTTGATTTTTCCAATGTACATTGAAACCTTGTAACCAAATAATCTATGCAGAAAGTGGCTAAAAGCGAGTTTAACCGTCTATTATGTCTTTGATTCGAATAAAGAAAAATTTTCATTTTCAACATCGAGTTCCTGACAAAACTTGTATGAGCTTCCCCTGAAATTAGTACTTTACAGTATGCCAAATCAAAGCAATTACAAATATACATAACTGATAAAAGCCACAGAGTGGCTAAAGAACTAGTTCAGGTCGAAATCTTCGTTTGATATCGTGCGATTTGAACATTTTCTCGCTATAGCGTTGGCTGATATTGTATAGCGACCTGTAGGACATTTGAAACTGCTGAAAACTTGCTGAAACGCAAAGTACTTAATATAAAGTTTATAAAAAGAGGAAAACAAGTGTAGCTAATACTTTTCTTAACCCTAAAATGGGTGGGTAAACTTGTAACTTGGATTTTCAGAACGTAAGCTACTCGTTGATGAATTGAGACATCTAAACCCCTGAAAACTGAAACAAATCTTGATTTTTCCAATGAACATTGAAACCTTGTAACCAAATAATCTATGCAGAAAGTGGCTAAAAGCGAGTTTAACCGTCTATTATGTCTTTGATTCGAATAAAGAAAAATTTTCATTTTCAACATCGAGTTCCTGACAAAAGTTGTATGAGCTTCCCCTGAAATTAGTACTTTACAGTATGCCAAATCAAAGCAATTAAAAACATACATAACTGCTAAAAGCCACAGAGTGGCTAAAGAACTACTTCAGGTCGAAATCTTCGTTTGATGTCGTGCGATTTGAACATTTTCTCGCTATAGCGTTGGCTGATATTGTATAGCGACATATTTGAAACTGCTAAAAACTTGCTGAAACGCAAAGTACTTAATATAAAGTTTATGAAAAGTGGAAAACAGGAGTGGCTAATACTTTTCTTAACCCTAAAATAGGCGGGTAAACTTGTAACTTGGATTTTCAGAACGTAAGCTACTCGTTGATGAATTGAGACATCTAAACCCCTGAAAACTGAAACAAATCTTGATTTTTCCAATGTACATTGAAACCTTGTAACCAAATAATCTATGCAGAAAGTGGCTGAAAGCGAGTTTAACCGTCTATTATGTCTTTGATTCGAATAAAGAAAAATTTACATTTTTAACATCGAGTTTCTGACAAAACTTATATGAGCTTCCCCTGAAATTAGTACTTTACAGTATGCCAAATCAAAGCAATTACAAATATACATAACTGATACAAGCCACAGAGTGGCTAAAGAACTACTTCAGGTCTAAATCTTCGTTTGATGTCGTGCGATTTGAACATTTTCTCGCTATAGCGTTGGCTGATATTGTATAGCGACCTGTAGGACATTTGAAACTGCTGAAAACTTGCTGAAACGCAATGTACTTAATACATAGTGTATAAAAAGTGGAAAACAGCTGTGGCTAATACTTTTCTTAACCCTAAAATAGGCGGGTAAACTTGTAACTTGGATTTTCAGAACGTAAGCTACTCGTTGATGAATTGAGACATCTAAACCCCTGAAAACTGAAACAAATCTTGATTTTTCCAATGTACATTGAAACTTTGTAACCAAATAATCTATGCAGAAAGTGGCTAAAAGCGAGTTTAACCGTCTATTATGTCTTTGATTCGAATAAAGAAAAATTTTCATTTTCAACATCGAGTTCCTGACAAAAGTTGTATGAGCTTCCCCTGAAATTAGTACTTTATAGTATGCCAAATCAAAGCAAATACAAACATACATAACTGATAAAAGCCACAGAGTGGCTAAAGAACTACTTCAGGTCTAAATCTTCGTTTGATGTCGTGCGATTTGAACATTTTCTCGCTATAGCGTTGGCTGATATTGTATAGCGACCTGTAGGACATTTAAAACTGCTGAAAATTTGCTGAAACGCAAAGAACTTAATATAACGTTTATAAAAAGAGGAAAACAAGTGTGGCTAATACTTTTCTTAACCCTAAAATAGGTGGGTAAACTTGTAACTTGGATTTTCAGAACGTAAGCTACTCGTTGATGAATTGAGACATCTAAACCCCTGAAAACTGAAACAAATCTTGATTTTTCCAATGTACATTGAAACCTTGTAACCAAATAATCTATGCAGAAAGTGGCTAAAAGCGAGTTTAACCGTCTATTATGTCTTTGATTCGAATAAAGAAAAATTT
This sequence comes from Lycia hirtaria, assembly GCA_947563715.1. Classification (NCBI taxonomy): domain Eukaryota; kingdom Metazoa; phylum Arthropoda; class Insecta; order Lepidoptera; family Geometridae; genus Lycia; species Lycia hirtaria. Next base: position 1,824,109 of record OX387377.1, on the reverse strand, counting down.
TCATTTTCAACATCGAGTTCCTGACAAAAGTTGTATGAGCTTCCCCTGAAATTAGTACTTTATAGTATGCCAAATCAAAGCAAATACAAACATACATAACTGATAAAAGCCACAGAGTGGCTAAAGAACTACTTCAGGTCGAAATCTTCGTTTGATGTCGTGCGATTTGAACATTTTCTCGCTATAGCGTTGGCTGATATTGTATAGCGACCTGTAGGACATTTGAAACTGCTGAAAACTTGCTGAAACGCAAAGTACTTAATACATAGTGTATAAAAAGTGGAAAACAGGTGTGGTTAATACTTTTCTTAACCCTAAAATAGGCGGGTAAACTTGTAACTTGGATTTTCAGAACGTAAGCTACTCGTTGATGAATTGAGACATCTAAACCCCTGAAAACTGAAACAAATCTTGATTTTTCCAATGTACATTGAAACCTTGTAACCAAATAATCTATGCAGAAAGTGGCTAAAAGCGAGTTTAACCGTCTATTATGTCTTTGATTCAAATAAAGAAAAATTTTCATTTTCAACATCGAGTTCCTGACAAAAGTTGTATGAGCTTCCCCTGAAATTAGTACTTTACAGTATGCCAAATCAAAGCAATTACAAATATACATAACTGATAAAAGCTACAGAGTAGCTAAAGAACTACTTCTGAAGAAACTGCTGAAAACTTACTGAAACGCAAAGAACTTAATACATAGTGTATAAAAAGTGGAAAACAGCTGTGGCTAATACTTTTCTTAACCCTAAAATAGGTGGGTAAACTTGTAACTTGGATTTTCAGAACGTAAGCTACTCGTTGATGAATTGAGACATCTAAACCCCTGAAAACTGAAACAAATCTTGATTTTTCCAATGTACATTGAAACCTTGTAACCAAATAAACTATTCAGAAAGTGGCTAAAAGCGAGTTTAACCGTCTATTATGTCTTTGATTCGAATAAAGAAAAATTTTCATTTTCAACATCGAGTTCCTGACAAAAGTTGTATGAGCTTCCCCTGAAATTAGTACTTTATAGTATGCCAAATCAAAGCAAATACAAACATACATAACTGATAAAAGCCACAGAGTGGCTAAAGAACTACTTCAGGTCGAAATCTTCGTTTGATGTCGTGCGATTTGAACATTTTCTCGCTATAGCGTTGGCTGATATTGTATAGCGACCTGTAGGACATTTGAAACTGCTGAAAACTTGCTGAAACGCAAAGAACTTAATACATAGTGTATAAAAAGTGGAAAACAGGTGTGGTTAATACTTTTCTTAACCCTAAAATAGGCGGGTAAACTTGTAACTTGGATTTTCAGAACGTAAGCTACTCGTTGATGAATTGAGACATCTAAACCCCTGAAAACTGAAACAAATCTTGATTTTTCCAATGTACATTGAAACCTTGTAACCAAATAATCTATGCAGAAAGTGGCTAAAAGCGAGTTTAACCGTCTATTATGTCTTTGATTCAAATAAAGAAAAATTTTCATTTTCAACATCGAGTTCCTGACAAAAGTTGTATGAGCTTCCCCTGAAATTAGTACTTTACAGTATGCCAAATCAAAGCAATTACAAATATACATAACTGATAAAAGCTACAGAGTAGCTAAAGAACTACTTCTGAAGAAACTGCTGAAAACTTACTGAAACGCAAAGAACTTAATACATAGTGTATAAAAAGTGGAAAACAGCTGTGGCTAATACTTTTCTTAACCCTAAAATAGGTGGGTAAACTTGTAACTTGGATTTTCAGAACGTAAGCTACTCGTTGATGAATTGAGACATCTAAACCCCTGAAAACTGAAACAAATCTTGATTTTTCCAATGTACATTGAAACCTTGTAACCAAATAAACTATTCAGAAAGTGGCTAAAAGCGAGTTTAACCGTCTATTATGTCTTTGATTCGAATAAAGAAAAATTTTCATTTTCAACATCGAGTTCCTGACAAAAGTTGTATGAGCTTCCCCTGAAATTAGTACTTTATAGTATGCCAAATCAAAGCAAATACAAACATACATAACTGATTAAAGCCACAGAGTGGCTAAAGAACTACTTCAGGTCGAAATCTTCGTTTGATGTCGTGCAATTTGAACATTTTCTCGCTATAGCGTTGGCTGATATTGTATAGCGACCTGTAGGACATTTGAAACTGCTGAAAACTTGCTGAAACGCAAAGAACATAATACATAGTGTATAAAAAAAGGAAAACAGCTGTAGCTTATACTTTTCTTAACCCTAAAATAGGCGGGTAAACTTGTAACTTGGATTTTCAGAACGTAAGTTACTCGTTGATGAATTGAGACATCTAAACCCCTGAAAACTGAAACAAATCTTGATTTTTCCAATGTATATTGAAACTTTGTAACCAAATAAACTATGCAGAAAGTGGCTAAAAGCGAGTTTAACCGTCTATTATGTCTTTGATTCGAATAAAGAAAAATTTTCATTTTCAACATCGAGTTCCTGACAAAAGTTGTATGAGCTTCCCCTGAAATTAGTACTTTACAGTATGCCAAATAAAAGCAATTACAAATATACATAACTGATAAAAGCCACAGAGTGGCTAAAGAACTACTTCAGGTCGAAATCTTCGTTTGATGTCGTGCGATTTGAACATTTTCTCGCTAAAGCGTTGGCTGATATTGTATAGCGACCTGTAGGACATTTGAAACTGCTGAAAACTTGCTGAAACGCAAAGTACTTAATATAAAGTTTATAAAAAGAGGAAAACAAGTGTGGCTTATACTTTTCTTAACCCTAAAATAGGTGGGTAAACTTGTGACTTGGATTTTCAGAACGTAAGCTACTCGTTGATGAATTGAGACATCTAAACCCCTGAAAACTGAAACAAATCTTGATTTTTCCAATGTACATTGAAACCTTGTAACCAAATAATCTATGCAGAAAGTGGCTAAAAGCGAGTTTAACCGTCTATTATGTCTTTGATTCGAATAAAGAAAAATTTTCATTTTCAACATCGAGTTCCTGACAAAACTTGTATGAGCTTCCCCTGAAATTAGTACTTTACAGTATGCCAAATCAAAGCAATTACAAATATACATAACTGATAAAAGCCACAGAGTGGCTAAAGAACTAGTTCAGGTCGAAATCTTCGTTTGATATCGTGCGATTTGAACATTTTCTCGCTATAGCGTTGGCTGATATTGTATAGCGACCTGTAGGACATTTGAAACTGCTGAAAACTTGCTGAAACGCAAAGTACTTAATATAAAGTTTATAAAAAGAGGAAAACAAGTGTAGCTAATACTTTTCTTAACCCTAAAATGGGTGGGTAAACTTGTAACTTGGATTTTCAGAACGTAAGCTACTCGTTGATGAATTGAGACATCTAAACCCCTGAAAACTGAAACAAATCTTGATTTTTCCAATGAACATTGAAACCTTGTAACCAAATAATCTATGCAGAAAGTGGCTAAAAGCGAGTTTAACCGTCTATTATGTCTTTGATTCGAATAAAGAAAAATTTTCATTTTCAACATCGAGTTCCTGACAAAAGTTGTATGAGCTTCCCCTGAAATTAGTACTTTACAGTATGCCAAATCAAAGCAATTAAAAACATACATAACTGCTAAAAGCCACAGAGTGGCTAAAGAACTACTTCAGGTCGAAATCTTCGTTTGATGTCGTGCGATTTGAACATTTTCTCGCTATAGCGTTGGCTGATATTGTATAGCGACATATTTGAAACTGCTAAAAACTTGCTGAAACGCAAAGTACTTAATATAAAGTTTATGAAAAGTGGAAAACAGGAGTGGCTAATACTTTTCTTAACCCTAAAATAGGCGGGTAAACTTGTAACTTGGATTTTCAGAACGTAAGCTACTCGTTGATGAATTGAGACATCTAAACCCCTGAAAACTGAAACAAATCTTGATTTTTCCAATGTACATTGAAACCTTGTAACCAAATAATCTATGCAGAAAGTGGCTAAAAGCGAGTTTAACCGTCTATTATGTCTTTGATTCAAATAAAGAAAAATTTTCATTTTCAACATCGAGTTCCTGACAAAAGTTGTATGAGCTTCCCATGAAATTAGTACTTTACAGTATGCCAAATAAAAGCAATTACTAATATACATAACTGATACAAGCCACAGAGTGGCTAAAGAACTACTTCAGGTCTAAATCTTCGTTTGATGTCGTGCGATTTGAACATTTTCTCGCTATAGCGTTGGCTGATATTGTATAGCGACCTGTAGGACATTTGAAACTGCTGAAAACTTGCTGAAACGCAATGTACTTAATACATAGTGTATAAAAAGTGGAAAACAGCTGTGGCTAATACTTTTCTTAACCCTAAAATAGGCGGGTAAACTTGTAACTTGGATTTTCAGAACGTAAGCTACTCGTTGATGAATTGAGACATCTAAACCCCTGAAAACTGAAACAAATCTTGATTTTTCCAATGTACATTGAAACTTTGTAACCAAATAATCTATGCAGAAAGTGGCTAAAAGCGAGTTTAACCGTCTATTATGTCTTTGATTCGAATAAAGAAAAATTTTCATTTTCAACATCGAGTTCCTGACAAAAGTTGTATGAGCTTCCCCTGAAATTAGTACTTTATAGTATGCCAAATCAAAGCAAATACAAACATACATAACTGATAAAAGCCACAGAGTGGCTAAAGAACTACTTCAGGTCTAAATCTTCGTTTGATGTCGTGCGATTTGAACATTTTCTCGCTATAGCGTTGGCTGATATTGTATAGCGACCTGTAGGACATTTAAAACTGCTGAAAATTTGCTGAAACGCAAAGAACTTAATATAACGTTTATAAAAAGAGGAAAACAAGTGTGGCTAATACTTTTCTTAACCCTAAAATAGGTGGGTAAACTTGTAACTTGGATTTTCAGAACGTAAGCTACTCGTTGATGAATTGAGACATCTAAACCCCTGAAAACTGAAACAAATCTTGATTTTTCCAATGTACATTGAAACCTTGTAACCAAATAATCTATGCAGAAAGTGGCTAAAAGCGAGTTTAACCGTCTATTATGTCTTTGATTCGAATAAAGAAAAATTTTCATTTTCAACATCGAGTTCCTGACAAAAGTTGTATGAGCTTCCCCTGAAATTAGTACTTTATAGTATGCCAAATCAAAGCAAATACAAACATACATAACTGATAAAAGCCACAGAGTGGCTAAAGAACTACTTCAGGTCGAAATCTTCGTTTGATGTCGTGCGATTTGAACATTTTCTCGCTATAGCGTTGGCTGATATTGTATAGCGACCTGTAGGACATTTGAAACTGCTGAAAACTTGCTGAAACGCAAAGTACTTAATACATAGTGTATAAAAAGTGGAAAACAGGTGTGGTTAATACTTTTCTTAACCCTAAAATAGGCGGGTAAACTTGTAACTTGGATTTTCAGAACGTAAGCTACTCGTTAATGAATTGAGACATCTAAACCCCTGAAAACTGAAACAAATCTTGATTTTTCCAATGTACATTGAAACCTTGTAACCAAATAATCTATGCAGAAAGTGGCTAAAAGCGAGTTTAACCGTCTATTATGTCTTTGATTCAAATAAAGAAAAATTTTCATTTTCAACATCGAGTTCCTGACAAAAGTTGTATGAGCTTCCCCTGAAATTAGTACTTTACAGTATGCCAAATCAAAGCAATTACAAATATACATAACTGATAAAAGCTACAGAGTAGCTAAAGAACTACTTCTGAAGAAACTGCTGAAAACTTACTGAAACGCAAAGAACTTAATACATAGTGTATAAAAAGTGGAAAACAGCTGTGGCTAATACTTTTCTTAACCCTAAAATAGGTGGGTAAACTTGTAACTTGGATTTTCAGAACGTAAGCTACTCGTTGATGAATTGAGACATCTAAACCCCTGAAAACTGAAACAAATCTTGATTTTTCCAATGTACATTGAAACCTTGTAACCAAATAAACTATTCAGAAAGTGGCTAAAAGCGAGTTTAACCGTCTATTATGTCTTTGATTCGAATAAAGAAAAATTTTCATTTTCAACATCGAGTTCCTGACAAAAGTTGTATGAGCTTCCCCTGAAATTAGTACTTTATAGTATGCCAAATCAAAGCAAATACAAACATACATAACTGATAAAAGCCACAGAGTGGCTAAAGAACTACTTCAGGTCTAAATCTTCGTTTGATGTCGTGCGATTTGAACATTTTCTCGCTATAGCGTTGGCTGATATTGTATAGCGACCTGTAGGACATTTGAAACTGCTGAAAACTTGCTGAAACGCAAAGTACTTAATACATAGTGTATAAAAAGTGGAAAACAGGTGTGGTTAATACTTTTCTTAACCCTAAAATAGGCGGGTAAACTTGTAACTTGGATTTTCAGAACGTAAGCTACTCGTTGATGAATTGAGACATCTAAACCCCTGAAAACTGAAACAAATCTTGATTTTTCCAATGTACATTGAAACCTTGTAACCAAATAATCTATGCAGAAAGTGGCTAAAAGCGAGTTTAACCGTCTATTATGTCTTTGATTCAAATAAAGAAAAATTTTCATTTTCAACATCGAGTTCCTGACAAAAGTTGTATGAGCTTCCCCTGAAATTAGTACTTTACAGTATGCCAAATCAAAGCAATTACAAATATACATAACTGATAAAAGCTACAGAGTAGCTAAAGAACTACTTCTGAAGAAACTGCTGAAAACTTACTGAAACGCAAAGAACTTAATACATAGTGTATAAAAAGTGGAAAACAGCTGTGGCTAATACTTTTCTTAACCCTAAAATAGGTGGGTAAACTTGTAACTTGGATTTTCAGAACGTAAGCTACTCGTTGATGAATTGAGACATCTAAACCCCTGAAAACTGAAACAAATCTTGATTTTTCCAATGTACATTGAAACCTTGTAACCAAATAAACTATTCAGAAAGTGGCTAAAAGCGAGTTTAACCGTCTATTATGTCTTTGATTCGAATAAAGAAAAATTTTCATTTTCAACATCGAGTTCCTGACAAAAGTTGTATGAGCTTCCCCTGAAATTAGTACTTTATAGTATGCCAAATCAAAGCAAATACAAACATACATAACTGATTAAAGCCACAGAGTGGCTAAAGAACTACTTCAGGTCGAAATCTTCGTTTGATGTCGTGCAATTTGAACATTTTCTCGCTATAGCGTTGGCTGATATTGTATAGCGACCTGTAGGACATTTGAAACTGCTGAAACCTTGCTGAAACGCAAAGTGCTTAAGATAAAGTTTATAAAAAGAGGAAAACAAGTGTGGCTAATACTTTTCTTAACCCTAAAATAGGTGGGTAAACTTGTAACTTGGATTTTCAGAACGTAAGCTACTCGTTGATGAATTGAGACATCTAAACCCCTGAAAACTGAAACAAATTTTGATTTTTCCAATGTACATTGAAACCTTGTAACCAAATAATCTATGCAGAAAGTGGCTAAAAGCGAGTTTAACCGTCTATTATGTCTTTGATTCGAATAAAGAAAAATTTTCATTTTCAACATCGAGTTCCTGACAAAAGTTGTATGAGCTTTCCCTGAAATTAGTACTTTACAGTATGCCAAATCAAAGCAATTACAAACATACATAACTGATAAAAGCTACAGAGTAGCTAAAGAACTACTTCTGAAGAAACTGCTGAAAACTTACTGAAACGCAAAGAACTTAATACATAGTGTATAAAAAGTGGAAAACAGCTGTGGCTAATACTTTTCTTAACCCTAAAATAGGTGGGTAAACTTGTAACTTGGATTTTCAGAACGTAAGCTACTCGTTGATGAATTGAGACATCTAAACCCCTGAAAACTGAAACAAATCTTGATTTTTCCAATGTACATTGAAACCTTGTAACCAAATAAACTATTCAGAAAGTGGCTAAAAGCGAGTTTAACCGTCTATTATGTCTTTGATTCGAATAAAGAAAAATTTTCATTTTCAACATCGAGTTCCTGACAAAAGTTGTATGAGCTTCCCCTGAAATTAGTACTTTATAGTATGCCAAATCAAAGCAAATACAAACATACATAACTGATTAAAGCCACAGAGTGGCTAAAGAACTACTTCAGGTCGAAATCTTCGTTTGATGTCGTGCAATTTGAACATTTTCTCGCTATAGCGTTGGCTGATATTGTATAGCGACCTGTAGGACATTTGAAACTGCTGAAACCTTGCTGAAACGCAAAGTGCTTAAGATAAAGTTTATAAAAAGAGGAAAACAAGTGTGGCTAATACTTTTCTTAACCCTAAAATAGGTGGGTAAACTTGTAACTTGGATTTTCAGAACGTAAGCTACTCGTTGATGAATTGAGACATCTAAACCCCTGAAAACTGAAACAAATCTTGATTTTTCCAATGTACATTGAAACCTTGTAACCAAATAATCTATGCAGAAAGTGGCTAAAAGCGAGTTTAACCGTCTATTATGTCTTTGATTCGAATAAAGAAAAATTTTCATTTTCAACATCGAGTTCCTGACAAAAGTTGTATGAGCTTCCCCTGAAATTAGTACTTTATAGTATGCCAAATCAAAGCAAATACAAACATACATAACTGATAAAAGCCACAGAGTGGCTAAAGATCTACTTCAGGTCGAAATCTTCGTTTGATGTCGTGCGATTTGAACATTTTCTCGCTATAGCGTTGGCTGATATTGTATAGCGACCTGTAGGACATTTGAAACTGCTGAAAACTTGCTGAAACGCAAAGTACTTAATACATAGTGTATAAAAAGTGGAAAACAGCTGTGGCTATTACTTTTCTTAACCCTAAAATAGGTGGGTAAACTTGTAACTTGGATTTTCAGAACGTAAGCTACTCGTTGATGAATTGAGACATCTAAACCCCTGAAAACTGAAACAAATCTTGATTTTTCCAATGTACATTGAAACCTTGTAACCAAATAATCTATGCAGAAAGTGGCTAAAAGCGAGTTTAACCGTCTATTATGTCTTTGATTCGAATAAAGAAAAATTTTCATTTTCAACATCGAGTTCCTGACAAAAGTTGTATGAGCTTCCCCTGAAATTAGTACTTTATAGTATGCCAAATCAAAGCAAATACAAACATACATAACTGATTAAAGCCACAGAGTGGCTAAAGAACTACTTCAGGTCGAAATCTTCGTTTGATGTCGTGCGATTTGAACATTTTCTCGCTATAGCGTTGGCTGATATTGTATAGCGACCTGTAGGACATTTGAAACTGCTGAAAACTTGCTGAAACGCAAAGTACTTAATACATAGTGTATAAAAAGTGGAAAACAGCTGTGGCTAATACTTTTCTTAACCCTAAAATAGGCGGGTAAACTTGTAACTTGGATTTTCAGAACGTAAGTTACTCGTTGATGAATTGAGACATCTAAACCCCTGAAAACTGAAACAAATCTTGATTTTTCCAATGTACATTGAAACCTTGTAACCAAATAATCTATGCAGAAAGTGGCTAAAAGCGAGTTTAACCGTCTATTACGTCTTTGATTCGAATAAAGAAAAATTTTCATTTTCAACATCGAGTTCCTGACAAAACTTGTATGAGCTTCCCCTGAAATTAGTACTTTATAGTATGCCAAATCAAAGCAAATACAAACATACATAACTGATAAAAGCCACAGAGTGGCTAAAGAACTAGTTCAGGTCGAAATCTTCGTTTGATATCGTGCGATTTGAACATTTTCTCGCTATAGCGTTGGCTGATATTGTATAGCGACCTGTAGGACATTTGAAACTGCTGAAAACTTGCTGAAACGCAAAGTACTTAATATAAAATTTATGAAAAGTGGAAAACAGGTGTGGTTAATACTTTTCTTAACCCTAAAATAGGCGGGTAAACTTGTAACTTGGATTTTCAGAACGTAAGCTACTCGTTGATGAATTGAGACATCTAAACCCCTGAAAACTGAAACAAATCTTGATTTTTCCAATGAACATTGAAACCTTGTAACCAAATAATCTATGCAGAAAGTGGCTAAAAGCGAGTTTAACCGTCTATTATGTCTTTGATTCGAATAAAGAAAAATGTTCATTTTCAACATCGAGTTCCTGACAAAAGTTGTATGAGCTTCCCCTGAAATTAGTACTTTATAGTATGCCAAATCAAAGCAAATACAAACATACATAACTGATAAAAGCCACAGAGTGGCTAAAGAACTACTTCAGGTCTAAATCTTCGTTTGATGTCGTGCGATTTGAACATTTTCTCGCTATAGCGTTGGCTGATATTGTATAGCGACCTGTAGGACATTTGAAACTGCTAAAAACTTGCTGAAACGCAAAGAACTTAATAAAAAGTTTATGAAAAGTGGAAAACAGGTGTGGTTAATACTTTTCTTAACCCTAAAATGTTCGATTGATGTTGAAAATGAAACTTTTTCTTTATTCGAATCAAAGACATAATAGACGGTTAAACTCGCTTTTAGCCACTTTCTGCATAGATTATTTGGTTACAAGGTTTCAATGTACATTGGAAAAATCAAGATTTGTTTCAGTTTTCAGGGGTTTAGATGTCTCAATTCATCAACGAGTAGCTTACGTTCTGAAAATCCAAGTTACAAGTTTACCCGCCTATTTTAGGGTTAAGAAAAGTATTAGCCACACTTGTTTTCCCCTTTTTCTAAACTTTATATTAAGTACTTTGCGTTTCAGCAAGTTTTTAGCAGTTTCAAATGTCCTACAGGTCGCTATACAATATCAGCCAACGCTATAGCGAGAAAATGTTCAAATCGCACGACATCAAACGAAGATTTCGACCTGAAGTAGTTCTTTAGCCACTCTGTGGCTTTTATCAGTTATGTATGTTTGTATTTGCTTTGATTTGGCATACTATAAAGTACTAATTTCAGGGGAAGCTCATACAACTTTTGTCAGGAACTCGATGTTGAAAATGAAAATTTTTCTTTATTCGAATCAAAGACATAATAGACGGTTAAACTCGCTTTTAGCCACTTTCTGCATAGATTATTTGGTTACAAGGTTTCAATGTACATTGGAAAAATCAAGATTTGTTTCAGTTTTCAGGGGTTTAGATGTCTCAATTCATCAACGAGTAGCTTACGTTCTGAAAATCCAAGTTACAAGTTTACCCACCTATTTTAGGGTTAAGAAAAGTATTAGCCACACTCGTTTTCCTCTTTTTATAAACTTTATATTAAGTACTTTGCGTTTCAGCAAGTTTTCAGCAGTTTCAAATGTCCTACAGGTCGCTATACAATATCAGCCAACGCTATAGCGAGAAAATGTTCAAATCGCACGACATCAACCGAAGATTTAGACCTGAAGTAGTTCTTTAGCCACTCTGTGGCTTTTATCAGTTATGTATATTTGTAATTGCTTTGATTTGGCATACTGTAAAGTACTAATTTCAGGGGAAGCTCATACAACTTTTGTCAGGAACTCGATGTTGAAAATGAAAATTTTTCTTTATTCGAATTAAAGACATAATAGACGGTTAAACTCGCTTTTAGCCACATTCTGCATAGATTATTTGGTTACAAGGTTTCAATGTACATTGGAAAAATCAAGATTTGTTTCAGTTTTCAGGGGTTTAGATGTCTCAATTCATCAACGAGTAGCTTACGTTCTGAAAATCCAAGTTACAAGTTTACCCACCTATTTTAGGGTTAAGAAAAGTATTAGCCACACTTGTTTTCCTCTTTTTCTAAACTTTATATTAAGTACTTTGCGTTTCAGCAAGTTTTCAGCAGTTTCAAATGTCCTACAGGTCGCTATACAATATCAGCCAACGCTATAGCGAGAAAATGTTCAAATCGCACGACATCAAACGAAGATTTAGACCTAAAGTAGTTCTTTAGCCACTCTGTGGCTTTTATCAGTTATGTATATTTGTAATTGCTTTGATTTGGCATACTGTAAAGTACTAATTTCAGGGGAAGCTCATACGACTTTTGTCAGGAACTCGATGTTGAAAATGAAAATTTTTCTTTATTCGAATCAAAGACATAATAGACGGTTAAACTCGCTTTTAGCCACTTTCTGCATAGATTATTTGGTTACAAGGTTTCAATGTACATTGGAAAAATCAAGATTTGTTTCAGTTTTCAGGGGTTTAGATGTCTCAATTCATCAACGAGTAGCTTACGTTCTGAAAATCCAAGTTACAAGTTTACCCGCCTATTTTAGGGTTAAGAAAAGTATTAGCCACAGCTGTTTTCCACTTTTTATACACTATGTATTAAGTAATTTGCGTTTCAGCAAGTTTTCAGCAGTTTCAAATGTCCTACAGGTCGCTATACAATATCAGCCAACGCTATAGCGAGAAAATGTTCAAATCGCACGACATCAAACGAAGATTTCGACCTGAAGTAGTTCTTTAGCCACTCTGTGGCTTTTATCAGTTATGTATGTTTGTATTTGCTTTGATTTGGCATACTATAAAGTACTAATTTCAGGGGAAGCTCATACAACTTTTGTCAGGAACTCGATGTTGAAAATGAAAATTTTTCTTTATTCGAATCAAAGACATAATAGACGGTTAAACTCGCTTTTAGCCACTTTCTGCATAGATTATTTGGTTACAAGGTTTCAATGTACATTGGAAAAATCAAGATTTGTTTCAGTTTTCAGGGGTTTAGATGTCTCAATTCATCAACGAGTAGCTTACGTTCTGAAAATCCAAGTTACAAGTTTACCCACCTATTTTAGGGTTAAGAAAAGTATTAGCCACACTTGTTTTCCTCTTTTTCTAAACTTTATATTAAGTACTTTGCGTTTCAGCAAGTTTTCAGCAGTTTCAAATGTCCTACAGGTCGCTATACAATATCAGCCAACGCTATAGCGAGAAAATGTTCAAATCGCACGACATCAAACGAAGATTTCGACCTGAAGTAGTTCTTTAGCCACTCTGTGGCTTTAATCAGTTATGTATATTTGTAATTGCTTTTATTTGGCATACTGTAAAGTACTAATTTCATGGGAAGCTCATACAACTTTTGTCAGGAACTCGATGTTGAAAATGAAAATTTTTCTTTATTTGAATCAAAGACATAATAGACGGTTAAACTCGCTTTTAGCCACTTTCTGCATAGATTATTTGGTTACAAGGTTTCAATGTACATTGGAAAAATCAAGATTTGTTTCAGTTTTCAGGGGTTTAGATGTCTCAATTCATCAACGAGTAGCTTACGTTCTGAAAATCCAAGTTACAAGTTTACCCGCCTATTTTAGGGTTAAGAAAAGTATTAGCCACAGCTGTTTTCCACTTTTTATACACAATGTATTAAGTACTTTGCGTTTCAGCAAGTTTTCAGCAGTTTCAAATATCCTACAGGTCGCTATACAATATCAGCCAACGCTATAGCGAGAAAATGTTCAAATCGCACGACATCAAACGAAGATTTCGACCTGAAGTAGTTCTTTAGCCACTCTGTGGCTTTTATCAGTTATGTATATTTGTATTTGCTTTGATTTGGCATACTATAAAGTACTAATTTCAGGGGAAGCTCATACAACTTTTGTCAGGAACTCGATGTTGAAAATGAAAATTTTTCTTTATTCGAATCAAAGACATAATAGACGGTTAAACTCGCTTTTAGCCACTTTCTGCATAGATTATTTGGTTACAAGGTTTCAATGTACATTGGAAAAATCAAGATTTGTTTCAGTTTTCAGGGGTTTAGATGTCTCAATTCATCAACGAGTAGCTTACGTTCTGAAAATCCAAGTTACAAGTTTACCCACCTATTTTAGGGTTAAGAAAAGTATTAGCCACAGCTATTTTCCACTTTTTATACACTATGTATTAGGTACTTTGCGTTTCAGCAAGTTTTCAGCAGTTTCAAATGTCCTACAGGTCGCTATACAATATCAGCCAACGCTATAGCGAGAAAATGTTCAAATTGCACGACATCAAACGAAGATTTCGACCTGAAGTAGTTCTTTAGCCACTCTGTGGCTTTAATCAGTTATGTATGTTTGTATTTGCTTTGATTTGGCATACTATAAAGTACTAATTTCAGGGAAAGCTCATACAACTTTTGTCAGGAACTCGATGTTGAAAATGAAAATTTTTCTTTATTCGAATCAAAGACATAATAGACGGTTAAACTCGCTTTTAGCCACTTTCTGCATAGATTATTTGGTTACAAGGTTTCAATGTACATTGGAAAAATCAAGATTTGTTTCAGTTTTCAGGGGTTTAGATGTCTCAATTCATCAACGAGTAGCTTACGTTCTGAAAATCCAAGTTACAAGTTTACCCACCTATTTTAGGGTTAAGAAAAGTATTAGCCACACTTGTTTTCCTCTTTTTCTAAACTTTATATTAAGTACTTTGCGTTTCAGCAAGTTTTCAGCAGTTTCAAATGTCCTACAGGTCGCTATACAATATCAGCCAACGCTATAGCGAGAAAATGTTCAAATCGCACGACATCAAACGAAGATTTAGACCTGAAGTAGTTCTTTAGCCACTCTGTGGCTTTTATCAGTTATGTATATTTGTAATTGCTTTGATTTGGCATACTGTAAAGTACTAATTTCAGGGGAAGCTCATACAACTTTTGTCAGGCACTCGATGTTGAAAATGAAAATTTTTCTTTATTCGAATTAAAGACATAATAGACGGTTAAACTCGCTTTTAGCCACTTTCTGCATAGATTATTTGGTTACAAGGTTTCAATGTACATTGGAAAAATCAAGATTTGTTTCAGTTTTCAGGGGTTTAGATGTCTCAATTCATCAACGAGTAGCTTATGTTCTGAAAATCCAAGTTACAAGTTTACCCACCTATTTTAGGGTTAAGAAAAGTATTAGCCACACCTGTTTTCCACTTTTCATAAACTATATATTAAGTTCTTTGCGTTTCAGTAAGTTTTCAGCAGTTTCGAATGTCCTACAGGTCGCTATACAATATCAGCCAACGCTATAGCGAGAAAATGTTCAAATCGCACGACATCAAACGAAGATTTCGACCTGAAATAGTTCTTTAGCCACTCTGTGGCTTTTATCAGTTATGTATGTTTGTATTTGCTTTGATTTGGCATACTATAAAGTACTAATTTCAGGGGAAGCTCATACAACTTTTGTCAGGAACTCGATGTTGAAAATGAAAATTTTTCTTTATTCGAATCAAAGACCTAATAGACGGTTAAACTCGCTTTTAGCCACTTTCTGCATAGATTATTTGGTTACAAGGTTTCAATGTACATTGGAAAAATCAAGATTTGTTTCAGTTTTCAGGGGTTTAGATGTCTCAATTCATCAACGAGTAGCTTACGTTCTGAAAATCCAAGTCACAAGTTTACCCACCTATTTTAGGGTTAAGAAAAGTATAAGCCACACTTGTTTTCCTCTTTTTATAAACTTTATATTAAGTACTTTGCGTTTCAGCAAGTTTTCAGCAGTTTCAAATGTCCTACAGGTCGCTATACAATATCAGCCAACGCTATAGCGAGAAAATGTTCAAATCGCACGACATCAAACGAAGATTTAGACCTGAAGTAGTTCTTTAGCCACTCTGTGGCTTTTATCAGTTATGTATATTTGTAATTGATTTGATTTGGCATACTGTAAAGTACTAATTTCAGGGGAAGCTCATACAACTTTTGTCAGGCACTCGATGTTGAAAATGAAAATTTTTCTTTATTCGAATTAAAGACATAATAGACGGTTAAACTCGCTTTTAGCCACTTTCTGCATAGATTATTTGGTTACAAGGTTTCAATGTACATTGGAAAAATCAAGATTTGTTTCAGTTTTCAGGGGTTTAGATGTCTCAATTCATCAACGAGTAGCTTATGTTCTGAAAATCCAAGTTACAAGTTTACCCACCTATTTTAGGGTTAAGAAAAGTATTAGCCACACCTGTTTTCCACTTTTCATAAACTATATATTAAGTTCTTTGCGTTTCAGTAAGTTTTCAGCAGTTTCGAATGTCCTACAGGTCGCTATACAATATCAGCCAACGCTATAGCGAGAAAATGTTCAAATCGCACGACATCAAACGAAGATTTCGACCTGAAATAGTTCTTTAGCCACTCTGTGGCTTTTATCAGTTATGTATGTTTGTATTTGCTTTAATTTGGCATACTATAAAGTACTAATTTCAGGGGAAGCTCATACAACTTTTGTCAGGAACTCGATGTTGAAAATGAAAATTTTTCTTTATTCGAATCAAAGACCTAATAGACGGTTAAACTCGCTTTTAGCCACTTTCTGCATAGATTATTTGGTTACAAGGTTTCAATGTACATTGGAAAAATCAAGATTTGTTTCAGTTTTCAGGGGTTTAGATGTCTCAATTCATCAACGAGTAGCTTACGTTCTGAAAATCCAAGTCACAAGTTTACCCACCTATTTTAGGGTTAAGAAAAGTATAAGCCACACTTGTTTTCCTCTTTTTATAAACTTTATATTAAGTACTTTGCGTTTCAGCAAGTTTTCAGCAGTTTCAAATGTCCTACAGGTCGCTATACAATATCAGCCAACGCTATAGCGAGAAAATGTTCAAATCGCACGACATCAAACGAAGATTTCGACCTGAAGTAGTTCTTTAGCCACTCTGTGGCTTTTATCAGTTATGTATATTTGTAATTGCTTTTATTTGGCATACTGTAAAGTACTAATTTCAGGGGAAGCTCATACAACTTTTGTCAGGAACTCGATGTTGAAAATGAAAATTTTTCTTTATTCGAATCAAAGACATAATAGACGGTTAAACTCGCTTTTAGCCACTTTATGCATAGATTATTTGGTTACAAGGTTTCAATATACATTGGAAAAATCAAGATTTGTTTCAGTTTTCAGGGGTTTAGATGTCTCAATTCATCAACGAGTAACTTACGTTCTGAAAATCCAAGTT
Organism: Lycia hirtaria; assembly: GCA_947563715.1. NCBI lineage: Eukaryota > Metazoa > Arthropoda > Insecta > Lepidoptera > Geometridae > Lycia > Lycia hirtaria. The sequence goes on along the minus strand of OX387377.1, from coordinate 1,807,309 downwards.
ACAAGTTTACCCGCCTATTTTAGGGTTAAGAAAAGTATAAGCCACAGCTGTTTTCCACTTTTTATACACTATGTATTAAGTACTTTGCGTTTCAGCAAGTTTTCAGTAGTTTCAAATGTCCTACAGGTCGCTATACAATATCAGCCAACGCTATAGCGAGAAAATGTTCAAATCGCACGACATCAAACGAAGATTTTGACCTGAAGTAGTTCTTTAGCCACTCTGTGGCTTTTATCAGTTATGTATATTTGTAATTGCTTTGATTTGGCATACTGTAAAGTACTAATTTCAGGGGAAGCTCATACAACTTTTGTCAGAAACTCGATGTTGAAAATGAATTTTTATCTTTTTTCGAATCCAAGACGTAATAGACGGTTAAAATCGCTTCTAGCCACTTTCCGTATCGTTTATTTGGTTACAAGGTTTCATTATAGATTAGAAAAATGAAGATTTGTTTCAGTTTTAAAATTTTGAAAATGACCTCTCTAATTTGGTCGGGTAATATTGGCAGATTTTTTTGGCCGCCAACTTCACGCCGGTAAAAAAAGAAACATCATGAAGGCGTATTCGGGTTCCAACTTAATGAGTATAACATAAAATATAGTTTTCTTGGCTATAGGTAGTTTTACTTTAGAATTTAACGCGAGTCCTTTTCAACCACGGCGTGCGCCGTGATCGGCATAAGTAGGTTGATGTTTTTACACATGTTATTTCGTAGCACAGCGATAAGCACATTGGTCTGTAGGTTTCTTTAACACATATTACTATATTGTGAAAGGTAAATTGATTAAATATAAAAAAAAAAGTTAAATTGAAGTTTCCGGTAGCCTAGTCGGGAGACCGTCTGATTTACGATCCGCAGATCCTGGGTTCGAATCCCGCGGCACGCACCTCTGTCTTTTCGGAGTTATGTGCGTATTGTTGATTACCGCCAACTTCAAACGGTGAAGGAAAACATCGTGAGGAAACCTACACATCTGAGAGTTCTCAATGATCTTGAAGAGTCTGCCAACCCGCACTTGGACGACTATGGCCTTACCCTTCTCACAATGAGAAGATGGCCCGCGCCCAGCAGTGGGACAGTTTGTACAAACAGGGCTGATATTAATAAATGATTTTCATACCCATTTCAGGTAGGAATACGAATATTATTTTATAAAAATATAAGCACAATTTATTTGTATTGTTTTAGCAACATACAATAATAGAGGGTAGGAATAGAACAACATTTTTCGTTCTAATTTTTTTAGAAAATTGTCGAGAATTACCTTGAAATCCTTGACAGACTGACGTTGAGAACTTCTGAATGATTTGAATACGTAGAAGAAAGATAATAAACTAAAGTACCTTCTTTAGACGAACCTTCGGATTTTAAATAAATCTTCATATTTTACACTATTTTTTTAAATTTATTATTACACACACTATTGTTCACACTTCCCTGATCGCGTTTGTTGTTTTCTTTTTGATGAAATAAAAGCTATTTTTATTTTGTTTTCATAAAAATGTGTGCGATTAAGACGACACAAAATCACGTAATGACACTTGACAGGAACCAACATGGCGGGATGCATAGTAGTGGGATTGACACAGAATAATTTTTTTATCGATTTAAGGATGAAAATGAATCTAAATGTGTGATTAGGAAGGCATCATCTCTCGCACTGCTGCATGTAAACTATCAGTAATAATCTGCGTTCTGAGCGAAATATAATTTGTTCTATCATCAATAGTTTTCTGAGTGCATGCTATCTAGTTACGTTTAAATTTTTCACACTTTACTTTCATGGAGTTTTGGTAGGGATCCCTAATTATAATAGAAATAAGTAACATACGTATTTCCATTCACAGGAAAATAATTTTCCTTTTTCTTGCACAGTCTGAAAAAATATATCAAAATATTAAAAAATAACACTACTCGGCCGTCTATCTGCAAAAATAACTTTGACATTGTCAAATGCTAGTTACACCCTAAGGTTTCACTCGAAAACCTGTAAGATTCTTTAGTTTTTTTTTTGTTTTTCAGGATAAAAGTGGCCTATGTGTTATTCCAAGGTATAGGCTGCTTCCATACCAAATTAATCTGTAAATAAGTCCAGCTTCTTTCTTTCGTTCCTTGAGTTTTAAATGGTGTAACTATTCGACTTTTATTATTTATAAGATATATATACTCGTAGATTACTTTCTCAGGTTTCTGACAGATAACACAAGACGAGTTAATTTATGATGTCATAAAATATTTACATATACCCGTATACCTACTATATTATTTTTATCGTAAACGACAATGTGTCTACACATACAAAATTCAATCATACACGAACTACATATAAAAAAATCAAACATCGGTCGGTGACTCCACACCCAACACAATCTAAAAAGAACTCTATTTTCGCATGCTTAGAATTTATTTTATTGAGACAAAGTGTTTCTCTAGGAAGCTAAGACTATGAATCACGTGTCTATACATTTATGTTTTCGATATTTTCAACGTGTATAAAAACTATACATACCTACCTAAGTTGCGGACTAAAATACATGGTAGGATAATTATTGTTTTGTAAGATTTTGTTTGTCAAGACGATATGACGAAATGATCATGCCGTTGCATAGAATAGGAACTGGCTCAAGAGAAGCGCCTGATCAAACCGGGCTATTTCCGCTAACCACCCTAACATTCCCCTATAGGAAAGAGAAATAGGGAATTATTGTCTTCAAATCCACGTTCAAAATCAATGGCGTAAGTTTGTAATAATAATTATAGTTTTATAAAAAACTGAATAACCGACTTCAAAATGGTCAATTTTTAACCCTCGATCCAAAAAGAGGGTTGTTATGTTTGACGTGTGTATCGTATCTGGTATCGCAGCTCTCAAACGGATGTACCGATTTTGATCTATTTTTTGTTTGTAAAAGTATTTTCTCATGAGTGTTTTAGCTATGTTTCATCAAAATTGGTGCAGCAATTTTTTTTTTTTGTGGGTATATTTGAGTTTTCTAAGCTTATACTTATGTTTTAGAAACCAGACGACGACGACGACAATTCTGACGTTATTTCTATAGGACCCATGTGAAACTATTAATTATTTCAAACAAACAAAATATTTTTGAAATCGTTTTTTAAACGACGGACTTATACGGTAACAAACATTAAAGCAAAAAAATAATTTTCATATACTTATAAAAATCATTTTTAGAAATTATTAATGCAAAAATTATTTTTATGTATGAAAGTTAACTTGGATCAAATTGAAATTTTTGTCGAATATTTGTGATCTTGATTATTTAACAAGCGGCGGGAAGACGCTGGATGCAAGCCGCATCCAATCGGTCTTTTTGGAAATCCGTGGGGAGGCGGAGGCCTATGTCCAGCAGTGGGCTTCTTATGGCTGAGATGATGATGATGATTATTATTTAATTATTTAAGAATTACAATCCACATGTTAGTTTTTTTATACAATGTATAGGTTTGCGCTTGACCTCCAAATCACCTGATGTTAAGTAAGCGATGTTGCGGTCTACGATGAAGCGCGGTTACCTAGTAGAAACCGATTCACTCGCGATTTAAAGACACCCAGATTATATCCATCGAGAAAAATCCACTCAGGAAGCGTATTACACAATTTAGCGGTTCGTACGATAAATGTCGAATTAAAACGTTTCGTTCGGCCTTTTGGAATATCCACCATGAAACGATGACACTTTTTCGTGTTTCTAACCGTCCGATAGAAAAAAGTTAGCCTTGAAAAAAATTGGCCTTGGTTGTTAGTGAAAAAAAAAGTTGCCTTTATGGGTAAAAGCAACCTGTTCCAGATACCCTTGACATAGAGAAAAAAAATAGATTGATTTCCTTGATTTCTTTCGCTGACTTTTTGCGACTGAGAGACAGTAAAGCGAGCACCGAGCTGTTATAATATAAATAGAGGATGTCCAAACATCCAAACAAAAGCGGGAAGCACCCCACTTCCCACGTCACTTCTCATCTTGCGGCCATTCGTCATAACAATACACGTATAATACTGTATGATCTTAGTTTGATAACAAAAGTGTTAAATCAAATATACTCTTCATTTGAGATAAAACATCGATAATGTTTGCTTATTACGGCATTTTTTAATAACTGAAGAGGGTGTTGACACACTTATAAAATAAGGATGCGTAGGCAATGTCATAGTCAGAAATTAGACAGTGATGAAATTGTTAAAAAAGCTTTTAATAAAGATCATTGACTTGGATAGATCGATTGTTTTTTTTTAGAATTTATGCAAATTTAGTTCATTTACTGAATTTTGTCAAAAATGGTGTTGACAAAATAAAAGTCTTCTTCAAAGGTAAATTTGGTTAAGTTTGAACTTCGACAACACAAAATAGTATTATTGTTCTATTGTATACATACAATAGCTGTTAAACAATACCATTTTTGTCACTATAGACTAATAGATTTAAAAGAAATGTAAATAGGGCGAATTCTGTGATTTAAAAATATAAATCTAAATACAGAGAAAATAGCAAAAAAATACTCTGTACTCTACACTGCTCGTCCTTGGGTGGGAGATGTAGACACAAAACAGAGATAGTACAGAAGTCAATCTACATACAAAGTGTGCTCGAGCAACGCACACATAGTCACTGCTTACGGACGCGATATCTCGGACCGACTGGGACCGGTGCGAGAGCGAGTGCCATAGCTTACTGTAAACATGCGTACATAATAATGCGAATTTATTACTTTTTAAAATATAATAATCGTGCATTTCGCCAATGTCGAAATCGACGTAAGATATTTTCTGTGACAATTTGTAATATAATAATAACATTAAAATTGAAATATTTTAGTTATTATTGGTTTATATTTATGTTCTTTCTGTTTCATTCTCAACAATAAGACGATGCTATAGCGCGACCGCAGAGTGTAGGTATAAAAAGTGAAGTACATAAGTCTCCCTACAACACAAAACAGAGATAGTACAGAAGACAATCACATGTACGTACTCAAGGGCGTCGCCAAGGTGGGGGCAAGAGGGGGCAGCTGCTCCCCCCCCCCCCTAGAGATAAAAAAAATGTAACCAAATGCAAAGCAATCAAAGTCCTAAGGCCGTGCAATTGTACCTGTACCTACAATTCATATTTTTCTCATCCTCCATAATATTAACTTGCCCCCCCCCCCCCTGGGCCATGGGCTGGCGACGCCCTTGTACGTAGTTCTTCTCTCCTTCCCGCTCTTATTAAAGAGTGAGAAGGAGAGAAGAAGCAATATTTAATATCTACAAAAAAAAACACAATGTTTGTAATTGAGATAGATGTCTGTCGATAAGTTTGTTTAATTTCATTATACCTACTTAAATGTAAGTAATAATATATTTTAGAGTGTTTCCGTGAATCTGATTCAATGTTTGATTTGATATCATCTCTTGTTTGGTTTTGTCATCGATATCTTAAGCTTGACCAGATATTACTCTCCAGAAACATAACAAGCAATGTTTAAAATTATTATTGTCCATCATCATCTCAGCCACAAGAAGTTCATTGCTGGACATAGGCTTCCCCCACAGAATTCCAGGTCATATTATGTCTCCTCCATGCTTTTCCCCAGTCCGGTTGTCCCGCGGCCTAACCTGTATCCAGCGTCTTCGTGCCACTTATGAGGTCGTCTGTCCACCCTGTGGCTAGGCATCCTACGCTGCGCTTGCCAACGTATGGTCTCCTGATTCGAGAATTTTTCAACCACATCGGCCACCAGTTCTGCCACTTTAACTTATGTTAGGGGATAAGTTAAAGTGGCAGATATAACATTTATTAGGCTAATCCGAGCAGTCATATATGCTGTCAAATTTAATTGTAAAACGATGGTGGATTAATTAGGTCATGGAGATATCGGTGAATCATCATCTTGGTTACAAGAAGTCCACTTCTAGACATAAGCCTCTCCCACGCCGAGAACATCCGTCCAACTTGTGGCTGGTGGTCCTACGCTGCGCTTACCGGGCCATGGTCTCCCACTCAAGGGCATTTCGCTCTCATCAGCCATCAGTTCTACGTGATATGTGCTCTGCCCAACTACCACGTCAACATCCAGTAAATATGCCAAAAAAAAATAAAGAAATCAATCAAATTAGGAACTTCTTTTTCTAGTTCTAGTGTACGTCACAAGGAGGTTGTTATTTTCCCCAAATATTCTGCGACTGAGTTATAAAACCACAACCGGTCATCAGTGATCAAAAGAAGCATATTTTTGTATTTATAGAATGTTATTAGAGATATTTTTTCCCGCGCTGAAACCACTAATTACGGCGTAATCACGAGCGCACCGAGCTAATGATTGCTATCATAATACCAACCTGATTACCTACCTGGAGTACAAACTATAACATTCGCAGAGAGACAATTTGACACAACTAAAAAAAAATTGTAATTTAAGTAAAAAATTTGTGAAAACCACGTTAGTTTCCACAGTAAAAGCAAAAGAAGTTTGGGTCGTGGCTGGACAAATACACTTAGTTTGCCTAACAATATCCCATCATACTCATAAACGCATTCGTTGAATAAGGATTTGTCACTTTCTATCAGACGGGAACTATCTCGCGCTAAAACGGAACAAAACACTGTTTAACTAAAATGCGCGTACTCAGCGTTTATAAGTAAGACGGGTCATGTCTAAAGTTCAAAACAAACGAATAAAGGTTTACCTCTGCAACTTTCCGCCTCTGTATTCCGAGTGTTACAACTGAAACGAGGATGGTCGTGGCTGGTGGCACCGCCAGGCACCAAACGACGCGCGGCGCGGCCGCTGTGTGACGTCACCACTGTTTGTTTTTTATCTAGCCACCGATTATAACATTGTATGCTCGTGGCTAGGTGAACTGGGCTGTCTAGGTGGATCTGAGAAGTGTAACGTCATTTACTCGATTGCACTGCAATGTGTGTGTGGGGGTGTGTGTAAGTATGTTTTTCTATATGTGGATGTTATAATAGATACTTGTTATTAAAAATATGGCAAGAGATTTCCAGCAGCTTAGTTGTGATGTGAGACTTTAAAAAAAAAAAATAAGAAAAAATTCTCTTACATACAAATGAACGGTGTTTAATCTTCGATGCTGGACTGGGTGTTAAAAAAATAAGATACGACATACTTCGGAAAATTGGCCTTTATGCAGGTGATGAAGCTTGTGAGGAAAATTGGCGTTTAGCGCTGACCACAGTCAAATGTGGTGTCAAACGGTCTCACCTACATAAGGGAAACAGGCGCGTGTGTATGTATGTATGTATGTATGTAATTATTCTAATTTTAATACGTTATTCCTTTTCAATTGTAACGATGGAATACATTTATGTCAAGGGGAAATAAATCATAAGCATGAGACTATAGAGTTTATAAGTCAGCCAGTGTTGGGTGCAACGGACGTCATCTTACATAAGCACGGTTTGTTTATACTTGACTTCTAACTTGGTTGATGAACGGGTACAGGCGGCCACACAAACTGGATGGAAGTGGAATGGAGTGTGATGAATTAAGTTGGCTTACAGTAGTCAGTAGTACGCCTGTCTTTTAAGCTGTACGTTATGAGTTCTGCCCCCAACATATTTGTGTGATAGCCTGCGCCTAGCACTGCTAGGCGCAGTGCTAGGCGCGTCAAAACAGACGTGAGTGACCCGTAGTTTTTATTTAAAAATGTGTCATAAATACTTAATGTTCAGAATGAGATTACTATGGGCTAGGATCAGAGGTGTTCCCATATACGTTTTATCAAAATCGGTTTAGTACTTTGGTTTTCACAACAAAATTTCACGAAAATTGTCATCCAATTAAACGAGTTGCGTAGTTTGAAGTCGTTTTTTTTTTTTTTTTTTTACTATAATTATTTGTTTTGGGTATTTAGGCGTTTCGTACCGCGAACGGTTCAAACCGCGGTCTAGACTGTTGAAGGCATCGAGTTCGTTTCGTACCGCGAGCGGTTCAAACCGCGGTCTAGACTGTTGAAGGCATCGAGTTCGTTTCGTACCGCGAGCGGTTCAAACCGCGGTCTAGACTGTTGAAGGCATCGAGTTCGTTTCGTACCGCGAGCGGTTCATACCGCGGTCTAGACTGTTGAAGGCATCGAGTTCGTTTCGTACCGCGAGCGGTTCAAACCGCGGTCTAGACTGTTGAAGGCATCGAGTTCGTTTCGTACCGCGAGCGGTTCAAACCGCGGTCTAGACTGTTGAAGGCATCGAGTTCGTTTCGTACCGAGAGCGGTTCAAACCGCGGTCTAGACTGTTGAAGGCATCGAGTTCGTTTCGTACCGCGAGCGGTTCAAACCGCGGTCTAGACTGTTGAAGGCATCGAGTTCGTTTCGTACCGCGAGCGGTTCAAACCGCGGTCTAGACTGTTGAAGGCATCGAGTTCGTTTCGTACCGAGAGCGGTTCAAACCGCGGTCTAGACTGTTGAAGGCATCGAGTTCGTTTCGTACCGCGAGCGGTTCAAACCGCGGTCTAGACTGTTGAAGGCATCGAGTTCGTTGAGTACCGCGAGCGGTTCAAACCGCGGTCTAGACTGTTGAAGGCATCGAGTTCGTTTCGTACCGAGAGCGGTTCAAACCGCGGTCTAGACTGTTGAAGGCATCGAGTTCGTTTCGTACCGCGAGCGGTTCAAACCGCGGTCTAGACTGTTGAAGGCATCGAGTTCGTTTCGTACCGCGAGCGGTTCAAACCGTGGTCTAGACTATTGAAGGCATCGAGTTCGTTTCGTACCGAGAGCGGTTCAAACCGCGGTCTAGACTGTTGAAGGCATCGAGTTCGTTTCGTACCGCGAGCGGTTCAAACCGCGGTCTAGACTGTTGAAGGCATCGAGTTCGTTTCGTACCGCGAGCGGTTCAAACCGCGGTCTAGACTGTTGAAGGCATCGAGTTCGTTTCGTACCGCGAGCGGTTCAAACCGCGGTCTAGACTGTTGAAGGCATCGAGTTCGTTTCGTACCGCGAGCGGTTCAAACCGCGGTTTAGACTGTTGAAGGCATCGAGTTCGTTTCGTACCGCGAGCGGTTCAAACCGCGGTCTAGACTGTTGAAGGCATCGAGTTCGTTTCGTACCGCGAGCGGTTCAAACTGCGGTCTAGACTGTTGAAGGCATCGAGTTCGTTTCGTACCGCGAGCGGTTCAAACCGCGGTCTAGACTGTTGAAGGCATGGAGTTCGTTTAAACAATTTCAATAACGATATCAGTCAATGAAGATAAACTTTTGGCTCTCAATATTCTATATCCTAACTTAGTATTATAAAGCGAATGTAACTCTGTCTGTTGTCTGTCTCTCTGTCTATTTGTTACCTCTTCACGGTTAAACAGCTGAATCGATCGTTATGTTTGGCACACAGATTCTTTAGGACCTGGAAAAGGACATAGGCTATTGATCATCATCATCATCACCGTTTTACATGTATAAAATAAAAATATAATATGAAATCGTAATTAACCAAAAAGAGACGGTCCATTTTACATTCCAGTTTGTACAAGTAAATGTAACGCCGTAGAACACACGTTTCACACGACGACGAAACTGAATCGCTGTATTGATTTCTAAATATTTATTAAGAATCTGTCACCTATTTTAATCTAAAAGCGGGGTTTAATAGATTTTCTCATTGAAATGTTCAAAATTAGTACACTACGATTTAGGTCCATATTTTTGATGCGTACTGCACAGGAGTGGAACTCTCTGACACTTCTGTGTCCTGAGAACTCGTTCGTTCATTCTCGTTCGTCATTTGTTTTTTCCAACCCTGTACACTTATATTCGCAATAAAATTATTTGATTTGATTTGAACTATCTTGGATTTTTCAAAGCTTGAATAAATCGATATCTTATAGATCGACGAGCTCCATATTTGGCCACAATAAGTGAGTTGGTGCTCAAACATAGATCAATTTTATATAAAAAATAATAGAGTACGGCGTTTTAGACGATCATATACATATAAGGGATCTCTTCCAGACGACCTTTCAACATAACTTACAAAGATTCTGAAATCAAAGTGGTACTTTTTTATTTTGAACAAACAAAACAATTTTTTTTTATTTTGGTTACTCACGTCTGTTTTTGAGCCGAATTCTCAGACTAAAAAAATGTAAAATAAAAATGTATAACAACCACATTAGTTTTCATAATACAAAGTGGTACTTATCTAGTTTGAAATAGACCCAGGCTCATAGGAAATACTCGTATCTCGTGCACACCTGTACTAGAGGCGTGAGCGTTTGAAGGTCAGCTCCAAGCATGCAGCGCAATCACGATCTACCCAACCTAGCAACATAGCGACTTATATCACAACAAAAACAACTAACAAACTTGACTCTTATCAACAAGCAATAAAGATGGGTTTGATGCCCTTTTCCAGTGCGTTTCATCTCAACCTGCGAAGGCATTAGCTATAATTAATATCATTATATAATAAAATAATAATACAAGATTTTACGCAATTAATTAACGTTTGTTTTTGTTTTTATCTATGCTTTAATTAACTGGTGTCTAAGGGCAGGAAGTTACGTTACCTAAGTACCAATCAAGTTTTTATTCACTTTAGATACGCTGCATGAATGAATTTTAATTTTAGATTTAGCGAGTGTATTTACGGACAGTTTAAATCTGGGTGTCTTTAAATCGCGATTCAATTTGTTTCTCTTAGGTTACATCAGGTGGTTCCAGCATGTGTTCGTCATGAATCTGGAACCCTTCGTGTAGCACTAAGGCTGGCCACAGGAGGGGTTTCAGTGGATACAATCTCACACGCCCCATAAGGTATAATTCAGGGGTATCTGTTGATGAATTCCCCCTTGTCAAATAAATTTGGTGAATTTGAGTTTAAGCACAAAGCTAGGCAAATGAAACAAGTGAATAAGTATCTCTTAGGCAAATCTAAAAAGTTCTCGAATGGAGACCACGAACCGGCAAGCGCAGCGTAGGAAGACCAGCCACAAGGTGGTCAGAGGATACCATACAAGTGGCGGGAGGACGCTGGATGCAGGCCGCTTCCAACTGGTCTTTTTGGAAATCCATGGGGGAAGCCTATGTCCAGCAGTGGACTTCTTGTGGCTGAGATGATGATGAGGCAAATCTATGACCTGATCATCATTTCTTACCAGGTGAATTTTTAGTCGAACACATGTCTTGCTTGTTGTAATAATAATATTAGAAAAGCAATGTTCAAAATTCTAAAAGACATTGAATTTTTCAAAGTAAGATTTATTACAGCTCTGACAGGAATAAATAAATTTATTTCTAATTCTGTAACAAAGTGTTCCGAAATACATTTAGATCGACGAGCTCCATCCTCGGCCACACCGTCGACAGGCGTGTGGCGAACATCAAGCGAGTTGGTGGTCAATCGTAGATCTTGCATTTAAAAAAACATTTTTTCCACATCATTTTTTGTCACAGTAATACTCTAGCAGTACGTTGTCGCTAAACCTAACCTATTTTTGGACCTCCCATCCCTCCCCGCCGGTACCGGATAGTCAACCCCGCTGCCCAGTAAGTTGAGATTGAGTTGAAAAAAATGTAGTAGTGCGCCTACTTTCTTACTTTTCTTGCTTATCTTATAATGTACTATTTATGGCGGCTGGAAAAAGGTAGTGAAGCTCTTGTGCATACACTTGCCGAAATGAATCTGGACATGCTACTTTATGGCGATTCTCCATAGTAAGTTCTTCTTAGCAACTGATTTTATTATCACCGATAAACTATATATCTAATGACCAAAACAGATATCTCGGGGAAAAAACAGCTCTTCCGTAATTTATTCGTTAGTTACAGATGTCTCGGAAAGATTTTGCATTTCGCATGTAATAAATCTACATTTGATCACTAACTCGCAATTTAGGTAGTCCATCTAAAATATATGTATCTATTAATACTATCCTCGTAAACTCTAAGATTACTTAAAGTTTTCAAAAAAACACGAAAGGCGGCAAGGAGTTCCATTCAACGCATCGCAAGAATGAAGTGCTAAGAATGTTGTTGAGCAAATTGAGTTCAATAGCTGCTTGGTACGAGAACAAAGAGTTATTGTGGTAAACACAAACTAGCACCTAAAATGATACTGGCCCAGATAGAGAACGTTGGTTTATATTGGGCGAACTGGTCGGCCCTTCGGTTGATTGATGTTGTTTTAGTAGAACCTGTGTCAAGGTTCCACGCCAGTGAAATCTTCCCTTGTAATAAATATTTATTGTACGGTCCACAGAATAAATTTTATACAGTGTGAAACAAACAAACATAAATATATAGTTATTATCAACTTAGGATAAGTTTAGGCATAATTTTACTGTTAAAATAAAGCCACCGTAGAGTTTTGTTACAAAAGTTCACTTTATGGGCATGACTCTAAATCCGCAAATACAAATCTGTATATTTTTCTTTGAATAAACCAATTTCCTAATGAGAATTGCTTACAAGTGGATTTAACTAAGTTAGCAGCATTTTAAAACATGTAACATGAAATTGTCTGTAAATTAGTCCTTTGTCCTTCGACGAAGTCTACTGCAGGAAGACAAGGCACAGTGAAATTTTACATTAATTAGAGTAGGTGAAGGAAATTGAATTTTATGTTATAAAAGATCAGTTGGTTGTACCATGTACTTCTTTGTCAGATGGTGTCGGGTATCAATACAGCTGTAGGGATGGTGCGGGACGACCTCAACAATGTGCTTGAGTTACGATGTAAAAAGGTGCTTGCTAGCCACTGAGTTGCAGCCACACTAAAGGCTCGATGACACAGGGCTAGTTTACAAGCTGCTAGTCGGCGAGTTTAAAAGCTAGCGAGTGAGCGAGTAAGCGAGTGTCGATGACACGGATGACACAACACTCGCTCAGTAGCGAACTAGCTAGCGAGTAGGAACCACGTTTTTTTAACTGCCAAAATGACAAGATGCTCGCAACTAGTTCACTAGCAGCTAGCAGCAATGATGACACACAGCTTACAAGCCAACACGCCAGCGAGTGGCGAGTAAATTAGCCCGGCTTTCTATTTGACAAGCAGCTTTTTTATAATCGGCTAGTGAAAAGCAGATTGTAAAAAAGCTCGATGACACCGGAGCAAGTTTACAAGCACTCGTGAACTCGCCGACTAGCAGCTTGTAAACTATTCCTGTGTCATCGAGCCTTTACTTTGAGAGGTGACTTCAACTTGCAGTGTCAAACCAGAGGTCCAATTCCAGTTCTTGATTGTGTTTTGTTATACTCACAGATCTTTACCTAAAAGGTAATCCCACAGTCTCAACACAGTATTCAATTCAGCTGGGTGCTGATCCGAAATTCTCATTAATTACTATGTTAACTATGCCAGAAATTAGCACTACAAAGGTTTTAGGTTCTACTAGTGGTTTTTTTGACTTCCTATTTACCAACTGATCAGAATTTGCGTATACTTCAACATAAACATGGCCCGGCACCCTGTCTAGTTTCAGATTGTTGTATCTCCAGTTTATTTAAGTAATTTACACAACCCGGGACTGTTGTCCTAAACCTATTCTGTAAGAACTGAAATCAGCTAGGGTGTCTGTTAATCAGCATTTAATTCAAATATGAATATAACATAAACATTTGTGGACATTTCACACAACACCATCTAGCCCAAACTAAGCAGAGCTTGTACGGAAACTAGATGGTTGATAGAATACATAATACATACTTTTTAACATACATAATACATACTTTTTTGTTGTAAATATATACTTATGATAAATAGAAACACCCCAGACACAGAACAAACATCCGTGCTCATCACACAAATATTTGCCCTGGGTCAAACCCATGACCTACAGCATAGCAGGTAGACAAAATACTACTACCAACTGAGACTACGAGGCTAGTCATAACAGTAACACTCTGACTATTCACCAGGCACACGCAGGTGTCTGAAAATCACACTTGATGGTAAGCGATGGTGTGGTCGAAGATGGAGCCTGACCACAAATCATGGTTCATTAGACTTTTATGGTTGAAACCTACATAAATATTTGTCATCTTTCAAAGAACAGTTTATTTACGACGCCTTATTAATATATGATGACACTTACCATGGTGTTTCTCATTCCTTGATTCCAAGACCTTCGAATTTAGCAAACATATTCTTTGGCAAGTGAACTTTGCGAAAATTTCAAAACTTCAAAATGTCGCGTTTATCAAAATTACAATAAATTGTTAATTACAACTATTACAGACAATAAAATGCTATTTCTACCGACTGTATCAAATAAGATCACGCGATATCGTGTAGTAGGTATCTTACGCTATATAACACTTGAACACTACCTACGATGTGCATTTAAGTGATATAATTGAATCCAACTATGGGCAAATAATACTAGTACTGGCAAAGTAGATAGCCTCGGCCATCATGGTCTATCTTGCTGCAAGAGTGCCGGTAGAATAGCTCGCCACAGTTCTTTAAATGATGTTATCCGTCGGGCCTTCGGAAGTGCTAACGTCGCAGCGGTTTTAGAACCTAACGGTCTTATGCGAACGATGGCAAAAGACCCGACGGAATGACACTCATTCCTTGGAAGATAGGACGACCTCTAGTTTGGGACGCTACATGTATTGATACTCTGGCCCCGTCCCATCTTCCTTTAACATCCAAAAATGCATGCGGCGCAGCTGTTTCAGCAGAATGCCTCAAACGGCACAAATATAGTAACCTTGATAAAGGTTACATATTTGTGCCTTTTGGGGTAGAAACTCTTGGACCATGGGGGCCGGGTGCTATGGAAATTTTTAAAGATTTGTCGGGGAGGTTAAAAAATTCTTTGCATGCCCAAAATGCTGGCCTTTACTTTGGACAAAAAATAAGCATTGCCATCCAGAGAGGAAATGCCGCCAGCATTTTGGGCACTCTGCCTGAAACTGGGGATTGTTTGAAATATCCATAAGCTTTGTTGCCTATGGATATTTTAAATAATCTCCAATCAATCAGTTTTTAAATTTTTCTATACCTACCTATTGTTATATTTATTTAAATAAAGTTAATAAAACTTGAAAAAAAAAAACTAGTACTAATATACATAACATATTTGACTGTTACATATTAGCGTATACAAATTTTATTATTCTTTAGTTATTTTTCCTGTGAGATAGTAGTTCAGGGCTACTTATGTAGATTAAGTATGTTTCTACATTACATTTGTCAATTTTTTATTTTTATTTTATTGATAGATTTGAGTTTGGTCGTCCTCGCCTGATGTCGAGCGGTCTACGATGGAGCGCACTTTATTAGAATAGTACAGTCAGTTCAATTCGATCGTGATTTGACTCAGGTTATATGAACAGCAAACCTCGCGAACAAAGACTTTTTTGTAACAAGTATTGTTACATCTACTAGTAGATATCTATCAGTCACATCATCATCATCAGTCATCTCACTCGGTATCACAACACATGAGAAATTAAGACCGTGAAGTCAAAGCCTTAATTCCAAAGGTTTTTCAACTACGAATGCACGAAGAAAATCAATGCAGGGGGTGGCAAGGTGGCAAAAAGGGGGTCAAAAGGTGCAATTAACGCGTTGCCATGCCAACCGGGCCGTAAACAAGCTCTGGCTATTTGCGCGGGCGAAAAAAAAACTGTAATTGCATTCGGCAAGGTAGGATTTTTATTGAGAAATCGTAAAACTGTTACGTTTATCAGACGAAATGGAATTGTGGCTCATTTTTGTTCCGGAAATCAGAAGCACATTTTCATATCACAATGGTTTTAGTTAACTTCTGTTAGGGTTGGAATACACGAGATGGACAGATGACCTCATACAAGTGGCGGGAAGACGCTGGATGCAAGCCGCTTCCAATCGGTCTTTTTGGAAATCCATGGGGGAGGCCTATGTCCAACAGTGGACTTCTTATGGCTGAGATGATGATGATGAGGGTTGGAATCAAAGCGAACAGATCGCATTCGGTCATCACAACCTTTTTAAACATTTAGAATGAATCAAGGGGAATATTATAAAAGTGAGAGACGATTATTTTTTTTTTTAATAGGAGAAATATTTAAAAAAAAATTATTCAGGTGTCACTTATTTTGGCGATAGATATCATTTTTTATTTTATTTTTAATATCGAAGAGATTTTGAAGTGAAAACTTCTTTAGCAGCGTTGTGCATTTTTGGGATGGGTAAAAAATGTTAAACTCGCGTCAGGTGACATCAAAAATTCGTAATACGAAAATTTTTAAGACGGACGGATTATTTTAGTCAGAAACCTATTCTATGTACAAGTTTGTCCCTCTAGCATGACGTCGTTTCGTTGCGCCGAATGCTTATTTTCGACACATGCACGTAAGACTCGTTAGCTCAGTAGGTTCGAGCACCGATTTAAATTTCAATTTGTCCATCGGAGGGCGGAGGTTCAAATCCTTCACGAGTCAGTCTTTTTGCATTTTTTTTTTATCGACATCTCGGAAATTGAACAAAGTGCATCTATTAATGAAATATACGGGAAATTAAGTATTTAACCACATAAATGATAATACTTTTATACTGATAAATAAAGCAATTCGTGCGAAATTATTCCTTAACCATCCCAAAATATTCAAAAATGAACAACGTTAATGTTCAAGTTTTCACTTCTGCCCGGAGTGCAACCCGTTCTTTTTAGGGTTCCGTACCCAAAGGGTAAAAATGGGACCCTATTACTGAGACTCCGCCACTGTCTGTCTGTCCCTCCGTCCGTCTGTCGCGTCTCATGAACCGTGATAACTATCACGGTTAATGAGACGGTTAATGAGACAGTTAAAATTTTCACAGATGATGTATTTTTGTTGCCGCTATAACAACAAATACAAAAAAATAGAATAAAATAAATATTTAAGGGGGCTCCCATACAACAAACGTGATTTTTTTTGCACGTTTTTACTCGTTATTGATAACGGCAATTACAGGTAGACGCTTGAAATATTCACATGACAGACAGCGGAATCTTAGTAATAGGGTCCCGTTTTTACCCTTTGGGTACGGAACCCTAATAAAATTAATGTTTAAGAGGGGCTCTCATACAACAGACATTTTTTTGCCGTTTTTATAGATAATGGTACGGAACCCTTTGTGCGTGAGTCCAACTTGCACTTGGCCGGTTTTTAATTTGAATTTGATAATCTATTGTGAAGTCGGTTAAAAATTGATCCATCCGTTTGAGAGCTACAGTGCCACACACAGCCAACAAATACACACCTCAAACTTATAACACCATTATTTTTGGATCGCGGGTTGAAATAGAAATAATACTAAAGAATTATATAACGTACCATTTTCAGTAATGAACTTATTTACTCGTATTTGAATCCGTATTTCTAGGTAGGCTTCCAAAAGCCTAAAAGCCTGGGTTACAAGTTCTCAGAATATTTTTAATGACTAAAAAGCTTTCACAGTTAACCCACACAATCCCCTTTGTGAGGTCCTTCTGTCTGAGTCCCAGCCCCCCTCCCTCCTCCTAGCTTGTGTATACTATGTAAAAAATGTGATTATATGTTGTTAAAATAAACATTTCTTCGATTATCTGGCGTCAACCCACCATAGTAAAATAGAAAAAAAAAACAGATAAAGTACGACTTTCACTCACCGAGGCTTCCATACTCCTATGCATGACATAATACATGAACATGAACACTGACAGCAAGGCTAATTACTCAACAAAACGTGCTTTATATCTTAATTTTTTTTGTATCTTCAGATATTTTCTATAAAGTATGAATAACCTGAAATGCACTTGTGCACCGCACTTGGCCAGCGTGGCAGACTATGGCCTAACCCTTCTCAGTTCTCACAATGAGAAGATGGCCCGCGCCCAGCAGTGGGACAGTTTGTATAAACAGGGCTGATAAAAAAAACCTGAAATGCTAGGCGTTTCCATACCAAGTTCAAACAAGTAAGTGTTACAGACCTATTTTCTTTATCCAAAGAGATTTTACTACAGTTTATATCATATGACATCAACTGACAACAAACGTTTACTAAAACGTTTGTTATAAAATGTAATTATTCGTACCTTTTTTTTGTAGAATCGACAAATTGGTTTTATCTCGTAAAATAATTTCAATAATTTTAGTATACGCTCGTGCGTACGCTTATACCTACTATACATTTCATTACTTCTTGTGGACAGAGCGGTAGCATAGTACAGGCGTGACGATATGAAAGAGCGTCATACAATTTTCCGTCACGGCATACGAGTTGATTGTACTGCCAAGGTGTGCCAATAGAAATGTTGCACATCAAAAAGTATTGTATTCCCCCTTCCCTTAATCCATCTGTACACACAAGCTTGGTCATGGTCAGCTCTTCGCTGTCCAAAATGACGTTGTAACCCTAATTTATCCGAGACGTGGTAACAAAATAAAGTTCTGTAAACCATAAATTGCGTTGTCAAAACGCGGACAACTAGTAGGGTGACAACGAGGAAAGAATCTTAATGTGCGACCGGTCTTGCTCACAAGCGATCAGCTAATACTTAACTTTTTTGATAAAAAAATATATGTGAAATACACTTTCCTAAAGAGTTTTCTCCGATAGATTTATAACCTAGGCGTCTTGAAATCACGAATGGATTGGTTTCTTCTACGTGAGCTTGGCGGTCAAGCTCAATACTTTGAGATTGTTAATCCTGGGAAATAAAAGCGATTTTATTAACCGACTTTAATAATTAAAGTTTAAAAACTAAAAAAACACGCTTCAAATTATTGTACTGTTATCGGTCCTCGACAAGTCTACAAAGTTTGAATGAAATCTGACCGTTTGAAGTGGGTCAAATTCAAGTCCAAATGAGTCCGTTACAAACAAACAAACAGACATGCATACAGGTGAAGCTAATAAAAGCGTGTTAAAAAAGAAGGAAGTTCTCAATTCGATTTTTACGCGATTACTACGCCAATTATTAATTGATTTTGGAAAATTTATTGAATCAGGCGTTACTTTGCGGAAATTCATATTCAAAATATTAATAACTTAATATCTTATAGTATATCTAGTGTGTTTCCGCTTCGAGGTCTTCAAGCTGGTACTCTTGCCTACTTCGAAGTCTTCAAGCTGGTACTTTTCTGCTTCGGTGTATTCTAGCTGGTACTCATGACGCAAGTGGTTGGTGTGTTCTTTCTCGCGTAATAAATTTTATCAAAATCGGTTCAGTACTTTGATTTTAAAAATAAACAACTGAAAAAAAAATATCCAAGTAAGAATAGCGTATTTTGAAGTCGGTGGTTTCAGTTTTTAAAAAATAAAATAAAAAATTTGAGGACATTTCACACAACGCCATCTAGCCCAAACTAAGCAAAGCTTGTACTATGGAAACTAGAATTACTAAACTATAATTATTTTATTTATTATAGACGTCAGATTAATTAGGCTAATGGGAAAAAAATGTATTTTCGTTTTGAATTACATTAGCATAGGTTCTCTTTACTTATCTCACTTTAGTCGAAACATTGAAAACTAACAAAAATCACATAGCGCCTGCAAAAGTTTTCTCACAATCTCACTTATAAGACGATTTCCTTTCCTGATTAGGCGTATTCAATATTAACAAACAACTAAAATATCATGATTTATCAAGCTATTTTCTTATTTTCTGATTTATTTCGTCATATTTTGTCTGTACTAAGAGTAAATAATGTAATGGAATCGATAAAGGAAACCAAATGAACCATTTTGTATGTCAAATTCAAATTCAAATTGTTTATTGGCCTTATAACAAAATCGCTATACACTCAGCTCACAAATCGACAAATACTAAAACCTGGTCAAGCGCGAGACAAGCTAGCGTAAATGATTTTTGAAATAATGGGAAATTATTGTACGAGAACTGCTAACTATTTATAACGCTAGGTGTTTTGGCGGGAACGTCATCGAAAAATGCTGTTGCTTTGCCTAATTTTCCTAAACTTGTGTTATTTTGAATATTAATGCGATAAAAATGGTGCTGTTTTATTCATTAAGTGTTCGATCAAGTGCGTGAGTGTGGGAAAGTGAAATAAAGCAGTGAAACGTGTGACTTTACGTTCTTATTATTCTTATTCTTATTCGAGGTGGGGGCGATGGGTCCCGCACTGACGTCCCGCTAGGGGTATATTGTGTATTTCCACCTACCAGCATCACCCGAGCCAGCGCAGCTCCTTGAAATATCGGAGCACGGCTCTGGGCTGCTGGTACAACTGCTCCAGTGGTGAGGATGTTTGAGCAGATAATGATAATGAAGATGATGTGGTAGCATGCTGTTGTGGTGGTGACAAAAGCGATGGTAAGGCTGAGGCTGAGTTCAAAGCTGAAGCTGAAGCTTTCACATGCAATCCTGTGGATCTCCTGATGGTTTCCGTGGCTTCACAATGCCAAAGTACATGTTCCACGGTTTCATCCTCTTTTAGACAGCCCCTACACAGAGGACTGTCCGTCCTACACAGATGACTGTCCGTCCTACACAGAGGACTGTCCGTGTCCGTGTCGTCCGTGATTTTACGTTGTCGGCAAAACTCCATAGAAGCTTCTAATAAAGTCACCACCACTTTACTGAAGCAGGACTCGACTTATAAATTGACTGTATACGTGACTTAGATTGTGACTAGAACATTTGCAACTTGTTTTATTCAAGAAACTTGAAAAAATCCTAATACTTGACACTGGCAAATGCTTTAATGGGGGTCCAATACAAAAAAGAAGAAGAATAACGCTAACTTACTTGAACTTTATATAAAAGCCTGAAATACTAGGCGTTCATATACTATGTGAACGCCTAGTATTTCAGGCTGTTACTATTGTATAGAAAATACTATATATTATGAGGTTACAAACATTCATAGATAAAAAAACACATTTTGCTAATTAGTCCTGTTGTCTGTTGCACATTTATGTTGCACGGGAAGGGAACACAGAACAAATAATCCGAGAGTAGGGAAACCTCGGTGTGCGAGTACGTACGTACGTCGTACTTTGCCGGATTTGTTTACATGTTGCCCTAAAAAATAATAACTAAAAAATAAACCTTAAATAATAGCTCAATTAATTTTTTATCATTTATATACTTAATACAATAATTGTATTACTATAGTTTAAAAAACTGAACCAACCAACTTTAAAATACGCAATTTCGTACATTATTTTCCAATTATTTTGTTTTATAAACCAAACTACTGAATCTATTTTGATTCAGTAAAATTGACAAGGGTCACGGACCCCGATGCCCGTGGAGCTAAAAATTAAATAAAAAAAAAAACTGTTTTGATAAAAACCCATGGGATTAATGTGAAGTATATTCTTTCAAATAAAATAAGAAATTTTGGTATATGAATGACAACTGTCATTCATATACCAAAATTTCTTATTTTATTGAGGTGAGGTAATTTTGATGAGGTAATAAACATCACGTATGTATCGCTGAATGAACTTTTTTTTGCTTGTTTTTTTTAATACAATATAGGTTAGCGCTTGCCCGCCAACTCACCTGATGTTAAGCGACGTTGCGGTCTACGATGAAGCGCGCATTCACTCGCGATTTAAAGACACTCAGATTGTATCCATCGGGAAAAATCCATTTGAAGCGTATTCCACAATTTAGCGGTGCGTACGATAACCCGCTAACGATTTACCCGCTATCTCTCATGCCTTGTCCCAGTCTGTACTCGTAGCTAGAGGGTTGACATGACAGCAATTCGTCTTGTGTCAGGGTCCCGAACGGGCGCGCTATCTGCGACCGCGCTGCCCTCTATCGGTACTGCTTGTTGGGACTCACATTTGATGGAACGAGGGTTCTTAAATATAGGGGGAGTAGACGTGATTACTGCATCAGTGGGAGATTTCTTTATAGAATCTATTGGGAGTCATAATGTCACGATTTTTTTTGAAATTATTCGACATTTAATTGATCTGATTACAGCCAATATTATAAAAGCGAAAGGTACTCTCTCTCTCTTTCTGTGTGTTTCTCTACGCAACGACTTGACTCCACGTTTCGAATGCGTAACTGCATAAAAAATGAGATTAGAATGAAGATGATTATTTAAGACAGACGTGCTTATTCACATTATTCATCTCAATGTTTTTGTTAAACTTTAATCTAAAAACTACCATTTAAATACAAGTTTTCAGTGGTCTTAGTAACTAACAAATTGCTATACAAGCTTGACGAGTCCATTTACGAGCTCCCATACTGATATTCTGGACGATCTTAGAAAACACACAAATGTATTAAAAAAAAAACACACAATTATGAAGTTCTTATAATAATAGGTGAACTAAAGCGGTTCATTCGGATTTTTGCAACATACATAAAACGATTACGACGATAATTACACACCACGAAAACGAAACACGGCTGCCAAAATAAATTTCCAGAGAAGAGAAGCTGAAATCCCCATATTTACATAATGTAGAAAAAACTTTACTTAAGGCAGCCTTTTCTAATAACGCCTGCGGGTCGGCAGCCACAGAATAGGCTGTAATAGCACCGCCGTCGGCTGCCAATCTGCCATATTGAATTCTTCAGTGAGCCTTTGACACGGCGCGCACGATATTGGTTTTGCATCGTTCTAAGGTCAACCTATTACAGGATATTGTCTTGAACCTAAGTGTTATGAATATTTTACTGTGTTTCTAAACGTAGGTTATAACGACAACGTTTTATAAGGCGACCAATGAGAGAGCGTAATTTTAAAAATAAGAATTTTTACTACTCGCTAGCCAATTAAAACGTGAAACTGGGGCTTTGGCGATATGTTGGTTTCTTCTTGGCAAGCACGATAAATAATAATAATAAATAAATAAATATTTGTGGACATTTCACACAACACCATCTAGCCCAAACTAAGCAAAGCTTGTACTATGGAACTAGATGGCTGATAGAATACATATATACTTTTTTTTGTTGTAAATATATACATATGATACATAGAAACGATCCAACGTGACCGCAACCATGGCTTAACATTAGGCGAATTCGTTAACTCGCCTGTTAAGTAAGGCACGGTCAAGAGCAAGCCTATCATGTAAGGGCCAACACCTCACAATCAGTGGAAAATTCAAATTTCAAACAGTTTTTTGTCCTCGTAGCAAGTTCAGGTACTTCATTTGTAAGTGATCGCAATGTTTGCGATAATCTAAGATTATTCTTTATTTAATTTTATTCACTTTAACTTAAAACTATCAATAATGCACCTCATTTCTTACTTTAACCTAGAACCCGCTTGAATTAGTGAAATTGGATTTCTAGGTATATTTATGCGACGTATAATTATTGGTAAATAAATTGATATGGTAAAATATAGAATACTCTTGGATTACCGCAATAGAATAGTGACTTAAGCTAGTCTTTAAGAACTAAAAAAATCCGCATGCGTGGTGCACGACCTTCATCATCATCTTAGCCATAAGAAGTCCACTGCTGGGCATAGGCTTCCCCCATGGACTTCCAAAAAGTCCGGTTGGAAGCACTGCAGCCTGCATCCAGCGTCTTCCCTCCACTTATTTAAGGTCATCTGTCCATCTCGTGGCTACTCTTCCTACGCTGCACTTGCCGTTGATTATTTTCATTTAATTAAGGTGGTGCACCACCTATGAACAAAATCAGTAGCGTTATATCGCCAGTTAAATAATTTTTTCCACGCACTTTATCGTAGACCACAACGAATCTATACTTTCAGGCGATCAAGTGCAAACTTATCTACGAATAAATAATTATTGTAAAAAAAAAAAGAAGCAACCGACTTCTCATGGATGCCATTGTCAGAACTGGACCAAATTGAAATGGGACCACACGGAAAGCATCAACTTTCAAATAAAAAAAGAATCATCAAAATCGGTTCACCCAGTCAAAGTTATGAGGTAACAAACATTAAAAAAATACAGTCGAATTGAGAACCTCCTCCTTTTTTGAAGTCGGTTGAAAACACACAAAACAGTTTGGGAAACAGATTTAATTTATGCAATATAGATGTTATGATAATGCTAGGAGGAACTTTTTTAATGGTGATATTTTATTGTGGAATAGTTTGATAGACAGTTTATATTATAGGTATGTACTTTATTTAATTTAAGGTATTTGCCTTCCCCATGCCGTTGTGCAAATATTCTCACACTCGGAGCTCGAACCACGAATTAGAAAGTATTGTTCAGCTATAGTACCAAAGTATTGTTGTTTTAATACTACACATCAAAATCAGTCAAGCCGTTTAGGTATAGTCTGGAGGAGGTGATATAGAAACAGACATACTTATAGCCCTTATTTACTTATATATACAAACGTACACTCGAAACACCCTTCTTCTTGCGCTATCAGGTTGTCTACAAACGTTACGCTAGGCTTGTTCGATAAATAAAATTACAGTGTAAAAAACCGGACAAGTGCGAGTCAGACTCGCCCACCGAGTCCACTCGTTCCGTACAAACTAGTAGATAAAAGGGGGAAATCATATATTTTTTTATATTTTCCTTCATAAATCGAAAAATATACATCGTAAAAATATTTAAAAACCTGTTTTAGCTTTTGCTACTGAAGCTCTTTCATATGATACCCCACATGATACTGTTAATTCACTTTAAAATTTGAACCTTCATTCCTTGCATAAAGACACATTTTTTGTGATTAAATAAAAAATAACCAGTTTTCGAATGTTTTCCTACATGTGTACTCTAACACAATGCATCTTGCCAAATTTCATTGGTCTAGGTCAACGGGAAGTACCCCATTTTGTTTTGATTCCATTGTGAGTGTCGAAATGTGCGTTTTTTACGATATATTCGGCTGTAACTTTTTTTAACGAAAACTTAGAAACTTTATATTTTTGCAGCAAGATAATATGGATTTGCGTATATGGTCTTAATTTCAACTCGATACCTTCACGCGTTCCCGAGATAATGGTCTTGACACCCGACGGACGGACAGACGGACAGATGGACAACAAAGTGATCCTATAAAGGTTCCGTTATTTCCTATTGAGGTATGGAACCATAAAAACTAAAAAAACACGCTATAAATTATTGAATTGTCATCGGTCCTCGATAAGTCTATAAAGTTTGAATAAAATCTGACCGTATGAAGTGGGTCAAAATTAAGTCCAAAGGAGTCGGTTACAAACAAACAAACATGCATACGTGAAGCTAATAAAAGCATGTTAAAAACTCGTCCTTTCAATGTTGCAATGTTGTTAGCTATTTGTATATGGTGAATTTTGGAAATAACTTGGCAAACTTATGGGGATAAAACCATACGCTATAATATATGAAAGATATTATAGTTATTGAATATCGATTATTATTTTTTCAAAACACCGAAAGCTCATTTGACAATTACAGCCGGTCCACACGGCGCGTTGCGTTGGCGTCGCGTCGACGTAGCGCTGTCGCTCCGTCGTTTTACATACTAATAATCATAGTGTTTACATGGCGCGTTGCATCGACGCAACGCACACACGACGGAACTGCAGCCCCCGAGACGAAACGAGCGGGGGTGTACTCATTGCGACACCGGAACGGCAGCACTCAGTTGTTTGTGCGTTGATAGGGAGGGAGGACATACGCAAGCTCATTTCGTATTTTCAGTCGTGACGTACCGACGTCGCAGCTGCGACGACGGAACGTCACGACTGCGTTGTAGTAACGCTGTGATGGCGCAGCGCCCGTGTGGCCCACTATGCGCTAAAATATTTGCGTTGCGACGACGCAACGCCGACGCAACGCGCCTTGTGGAATGACTCTTACTCATCTGATAATTAAACTTTGTAATAAGAACAATTCGATTCGGGCCAAAAAAAAATACAAATGTATTTCGGATTATATATAGGTTGCCATTGCAGTTGTATTACAAGTATAAGTTTAGAAAACTCAAAAACCCCCGACAAAAAAAACGGCTGAACCAATTTTGATGAAACATAGCAAAGAACACTCGATGAAATTATCTTTCAAACAAAAAACTAGATCAAAATCGATCCATCGTTTCAGAGCAAAGCTACAGACATACACACAGATCAAACTTATAACACCCCTATTTGTTGGTTGGGGGTTATAAATAAAATGTCCAGAAATTACGATAGTATCTACAGTTGTATTCTATCGAGTGATCGCACAGTAAAATGCGCCACTTTCCCAATAAATTGGCTATTGTGCCTGGGGCTGGGGCGGGGCTGGGGCGCGGAAATGACCTATTTGAGGCGCGACTCCACGGAAATTGTAGGCTTTTGCGACTACCGTGTCCTCTTCACGACTCGATAGAGCCGCTGCCTTGAATATCCTGGGCGTAGATAAATTGACGGAGCATTTGTAATGTGGGAAATTGTGCCAAAATTGGGAGATTTGACACGACAGATGTTAAGGTTGTGGTTGTTTTGGTCAACATTTTAACATGGGTCTCAAATGGACGGACAGATGAACTAGTTTTTCTTTAAAAGAGGATTTAATCGAGACTGCTTCTTACTGTGATTGTTCAAAATCATTTCAGCAATTTTGCTCCCCAGCATTTGCTTAAACTTACTAATTATATCTAAGTCTGTTACTGGACCAAATTCTCAGACGATAGAAAATTCAGTCAGATCAGTATTGAGTTTTGACGCCCTTTTATGTCGATTTCTAGCAAAATATGTAACTATTCAAAATCTTTCATAATATTTTAGAACTCCATAACACGTTGTTTTAAAAAAAAGGTTACGAATATCATTCAGTGATTTCATTTGTAAAAAATGTTGTTATGGGCGAGAGAGATAGCTGCGCTCTTTGAGTCCAACCATAAGTAAAAAAAAGTTGATGAATCCATAGAAAAAGTGTTGTTAATTTAAAATATAGTAAGAATGATAAACATAAACATCTTTTTTATATACCGTCATCATCATCATTTCAGCCACAAGAAGTCCACTGCTGGACATAGGCCTCCCCCATGGATTTCCAAAAAGACCGGATGGAAGCGGTCTGCATCCAGCGTCTTCCTGCCACTTGATATCTTCTGTCCACCTTGTGGCTGGTCTTCCTACGCTGCGTTTATATACTCTACCAAAACCTTATTGATCCTCAATTTTATTTCATTGTGGTATTTTCAGGTCAAGTGTAGGGTGGCGCCGCTTTCACGCAAATATGAATGTATTGAAATTACGTGTGTTAAATATTTTTTTGTTTAGCTTCACGAGAACACTATAATGTATTAATAATAGCTGTTATTTTTATATCTGTTATTTTGACCGTAATAAACGTGTAAACGTGTAAATGTTGTCGTTTCCACGTTTATTTAGATTAAAATAGCAGATATAATAGCAATTGTTAATACATTGTAATAGGTGTTCTTATGAAGGTAAACAAAATATATATTTATCAAAAGTAATTTAATAATTTAATATCTAAAAAAAGGTGCTGCGGGTGAGCGAGACAGCGGCACCAACCTACTCTTTGCTTTAAAGCCGAGACTTACAAAGGTAAAGATAAAAAATCCGAATCCCTCAGAAATAGGGCGAAAATACTTTTCTTAAATGCCTCTTATTACGATTCCAAAGCGAAGGCAAATCTTCGAACATTATCATGCTTACAATAAAATCTTGAAGAAGGCACTCGTCTCACCGAAGAGGACATAAGAGAAGCGAGTTAAGTTTTAATATAATAAATAATTTTACTAGAAACGAATTAGCGAGCAACGAGAAACAAGATTTTAGTCCAGATAGGTTTGCCGCTGCACTATAAATCCTGAGTTGCTATATGTTAGTAACATTTTCAAGTAGCGAGTAAGTCGTGTCAGTACGTTGCCAGATTGCCACGTGAAAAAACACTTCCTGTATTATATCTTGGTTTGCTTAGTGAGCTTTACAAAAGCATTCGTGCAATGGCTCCCGTTTAATAATTACTAATATAAATACCAGCGATTATACGCACCGCTCGGAACAAACACATGTCGTGCTTGGTCGTAATTCACACACTGACAAAACATAACAGTGAGGGAGATAGTTCTCATTTGTAGTTTGAACTGTCAGCTGTCGACCGATAAAATATATATCCCCTTTTATGATAATGATTTATTGAATCCAAAACTATTAAATGTCGTAAATCGTAAATTGATGTCGTAAGTATATTTACCATCCCCTATATGTATTAATATTTGTTATAATTTATTTATTATGTGTATAGTAAATAATAATAATAAAATAATAAATATTTGTGGACATTTCACACAACACCATCTAGCCCAAACTAAGCAAAGCTTGTACTATGGAACTAGATGGCTGATACAATACATATATACTTTTTTTTTTGTTGTAAATATATACATATGATACATAGAAACACCCAGACACAGAACAAACATCCATGCTCATCACACAAATGTTTGCCCTGGGTGGGGATTGAACCCACGACCTTCCAGTTCAGCAGGTAGACATAAACACACTACCAACTGAGCCACAAGGCCAGTCAATAGTGACATCAGTGTGTATGTCTTTTGATTAGAGATACTAATAAAGATGGCTGAAGCTCCCCCACCCATCCTGCACTACGATTTTGTACTGATAATTCACCGATCAATCTCGACCACAAGATATTGGCAAAATTTCGTTAACACTGTATAGAAGCCAGTAATGGAAGTTGAAGTTGAATCTACATCTTTTGTAAATAGGTATAGCTTGAGTGAAAAATAGTCGGATAGCTAGTAGTTACCTCGTGGGACAAGCGGCGAAAGGAGGGTATTCTGGCGACGGCGCGGATGCGGGCAAATCCGGGATCAAAAGTTGTTTGAGAATACACAAATGTATGATGAATACTTTGAAGTTTTGTAGAAAAAATATTTTTGATATCAACTATATATATTCACTAATACAGCGTGAAGTTTTTGTTACATAAGATCTTTCTCGAAAGATATTATTATTTTGTGGTTTTGTAAATATTTTTCTATGAAGTCACAAAAATCAGAATCAGAGAATATTTATTGTATAACTGTATACAAAGGTACAAATAAGTTTCAACAGTTTTGTTCCATCACGAACATACAATATCACTCCTAACAAATCTTTACAATGACACTGTAATATATATGTATGTTCATAATATTAATGTAGTCGTGTTAATTCAGACAGAATGCATAATAGGTAAGGTAATTGTGTGATATTTAAAAGATATAAGAAATGATGTTTAGTTCAAATAATAAGCAATTTATTAAAAACGTATTTATTCTTACGAGAAACCATGTATATAACAACAGTAACCTGCATATGAAATCGATATCTAACCTAGATATGAGCATTTTTAAAGGGCCAAACTCAGTATCGTTGAAATCAATTTTTTTTACAAAAAAAATATACGGTACGAATGGATAACCTCCTCCTTTTTCGAAGTCGGTTAAAAAAGAAATATTAAGAACTGCAACTTTCAGATGGGACGTAGAATTATAGGATTTTCATGGTGGATTTATGAGTTTTTTTTTTAATTTTATATATTATACTGACAACAATGTTTATCTGTATAAAAACTAATACAAATGCAAATTAATTTATTTCCAAAAAAACTTATAAAATATTTGTAACTATCATTTTTAAATGAGAAATAACAAAACACAATTATTATTCCCATTAAATGTGCATCTGACCAGTGAGCTGTTCCGTGAATTCAAGAAAACTTCATCATCATCTCAGCCATAAGAAGTCCACTGCTGGACATAGGCCTCCCCCATGGATTTCCAAAAAGACCGATTGGAAGCTGCTTGCTTCCAGCGCCTTCCCGCCACTTGTATGAGGTCATCTGCCCATCTCGTGGCTGGTCTTCTTACGCTGCGCTTGCCGGTGCGTGGTCTCCACTCGAGAACCTTTCGGGCCTATCGGCCATCAGTTCTACGTGCTATATGCCCTGCCCACTGCCACTTCAACTTGCTATTCCTTTGTGCTATATCTGAATTTCCAAATTTAGTTTTTATGGTGTGTACAATAAAGAGTTTATCTATCTATCTAATAAACTCTTTATCAAAAACTCTTATCATACGGATATGACTTTCTTTCGAATGATATTCAAGAATTCGTTCCCAATCACACATCACTCGCTAACGCAACGATTGCTTTCAACCATTCAAATTTATAACAAACGACTCTATCCATTTTTTTATATTGTTCAGAAGTCAGTCAAATTAACATGTGAATTCCCTGTGAATTTCTCCGATTCGTAAATTCAGCGCCTGATATTTATCTTGCCCATTAGTTTTAGTTACGAGTATCTAAGTATATAAGTCAGTATTTCATAGGTTCAATTGTTTTTCTTAGTATTATATGTCTTAATCTCCATATCGATGTATCCACTGGCTATAACTTCATTTGTGTCAGTCGTCGTAGCGTTAGCGTAGATGCGCCCTTTCTTGAAGGGGAAGTGGGGAGGGATTTGTTTTACAGGTATCGTCATGTTGTATAGGTGATATTCTCCCTGGAAAAAAGTATATTAATTTAGAAATATCATAATAAGTTGCATTTAATGTGATCCGCTTCATATAAACAGATTTATATTGATTAGACTATAACCCTTCTCACAATGAGAAGATGGCCCGTTCCCAGCAGTGGGACAGTTTGTACAAACAGGGCTGATTAAAAAAAAGACCATTTAACCAAACCAAATAACCATTTCATTTTAGGACAATCGCGCGATCTCCCGTTCAAATAGCAGAAAACTGTTTCTTCCCCTAAAAATTAACCGAATTCGATGTTTTTTTTTCTATCTGATTAAATCATAAATGTCTACGGATTATTTTTCCAGAATTTTCTTATAGTCTAGTAAAAATAAGATTTGTGACAACATAAAAGACAATTAAGTATATTGTTATTTATATGAATGTACTGGTGTTTTGAAACACTATTGACACAATTTCATAATGATAATATAATAGCTAATTTTGTTACCTTTACACGCTTAAACGGCTGAACCGATCGTTATGAAAATTAGTATAGAGATATCTTTGAACCTGGAAACGAACATAAGCTACTTATCATCATCATAATCATCATCGTTCTTCATAACTACGCGGAGTAAAACCGCGGAACGCAACTAGTCTATAAATCGGAGATTATTATTGATTTTTAATTATTTTCCTATGATAATTTCAAAGAATGCCCCCCAGTTGCAAATACTGTGATCAGCTCCATACAAACGGATTTATTTTTACTAGACTATTAAAGTCCCGAAGTTCTAAAACTAAAAGAGTACATTTTGAAAAAAAAACTGTAGAAGCATAGCAAGCATAGATGTAGGTTCCAGCCATTAAAAAAAAAGAATGATGGAAACAAGATAATATTTAGAGGAAGAAAATGGTTTTCTACTGTTATGTGAAAAACACATAATTTTCTGGTAAAAGATCATGCCACAACGATTCTCTTCGACCTTGTACAAGTAATAACAAAAATGAATTTTAACTTATACTCTAGGTGAGAGTAAATAACAAAAAAAATCTAAAAAGCAAAATCTAAAGATATCTAAAAACATCAATTTATTTTTTTGACAAAATTAATCTCCACAAACTCCGGGGTCCGTGCCTTTTATATACTAATAGATATATACATATCTATATATATGTATATTTTTTTTTAACTACTTATTTTTTTTAAATTATGCAAGAGCATCTAAATTTATTATATTAGTGAATTGGTCACTTACCGGTGGGAATGGACAAGGTTGCAAAAATTTTCCTTGTCTCATTGCTGCTCCAAAAAAATTGTCTTTATGTATGAGAGCACAGAGTTTAAAATGCATTTCCACGAAACTACGTTTATACACGTTGGTCAGCCATTCGTAGAAATAGAAGTCCACCTTAAAAGAATCAAATTACATTATTTATTCACAAAACATGTGGTATTCACAGGGTGTTAAAACTTTTAGTTACATAGAATCTAAGGAAACAAAAAATAAAAAGTTAAAAGCATAAGTTTTAGTTCGCATTTCGTCTTTGCAAATTTAAAATCTCCTATGAATAATATTAATACAGTCAAACAGGAGTTTGTGGATTCGATATCCACCCTAAAATACTATTAATAAAAATCTATAAACAAATAGTCACAGATTTGCAACGGTTTTTGATTGTTTGTTTGTTGAATTATAAAAAAAAATGTTGAAAATACGACAAAAAAGGCGACACTCTTTCACCCGGTCGGTCGAGGTCTACGTGCTTCATCTTCGGCCACAGTATCGGTTTCTATCAGGCGTGCTGGTGGTCAAACGTAGAGCAAGCTAAAAGTTAAAAACAAGCTTTTTACGTCGGTTCTAGAGGATGTCTTACAAAGGCTAGACTGGGGCTCAAAGGGATAAACATCAATGGTGTATTTATGTCTCACCTTAGGTTTGCAGATGCCTTGGTGCCTACTTTTTGGCGAAATCCTTGACGGTCTCCAAAATATGATGTAAGAATTTTCTGATCCTTCTTCAAGAGTAGGCCTTGGTCATATCCATCCTTAGATGGATATGACCAAGACCAAGGTAATATCAAATGTTACTGGGACTTTCAAAATTGGGAATTAAAACCTAGAAAGGGCTACAGTTACGTGTTACATACTTTATCCTTTGACATAGAACATCAGAAGAAAGAGATCGCCAGGCGTATACAGCTAAAATAGGCGAAAGAAAAGATAAAAACAACTAGCATCTAGTCTCACCGGTGACCATGGACGGCACGGACGCTGCAAAGTGTTCGAAACGTCAGCTCATACAATTGTGTAAAATATACGAGATTAATCCGTTAAAAGTTGTTTAATAAAAAAAAAAACTTAAAAGCTTATAAAAAATACTGAAAGTACATACCGCGATATTATTGTCAAACACCTGCAGCGTTTCCATATGAAGGCCGACGTAGTAGAACGGGTCCAGACGTCCGTACCCACGAGACGTTAGGTTGAAGAAGGTACAGTATTTCGGATTGAAGTACGTGACATTGGGCCGCTCAGTACTTATGTACTCAAACTGGAATCGGAAGATATTAAGTTCTGGGGGGGCAATTCAGTTATTCAAAACCGATCCGTAACTGAACCCTGTGCGAAGCATTTCCTGTCGGCTGCTATAATTTTTTGATTTAGTTACGAATGAAGGACGTGTAACGTTTCATCGAATGTGTCAAATGAATGACATAAAAGTGACTGGATCAAAAAACTATGGCGGCCGACGGGAAACGCTCCACACATGGTTCGGCTATGGAGTGGTCTTGAATAACTGAATTGGGCCCCTGGCTCTATATAATTATAGTTTAAAAAAATGACCTGAAAACAAAAAAAAAACAGAATCACAAAAATCAAAGCACAATTGACGGAGTAATCGTTGAACAAACATACAAAAAAACATACAGTCGAATTGATAGCCTCCTTCTTTTTGGAAGACGGTTAAAATATACCTTAATCACTTAATATTGTAATTTTTAAAGTAATTTAAAAAAATTAAACCGACTTCAAACTGAAAAGAAAGAAATAACTCGAAGAAAATCAAAACTGGGCGTCTACGTAAGTAGGTACGTACACAAACTATTTTTGAGGTCGGTGTCAGGCCCTAAGCTATCATCAACTAAGTCCTGAATTTTGATAAAACTTGCAGTGACTCCTAAGTTGAAAGATACTTTATTCAATAATTTTTGAAATACGACTTCTAGTTTCTGCGTAATGCGTGGACAAACATACAAACATACATACACTTATGAAATTTGGCACAGATGCTTAGAAGCTGTTATAGACTAACATATATATAAAATTGTACAATTCTGACTATATTACAAACATACAGGTCGATTGATAAACTCCTTTTTTTGGAAGTCGGTTAAAAATATGTAGATCTGATATATCGATAGATAAACTCGTTATTGTACACCAAATGAACAGATACAAACATAACAGAACATCTTAAAAAACGAATGTGATAACTGGCGGTCTTATCGCATGAAAGAGATCGCTTTTAGTAGATCAATAAATACTAGTATAAGTTTAGAAAACTCAAAAACCTCCGACAAAACACGGCTGATCCGATTTTGATTAAACATAGCTAAAAACACTTTCGATCAAATCTTCTATCAAACAAAAAAACTAGATCAAACTCGGTCCATCCGTTTGAGAGCTACTCATACGAAGCTACAGACAGACACACAGATACATACGTCAAACTTTAAACACCCCTCTTTTTTGATCGGGGGTTAATAAAATATACCTTAATCACCTTATTGGTTAATATGATAATAATACATAATATGGTTAATAAAATAAACATTATAATTTATAACCCCCGACGAATAAAGAGGGTTAGGTAAAGTCTGTTCGTAAAGTGTGACTGTCTGTGGCATTGTAGCTATAGCAAAAATGAGATGTACCGTTAAATAAATATCGCTGCTTTCTTACAAATCTACTAAAAAGATACAAATCTACAAAAAAAGATTGCGTAACCGAGGAGCGGAATTGTTGATCTTTAAATTCTCGTGACGATTTTAACCCAATTTTAACCTTCTATTAAAATTTGTCAAAGTCATTCTTAATAAATATTATTCAAATATTAAATATAACACGAAGACCTAAACTTTTCTTCTCTTACTCACCTTTACAGCTCTAGACACATAGTTTCGAAGAGATAATAAAATAATGAATATAATAAAAATCTTCATTTTAACTGTCAAAATTCACTACAGTTACTAATCCAAACACAGCACTTTCAATCACAACAACTGTATAAAATAAAATGTTAAATAAATTATGTTCGTTGGTATATGTAATATATACAAGGTACAATAACAATTTTATCATTTAATGACATAATTGTGTCATCAAATTCTAAAAATCGCTTATGGATTGACCAATCTAAACATTAACTAAATGTAAATGGATTAGAACAAACTGTTTCACGCTGTCAATTACCCTAGGTATATACAGGTAAGTTTCCGGCAGCCTAGTGGTGAGACCGTCTGACTTGCGATGCACAGGTCCTGGGTTCGTATCCCACGGCGCCCACCTCTGTCTTTTCGAAGTTATGTGCGTATTGTTGATTGCCGCCAACTTCAAACGGTGAAAGAAAACATCGTGAGGAAACCTACATGTCTGAGAGTTCTCAATGATCTTGAAGATGTGTGAAGTCTGCCAACCCGCACTTGGCCAGCGTGGCAGACTATGGCCTAACCCTTCTCACAATGAGAAGATGGCCCGTTCCCAGCAGTGGGACAGTTTGTACAAACAGGGCTGATAAAAAAAAAAAAAATATATACAGGTGAAATCTAATCCATGAGCTTTAAGCGGGTTGCAGACCAAGAGCTAAGCTAAGTTAATTTAGTTTAACTCGCATAGCTGACGCAGTTTTTCGTTCTTGTGTGCAGACTGCAAACTATGCAAACTAAATCTATGTGAGTCACTAAAATATGCGAAGCTAAGTTAGTTGTGTGTGCCGATGCGCAGCTACACGAGCTAAACCCCTCCCGCCTACCTTTGCCAGATATCCAAGGTCTGGAATGTCTTTTTCTAGATAATAACCATAATTAGTATGTGTAAAGTATTCATCATCGGAACTTTTTTCATTGATTATTTTCATGGCGAGCGACGTCTGTCGAACTGAACTTCGCAACAATGACTGAGCTTTCGCTTAGTTCTTGAAGTAAACGGACATATTTTAGTTTATTAGCTTAGCGTAGCTAAGCCGGCTTGATTAGCTTCGGAATATCTTAGTTTTCAGACTGCAACCCGCATTAAGGCTGCGTAGGTCGTCAAAATTAGCAGGGCGTTAAATGCAAAGAGATGCTATATCAGTCTGGTTAAACGGGTAATCAAATATTGATCAGAAATCCTTAGACTTAAAACTAATTCAGTTTGAATTTCCTTTCGTTAGAAACCAGCAGTTACGATATCAAGTATCTATGTTAAAAGAAAAACAAAATACCCGACTGCAGAAAAGCAGTTGTTGCATTTTAACTTACGATTTCATTACGCTTGATACGCTGTCGAGTGTACGTTTTTTTTATGAGAAAGTATGCTTAAAATCGCTGTAAAAGATTATGAATGCGCATTCTTTTGAATAATTCTAGTAAAACCAATTGTTACTACGAAATAGTTCGTTGGAGGTGTTTTATTTTTGCAAGAGATGTACTTATTATTATTATTACAAAAAAATATAGCCTTTGACACTCTGGAAGCAAAGACGAATCTAATGACACCTCGCACATCAAAATCAGTCTAGCCGTTTAGGCTGTAGGCTGTCATATAGAAACATACATACATACCCACATACATACATACATACACTCGAAAAATATAACCCTCCTTCTTACGCAGTCGGGTAAACATAATACGCTCGGAACTCAGAGTCTGATTTTTATTTTTGATGTTTATTTTTCTTTTTGTAAAGTAAATAATTGTTCTTTTTTAATCCAGTTCCTATTTCACCTGTTTTACATAGTAAAGCACAGCTGTTATTATAGTAAATTGATTCATTTAATCTTACATTGACTGCAAAGAGCGCTTGTAGACGTCCGTTTTTTTCACCGGACAACGGACCGAATTTCGTCGAATGCGAACCCGGAGTCGCTGTGGCGTATGGTGTAGACGCACCAAACATCGGTCCGACGAATCGGAGTTTCATTGTAGAATTTGGATGTAACTTCGTATTTTTTTTCTATCGAGAAAATTCTATGGTATCGTGTTTTTACAACGGGTGGCCTTATCGCTAAAAGCGTTTACAAAGGTCCGGTGATCAGATAATATAACAGGTTAGGTAAGTTCGTTAGGCTTCTTTTTATTTTACGCATCATTTTTTGTAGATAAGGTTTTCAGACGAATTGTCAAATGAGCTTTCGGATTTTTGGTAGTGTCAATGGAAAAAATAGTAGATTGTTAAACAAGGGGCTAAAAAGACCCATAGTAACGAGGTAGATTTTTACTCCCGAGTAGTCCCGAGCTTTAGCGCGGGAGTAAATAGAAACCGAGTTACAATGGGTTTTTAGCGCCGTGTGTTACACTCTACTTTTCACTACGATTGCAAGAAAATAAAATAATCCACTACAATAATTCAAAGTTTATTTTATTAAAAATGAAATGTACAATTTCTACAATTCTGGATATTTAACGAGATGTTTGCAAAGAGAATGTAAATATATTCCAAAGAGATTATTCTTTTGATTAAAGGCTGTTTCGTGTATGTAGGCTCTTTGGTAACAGATAAAAATTAAAAAAATATACCTTTTTCCCTAGAGCTTAAAAAGCTATTTTTCCCCCGCTTTAATGACGAACTTTTAGAGCAAGAGGAGTGAAAAATTCTTTTCGGGAAAATGATATTCGGTATTTCACAATTTGGGTTATAGATAGGTAACCCTCTTTGGTGGACTACAATCTTCAGAGCTTGTCTCACCGGCGAGAAGTGGTTAGCTGGTCGGTATTCTTCGGTGAGTAAGTAATACATAGTTACCGTTGATGAATTTTTTGATAAAAATTTTTATAGACCCCAAAGTTCATTATTGGCAGAGCAGATTATTGGTTGATGAAGTTACTGCTTTAAAATTATGTTTTTGTACTTTTGAAAAACATTTTCTCCATGTCAATATGAAGAACATATTAACAGAAATATTTATTAATTGGAGGGTAAAATATAAAAGCTCACAGGTAACTCGCGATCTTTACCGGGCTCGGCTTACGGGTTATTTTACTTATGATATGTAATAAATAAAATATTACTGTACAAATAACATAGGATATTTAATAATAATACTTAAATTCACATTGCCTTCACCAGAATACAAAATCTTATTTCATTTTAAGTAATTTAAATATAATTGTTCAATTTGTTTGTGCAAAAACAATTATACGCTTGTTATTCTATTATGTATAGTGTTGTAATATTTGATCTCCATGTCGATGTGTGCGGTCCCTATTATCTCATTCATGTCATCAGTAGCTGTTACATTTACGTAGATGCGTCCTTTGGTGAAAGGGAAGTGAGGAGGAATTTCTTTTATAGGTACCGTCATGTTGTACATATTATATACTCCCTGAAATAAAATAGTTACATTAATTTAAAGTTTAAGCTTTGTACACTCGTTGACATGCCGTTGAATTACAGCCCATAGCTTGCTACCAAAAGTAGGTCGGACGACGATTACATATATATATATATATATTTAGACATATTATGTGTATTTCCATTTTACTTCTCGCCATTAGAGCTAAGCAGGAATTGCAGTCGATTTCAATAAATGAGTGCATATATTGTGGACTGAAAACTCTTACTAAGTTATAAAAACAAATTTATCCATTGATCCCATTGAAACTTGGCTTTTGTTGGTTACAATAAACTAAAATTTCGATGGATTTTTGTATATGGTTTATTCCACTGCTGGATATAGATTTTCAAAAAGATCTGATTAAAGCGGCTTGCATCCAGCGTCTTCCTGCTACTTGTATGAGGACATCTGACTATCTTCGTTGGTCTTATATACTGCGCTTGCCGGTACGTGGTCTCCACTTGAAAACTTCTCGGTCCCATCAGCCACCACTTCTACGTGTATGTACTTTTTCCATTGCCACTTCAACTTGCTAATCCACAGCGCTATATTTGTGCGCTGTGTCTGTTACTTTCGTAAATCTACGGATATCTTCATTTCATATTCGATCTCGCAGAGAGATCCCAAGGATATCTCTCTCCATTCTCTTCATGGTTTATTTATTTATTTAACATAATTACAAAGTTTAAAATAGAATACCCATATTTAACACCTGAAAACCACAAATGGTTTGTGGAGGTGCTCATTCACTGCAATAAACATCTAATCAATAACAAAACAATAATAAATCAATCTACCTACATATTTAAAAAAGTTAAATGAAGTTGCATACGAGTTGCACCATCCCGGCCGGTTTTGCTTGACTGCGCAAAAATCTCCACTATTTTCGTCGAGCGCTTTTTATTCGTGACAGGATCTATATTATGAAAACACCAACAATTCTAATCTTATTATCGACTTACTGGTGGATATGGACAGGGTTGGGCAAGCTTGCCTTGCCTAAGACCTGTTCCGAAAAACTTGTTTTCATGTATCAACTGACACATCGGCAAGTGCATCTCCACGAAGCTTCGTTTGTATATATTTGTCAACAACTCGTAAAAATAGAAATGGAACTGAAACAAAATAAACATTAATAAAACAGAAAAGAAGATAATTAAGTATTTTATACTCCTTCTTATAACTATTTCACTCACAGAATATGAGACCCTATTAGATTCGAACTATGCAGATAAATATCGGGAAACACAGACATAGTTTCTTTTAAGTACAGTCTGTTACAGAAAGGTGCAGCAATTCTTAAGGTTATCAAACTACCCGCAAAAGTAGACAACTAAGTAATAGTAAATACTAAGAGACCACTCCTGAAATCGCGAAATAAAATTAGATATTCCATATTATTATTTTGTCACGTCAATAAACTTTTTCTGTGGAACCAATGACTTTCCATAACGATATATTCCATCATCTTGATTCTTTATCAAAGTGTGGAACAAACATGTGATTTTTTATGCGGTTCCAGATACCGTTTTTGAAATTAAACTTTGAAATTAAAATTAAACTAAAATGTCCAGCTCTGATAAAAATATTTTAAATAGTCTCAAAAAAATTGTAAGTAATAATGATTTTACATAGTTTAATTGAGGTAATCTGTCCATCTCGTGGCTGGTCTTCCTACGCTGCGCTTGCCGGTACGTGGTCTCCGCTCGAGAAACTTTCGGCCCCATCGGCCAACAGTTCTACGTGCTATGTGCCCTGCCCACTGCCACTTTAATCAGCTGTGCGATATCGGTGACTTTTGTACGCCTACATATCTCTTCATTTCTGAATCGATCTCGTAGAGAGATTCCGAGCATAGCCCTCTCCATAGCTCGTTGCGTGACCTTGAGCTTCCTTATAAGGCCTATAGTTAGGGACCACGTTTCAATGCCGTATGTCATCACTGGTAACACACACTGGTTGTAAACTTTCAACTTGAGGGACTGGGGTATATTGGACGAGAAGAGGCTTTTAAGTTTCCCGAACGCTGCCCAGCCAAGTTGGATACGACGATTGACCTCTCTCGCAAAGTTGGACCTGCCTAATTGGACCGTTTGTCCTAGGTAGACGTATTCGTCAACAACTTCAAGAGTGGAGTTCCCCACAGAATTGGGGTGGGCACTACATGGGCGTTCGACATAATCTTCGTTTTGTCAAGTTTGAGACAATTGACACATTTGATGAAACGTGACACGTCCTTCGCTCGCTACTAAATCAAAAAATGATAACAGCCGACAGGAAATGCTTCGCACAGGGTTCAGTTACGGATCGGTTTTGAATAACTGAATTGCCCCCCAGTTATATTCAGCCAGTACCATTGAGTGTTCACATACCGTGACGTTATTTGACCACCAACCGAGGGAGCGCGCTTGAACACCGACGTAGTAGAAGGGATCACGACGTCCATATCTCCGACTCGTTACGTTGCAATAACCCAAGTATTTTGGATTGATGTATGTGACGCGAGGATGTTCAACGCTTATGTATTGGAACTGCAATTCAAACTTTTACAATATTTACAATATCTAATTATCAAAATTCTTCTCATTATTATTATATCTAAGAGTTTTAAGTGCTAGGAAACTCATAGGCAAAGATTATCTTGTTCGTGCAAAACTCCAAAGCTTGCAGCACCGCCGCAAAGTTACTAGCTTATCGGATTCATTTCGGTGAGTATGCATCTGGTCTGCATCAATTCTAAAATCTTAATCCCCTTGCCTTGTTTACTAAAGGACAGTCAGAAACGATTTTTTTTGGATATTCCAAAAACCCAAACGTAACGCTTTAATTCCACTTTCATCGTGCGGATTACTAGATTGTGGAATACCCTTCCTGAGTGGATCTATTCCGATATATATAATCTGGGTGTCTTTAAATCGCAAGTGAATTGGTTTCTTCTATTCAAGCGTTCTCCATAATAGACCGCAAAGTCGCTTAACATCAGGCGAGTTGGCGGTCAACCGCAAATCTATTTCTATATTTAAAAAAAAACATTCAAATAACTAGATATATAACTAGATAGATATTCGTAACAGATATTAATGTCACATTCCTAATTAGATATTTATTACGTTTACATTCGTGTGAATCGTTTACGTTTACATGTGTACGTACCTACTTAGGTAGACGCCCAGTTTTGATTTTCTTCAGGTTATTTCTTTCTTTTCAGTTTGAAGTCAGTTTAATTTTTTTAAATTACTTTTATTTATGAATTTTTAATAGTATTTATTATTTTGAAGTCGGTTAAAAACGGTCGTCAAAGCTCATCACCGCTCATGTCACTATCTATCAAACAATTGAAATATAAGGTGTAGACACTGCTCTGCAGTTGCGACGAACGAAGTGAGTGTTCAAAAGCCCATATCTTGAAAACTACTGAACCGATTTTGATAAAACTTGCAGTAACTCCTAAGTTGAAAGATACTTTATTCAATAATTTTTTAAATACGACTTCTAGTTTCAGCGTAATGCGTGGACAAACATACATACACTTATGAAATTTAGCACACATGCTTAGAAGCTGTTATAGACTAACATATATATAAAATTGTACAATTCTGACTATATTGTTTGTAATATAGTACATAATACAGGTCGATTGATAACCTCCTTTTTTTGAAAGTCGGTTAAAAATAGATCTGATATATCGATAGATAAACACGTTATTGTACACCGAATGAACAGATACAAACATAACAGAACATCTTAAAAACGAATGTGACAACTGGCGGTCTTATCGTCTGAAAGAGATCGCTTTTAGTAGATTAATAAATACTAGTATAAGTTTAGAAAACTCAAAAACCTCCGAAAAAAACGGCTGATACGATTTTGATTAAACATAGCTAAAAACACTTTCGATCAAATCTTCTATCAAACAAAAAAACTAGATCAAACTCGGTCCATCCGTTTGAGAGCTACTCATACGAAGCTACAGACAGACACACAGATACATACGTCAAACTTTAAACACCCCTCTTTTTTGATCGGGGGTTAATAAAATATACCTTAATCACCTTATTGGTTAATATGATAATAATACATAATATGGTTAATAAAATAAAAATTATAATTTATAACCCCCGACGAATAACAATAAATAAAATCTGAATCTGAATCTGAATAAAGAGGGTTAGGTAAAGTCTGTTCGTAAAGTGTGACTGTCTGTGGCATTGTAGCTATTGCAAAAATGAGATGTACCGTTAAATAAATATCGCTGCTTTCTTAAAAATCTACTAAAAAGATACAAATCTACAAAAAAAGATTGCGTAACCGAGGAGCGGAATTGTTGATCTTTAAATTCTCGTGACGATTTTAACCCAATTTTAACCTTCTATTAAAATTTGTCAAAGTCATTATAAATAAATATTATTCAAATATTAAATATAACACGAAGACCTAAACTTTTCTTCTCTTACTCACCTTTACAGCTCTAGACACATAGTTTCGAAGAGATAATAAAATAATGAATATAATAAAAATCTTCATTTTAACTGTCAAAATTCACCACAGTTACTAATCCAAACACAGCACTTTCAATCACAACTGTATAAAATAAAATGTTAAATAAATTATGTTCGTTGGTATATTATATTACACTATATTTTTTATGTACTATATTCAAGGTACAATAATAATTTTATCATTCAATGACATAATTGTGTCATCAAATTCTAAAAATCACTTATGGATTGACCAATCTAAACATTAACTAAATGTAAATGGATTAGAATAAACTGTTTCACGCTGTCAATTACCCTTTTTTTTTTTTTTTTTTTTACGTGGAGAAATGCCTTCGCATACCGCACTGCCACGGGGAGACAGTGCGATTATGTGGGACTTAAACCCACTAAAACTCCACGGTGTCCCTCCTTGGCCGCGCTCAGGGCGGGTCATGGGTACCGTTTCCGATTCCATCCACGACGACGCTGTCAATTACCCTAGGTATATACAGGTGAAATCTAATCCATGAGCTTTAAGCGGGTTGCAGACCAAGAGCTAAGCTAAGCTAGTTTAGTTTAACTCGCATAGCTGACGCAGTTTTTCGTTCTTGTGTGCAGACTGCAAACTATGCAAACTAAGCTATGTAACTATGCTAACTAAAATATGCGAAGCTAAGTTAGTTGTGTGTGCCGATGCGCAGCTACACGAGCTAAATCCCTCCCGCCTACCTTTGCCAGATATCCAAGGTCTGGAATGTCATTTTCTAGATAATAGTTAGTATGTGTAAAGTATTCATCATCGGAACTTTCTTCGGTCCTATGTAATAGGGCGAATTCTGTGCTGTCTTCATTGATTATTTTCATGGCGAGCGACGTCTGTCGAATTGAACTTCGCAACAATGACTGAGCTTTAGCTTAGTTCTTGAAGTAAACGGACATATTTTAGTTTATTAGCTTAGCGTAGCTAAGCCGGCTTGATTAGCTTCGGAATATCTTAGTTTTCAGACTGCAACCCGCATTAAGGCTGCGTAGGTCGTCAAAATTAGCAGGGCGTTAAATACAAAGAGATGCTATATCAGTCTGGTTAAACGGGTAATAAAATATTAATCAGAAATCCTTAGACTTAAAACTAATTCAGTTTGAATTTCCTTTCGTTAGAAACCAGCAGCAGTTACGATATCAAGTATCTATGTTAAAAGAAAAACAAAATACCCGACTGCAGAAAAGCAGTTGTTGCATTTTAACTTACGATTTCATTACGCTTGATACGCTGTCGAGTGTACGTTTTTTATGAGAAAGTATGCTTAAAATCGCTGTAAAAGATTATAAATGCGCTTTCTTTTGAATAATTCTAGTAAAACCAATTGTTACTACGAAATAGTTCGTTGGAGGTGTTTTATTTTTGCAAGAGATGATTATTATTATTACAAAAAAACACTCTGGAAGCCTTTGATACTCTGGAAGCAAAGACGGATCTAATGACACCTCGCACATCAAAATCAGTCAAGCCGTTTAGGCTGTAGGCTGTCATATAGAAACATACATACATACCCACATACATATATATACATACATACATACATACACTCGAAAAATATAACCCTCCTTCTTACGCAGTCGGGTACACATAATACGCTCAGAACTCGGAGTCTGATTTTTATTTTTGGTGT
This sequence comes from Lycia hirtaria, assembly GCA_947563715.1. Lineage (NCBI taxonomy): Eukaryota > Metazoa > Arthropoda > Insecta > Lepidoptera > Geometridae > Lycia > Lycia hirtaria. The sequence continues at coordinate 1,763,240 of OX387377.1, read as the reverse complement.
TTATTTTTCTTTTTGTAAAGAAAATAATTGCTTTTTTTAATCCAGTTCCTATTTCACCTGTTTTACATAGTAAAGCACAGCTGTTATTATAGTAAATTGATTCATTTAATCTTACATTGACTGTAAAGAGCGCTTGTAGACGTCCGTTTTTTTCACCGGACAACGGACCGAATTTTCTCCGGGTTCGCGGTGGCGTATGGTTTATGGTTTATGGGTAGTGTGTGTAGACGCACCGGACATCGGTCCCGGCGAATCGGAGTTTCTTTGTAGAATTTGGATGTAACTTCGTATTTTTTTTCTATCGAGAAAATTCTATGATATCGTGTTTTTACAACGGGCGGCCTTATCGCTAAAAGCGTTTACAAAGGTCCGGTGATCAGATAATATATCAATTATTAGGTTAGGTAAGTTCGTTAGGCTTCTTTTTATTTTACGCATCATTTTTTGTATATGAGGTTATCAGACGAATTGTCAAATGAGCTTTCGTAATTTTGGTAGTGTCAATGGAAAAAAAAGTAGATTGTTAAACAAGGGGCTAAAAAGACCCATTGTAACGAGGTAGATTTTTACTCCCGAGTAGTCCCGAGCTTTAGCGCGGGAGTAAATAGAACAGAGTTACAATGGGTTTTTAGCGCCGCGTGTTACACTCTACTTTTCACTACGATTGCAAGAAAATAAAATAATCCAATACAATTCAATTCAAAGTTTATTTTATTAAAAATGAAATGTACAATTTGTACAATTCTGGATATTTAACGAGATCTTTGCAAAGAGAATGTAAATATATTCCAAAGAGATTATTCTTTTGATTAAAGACTGTTTGTTGACTGTGTATGTAGGCTCTTTGGTAACAGATAAAAATTAAAAAAAAATACTTTTATCCCTAGAGCTTAAAATGCTATTTTCCCCCCGCTTTAATGACGGACTTTTAGAGCAAGAGGAGTGAAAAATTCTTATCGGGAAAATGATATTCGGTATTTCACAATTTGGGTTATAGATAGGTAACCCTCTTTGGTGGACTACAATCTTCAGAGCTTGTCTCACCGGCGAGAAGTGGTTAGCTGGTCGGTATTCTTCGGTGAGTAAGTAATACATAGTTACCGTTGATGAATTTTTTGATACAATTTTTATAGACCCCAAAGTTCATTATTGGCAGAGCAGATTATTGGTTGATGAAGTTACTGCTTTAAAATTATGTTTTAGTACTTTTGAAAAACATTTTCTCCATGTCAATATGAAGAACATATTAACAGAAATATTTATTAATTGGAGGGTAAAATATAAAAGCTCACAGGTAACTCGCGATCTTTACCGGGCTCGGCTTACGGGTTATTTTACTTATGATATGTAATAAATAAAATATTACTGTACAAATAACATAGGATATTTAATAATAATACTTAAATTCACATTGCCTTCACCAGAATACAAAATCTTATTTCATTTTAAGTAATTTAAATATAATTGTTCAATTTGTTTGTGCAAAAACAATTATACGCTTGTTATTCTATTATGTATAGTGTTGTAATATTTGATCTCCATGTCGATGTGTGCGGTCCCTATTATCTCATTCATGTCATCAGTAGCTGTTACATTTACGTAGATGCGTCCTTTGGTGAAAGGGAAGTGAGGAGGAATTTCTTTTATAGGTACCGTCATGTTGTACATATTATATACTCCCTGAAATAAAATAGTTACATTAATTTAAAGTTTAAGCTTTGTACACTCGTTGACATGCCGTTGAATTACAGCCCATAGCTTGCTACCAAAAGTAGGTCGGACGACGATTACATATATATATATATATATTTAGACATATTATGTGTATTTCCATTTTACTTCTCGCCATTAGAGCTAAGCAGGAATTGCAGTCGATTTCAATAAATGAGTGCATATATTGTGGACTGAAAACTCTTACTAAGTTATAAAAACAAATTTATCCATTGATCCCATTGAAACTTGGCTTTTATTGGTTACAATAAACTAAAATTTCGATGGATTTTTGTATATGGTTTATTCCACTGCTGGATATAGATTTTCAAAAAGATCTGATTAAAGCGGCTTGCATCCAGCGTCTTCCTGCTACTTGTATGAGGACATCTGACTATCTTCGTTGGTCTTATATACTGCGCTTGCCGGTACGTGGTCTCCACTTGAAAACTTCTCGGTCCCATCAGCCACCACTTCTACGTGTATGTACTTTTTCCATTGCCACTTCAACTTGCTAATCCACAGCGCTATATTTGTGCGCTGTGTCTGTTACTTTCGTAAATCTACGGATATCTTCATTTCATATTCGATCTCGCAGAGAGATCCCAAGGATATCTCTCTCCATTCTCTTCATGGTTTATTTATTTATTTAACATAATTACAAAGTTTAAAATAGAATACCCATATTTAACACCTGAAAACCACAAATGGTTTGTGGAGGTGCTCATTCACTGCAATAAACATCTAATCAATAACAAAACAATAATAAATCAATCTACCTACATATTTAAAAAAGTTAAATGAAGTTGCATACGAGTTGCACCATCCCGGCCGGTTTTGCTTGACTGCGCAAAAATCTCCACTATTTTCGTCGAGCGCTTTTTATTCGTGACAGGATCTATATTATGAAAACACCAACAATTCTAATCTTATTATCGACTTACTGGTGGATATGGACAGGGTTGGGCAAGCTTGCCTTGCCTAAGACCTGTTCCGAAAAACTTGTTTTCATGTATCAACTGACACATCGGCAAGTGCATCTCCACGAAGCTTCGTTTGTATATATTTGTCAACAACTCGTAAAAATAGAAATGGAACTGAAACAAAATAAACATTAATAAAACAGAAAAGAAGATAATTAAGTATTTTATACTCCTTCTTATAACTATTTCACTCACAGAATATGAGACCCTATTAGATTCGAACTATACAGATAAATATCGGGAAACACAGACATAGTTTCTTTTAAGTACAGTCTGTTACAGAAAGGTGCAGCAATTCTTAAGGTTATCAAACTACCCGCAAAAGTAGACAACTAAGTAATAGTAAATACTAAGAGACCACTCCTGAAATCGCGAAATAAAATTAGATATTCCATATTATTATTTTGTCACGTCAATAAACTTTTTCTGTGGAACCAATGACTTTCCATAACGATATATTCCATCATCTTGATTCTTTATCAAAGTGTGGAACAAACATGTGATTTTTTATGCGGTTCCAGATACCGTTTTTGAAATTAAACTTTGAAATTAAAATTAAACTAAAATGTCCAGCTCTGATAAAAATATTTTAAATAGTCTCAAAAAAATTGTAAGTAATAATGATTTTACATAGTTTAATTGAGGTAATCTGTCCATCTCGTGGCTGGTCTTCCTACGCTGCGCTTGCCGGTACGTGGTCTCCGCTCGAGAAACTTTCGGCCCCATCGGCCAACAGTTCTACGTGCTATGTGCCCTGCCCACTGCCACTTTAATCAGCTGTGCGATATCGGTGACTTTTGTACGCCTACATATCTCTTCATTTCTGAATCGATCTCGTAGAGAGATTCCGAGCATAGCCCTCTCCATAGCTCGTTGCGTGACCTTGAGCTTCCTTATAAGGCCTATAGTTAGGGACCACGTTTCAATGCCGTATGTCATCACTGGTAACACACACTGGTTGTAAACTTTCAACTTGAGGGACTGGGGTATATTGGACGAGAAGAGGCTTTTAAGTTTCCCGAACGCTGCCCAGCCAAGTTGGATACGACGATTGACCTCTCTCGCAAAGTTGGACCTGCCTAATTGGACCGTTTGTCCTAGGTAGACGTATTCGTCAACAACTTCAAGAGTGGAGTTCCCCACAGAATTGGGGTGGGCACTACATGGGCGTTCGACATAATCTTCGTTTTGTCAAGTTTGAGACAATTGACACATTTGATGAAACGTGACACGTCCTTCGCTCGCTACTAAATCAAAAAATGATAACAGCCGACAGGAAATGCTTCGCACAGGGTTCAGTTACGGATCGGTTTTGAATAACTGAATTGCCCCCCAGTTATATTCAGCCAGTACCATTGAGTGTTCACATACCGTGACGTTATTTGACCACCAACCGAGGGAGCGCGCTTGAACACCGACGTAGTAGAAGGGATCACGACGTCCATATCTCCGACTCGTTACGTTGCAATAACCCAAGTATTTTGGATTGATGTATGTGACGCGAGGATGCTCAACGCTTATGTATTGGAACTGCAATTCAAACTTTTACAATATTTACAATATCTAATTATCAAAATTCTTCTCATTATTATTATATCTAAGAGTTTTAAGTGCTAGGAAACTCATAGGCAAAGATTATCTTGTTCGTGCAAAACTCCAAAGCTTGCAGCACCGCCGCAAAGTTGCTAGCTTATCGGATTCATTTCGGTGAGTATGCATCTGGTCTGCATCAATTCTAAAATCTAAATCCCTTGCCTTGTTTACTATAGGACAGTCAGAAACACGAAATTTTTTGGATATTCCAAAAACCCAAACGAAACGCTTTAATTCCACTTTCATCGTGCGGATTACTAGATTGTGGAATACCCTTCCTGAGTGGATCTATTCCGATATATATAATCTGGGTGTCTTTAAATCGCAAGTGAATTGGTTTCTTCTATTCAAGCGTTCTCCATAATAGACCGCAAAGTCGCTTAACATCAGACGAGTTGGCGGTCAACCGCAAATCTATTTCTATATTTAAAAAAACATTCAAATAACTAGATATATAACTAGATAGATATTCGTAACAGATATTAATGTCACATTCCTAATTAGATATTTATTTCGTTTACATTAGTGTGAATCGTTTACATTTACATGTGTACGTACCTACTTAGGTAGACGCCCAGTTTTGATTTTCTTCGGGTTATTTCTTTCTTTTCAGTTTGAAGTCAGTTTAATTTTTTTAAATTACTTTTATTTATGAATTTTTAATAGTATTTATTATTTTGAAGTCGGTTAAAAACGGTCGTCAAAGCTCATCACCGCTCATGTCACTGTCTATCAAACAATTGAAATATAAGGTGTAGACACTGCTCTGCAGTTGCGACGAACGAAGTGAGTGTTCAAAAGTGTTCATATCTTGAAAACTACTGAACCGATTTTGATAAAACTTGCAGTAACTCCTAAGTTGAAAGATACTTTATTCAATAATTTTTTAAATACGACTTCTAGTTTCTGCGTAATGAGTGGACAAACATACATACACTTATGAAATTTGGCACACATGCTTAGAAGCTGTTATAGACTAACATATATATAAAATTGTACAATTCTGACTATATTGTTTGTAATATAATACATAATACAGGTCGATTGATAACCTCCTTTTTTTGGAAGTCGGTTAAAAATAGATCTGATATATCGATAGATAAACACGTTATTGTACACCGAATGAACAGATACAAACATAACAGAACATCTTAAAAACGAATGTGACAACTGGCGGTCTTATCGTCTGAAAGAGATCGCTTTTAGTAGATTAATAAATACTAGTATAAGTTTAGAAAACTCAAAAACCTCCGAAAAAAACGGCTGATACGATTTTGATTAAACATAGCTAAAAACACTTTCGATCAAATCTTCTATCAAACAAAAAAACTAGATCAAACTCGGTCCATCCGTTTGAGAGCTACTCATACGAAGCTACAGACAGACACACAGATACATACGTCAAACTTTAAACACCCCTCTTTTTTGATCGGGGGTTAATAAAATATACCTTAATCACCTTATTGGTTAATATGATAATAATACATAATATGGTTAATAAAATAAAAATTATAATTTATAACCCCCGACGAATAACAATAAATAAAATCTGAATCTGAATCTGAATAAAGAGGGTTAGGTAAAGTCTGTTCGTAAAGTGTGACTGTCTGTGGCATTGTAGCTATTGCAAAAATGAGATGTACCGTTAAATAAATATCGCTGCTTTCTTAAAAATCTACTAAAAAGATACAAATCTACAAAAAAAGATTGCGTAACCGAGGAGCGGAATTGTTGATCTTTAAATTCTCGTGACGATTTTAACCCAATTTTAACCTTCTATTAAAATTTGTCAAAGTCATTCTTAATAAATATTATTCAAATATTAAATATAACACGAAGACCTAAACTTTTCTTCTCTTACTCACCTTTACAGCTCTAGACACATAGTTTCGAAGAGATAATAAAATAATGAATATAATAAAAATCTTCATTTTAACTGTCAAAATTCACTACAGTTACTAATCCAAACACAGCACTTTCAATCACAACAACTGTATAAAATAAAATGTTAAATAAATTATGTTCGTTGGTATATGTAATATATACAAGGTACAATAACAATTTTATCATTTAATGACATAATTGTGTCATCAAATTCTAAAAATCGCTTATGGATTGACCAATCTAAACATTAACTAAATGTAAATGGATTAGAATAAACTGTTTCACGCTGTCAATTACCCTAGGTATATACAGGTGAAATCTAATCCATGAGCTTTAAGCGGGTTGCAGACCAAGAGCTAAGCTAAGTTAATTTAGTTCAGCTCGCATAGCTGACGCAGTTTTTCGTTCTTGTGTGCAGACTGCAAACTATGCAAACTAAATCTATGTGAGTCACTAAAATATGCGAAGCTAAGTTAGTTGTGTGTGCCGATGCGCAGCTACACGAGCTAAACCCCTCCCGCCTACCTTTGCCAGATATCCAAGGTCTGGAATGTCTTTTTCTAGATAATAACCATAATTAGTATGTGTAAAGTATTCATCATCGGAACTTTTTTCATTGATTATTTTCATGGCGAGCGACGTCTGTCGAACTGAACTTCGCAACAATGACTGAGCTTTCGCTTAGTTCTTGAAGTAAACGGACATATTTTAGTTTATTAGCTTAGCGTAGCTAAGCCGGCTTGATTAGCTTCGGAATATCTTAGTTTTCAGACTGCAACCCGCATTAAGGCTGCGTAGGTCGTCAAAATTAGCAGGGCGTTAAATGCAAAGAGATGCTATATCAGTCTGGTTAAACGGGTAATCAAATATTGATCAGAAATCCTTAGACTTAAAACTAATTCAGTTTGAATTTCCTTTCGTTAGAAACCAGCAGCTGTTACGATATCAAGTATCTATGTTAAAAGAAAAACAAAATACCCGACTGCAGAAAAGCAGTTGTTGCATTTTAACTTACGATTTCATTACGCTTGATACGCTGTCGAGTGTACGTTTTTTTTATGAGAAAGTATGCTTAAAATCGCTGTAAAAGATTATGAATGCGCATTCTTTTGAATAATTCTAGTAAAACCAATTGTTACTACGAAATAGTTCGTTGGAGGTGTTTTATTTTTGCAAGAGATGTACTTATTATTATTATTACAAAAAAATATAGCCTTTGACACTCTGGAAGCAAAGACGAATCTAATGACACCTCGCACATCAAAATCAGTCTAGCCGTTTAGGCTGTAGGCTGTCATATAGAAACATACATACATACCCACATACATACATACATACACTCGAAAAATATAACCCTCCTTCTTACGCAGTCGGGTAAACATAATACGCTCGGAACTCAGAGTCTGATTTTTATTTTTGATGTTTATTTTTCTTTTTGTAAAGTAAATAATTGTTCTTTTTTAATCCAGTTCCTATTTCACCTGTTTTACATAGTAAAGCACAGCTGTTATTATAGTAAATTGATTCATTTAATCTTACATTGACTGCAAAGAGCGCTTGTAGACGTCCGTTTTTTTCACCGGACAACGGACCGAATTTCGTCGAATGCGAACCCGGAGTCGCTGTGGCGTATGGTGTAGACGCACCAAACATCGGTCCGACGAATCGGAGTTTCATTGTAGAATTTGGATGTAACTTCGTATTTTTTTTCTATCGAGAAAATTCTATGATATCGTGTTTTTACAACGGGTGGCCTTATCGCTAAAAGCGTTTACAAAGGTCCGGTGATCAGATAATATAACAGGTTAGGTAAGTTCGTTAGGCTTCTTTTTATTTTACGCATCATTTTTTGTAGATTAGGTTTTCAGACGAATTGTCAAATGAGCTTTCGGATTTTTGGTAGTGTCAATGGAAAAAATAGTAGATTGTTAAACAAGGGGCTAAAAAGACCCATAGTAACGAGGTAGATTTTTACTCCCGAGTAGTCCCGAGCTTTAGCGCGGGAGTAAATAGAAACCGAGTTACAATGGGTTTTTAGCGCCGTGTGTTACACTCTACTTTTCACTACGATTGCAAGAAAATAAAATAATCCACTACAATAATTCAAAGTTTATTTTATTAAAAATGAAATGTACAATTTCTACAATTCTGGATATTTAACGAGATGTTTGCAAAGAGAATGTAAATATATTCCAAAGAGATTATTCTTTTGATTAAAGGCTGTTTCGTGTATGTAGGCTCTTTGGTAACAGATAAAAATTAAAAAAATATACTTTTTTCCCTAGAGCTTAAAAAGCTATTTTTCCCCCGCTTTAATGACGAACTTTTAGAGCAAGAGGAGTGAAAAATTCTTTTCGGGAAAATGATATTCGGTATTTCACAATTTGGGTTATAGATAGGTAACCCTCTTTGGTGGACTACAATCTTCAGAGCTTGTCTCACCGGCGAGAAGTGGTTAGCTGGTCGGTATTCTTCGGTGAGTAAGTAATACATAGTTACCGTTGATGAATTTTTTGATAAAAATTTTTATAGACCCCAAAGTTCATTATTGGCAGAGCAGATTATTGGTTGATGAAGTTACTGCTTTAAAATTATGTTTTAGTACTTTTGAAAAACATTTTCTCCATGTCAATATGAAGAACATATTAACAGAAATATTTATTAATTGGAGGGTAAAATATAAAAGCTCACAGGTAACTCGCGATCTTTACCGGGCTCGGCTTACGGGTTATTTTACTTATGATATGTAATAAATAAAATATTACTGTACAAATAACATAGGATATTTAATCATAATACTTAAATTCACATTGCCTTCACCAGAATACAAAATCTTATTTAATTTTAAGTAATTTAAATATAATTGTTCAATTTGTTTGTGCAAAAACAATTATACGCTTGTTATTCTATTATGTATAGTGTTGTAATATTTGATCTCCATGTCGATGTGTGCGGTCCCTATTATCTCATTCATGTCATCAGTAGCTGTTACATTTACGTAGATGCGTCCTTTGGTGAAAGCTTAGACCAGATGGTCTAAGGGTGAAAGGGAAGTGAGGAGGAATTTCTTTTATAGGTACCGTCATGTTGTACATATTATATACTCCCTGAAATGAAATAGTTACATTAATTTAAAGTTTAAGCTTTGTACACTCGTTGACATGCCGTTGAATTACAACCCATAACTTGCCACCAAAAGTAGGTCGGACGACGATTACATATATATATATATTTAGACATATTATGTGTATTTCCATTTTACTTCTCGCCATTAGAGCTAAGCAGGAATTGCAGTCGATTTCAATAAATGAGTGCATATATTGTGGACTGAAAACTATTACTAAGTTATAAAAAAGAATTTATCCATTGAATCCATTGAAACTTGGCTTTTATTAGTTACAATAAACTAAAATTTCGATGTAAAGTATATGGTTTATTCCATGGCTGGATATAGATTTTCAAAAAGATCTGATGAAAGCGGCTTGCATCCAGCGTCTTCCTGCTACTTGTATGAGGTCATCTGACTATCTTCGCTGGTCTTCCTACACTGCGCTTGCCGGTACGTGGTCTCCACCTCAAAACTTTTCGGTCCCATCAGCCACCACTTCTACGTGTATGTACTTCTTCCACTGCCACTTCAACTTGCTTATCCGCTGCGCTATATTTGTGCGCTGTGTCTGTTACTTTCGTAAATCTACGGATATCTTCATTTCATATTCGATCTCGCAGAGAGATCCCAAGGATATCTCTCTCCATTCTCTTCATGGTTTATTTATTTATTTATCATAATTACAAAGTTTAAAATAGAATACCCATGTTTAACACCTGAAAACCACAAATGGTTTGTGGAGGTGCTCATTCACTGCAATAAACATCGAATCAATAACAAATCAATCTTCCTACATAATTAAAAAAGTCAAATGAAGTTGCATACGAGTTGCACCATCCCAGCCGGTTTTGCTTGACTGCGCAAAAATCTCCACTATTTTCGTCGAGCGCTTTTTATTCGTGACAGGATCTATATTATGAAAACACCAACAATTCTAATCTTATTATCGACTTACTGGTGGATATGGACAGGGTTGGGCAAGCTTGCCTTGCCTAAGACCTGTTCCGAAAAACTTGTTTTCATGTATCAACTGACACATCGGCAAGTGCATCTCCACGAAGCTTCGTTTGTATATAATTGTCAACAACTCGTAAAAATAGAAATGGAACTGAAACAAAATAAAACAGAAAAGAAGATAATTAAGTATTTTATACTCCTTTTCATAACTATTTCACTCACAGAATATGAGACCCTATTAGATTCGGACTATTCAGATAAATATCGGGGAACACAGACATAGTTTCTTTTAAGTACAGTTTGTTACAGAAAGGTGCAGCAATTCTTAAGGTTATCAAACTACCCGCAAATGTAGACAACTAAGTAAGAGTAAATACTACGAGACCACTCCTGAAATCGCGAAATAAAATTAGATATTCCATATTATTATTTTGTCACGTCAATAAACTTTTTCTGTGGAACCAATGACTTTCCATCACGACACTGATTCCATCATCTTGATTCTTTATCAAAGTGTGGAACAAACATGTGATTTTTATGCGGTTCCAGATACCGTTTTTGAAATTAAACTTTAAAAGAAATTAAACTTTGAAATTAAAATTAAACTAAAATGTCCAGCTCTGATAAAAATATTTTAAATAGTCTCAAATTTTTTTTAAGTAATAATGATTTTACATAGTTTAATTGAGGTCATCTGTCCATCTCGTGGCTGGTCGGTTGCCGGTACGTGCTCTCTGCTCGAAAACCTTTCGGCCCCATCGGCCAACAGTTCTACGTGCTATGTGCCCTGCCCACTGCCACTTTAATCAGCTGTGCGATATCGGTGACTTTTGTACGCCTACATATCTATCTCTTCATTTCTTGGATTGGTTTCTTCTATTCAAGCGTGCTCCATAATAGACCGCAAAGTCGCTTAACATCAGGCGAGTTGGCGGTCAACCGCAAACCTATTACTATATTTAAAAAAAACATTCAAATAACTAGATATATAACTAGATAGATATTCGAAACAGATATTAATGTCACATTCTTAATTAGATATGTATTACGTTTACATTCGTGTGAATCATTAATTGTTTTAAAATATTTTTACTTACTTTATGAGCTATACTATACTATAAGCTATACTATACTATACTATACCCCTTGCTAATAGTATTATGTATATATAACAAATATATTGTAACTGCATGTTTCTCTTATAATAATTCTATTTATACGTAGCTCTCATTAGTCCAACTTCAACTGCACTAGTTTGAATCAACATTTTAGTTTATATTATTCCTTCAGTGCTTAGTAAAGCTATAAGTTCTATAATTATTTAATTGCATTACTTTATATTATATATCGGTCTTTTTGGAAATCCATGGAGCAGGCCTATGTCCAGCAGTGGACTTCTTATGGCTGAGATGATGAGATGATGATATAATGTAATGATTAGTACTGCTCCTAATCATTATGTTATAGTGGTCAGTGTGATTTATTTTACGAGCGGTCATTATACATTAGTAGAATTATATGATTAAACTAGTGAAAATAAGCCATTATGTTATTATTCCGAAACATTACGAAAGATTAGTTATCGTTTAATATCTGTTATTAATGTGCAGTACTACTGTCCGTTCATAAATTACAATTAAGTATCTAATTTAAACCAAAATATTATTACAATATAATATTTTCATTTTAATTATATTTGGTTATATGGTTAAATATGAAATGAAGATATCCGGAGACGTACGAAAATAACGATACGGTGCCCACATAGCAACTGCACACAAAGCAACACATGCAAGTTGAAGTGACAGTGGGCAGGCCACATAGCACGTAGGACTGAAATCTGATGGGATTGAAAAGTTTTAGAGTGGATACCCTGCACCGACAAGTTTAGCGTAGGAAGACCATCCACAAGGTGTGGACACAAGACATCATACAAGTGTCAGGAAGACGCTGAATGCACGCCGCTTTCAACCGGTCTTTTTGGAATTCCACGGGGGAGACCCACGTCCGGCTGTGGATTTCTTGTCTAAAATATGATGATTTACCATGCACTTGACTTACTTCTTGCGTATAAACATTCTTACTTAAGGTACGGTGGTTAGGTTAAGGTAAGGTGATTTGTAGATACTTGTACTTCTATTTAACACACGTGAGTAAAATACTAAAGACTAGGCCATACCAGTTTATCCTAGAGTGTGTGTATTTATATCAGGATCAACTAGTTTGGCCTAGCCTAAACTGGTCTATCCTATCGGGCTTATGACAAATTAGTTTTGTCTAGGCTATACTAGTTAATCCTATCGCGTATAGGAAGAACTAGTTTAGCCTAGACAAAATTAGTTTGTCCTGAAATCGGGTTTGGCCGGTAACATATACAAATGGAAACATACCGATACATTACGTAATATATTTAAAACTGATGAATTTCTAACCCCTAGCTTGCTTATACATTTAAGAGTAATAATATGTAATTTGTATAATATATTAAGAGACAAATACGTATTTTTGTTACTCCGCTATCGCATTAAGATTTCCTGTAATGATAGTTGTAAGTTGTTAACAAATAAATAAATATAGAGTTATGTCTATTCGTAAATAATAATGAAAAACCTTACTTCAATGCAAAGTCGAGTTGAATAAATTATTTAAGGAAAAAATATAGATACAAATTGTGCCTTCCTCAAATAAATAACACTATGTACCTACCATAAAAGTACATTCATAAGCGGAATAATTATTTATAATAATCTGCCAACAGAGTTGAAAATTAAAAAACTGGTTAATTTCCAAGCTTTTTATAATGTAAAAGAATACTTGGAAAGGTAAACAAACAAAAATTCTCTGAATAATGTTTATTTATTATACATATATCAATATCCATATACTTACTTACACAAAAAAATCTAAAGTCTTGTTTCAAGTACAGATATGTATCGTTAGGTTAATTTAGTTATTGTTATGTATTAAATTCTGTTAAAATGAACGGATCTTCTTGAATATAAACATCTGCTTTGGCAAATATATTTATTTACAATAAGGAGACTATTTAACGTAACATATAAGGTAATTAAGTAAGTATGATTTAATGATAGGACTTTAGTTATTTTACATATTTTACACCGAACGCTATGCGACTTGACATCAAAGAGAGAGAGAATTAATCACGTAACGTAGTGTTGCCAGCCATGGAGATGAAGCCTGACAGTGACATATCTATCAGCTCCTCCTCACGGGAACGGCTCCATCATCAGCCTCCATGCAGGCCGAGGCAGCTGCGCAGCTCGCGCAATCTTGGGGCAGGTACTCCTTTGGTCAGGATATCCGCTTCCATTTTAGAAGTTTCTAGATAGCTGATGCAGATGGTACCTTGCTGGACACATTCTCTTATGAAGTGGTATTTTATATCAATGTGTTTGGATTTTCCACTGATCACTGGATTTTTACATAATGCTTGGGCAGCCTGGTTGTCACTGTAAATAAAAACATTATTTTGATTAATACCTAGCTCGTTCAACAGAGCTCTCAGATGCAGGGCTTCCTTCGCAGCTTCCACCAGAGCTATATATTCTGATTCAGCTGTGCTGAGGGCAATGCATTTTTGCTTTCTAGCCTCCCAGCTGATGCAGGCATTGGCATATTTAAAAACGTAACCCGTGTAGGACTTTCGATCAATTGTACAACCAGCCCAGTCAGCATCTGCTAGGCCATACATTTCTTTTCCACTTCTTGTATATAATAGGCCTATATCCTTTGTTCCCTGTAGGTATCTCAAAACGCGTTTTGCGCATTTAAAATGTTCTTCAGCAAAACAATTATTGAATTGTGACAGATAACTAACTGCATATGCCAAGTCTGGCCTTGTAGCTACAGCTAGGTACATGAGTGTACCAATTAAATTTTGATATGGGATTTTTGGATCACATGTCTCGCTTTTCTGCAACTTTAGGTATGGTTCTATTGGTGAGCTGATAGCTTTACAATTTTCCATGTTAAATTTTTTCAATGCTTTTTCTATATACTTTCTTTGGCTAATTTTCAATCCATCCTTTGTTTCAGTTATTTCAAGACCAAGACAATAATTTAATTTTCCCAAATCCTTTGTTTCAAAACTTTCATTTAGTTTTCTTTTTATTTTTTCCATTGTTGAATTGTTTGAGTATGCTAAAATCAAGTCATCGACATAGATTGCTAGAATTATTTTATCTCCTCCTTGGTTATATAAATAAACACAGGGGTCAGCTTGCAATGGTTTAAAATTCATTTTCTTCAATGCTTCATCTAATTTGATATACCATTGTCGACCAGATTGTTTCAATCCGTAGAGTGCTTTTTTCAATAAGCATACTTTTTCATTTTTATTTTTTCTTATATCTTGTAGCATATTTCTTGCTTTATTAAATAATTCTAAATTTTCATTTTCGCTTTCTTCAATCATAATTTCATTTATATATTTTTCCAGGTTGTCGGGTTTTCTCATGACAATTTTCTCATTTAGGTTTCCATTTAGGTAAGCGGTGGTGACATCTAGCTGGCTCAATTTTAAATTTTGTTCAACAGCTGTAGCCAGTAGTAATCTTATGGAACTGAGCTTTGCGACTGGTGCATAAGTCTCTGTGTAGTCTATACCAGGGCGTTGAGAAAAACCTCTTGCGACTAACCTTGCCTTCTTGGTCACAGTGTCATTTGGGCCACTTTTTTCTTTTAAAATAATTTTATAATCGACCATGTGTTTTGTATTCTCCTCCTTACTTATTATTTGCCAAGTTTCATTTTTAATATGTGCTTTTATTTCAGACTTGATAGCAACATGCCATTCTTCATTATTTATGGTATCATCAGATTCACAAAGGTAAGTGTACTCACAGTTTTCTTCCATTTCGTAATCCTTTGACCATATTGGAGGTTTTATTTGTCTTTTAGGTCGACCGCTGTGACTTTGGATATTTGTTTCTTCTTGTGTTACTGATGTTGGACTTTGGTATTCCTCCATTTCAGGACTTCGTCTGTCATCAGTACACTCTTCATCATCATCATCATGGAATGATTTCATTTCACTGCTGTCATCATCATCATGATCTACCTGAAAAGGAGAGTGCTGAAAAGGTAAATTATTATTTGTTGTTATCTCTCTGTATTCTTTTTCTTTATTTTCATTTTTTATATTTTTATTTTCTTTTATTTCAGGTGCAGTTGTTTCCTGTTCACATAGGACTTGATCGGTTTGGACATCAGTCATTTTCTGGTAATACATGTTATCTTCCAGGATTTTAACATCTCGGCTTTCAATTACAATGTTTTCCTGTGGTAAGTATATTCTATAAGCTTTTCTGTGTTGAGCATATCCCACAAACACACCTTCCTTTGCTTTAGGTTGGAATTTTCCACGTCTTTTTCCTTTTTGCAGAAAGAAAACCTTCGAGCCGAACACATGTAAGTGTCTTACTGATGGTGTTTGGCCAACCCATTTCATGTATGGTGTTTCTCCTTTTAGGCTTTTCGTAGGGCATCTATTTACCAAATAATTTGCTGTATTTATTGCTTCTGCCCACAATTTTTCAGGTGCATTTGATTCTATCATCATACACCGTGCTTTTTCAACTAACGTTCTATTTTTTCTTTCAGATACGCCATTTTGTTGCGGTGTGTAATAAACAGTAAGCCTTCGCCGGATGCCATTTTCTTTCAGGTATTTATCAAACTTTTCATTGATGTATTCGGTCCCGTTGTCAGTTTGGAGGCATTTAATCCTTTTATTTGTGAAATTTTCTACTTCTTCTTTGAATTCTTTAAATTTTTCAAATGCTTCTGACTTGTTTTTCATGAAGTATATAAAACAGTATTTACTGTAATCATCTATGAATGTTATGAAGTAACGGGAACCTCCTGGTGTTTCATTTTTCATGGGACCACAGACATCGCTGGAAACAATTGCTAAAAATTCATTTGTTCTTTGTCCTTCATGTTCCGGGAATGGCAAGCAATGCATTTTACCTTTTATGCATGTTTCACAATTTTTTACATTATCATTTGTGTTGAATTTTATTTCTCTTGCCAGTTTATTTGTTATCATGTTTTTCAAATCATGTTCATTTAAGTGTGCTAATTTTTTATGCCATTTCATCATATCACTTTGTTGAATAAAGTTTGCATTTTCTTTTAATTTTAAATAATATAAGCCATTGGTATTTTCCGCTTCAACAATAGTGTTTCTATTTTGATCTTTTATATATGCCTTGTTTTTAGTAAATAATACTGTATTTCCTTTTTCAGTTATGCGGGAGACTGACATGAGATTCGTAGATAAGCCGGGAACATACAGTGCATTTGTTAAAGTTATATTTTCTTCTGGAATTTGGATTTTTCCCGAACCTTTTATTTCTGTTGTATGTTTCTCTGAGGCTAATTTCAGTGAGCCCATATTTTTGTACTCTATTTCAGTGAATCTATCTGTTTGTCCAGTCATGTGTGAAGTACACCCGCTATCAAGGCACCATGATGAAGGTTGTTTTGATGTTGACATAGCTGCCAGTGACACATTAAAGGTTTTTTGTTTTTCTGTCACCTTTTTATTTTTGTTTTCCCAACAATTTCGTGCCAAATGTCCTCTTTTGTTACATATCTTACATGTGACTATATTCTTACCTTTCCTTTTGTTACTGTAATAGGCTTCGCTTTGAGAGTTAGGTGTATTTAATGCATTATTTCTGCGTGCCTCACTTTCCTCAATGATTTTAATTTTTAATTCTTCAGGTAGTGGGAGTTTGTCACGGCTCTCAATCGCGATGCGAAAGTTTTCGAAGCTTGATGGAAGACTATATAGTAGCATTATGCTTAATAGTTCTTCGTTGATATTGACGTCCATATTTTCTAATTTATCAACAATTTCGAACATCCCGTTCAGGAAGTCGCGAACGTCGTCTTTTTCCGACATTCGTTTTAGAATTAATCGCTTTAATAATGTCGCTTTACGAGCTGGACCTTTACTTTCATATGTATTTTTAAGAGTTTTCCAGATATCACTAGCCGTCTTGCAATTTTTTACTTGTCGCAATTCGGGTGGCGATATAATTAATAAAAGTTCAGACCGCGCCATTAGTTCATTGTTAATGAACGTGTCATCTTTTTGATCCGACTGCGATAACTCACCTGAAACGTATTTCCATAGGCCTTGCTTCGTAAGTATTGCTTGCGCTTGAATGCACCACGTGTCATAATTGGTTTTATGGAGCAATTCAATGCGATAATTATTCTGATGCGCACTAGACGCCATTTTGTCTCCAAGAACCACGCTCTGCTACCAATTGTTAAAATGAACGGATCTTCTTGAATATAAACATCTGCTTTGGCAAATATATTTATTTACAATAAGGAGACTATTTAACGTAACATATAAGGTAATTAAGTAAGTATGATTTAATGATAGGACTTTAGTTATTTTACATATTTTACACCGAACGCTATGCGACTTGACATCAAAGAGAGAGAGAATTAATCACGTAACGTAGTGTTGCCAGCCATGGAGATGAAGCCTGACAGTGACATATCTATCAAATTCTAAATATTGTATGTTCTTTATTACCACGACTGTTGTTACCAAATATCTGTACACAATTGAATAATACATTGTATTCTATTCGAACTTATAGTAATTTAATGATCATGGGTATTTTAACATATAAACTGCTTCATTATAGACTAAGAGCGGGCCGTATGTTTACCCACCTCATCGAGTAACAAGATGTGACCTATCTAGGATGACGCACATTATTAAGATGTCTCTGAATGTATATGGTTGCCTAGATAAAACCTGGAGCGTTTTATACAGTTATCAAAAATGTGATCATTTTTTGGGGTGTCCACCACCATCGAGTAACAAGTAGTATGTACATTCGAAAGTGCCTATCAAGTAGTGCCAAAATCAAAATGATTGTCGCCTAACCCTGGAGCTTTTATGACTCAGTCTTATTTAAGGGTGCCAAGAATTATACCAATCACGCCATCAGATAACAAGATGAGACCATATTGATTACCATCAGGTAACCATATTGATTTTGGCACTTATAGATAGGCACTTTCGAATGTACTATTTGTTACCTAATAAGATGGTGTATACAAAAAATGGTCAATTTTGCTAACTGCACAAAACGCTCCAGGTTTAGCCTAAGCAACCCTGTAAATTTACAGACACCGTAATAATGTGTGTCATTCTAGATAACTCACATTTTGTTACCCGATGAGGTGGGTAAACGTACGGCCCGCTCTTAGTCTATGACAATCATCCGAAAGCAATTCCAAGTTTTATTAAAAACGGTTTGTAAATATGAATAACGCGGTTTTCAATTTCTCTTCTTAGTTTTGACGATGTGTTCTTTGATCTCCATATCAATATGTCCGCTGGCTATCAACTCGTTCATATCAGTTGCCGTCGAGTTCACGTAGATGCGGAATTTTCTGAGGGGGAAGTGAGGAGGAATATTCTTGATAGGCATTGTCATGTTATATAGGTGGTATTCTCCCTGTAAATAAAGGTAATTTAACTTAGTAACATAGAAAATAAATAACAATAACGTAGTCCTACGTGGTCCGATGGTCAATTGAAATTGCAACGGATATTGGAAGGCAATAGTTGAGGTTCCGCAAATGGAAAGAATAAGGCTTGACATAGGCGTGTACACTTATATATCTCTAGCGTGCATGAATCTCATTACTAAAACTACCAGATGGCAGGATACCCAGCATGCTAGTACATTGGTACTACATGATATCCGCGGTCTGATGATGGACTCGGAAGGTCATAGGAACTTCTGAACTAAACAAGATAAACCCATCGAGTTTGGGCTTGATTGATTCTTCTTGAGGAGTAGTTATCAACCGTCTTCCAAAAAGAAGAAAGTTCTCAATTCAGCTGTATGTTCAAGTGTTTTAAACTTACCTTTCTGCCTTGTATTATACCTATGGGTTGTACTAAAATAAAAGCTTGCTTTAATTATTTCTTTTTACAATGAATTGATTCAACTTACAGATGGGAATGGACAAGGTTGTGCAAGCTTGCCCTGCTTCAATACAGATCCAAACAACTTATCGTTGTGTACGATGTCGCAAGCCTTCAGGTGCATCTCCACAAAACCTCGTTTGTATGAATTAGTCAACCACTCATTGAAATAGATATCTATCTGAAATTATACCATATACCATATTATATCATATCATTTATTGCATAAGAATATTAAAGGATAGTACTTTAGGAAGCGAGATATCAGATCCTGCATCAATGTGGTAGTCTCAGCATTTTAATTTTCTTTTTATTAATATATTTGTTTCCAAATAATTCAAGTGCGTCATATAGATCGTTGTTTGTTTCATATATTTCGATTATTTATCAACCGATACCAAAAAAGAGGATGTTTTCCATTCAGTTGTGTTTTTTTATGTTTCCTAATCGCACTCCATCATTTATAAAGTTGAGAAGTGATTAGGTTGTCGGCCGATTTTAATAATATTTATCAGAAATATTCGATACTGAATTCTGAACAAGAATTTTGATATATCCTAAAATGGTTAAAAAAAATACAGCCGTTTCAAAGGAAGACATTTAGACTTCGTAGACGCACAAATAGGCTCCCGCATCCTTAATACGGAAACCTAGAAGAACATTAAACCTGATGACGTACCGTGACGTAGTGGGAGCCTCATGAGCGACCGTTATGGCTTACCAACGGGTGACTTGTTTACCTTTTTGCTGCTATTTCACTTAAGGCCACGCGGGTAAGCGTGGCCTTAAATGTTTGTTTTAGGTTAAAGCAAGTAGCAAAAACAGCTTTTTGAAAATTTACAAGAAATACTTGTAGGTACTACTAGTTCAAGCCCAAATGTTTAGTATGTTAAATGTTGGTTTGTTGGCTAGGGTTCTCCTAGTACAAAAACATGATTGCTGAAAAAAAGTCTCGATAGCTTTATTTTTTTTAATATGTCATTTTATTTATTTTTTCAATTGATCTCCAAGTTTTTTAAAGCTACCAACACCAAAAGTTATCAAGTAGCTATTACTTTTTTAGCGTTCTACTAGTACACATTTTGATACGTTTAGTGCATTATTTTATAGTTATTTATTTTACAATAAGTTTGCTTGCAAGCGTCGTCCCGAGGTGTGTGGCGCGGCGGCGTCGTATGTACTTTTGTGCTACGTACATGATAATAAGTACTTAAAAAACTTTTCAAATTAAACGGTATTATTGAAAAGAAAAACAATGATATAGGTAATGTATTTACTGTATTTTACTAGACAAACCCTTTCATTTGATTCTCATATTGTAGGGTTTGTGAAAAAATATGAAAACCACCATTTCGTGGCGGCGGCCATATTGAATTTAGGATGAAACTCAATATGTTTCATTGTATTGTCATCTAAATGAAAGGCGTGTACCAAATATCAGATCAATCTGTCAACGGGAAGAGGGTCAAATTTCGGTTACTAAATTTGACCCAAACGAATACCGAAAGCTACATAAAACCGTTTAAAAACACCGCGCTCAAGAAGTGCGGGCTGAGGTAGCGTGAAATACCTAAAGATCTGGGTAAGCCTGGCCTTAACCTGATGACGTACCGTGACGTTGTTGGCCCACGAGTGTTGCGTGAACGCATGAACTGTGACGTAGTACACCGGATCATGCCGTCCAAATCTCCGGGAGGTCACGTTCAGGAAACTCAAGTATTTCGGATTAACATACGTCACTTTGGGATGCTCAGCACTTATGTACTCAAACTGGAAAAAAAAACTTATGTTAAAATATACAGTCTGTTCAGATAGAGAAATAGCGTGGCATTGAGGGCACTGCTGTTCTTATTTCATTCTTTTGTTCCATCGATTCTCTTCAAAAATCATTTAAGCATCTTTCTGTACTGATATCACTACTTCTAAATCACCGCAACGTTCTCTTGTGACACTGTTCTTCAATTTGTCAATTAAAGTCACTCCAGCGAAACTTCAATGTAAATATTAAACGATTAATTTCATAACTATTTTACGTGACATTGGCGGAGTCATGAAATGAAACACTTTCGTAAAAGCCATTTAAACCAAAAGTTGGATTAGTTTATAAACTTACTTTTTCAGCTACAGCGGTCATTGTTATTATATATACAAGGAAAACATAAAATTGTAGCGGCATCGCTCTCATAACATTATTTATATCCAAAATCATGATGAATTCAATATAGAGTTTGTATCACTTTTTTTAGTTTACATTGTTCGTACAAATAACCAGTGTAACCAGTGTTATCAGAGATAAGCCATCATTTCAAATCATGGCAATTTATTTTATTGCAGTCATGTTACGGACAGTTGAATTTAATGACATGGATGATATTATTTTTATGGATAATCCAAATTCATATAGTCCAATAATATATACTATATATGTATATATATATATATATATATATATATATATATAAATTGTCCTGAAGACTGACAAACAATTACAGCCGCCGCGTAGACTCGGTTTGGGCATGTTTACAAAGCAGGGTCTTTTCTAATAAAAATAAATATTATCAATGTTTTTAAATCGCGAATTTAATACTTAATATAATAAACATGGCGGATTTATAAGGGTTCCTAGTAGTAGCTTAAAATTTAGGAATAAAAATTTAACACAGAAGTATCCTAATCGTAACTACATCCTAACATTTGAAACGCGTAAGTAACTGTCAGTCTACTGTCTGTCTCTCTGTCTGTTTGTTTCCTCTTCACGGTCGTTATGGAATTTAACACAGAGATTCTTTAGGATCTGGAGAAGGACATAAATGAAATGAAATGAAATGAAATAAAATTAAATAAAATGAAATGAAATGAAATGAAATGAATTTAATCCACAAAAAGGTATAAGTTATCATCATCATCACTGCTTTTCATCTGCTATATGGGAGAAACCACGAGGAGTAGCTAATATTATTATAAAAGCGAATGTAACTCTGTATGTCTGTCTCGCTGTGTGTTAATTAAGATTTCACGGTCAAACGGCTGAACCGATCGTTATAGAATTTGGTACAGACATAGCAGTGAATCTGTAAACGGACATAGGCTACTTTTCATTATCATCACCGTTTTTCATCACTACGCGAGTGAATCCGTGGGGCACAGCCACATAAAATTTGAAAAGGGGCTCCAAATTTTAACACTGTTTAGGACCTTATTTCTGAATGGTAGAATGGCACCGCCACTTTTCCTATAGCGTTCATTTAGTTTTCGTACTCTGTGTTTTCAAAACGGAAATCCAAATTTCAAACAGTTTTTTTCATTGTAAGCTATAATCTCGGGTAATTATATTGTAAATAATCACAATGTTTTTGTGACAATCTAACATTATTGTTAATATTATGACGTCAATTTAATTATAAATAATGCATCTCGTTGTTTTCATGTCTGTAACAGTTTCTTGAATTAGTAAAAATAAATTTCTAGGTTAAATTAAGTACTATATATTTAAGTGGTAAATATAACGACTTGACAATATAAATAACAATATTATATTAGTTAAGATACATTTAATAAATATGGACAGGAAGGACCTGATATCCTAAATACAGGGCAACCTAGTTAGGAGTTAGTGCTCAGTCATGTACCTATCTACTCAACGACTAAATGGTAATTTGGGGTTAATTAAAACTTTTATCTAATGAAATGACATACTTAATTGTATACGCGAATATTTATTTACTAGATGTTCTACATAAGCCAAGGTATACTGAAAATTCATCATAAAAAATCATATGTATTGCTAAAAAAAAAAAAACCTTAATATGTTACAAAGTTACTTTTATATTTGTATTTTTTGTCTCCTTCAAGCAGTTAACTTTGCAAATTACCCCTCTTCCTTTTTTTTCTTTATATATGTATAATTTAGTCCTTTTGCTTGTAACCTAATATTTTTAAGTACATACTGATTTATAAACTACCTAATGTAAAATCGAAATAAAGATTTATTATTATTATTATTATATATTGTCGCAATTTCAATAAATTGACTTGGCTACAAGGACGAAAACCTATTTGTAATTTGAATCCCTCCCCATGCGTGGCGTATCACTTTAGGCGGTAATACAGAAACATTATACATACATACACTCGAAAGATATATCCCTCCTTCTTGCGCAGTTGGGTAAAATACCGCATGATGGCAAACGCAGTGAAGGAATCTTTGAGACACGATGTAGTCACAATTCAACGTCAGACACGATGTAGTGACGATTCCTCGTCAGACACGATGTAGGGACGATTCCACGTCAGACACGATGTAGTGACAATACCATGTCAGACGGTTGGCATTGGCTGGAAGTGGTAAGCCGACAATCAGACTGCGTGGCGTTCAGCGGGAGATACCTACGTGCAGCAGTAGACAAAAATGTCCTCTTTTTGGAATCAGTGAAAAGTTATGAAAAGCTGGAAAGCTATAATAATAATCTATAATAATATTCAGAGCCAAACTGTACAGTACGTACAGTTTGGCTCTGAATACGTATTAACAAAGCAATTGATAGAAAACTACTTTTGTGGATACAATTTTGACGTTGATGTTTTTTTTGTTGTTGTTTTTGTTTTTTGTTTGTAATAATAATAATATAACTCTTGTAAAAATAAAAAAATGCATTTTTGCGTAACCTCCAACGAACTTTTTCGTCATCATCATCATCATCATCTCAGCCATAAGAAGTCCACTGCTGGACATAGGCCTCCTCCATGGATTTCCAAAAAACCGATTGGAAGCGGCTTGCATCCAGCGTCTTCCCGCCACTTGTATGAGATCATCTGTCCATCTCGTGGCTGGTCTTCCTACGCTGCGCTTGCCGGTACGTGGTCTCCACTCGAGAACCTTTCGGCCCCATCGGCCATCAGTTCTACGTGCTATGTGTCCTGCCCACTGCCACTTCAACTTGCTAATCCGCTGTGCTATATCGGTGACTTTTGTACGTCTACGTATCTCTTCATTTCTGATTCGATCTCGTAGAGAGACTCCGAGCATAGCCCTCTCCATAGCTCGTTGTGTGACCTTGAGTTTCCTTATAAGGCCCATAGTTAGGGACCACGTTTCAGTGCCGTATGTCATCACTGGTAACACACACTGGTTGTAAACTTTCGACTTGAGGGACTGGGGAATATTGGACGAGAAGACGCTTTTAAGTTTCCCGAACGCTGCCCAGCCGAGTTGGATACGACGATTGACCTCCCTCGTAAAGTTGGACCTGCCTAATCGGACCGTCTGTCCTAGGTAGACGTATTCGTCAACAACTTCAAGAGTGAAGTTCCCCACAGATATTGGGGTGGGCACTACATGGGCGTTCGACATAACCTTCGTTTTGTCCATGTTCATTTTGAGGCCCACCCGTTGGGAAACTCTATTGAGGTCTTCGAGCATCGTACTGAGCTCTTCCATCGACTTTGCCATGACTACTATATCGTCGGCGAACCGAAGGTGAGTGATGTACTCGCCGTTAATATTGATGCCGAGCCCTTTCCATTCCAGAAGCTTATAGGCATCTTCCAAACCGGCGGTAAACAGTTTCGGAGAGACAACGTCTCCCTGCCTCACGCCTCTCTTCAATGGAATTGCCTCTGAGTTCTGGTCTTGTACTCGGACTGACATGGTGGCGTTGTTGTACAAACACTTCAGCACTTCGACATACCGATAGTCAATACGGCATCGCTGGGGAGCCTCAAGCACCGCCCAGGTCTCGATCGAATCAAAGGCTTTCTCATAGTCCACAAACGCTAAGCAAAGGGGCAAGTTATACTCTTCGGTCTTCTGTATCACTTGCCGCAGCGTGTGGATGTGGTCTATGGTACTATAACCTTTTCGGAAACCGGCTTGTTCGGGAGGCTGGAAGTCATCGAACCTGCGTTCAAGACGATTCGTGATGACCCTTGAAAACAGCTTATAGACATGGCTCAGAAGCGAGATGGGTCTGTAGTTCTTCAGCAAAGTGTTGTCTCCTTTTTTGAAGAACAGCGCCACCACGCTTCTGTTCCATGCTTCTGGCGTTGTACCTTCAAGCACGACGGAATTGAAGAGCCTCTGAAGGACTTTTAGTATCGGTGTTCCACCCGCTTTCAGTAGCTCTGATGTAATTCCGTCGTCACCCGGTGCCTTGTTGTTCTTAAGCTGTTTCAAGGCCATCCTAATCTCATACAGGCTGATGTCCGGGATATCTTCGGTATAATGTCGAGTCAGTTTGGCTCTTGGATCTTTGCCCAAACTGCTAACAGGTTTTGCGACCGATGTGTATAACTGTCCATAGAACCTCTCGATTTCCCTCAAGACTTCTGCTTTGGTCGACGCTAGACTGCCATCTTCCATCTTCAGCTTCGTCAACTGGCTCTGCCCAATAGACATGTCTTTTGCGAACACTTTGGAGCCTTTATTCCGCTCTATCGTCTCTTTAATACGATTAGTATTAAAGGTACGGATGTCGTGTCGCATAGACTTTGATATGAGTCTATTGAGCCGCCTATATGACTCTGCGTCACCGGAAGACTGCAGTTGCAATGAGCGTCGTTCAGCCATGAGGTCGAGGGTATGGCTCGAGAGCTTTTGCGGTCTATTTGTACGGTGGGGTTTATAAAACTTCGCGCCCACCGTACGGACAGTTTCCACAAACCTGTTATTGATCTCATCCACCGATGCGCAGCTCTCCAGGCACTCGAAGCGATTTGATAGTTCGAGCTGAAAGCTCTCGGGGTTTTGGATATGGGCGTGAGTGGGTCGGAGTGTAGACTTCATCATACGGGACCTCTCAAGTTTAACATTAATATTCAAAGTGCCTCGTACCATTCGGTGATCACTTCCGGTTTTAACCATGTTGATCACAGAGACATCATTGAATATTTGTTTCTTGGTGGTCAGGATGAAGTCTATCTCATTTCTCGTAGAACCATCGGGACTCAACCAGGTCCATTTCCTATGAGGTGGCTTCTGGAAGAAAGAGTTCATCATGAAGAGTCCCTCTTTCTCCAGAAAGTCGGCCAACCTCTGTCCCCTGGGGTTCCGTTGTCCATATCCAAATTGCCCCACTCTCAACTCACTTTCGCATTTCCTGCCCAGCTTCGCATTGAAGTCCCCCATAACAACATTAAAATAGGTCTCAGAAGTGTGTATGGCCCTACTAATGTCCTCATACATCACCTCCACCTCATCATCCGAGTGTGCCGAGGTCGGTGCGTATACTTGGATGACCTTCAACGAATATCTCTTGGATACTCTGAGTATCAGGTACGCAACCCTGCTCGATACACTGTCGATGGCAAGAATGCTGTTAACAAGGGACTTGTGGACGAGAAACCCGACACCACCTTGGGACGGTTGGTCGCCCTCCCGGTAGTAGAGTAGGTTACCGGATTTCAGGGTTATCGTGTCCTCACCCTCTCGTCGGATTTCTGATAACCCCAGGATATCCCAATGTAACCTACTCATTTCTTCTTCCAGCTCAGCTAGCTTCTCGTCTGTCCTCATCGTGCGAATATTGTGTGTTACCAGGGCCAGTCGTCGTTTATGCAGGGGGTGGTAGCCGGATCTCTTCCGGAGATTCTTAGCACCCCTTTTCGTAATAAGCACCCCTAGAACTTTTTCGTAATAAGCAAATATTTTTTCTAGAACTATTCTAAAGAATGCTCATTTATAATCTTTTACAGCGATTTACGTATACTTTTTCACAAAAAAAAAACGTACACTCAACAGCGTACCAAGAGTAACGTAATTGTAAATTAGACAGCAAACACAGCTTTTCTGGAGTCGGGTATTTTGTTTATCTTTTAATACAGATATTTGTTTATTATGCAATTGAATGACGCGATGACCAACTCACATTCGCTAAAATAGTTTAAAAAAATTTCAAATAAAAAGAAAAAACATCGAAATCGAATATTATTTAGGGCTATTAATGAGTTTTCTCTAGAGCACGGTAAACGTTTCTCTATATACATGTATATTAGCATATAATACACATTTTAAAACTGCAATTATGGAATTTGGCAGACACAGGCTACAACACGACTACTACCATGAAGTACCATGACGCGACACAATTGTCAAAAACTATTATTAACACAAAAGCGGATAGGATAACAAAATGTAGGTATAAAAAGACCATGCTTTATAAAAAACTTAATAGCATTTGAATGAAAGCAATAGAATGTTGGAGATAATTTCTATTAGGTACATGTAATACGTTATGTGAATATTTGAACAGAACGTAACAATAGCTCGTTCTGTGGTTATTTTTGTTCAATTACCCCCGCGTTAGTTTACAAACCTGAATATTGAAATCTGAATATTTGAATCTATGGGAAATGACAAGCTTTCTATTAATAAAGAGGCTCAAATTTTACAGGAAAATGCGCAAGTAAAATATTTAAAAAAAAATGATATTTGATAGAAAATAAAAGTCATACAACTCATAGGAAAAAAATATCTTGTTCGTACAAAACTCCAAAGCACCGCCGCAAAGTTGCTAGAATATCGATTTTTTTTCGGATTCATTTCGGTGAGTATGCATCTAGTCTGCATCATTAATTCCCCTTTGCCCTTTTTACTATCGGACAGTAAGAAACACGAAAATGCGTCACCGTTTCATGCACTGGCAGCGTAGTAAAGCTACGGTACGGCAGCGTAGTAAAGCTACGGCATGTCAGCGTAGTAAAGCTACGGTACGGCAGCGTAGTAAAGCTACGGCATGTCAATGTAGTAAAGCTACGGTACGGCAGCGTAGTAAAGCTATGGTACGGCAACGTATTAAATGCTATGGCACGGTGTTGTAGTAAAGCTACGGTATGGCGGTGTAGTAAAGTTACGGTACGGCAGTGTAGTAAAATGCATAGACTGAAACAACCCTGAATAAAATTGTTACAAAAAAATATGTTCACGTGGTCTGCTGTTCGTAGAACTGCTAGTAATATCCAGGGATAAAATAGCACAACAACAATTTATATTATTTAACAAACATCAAAAAATAAGTAGATACAAAAAGTTAGAATAATACATTTTTACAACCAACTCCGACCGTACCTTTTCATGGAAAAGGGTTATAAAAATACAACGAAAATCTTCACCCTTTTAGCCCCAATTTTAACAGAAAATTTAACCTTTTACCTCAATAAAACGCTTCTCTGTACTTCTACTGAGGAAGTAGTCAATTTAATGTAAATATTTATAGTCCCGTCTCTTTATGGATGCAATAAAATCACTCCGCGGTACAGTATATGACGTGAATTGTACCCCTTAACGTTGCCTACCCTTTTGGGATACCGATAATCTTGGCTGCGTATATAAAAATATTACTTCAGTAGTTCCCTGCCAGAAAATAGTGGAGTAGATAGTACACTATTCTGAGATCAATTCTATTAGAAATTTGTTTTTTTTTTTTTTACAATAGTAAGATAATTTTATTGTTCCAAAATATAGTTTCAAATTATACAAAAGACGCCATAGAAATCAAAGTTATCATGCAAAAAGCCGCTTTAATTTGTGTAACTTTGACCACTAAGCAACTCATCTATAAAACTACAGTTGTTATAATACAGTGCTGAGGTTGAGCAAGATATACTACTCTATTTTAGTAATTTTAGTAACTCTATCATCTCGGGTATGAAGGAGCTTTATTAGCACAATCTAAAACAGACTTTAAATTATTTTTCCTATGTGTAATAAGAAAAAAACTTCAACATTTGATTCCCGAACTCCCGAACTATTTATCATACCTACTAGTTTGTACGGAACTCTCGATGAGCAAGCCTGACTTGCACTTGTCCGGTTTTTATTTTTAATGTTGTTCCTTTAGTTAAGTCTGTTGTCATTGCATTAGTTTCAGCAACAACTCTAGTGATATAAAGCTATTTTTGCCTTTTCTCCATCTATCCAGCATACACAGAAACCAACTCTTAATCTCCATACAGACCATACAGCTTAGTCATGGAATCCGAAACGTCACTAACATGAGGAATACAGCTGACTCATTAGATTTAAACAAGCAACGTACCTTCGTTTGTGCGCCCCTCCCCTTTCGTGTAAGGCACCCCTTTAGCGTTACAATCGAATCCTGGGTTGAGGTGGCCAGATTTTATTTGGAGCATAATTAGAATTTTATAAAATAATTAATAACTACGCCAAAATAACACGAAGAGAGAAATAACACGAAGAAAATCAATACTAGGCGTCTACCTAAGTAGGTACGTAAACCAACTATTTTTGAAGTCGGTGTCTGTATAGGACTTAGTTGATGACAGTTTAGGTCCTGACATCGACCTCAAAAGTAGTTGGTTTACGTACCTACTTAGGTAGACGCCCAGTATTTATTTTCTTCGTGTTATTTCTCTCTTTTCAGTTTGAAGTCGGTTTAATTTTTTTAAATTACTTTTATTACTTTTGAAGACTACGAGGAACCTGAAAATATAATAATATAATATAATAACAAAACATTCTTAAGTTACACAATAACACTCTAAAAATGTCTCTATTCCATTTCATTTCAATATACGGAAAAAACTTTATAATATGAATACGTTTAATTTCGTTGAGGTTACCTGGAAAGTTTTCCGAGAGTTTTGAAAATTGGTGATTTGGTAGATTTTGATGCACTCTTTCTGAATTCAACACATCGAAATCTATGAATATATGAATCACAAATTTTTAATACTCCCGGAAAACTTTTGGGGTAAAATTTCCAAATGATTGTACTACTCTAGTTACAGATAATTTAGAAAACATAAGAATCAATATAAAGTAAATTATTCATCCAGAAACAGAGACAAAAGATTTGATGTTCATCTGTAACCAACATTATTGGCGAACTCGTACCTACCATAGCCAGTAACGATGCCTATCGCCAAATCAGCGAAACTTCCCAATGCCGTCTCCCGGATCTCCGAATGTTGCTTGAGGGAGAATTTCCACCGCTTTGTTATTCAGATTCGTAATCGAGGTATCAAAAGGCGGGTGTTTGCTGACAATTGTTTCGACAGGGCTGTCTTGGATTAGCAAGACTAGGGGAGTTAATCAAAATTCATCATCATCATAATCTCAGCCACAAGAAGCCCACTGCTGGAGATATTCGCCCCATAGATTTCCATAAAGACCGGTTAAAAGCGGCTTGCATCCAGAGTCTTCCACATGGTCTTCATGCCGTAGTATGAGGTCTCCTGTCCACCTTGTGGCTGGGTCTTCCTACACTACGTTTGCCGTGACTCTACTCGAGAACTTTTCGGCCCCATTGGTTATCAGGTTTAGGTGCTGTGTGACCCGCCCACTACTACTTCAACTTGCTAATCTGTTGTACTATGTAGGTAACTTTCGTACGTATACGGATCTCTTCATTTCTGATTCGATCTCTGTAACCTCTCTGTAACTCGTTGCGTGATTTTGAGCTTCCTTATAAAAGTTAGCAAATTACCACCCATTTCTCATAGAAACGCTAAAAGTCTATATTCCACGATACCAATCCATGTTATTTTCTTTCTTGATCTCTGCACAGGAAAATAATTCTCTGTCGTCATCTATTTCCTGAGCGCTAAAATCTTGAAATTTACCAGGCTAGAGTGATCTACATCGACGAACTCCATCCTCGGCCACACAGTCGCTTAACATCAGACGAGTTGGTGTCTGTTGTAAATCTATCAAGCACAAAAAATATAATATTTTCATTAGTGAATGAGGTTTGGTTCGCAACCCTGTAAGAGAAGCGCCGAGGTCGCTCGGGGATGATTTCAATTTTCTATTCAAACTATCTGCGTGCCAATCAGCCGACGGATATCGACGGCGATACCACCGACTCTACGTTTGACTCAATCCTTTGTAGAGAATCAACAAGCAACATTATAATATGCTACATTTCGAATATTCTTCAAATACCTGCTTAATACTTAGCTTTACTTTTAACCGACTTCCAAAAAGAAGGAGGTTGTCAATTGTTTTTTCAGCTACTACTCGGCCAATTATGAATATGGCATATATGGCTGTAACTTATTTTTGAAGTTTGATTTTCCCAGCTGCAAGGAACTATAGATCTGTGTATATGTTTTTAATTTCATCTCGATACCTGCCCGCGTTCCCGAGATAGCAGCTCTTGACAGACGAAACAACATAGTGATCTAATAAGGGTTCCGTTTTTTTCTTTTGAAGTACGAGACCTAAAAAACTAGATCAAACTCTGTCCATCCCCATTCCTTTTGAGAACGACAATAGTGGCATCGTACGTAGATACACACACACACACACACACACAAACACAAACACACACTCACACTCACGTCAAGCACCTCTCAATGTAGGTGGGGGTTAAAAACTTTTCAGAAGAACTTTTTCGGAGGCTAAAACTTATTGTTACCGTTTCAAAATTAAATTACAATTTACTAAACAATCAAAATGAGTGAGTAACTATAACAAGATGTCTAGATAAAATCTCACTGGTCTGAAATATACAAATGAACGAGTCTGCTATTTGTGTAAGTATGTGTGGGTTAATTTAATAGACTCGAGCATTGCGCCATCTAGCAATCATAGAATGAAGTAATTGTTTAACTATCACCATAACGTGCGCCTGATTTACGTAGGTACAGCTATTCTAGAGGCAACTATTACTGTTCGGTGGCATTAGTCACTATACGTAATAAATTATTACTTAATAAATATTTCAGGACATTTCACACAACACCATCTAGCCCAAACTAAGCAAAGCTGTACTATGGAACTAGATGGCTGATAGAATACATATATACTTACTTTTTTGTAAATATATACATATGATACATAGAAACACCCAGACACAGAACAAACATCCATGCTCATCACTCAAATGTTTGTCCTGGGTGGGGACTGAACACGACCTTTCAGTTCAGCAGGTAGACGTAAACACACTACCAACTGAGCCACAAGGCCAGTCAAAGGCCAGGTACATATTATACACAGACATAGTAGATGGAGCAAGCGGCTTCATTTATATGAAAACCTTGCGTGCCACATTTTTGGTACTGACTGTGACGTCACATAAACGATTTTGTGATGGAATGTTCCATCCGCGCGAAATCTATTCAACCCAATGCATCCGCGCGCTTGTACGCTAGTAACTAGTTGACAAAATATCGAATCGGAAGTATATATCACCTGAAATTAAAATAAGTCGTCAACTGCAATTTTTTGCGATATTTATAGAAGTCTATGATATTATACATCTAATAAGGGTCAATAGTCAATAGTTTATTGCATTCATTATAGGTTACGTGGAGATGTTACAGTACATGTATGTTTTTAGTAAT
The DNA here is from genome assembly GCA_947563715.1 of Lycia hirtaria. Lineage (NCBI taxonomy): Eukaryota > Metazoa > Arthropoda > Insecta > Lepidoptera > Geometridae > Lycia > Lycia hirtaria. The sequence goes on along the minus strand of OX387377.1, from coordinate 1,730,710 downwards.
ACAATGACCCTGGTAGGGTGTAGCAACTGGTACGGAGCGGAACAGTTTATTCGATAATTTTTTTATCATTAAGGAACTCGTCTAAGGTATAGTAACACTTATTAATTAATATAGTTTTGAGGGTTTGGGCAAACTCCTGTTCATTTTCAATTTCTTGTAATTGTTGTGGCAACTTATTATATATTTTAATGGCCATAACATGAGGGCCAGAGCTATGCATTATTAATTTGGACGTTGGTAATATTAGGTTATTTGTATTGTGATCTTAATTGATATTCTCTTTTCTGGTCTAGTTTTGTAAAAAGCTGAGGATGTTTATTTATAAATTTACAGTTTTCTAGGATGTATACACATGTCATTGTTAGGATTTTTAATTTGATGAAAAGTGGCCGGTGGAAATTTGGTATACTTATGTCAGGCAATTTAATATTGGAAATGATACGAATGCATTTTTTTTGTAATATACTTAAATAGATCTTTCGCATCTACACTGTGTCCCCAGAGTATTATTCCATATTGAATCCATGAAAATGCGTACACAAAATAAGCTGTAGTGGCTGTATCGTGGTCAGTTGCTCGCCGGAGTTCTCTGAGGGCGTATGTGAAGCTTAGGTCTTCTTGTATATATTCTGGGTGTCTTAAAATCGCGAGTGATTTGGTTTCTTCTAGGTAAGCGCGCTCCATCGTAGACCGCAACGTCGCTTAACATCAGGCGAGTTGGCAGTCAAGCGGAAAACTATTTATACATAAAAAAAAATAACAAAAAAATTTTTAAATGATTATTGAAAACTGTCATAACTGTTATTCACTTGGAACTTATCTAAAATGTTCGTAGCGTTTCAGGTGAAATACGAGAAGGTAGGTATCGTATATAAATATATACGGACTTGTTAGCTCTTTCACACTGGATACCTAGACTATCTCCGAGCGCTGTAGTGGCAGGTGTAAGCAAAGCAACTCATTATTTGTAGCCATCGTGCCGTGAATCGCACCTTGGGGCAGGGATCCACAACATTTGGCCAGGACTTTGGAGCATTTGTCTCATTGTCTCATGCAAGATGGTAAGTAGGTACGCTTTTGGTCAGTTAGTTTGTGACTGGATTACGGCTAAAAAGCGTAGGGCATTTTGCCCTAGTCAAATTACTTCAAAATAAAATAAAATTACTACAAACCATAATAAAATTACTCATCATGATTACCTTTGCATCGCAGTAAATGTACATACGAAAACCAAATAAAATGTATAGATAATTACATTTTTTGTATAAAAAAATAATAATAATAAGTACTTATAATTATAGACGCAACATTCACAATTAACATCAGGCGAGTTGGCGGTTAAGCGCAAACATATTTCTACATTAAAATACTTATATATTTAAATATTAATTGATGATAAATTGATCTCACACAAAGACCTAAACTAATGTAGGTAAACTTTTGTAGACTTATGTAGGTTCTATAAATCTGCAGAACGAGTTTTAACATGTTTGGAACGATGTCATAACCTTTACAAAAATTATTTTCTTTTTTTTGTTTTTCTGAATCTTCGGGTTCTATTTTTGCTTTCTCCTTCTTTTTACCCGTTTTCAAAAAGGATTAAGTTCTCTGTCTAATAGAATCAGATTTCATTTATAAACAGGGTTTTTTTCTTTTGAAAGGATATACTTTCAAATAAGTCCCTTATCAATTTAATAAAAATCAGGCCAGTAGTTTGTAGTTTCGTAGTTTTTAAAACAAAATTGCGCATTTCAAAGTCGTTTGTTTCAGTTTTAAACTATAATAATGATTCTTCTACATATTTTCTCGTCTAAGCAGAAAATGTTATCAACTTCTGGTTACACAACTGACAATGCGACAGCTCGAGTATCTTCGTGTAGCTTTCATAAACGGCAGACGGATGAGAGCTAGTCTAGCTATAGTTTAGTCTAGGTACCTACTAGCACAGAGTCGCTCCATTTTATTCACACCGAGTTTTCAGATTGAGACCATTGACCTGCATGTACTTACGTACGAGAGGAGACACCACTCATGGCTACATTGTTACGTACAACTGCGGCGAGAGCGCCGCACCTCACTCAGTGGCTTACTAGTGAAGTGAGTGCTTTCGACGTTTTGCTGGCGAGAAAACACACCATAGATGCAATTCTGCGCTGCAAGTATCAATCGTATCGTATAATCGTAGATAAACAATGTAACTCAAAAAAAGAGATAGTTGTAAGCCCTATTTTTTAAAGTATAAAATTCTTACACTTCCGTGTTTATGCATTTTAGAAACGGCCCTTTTTCTAAAAACAAACCGGGAGCAATTCCCCACACTATCTGATACTACTGTAAGAAATAGGCGCGACCAAGACAAACGGCGCGTACATGAAGGAAAGACAGCACTGATGCAAAGTAGCATCGTATGTATGGGTCCTAAAATCTACAATAAGATTCCTAAGTCAATAAGAGACCAGAATAGTAATTTATTTAGAAAAAAGTTGAAGGCATTGTTATTGCAGAAGTGTTATTATTCTATCAATGATTTTTTAAATGACAAATTTTAATTTTATTGACATTATGTGTATCTTTTATTGCTTCTGCTTTGTCATATTTTATATATTTTTGGTTTGTGTTTTAATCTAATAACAAATAATATTAATTATTATTTTTTAATTTTTCGCATGTGCATGATGCTGTCTACCTGACATTTGTACGCCTAATCGGCACAACATGATTTTAAGCGACTAAATTTAGTGTAACATCTTTTATGCACTTGTTGTATAAAATTCTCGTGTTGTATGCAAATAAATTATCTTTATCTTTAAGTATTATTCCAGCGCTGTAACGCTGTTTAAACAACAGCTTTATCAAAAATGTGTCAATAATTTTGCCTCAGATAGCTCCTCTGGTACGTAAGTGCATACAGCTAAATTATCGAAACTCCGAATATTGACATTTATTAACTACAACAAAACACACAAACTACATAATATAACACTACAAGATAGCATCCCCCACACCGACGGAGGAAGCATGTATACACAAATATAGACATAGTAATGAAAATTGAACACGCGTTGTTAGTAAGAAATTAGGAAATATAACTCTTATTATTAGACAATCACATACATTAAATATCTCAACTGTTTTTTATTGTTTACTAAAGAAAAACTATTCAAGTTAGGCGTTTCTGATCTTAAAAACCTATCTGGGGGCACGGCCGTGCCCCCGCCATGTGAGCGAGCGGGTGCGTACGGCCGGGACTATCTTTACACGAAGAGATTCGTCGGACTCGAAGCGATTTTTCGGATTTTTAGATTGATAATTCTGGATAAGATTCCAGATAAGATTTTTGAGGAACGCGAATTTTTAATCCGACAACACTCCAGACGTCACGATGTGGCCGGTTTATTACTAAGCGTCTATATTTGTGTCATGGTATAAATATTAATTTGTACTTCAGCAGTTCAATCTGTGGCATTATACTGCGCTCGTCATCTTGGCAAAAATAAAAAAAAACCTGAAAACATTTTTTTAAATAAAAAATTGAGCTCCACAGACTCCAGGGACCGTGCCTTTTACAAACTATTACATATTATTTCTTAACTTAGTAATTTTTCTTTTAACTATCATACAACTCTGATCATAAAAACATTGCCCTGCTATTGGGGACAAAGTAACACTAATCCTAACTAATATTAGCGAAAGTAAGTCTATCTGTCTCTCTGTCTGTCCGTTACCTTTTTTAGGGTTCCGTACCCAAAGGGTAAAAACGGGACCCTGTTACTAAGACTTCGCTGTCTGTCTGTCTGTCTGTCTGTCTGTCTGTCTGTCTGTCTGTCTGTCTGTATGTCTGTCTGTCTGTCTGTCTGTATGTCTGTCTGTCTGTCTGTCTGTCTGTCTGTCTGTCTCCAGGCTGTATCTCATAAACCGTGATAGCTAGAAAGCTGAAATTTTCACAAATGATGTATTTCCGTTGCCGCTATAACAACAAATACTAAAAATTAAAAAAAAAAATTAAGGGGGTCCCCATACAATAAACGTGTTTTTTTCGTATTTTTTTGCTCAATATTAAAAACGGTAACAGGTAGACGCTTCAAATTTTCACAGAATATTTACTTGTATATTACCTTTCAAAATAAATAATTAAATAACAATAAAGTAAATATTAAAGGGGGCTCCCATACAACAAACGTAATTTTTAAGAAATTTTTACTCGATCTTAATTAACAGGTAGAAACTTGAATATTTGTAAGTAAATATTTAGAAATATATTAACTATAAAAATAAATACCTAATCTAATACATAAAAACTCACAAAATGAAAATAATCCGTGCATCTAAACGCGGTGCGAGCGCCGCGCCGTGGTGTGGTGGTGGCGCGAGCGCGATGCGGTTGCTAAGCAACGGCCGCGCGGGTAGCGGGGGAGGTAACATCACGGAGCGAGCCATAGCCGCGCGTATTCACGCGAGCATCGTCATGCTGCCCGGATATGTATCGAAAACCTACCTATAAGTTTGCAATTTACTACTTGGAATTTCGTTGATTTCTCGTTATTTTATAAGCAGAACTAAACTTTGTAGTATTATAGATGAAGACAGTTCGTATCGTCATCATCACCGTTTACCACCACCATCGTTTTTCATCACTATACGAGTGAAACCACGCGAACAATTAGTATTCCATAACACATAGGACGTTCGTGCATAGCGTGGCCGTGGTTCACTGTAAATTTATTCCTAACTTTGTATTCAAACCTATGCACACTACTGCTTGTTATTTGAGTAACTGGCAAGTACCACTATAATATATTACTATTAGTCTAAGATCCCGCTATAAGATGACCAAGCTGGTTAATGGATGAAAAATATTTTATATTCAATTAAATATGTCAATAAATATATAGCAAATGGGTTGTCTAAAAAGATTAATTAATAATAATTTTATATTTTATTTTTAAACATTTCACTTATTTGGTTAATAGACAAATTCAATATATTTATGTGTAAATAATCTTTATTTTAATTTAACTTTAATTCATTAACCAGACTGGTGCAAGTTACTAGTGTCGATTTACCTGTTTATACCTGCCTACCCAACAGCTGTGACGGGAAAAAAATAGTCAACCTAACGTTTGCATATTCTATGGCGTTCACTTTCGATTGGTATGGAATTTGTCTATTAAAAAAAACCAGTGAAATGTTTAAAAAAATTATTAATTAATCATTCTGGACTGAATTTTTTTAGACAACCAATTTGCTATATATTTATTGACATATTTAATTGAATATAAAATACTTTTCATCCATTAACCAGCTCGGTGAAGGTCGTCTTATAGCGGGATCTTAGACTATATAGTATTTACTTGAATCTAAATAGGCATTGTATTGTTAGGCTAGTTTCACACGAACCCGTTTGAAGCCCTTTGAAGGTTGCCCTTGAAAGCTTAATTAACTCGACCTTAGTACTGAAAACCTTCAGTACTAAGGTCGAGTTAGTAATGACACACACACACACACCTACACACCTTCAGTGTGTCTAAATTGGTTTCAGTACCAATTTAGACACACTTATGAGGCATCGAGAATAATTATCAAAGAGACATTTCCCGAGAAATTTACACGAGTACGTGAGAATATATTATTTGTGTTACTTCTCAAGGACATTCCTAAGTAGCTTTTCTACGGTTACCAGACATTCATAAGCGGAGATATAGTTGTTTTAGGCGCTGTTCACAAATATAACATTAAATAAACGCATATTGAAGACATTTCCACACAACACCATCTAGCCCAAAACTAAGCTTGTACTACAGGAACCAGATGGCTGATATAATAAAAAAAAAAGACGTGTGGCACTCGGAGACTGCCGCGGTAAAGCTATTGCATAGCATTTTTTATCAACTTATGTAATTATAATTATTTATTTATTTTATTTATGCAGTATTCCTAACACCCCCCACTCCGACCGGCACAGTGGTTTAGTAGTGGTTTAGTGGTTGGTAGTAGTGGTTTAGTGGTGTACTTTTTAGTTTTGCCATCTATCGATGAATAGCAAAACTTTTAATGATTTTTTGAAATATCACGCTTGTCTCTTTAGTTCTGCAAATCGCCTCTAGGTGGCATTGGTTGTATCGGCGTTACTGCGTTAGGTTATTTTCGTTACGGAATTTCTGGATTCGGTCTCCACGCTCAAGGCCCGCGATAGAAGCTATGCAATAGCTTAAAAATATTACATATAGATGCCCAGACTCAGAGCAAACATCCATGCTTAACAGAAATGTTTGCCCTGGGTGGGTACCGTACCCACGACCCAAGGCTCAGAAGGCCAGACGTACTACCACTGAATTATGAGAGGCCTGTGAATAGTAAAATAATATAAGTACTTTTACCTGGAAAGTTTCCGGGTGTCTTTAAAGTTGGTGATTTTATGGAATTCAATGTGCTCTTTCCGAATTTCTACTCTGCAAACTCGTATCTTTGCGGCTATAGCAAAAATTACACCTAAAACCTTTTTTCTTTTAATGAAATCTAAAAAATAAACTGCTGTCTGTTAAATTAACCTGTTTAATTATCTAACCGGAAAATACTCACGATATTAATCGGTCAAAAGAACGATGTCTTTTAGTACAGTGTCTGTTAAATTATGGAATACGTCTGAGATGATCTGAGACGCCTGGATCTTCCCTGATGGATATAATCTGGGTGTCTTTAAATAGCGAGTGGATCGGTTTCTTCTAGGTAAGCGCGCTCCATCGTTGATCGCAATCGAGTTGGCTGTCAAGCGCAAACCTATCTTGTGTAAAATAATTATAGTTTAAAAACTAAAGCAACTGACTTCTCACGGATGCCATTGTCAGAACTGGACCAAAAATAATCATCAAAATCGGTTCACCCAGTCGAAAGTTATGAGGTAATAAACATTAAAAAGAAACGAAATTGAGAACCTCCTCCTTTCTTGAAGTCGGTTGAAAAAGAAAATATTTCTTAAAGTTTAAGTCGCTAGTTTAATTTAACATTAATAGTTTTAGCGTACGAGCGTACTCAGCGTGCGTTTTGGCAAAAAAAAATCTCTTTTGCACACCATAATATAAGCAAGAAAATTTTCCGGTAGTTTTTAAAATTGCCATTTTTATAGATTTGAATTATACTGTATAAGTACTCTTTCTGAATTTCTTTGTCACCTAGTTATTTTTGCCAAGTTATATTGTTTTTTTTGTAATTGTTTTATTTGGCGTTCTTGAAAGTAATCTCAATCAGAGATCTGTGTTCGAACGAACACCGATTCTCGAATAAACAAACATCGTTGATCAAACACGTCAAACTATCTCCACCGCAAGAAATATCCTAGCTGCGTTTTGCGAACATTTTGTTGCTTAGAAACTTTACTGGCAACACTCACTTTACATCTAATTACAACTAATGTACACCTTAATCAGTAGTATATAAGGTTGATTATTGTTTTAATATAGTGTTTAAGAATGTTGGTGGTATATAGCCAAAGAAATGGCGACAACTTATCATCGCAGGCGTCGTTTGTAATAAATCGAGAGATGTCAGTGTTACCATCTGTCGCAAAAGTCTCCCCTTGTGTAGTATTTGTTTATGGCAAAGATGAGTTATGGCTACTCCAAATATGGGTAAAAATGCGGTAAGTTTGTATCTTTTATTACTCATTTGTCTCGTCACTGACCTCAATCTATTGACTGGTAACTTTCATAGTATCATGTTTCAGAATATATATTTCTCACAATTATTACAAATTCGATTACTGAGATAAAAAAGTTAGTAGTTACAGCAACAAGCAAGTTGCCTCAAGTAAGGTAATTGCCCGACTCGTCATCAGTAGTGACACATCGGGCAACACTGTTAGACGCGTGTCGTGACTTGTGAACAGTGACGATGCCATCCTCAGTGTTCAGGAAGTGCAACACCAACGAGTATGTAAGGTGTAAGTGGTTATTTAAGTTATTCTCGAAAGTTCTGAGAACTGAGGTTTGTCAAGCTTTTACTTCGTATTCAATGCGTATCACCTCCCTATTAAAAAAATCTTATTGCTTAATAAAATAACCATTACAAACATTAGTCGAAGAATTTAATGTCTCTTTATTATAACAAGTAAAACTGAACAACCCGGGACATTTTCCACCACAGAATAAGTAGCAGCACTCAGCGTGCAATTTATTATGAAAGCAATAAAACACGAAGAAACGGCCCAAAACCAATGAAACCACATATTTGTGGCAAAAAATGTGACCCAGTTCAGATTCACCATCACGGAAATTGATCCGGGCTTTGAAATTTATGTCGCGCTCTGCAGATTTATATCATTTTATCGAACATTATCGCGGACTTTTGTTATGGGACAATTGAAAAAAATATGGAGGGGGTAGAATTATATCACATGGTCAGATGCTGTGGCTGAGTGATAGTAAAATGAACTTAATACTATACTTAGAGATATAAAAATTACACTTAAACCAAGCAAGCGTAGGTGGCGCCACACACGCTTCACGTGTGCAATTCCACAGTCGGACCTTTTACAGGTTCCATAGACAGACAAGAGATGTCGCATGTCTGTAAATATTCGATATTTTTAGTGTTTTCCACATGCATTGCATACATTGTTTGGTTTAAGCAGAAAGGCGGTAATTAGTATTTTCATAATCAAACAAATACACAGATACACACATCAAACTTATAACACCCCTCTTTTTGGATCGTGGGTTAAAAAGACAAGTATCATATATTCTCACCTGTGTCCACGGACGCTGCAAAGAGTTCGAAACGTCAGGTTAAAAAATTATGTAAAATATACGCGAATGAGTTATAAACGGGAATTCTTCTTACATGAGTTACAAACGGAAAGTTTTCTCGTCCAATATACCCCAGTCCCTAAAGTCAAAAGTTTACAACCAGTGTGTATTACCAGTGATGACATACGGCACTGAAACGTGGTCCCTAACTATGGGCCTTATAAGGAAGCTTAAGGTCACGCAACGAGCTATGAAGAGGGCTATGCTCGGAGTCTCTCTACGAGATCGAATCAGAAATGAAAAGATACGTAGACGTACAAAAGTCACCGATATAGCACAACGGATGTGGCAAGTTGAAGTGGCAGTGGGCAGGGCACATAGCACGTAGAACTGATGGCCGATGGGGCCGAAAAGTTCTCGAGTGGAGACCACGTACCGGCAAGCGCAGCGTAGGAAGACCAGCCACAAGATGGACAGATGACCTCATACAAGTGGCGGAAAGACGCTGGATGCAAGCCGCTTCCAAACGGTCTTTTTGGAAACCCATGGGGGAGGCCTATGTCCAGCTGTGGACTTCTTATGGCTGAGATGAATGAATGAATGACAAACGGGAAACCTTAGAAAACATTTCGTATTGAGGATGCTAAGTTTTAAAGTAAAATGTTGGGGTTAACGTGATTCCCATTAAACCCATTAGTTCAAGCATATTCATGGTAATAGCACATTTCGGAAAGTGGGAGAGAAAAGAAACTCATTCATATGCTTAACCCAAACCTCCTCGCAAAAGCTTCAGATATATATTTTCACAAGAGACTATTCCTTGTTACTCACAATTTCCGGTCCAATCAACATGAAAACACCACCGTATTTCAAATGTTACTTCATGAAACTGAAAAATAGCGAACGATTTGAAATAAATAAGTTTCATGCGGGTAAATTCATTTAACAAGAGGCTGGCGATAAATCAACGTGTGCTGTGTCCGGAGTCCGGACCGCGGTACAATAGAAATACATTGCCCGCACTCGCTTCTAAAGGAAATAAATATAGATACATTTCAACCAACTTCAAAAAAGGAGGAGATTCTCAAGTCGACTGTATTTTTTAGGGTTCCGTACCTCAATAGGAAAAAACGGAACCCTTATAGGATCACTTTGTTGTCAGTCTGCCTGTCTGTCCGGGTGTCAAGACCTTTATCTCGGGAACGCGTGAAGGTATCGAGTTGAAATTAAAACCATATACCATATCCATAGTATCTTGCTGCAGAAAGAAAAATTAAGTATCTAAGTTTTCGTAAAAAAAAGTTACGCCGAATATATCGTAAAAACGCACATTTCGACACCGACAAGGGAATCAAAACCTATGGGGTACTTCCCGTTGACCTAGAACAATGAAATTTGCCAAGAAGCATTGTGTTAGAGTACACAGGAAAAAATCCGAAAACTGGTCATTTTTAATTTAATCACAAAAAATAGTGTCTTTATGCAAGAAATTAAGGTCCAAATTTTAAAGTGAATTAACCGTATCATATGAAAGAGCTTCAGTGGCATAAGCTAAACCAGATTTTTAAATATTTTTACGATATATATTTTTCGGTTTATGAAGGAAAATATAAAAAAATGTATGATTTCCCCTTTTATATACTAGTTTGTACGGAACCCTCGGGCGAGTCTGACTCGCACTGTCCGGTTTTTTTATTTTAATATTTGTTACCTACCTCAGAACTTTCGACTGGGTGAACCGATTTTGATGATCCTTTTTTTGTTTGAAAACTGGTACTTCTTGGTGGTCCTATTTCAATTGATCCAGTTCTGACAATGTGATCCATGAGAAGTCAATTGGTTCAGTTTTTTAAACTATAATTATTATATAACACTTGTATCATGTAAATAGATTAAGGGTTTAATTGTACATTTTCTGCATTTTTTTTTTGTATTTCTGTATTGTGTAAGTATAATAATATAATACAAACATTCGCGAAAAATTGTATACCAGTGGATAATGTGATTATTTTAAGAGATTTCAGTTACAAATGATGAAATTATATTATATATATTACGTCTATCTAACGATATTAGAATGTGTTAGTGTGGGCGGAAAAGTAACAGCCTTACGGAAAAAACCGGACAAGTGCGAGTCAGACTCGCCCACCGACGGTTCCATGCAAATTAAATAAAAGGGGGAAATCATATATTTTTTTTATATTTTCCTTCATAAACCGAAAAATATACCTCGTAAAAATATTTAACACATTTCTTGCTCACCACTCGGATCCGAGTGGGCGGGGCTATAGTAGAAGCGCCTCCCACTCGGATCCGAGCAAGACAGTTAACGTTGCTTTGCGCGGCCACTCTGTACTTAATCAAAATTCGCCTAAAAAGTTTTGGTTCCCAGCTGAATTGAAGGGTCTGCAGGGGGCGAACAATGTGTTAAAAACCTGTTTAAGCTTATGCTAATGAGGCTCTTTCATATGATACCCCACATGATACGGTTAATTCATTTTAAAATTTGGGCCCTCATTCCTTGCATAGAGACACTATTTTTTTGTGATTAAATTAAAAATTGCCAGTTTTCGGATTTTTCCCTATATGTGTACTCTAACACAATGCTTCTTGCCAAAATTTAGAGTTCTAGGTCAACGGGAAGTACCCATAGGTTTTGATTCCTCTGTAAGTGTCGAAATGTGCGTTTTTTACGACATATTCGGCTGTAACTTTTTTTTTACGAAAACTGAGAAATTTTATTTTTCTTTCTGCAGCAAGATACTATGGATCTGCGTATATGGTTTTAATTTCAACTCGATACCTTCACGCGTTCCCGAGATAAAGGTCTTGACACCCGGACGGACGGACAGACGGACAAACGGACAACAAAGTGATCCTATAAGGGTTCCGTTTTTTCCTATTGAGGTACGGAACCCTAAAAATGTTACTTAGACTTTGATCAACGTCTCAAATTCTCTGTCTTTTATCCGCGAGTGTTATAAAGTGTCAGCGAGAAGTTGATAATGTATGTTGAGCATTGCTTAAAGGAGAGGTCAAAATTGGTACTTTATTCACAAGAAATTCTACGAAAAATTATACATACCTCATTTAAAAGTTTATAAATACATATACCGATATTTGTCGACGTTGATTATTCAGGTAACCTAGTACAAAAGCAATGATTGGTGATCACTTTTTTGTCATTCAAAATTGTAATACGAATCGAAAACTTTGTATAACGTTCATTATTGCACAATGATTTTAATATTAAAGTCGTATTCATGATGCATTCGTAATTGTATAATAGTTGTAATATTAGCTATTACACTTGATTCTAAAATTGAAAAATCAATTGATCAAAGCAATTTGATCAAAACAATTGATAAAATACAAAATCTTTTGAAGTTTGTTAATGCATCAAATCGCTATAAAACCCAACGTTGGAATGTCATACTGAATATTTAGTAATTGATTTTGAAAGAAATATCAGAAACATGGAGCTTAAAACAGGATCGTACCTGACAAGAACATTACCTTACATTTACTTACCTTTTAATTTTCTTATTATATACATTTCTTTGTACACCGTGTTTGGACCTACGTGTGTTTCCGAAAGAGTAAGTTTTTGTAGTGTTTTACCCGACTGCGTAATAGGGAGAGTTATGTTTTTGAGTGTATGTACATATGTTTGGATTTATGACTTGTATGTAATATTAATTGATCACGAAGTTAGTTTAATTTCGTGTAGACCAGACTGATATAGCGTCATTTAGTCACCTATTAGAGATTCATAATAGGTGACTAAATGACGCTGTCAATTTGCCAGTCTATGTAGTTTTGTTGAGATAGCCTCATAGTCGCCAGAGTAATACAAATACTTCAAATACGGCTTACATTTTAATAAATGAACGCCAGGATATCTGCAGTAACGGTAAGTGATTTGTGATGAGGATCTTCCGGTACTAATTGAATGAACAGAATGCTCAACTGACACATTATTCGACGAAACTAAGTCAAAAATTCTATTATTAATAATCAAAACTGAATTATATTGAGATAAATTACATAGAACCCAGTTATCAACTAATTCAAATTGATATGCATTATGCACCTTTATCGAAACCGTTCGCCGTTTTAAAGTTTGAGAAACACTTGCCGGGTCCACCCGGCAAGTGTTTCTCAAACTTTTCGAGCAGAAGCTGATACAGCAAAATAAAATGTGGTCATTTAACTTATCCAGCAAAAGACTTCAATTTAATATTATTTTCAATTACTAATACGCTTCTGATTTGAGTGTGATTACGGGTGCCGTTGGGTTTTTCTATATAAAAATCTTACAGGTTTTCACTCACGTAAACAGATATGCCTACGGAAAAATACAATAAAAAATCGAGTCACTTTGAATAGAGTAGTTTAACTTTTGGCATAATTTGTGTTCATTAGTGTCTACCAATCAAAATTTGTTCCAATTTTACAAATTGTTACAGTTATTCCGTTCATTGTTACTTTTGACGTAAAATTGGCCAGATAACATTAGTATTGTTCTTATTTACAATAGACTTCCTATTACATCAAAATAAAAGTAATTTTAAAAAATTGAACCGACTTCAAACAATCTAATTAACTGAAAATTGAGAAATAACACGAAAACAATCAAAACTGGGCGTCTACCTAAGTAGGTACGTAAACCAACTATTTTTTTAGGTTTGTATTCTTTTTTTTTTAGTTTCAATACATAAGCACTGAGCATCCAAACGTGACTTACTCCAACCCGAAATACATAACGTACATGAACCTGACGTCCCAGAGATACGGACGCCACGATCCCTTCTACTACGTCGGACTTCATTTGGGCCTGAAGCAGCCGTGGTCCAACAACGTAACCGTACATACATATTTATTTTTTATTATTATTGAGATTTTTGGTGGGCTTCAGTGGGGCCCTTTACAAATAAAAATAAAAATACGATAATAGGTGATGTGAATGGCTGGTGGAACTATTTTACGATACAGAGTTTAAAAATCTTGGCTAATGTTATGAAATGGATGTGACTTAGGAAACTAGGCTATAAGCTGATGCTCCCACACAGTAAGTACGGTGCGTTACTTCTGTGTGGAAGCATCAGAAAGAGATAACGGCACTTATATCTCGTCTCATCATACAGGTGTTGTGTTGAGTCGCCGGCTAAATGGGCCTCCATATAGTGGCGTTGGTTATTGGCGCCGAAGAAGCAACATTAGCGTGGATGGCTAAGACTCTAAGAGTGTGGAGAGGATTCACTAAGAAAGAGCTACTAGCTTCGTTATGCTTTTTAACATTTCCACCATACAGCTTAGGCACTTAGTTCTTGCAGTTTCTACCACCCTTCCGGCCAGTTTAGACAGACAGTTTTACCCCAGGGATTCTCTTGCCACTCATCAACGACTCGCCACAAAGCCGACCCTGCGGTATTATTATTGATATTATTCTTTTTCAAGGCTAGAGTGAATAGATAGATATCTTCTAGATCTACAAGCTCCGATCTCGGCCAATACTTTCATAAATTTAAATTTCTGATTTATTCACATAGGTATTAGCCGTGAAAATGTAACAAACAAAGAGAAGCATAGTTACAGAGAGGGAGACAGAAAGATCACATACAAGAAGTCCAATTATTTTTATTAATATTTAAGGTGGACTTCTATTTCTACGAGTGGCTGACCAACGTATACAAGCGAGGTTTCGTGGAGATGCACTTTAAACTGTGTGATCTCATACATAAGGACAAGTTTTTTGGATCAGCTTTAAAACAGGGAAACTTTTCACGGCCCTGTCCATATCCAGCGGTTTGTAAATCACTCTAAATCATTTTACTTATTTTATTCTTGTAAAATTTTAATGGCATAGCGAATGTGTTTGTCATTCAAGGCCTTATTAGTTTCAATTAGAAAGCCTATTATGATAAAGATATACTTACACACACACGTTGGTCAAACAAATATTGAGCCAAGTTAATTTTCACACAAATTAATCATTTTTACGTTAGTAATTTATAAAAATCGTTTTATACATGAAAATTAACTTGGATCAAAATGATTTTTTGTCGAAAACTTGTGATGTTGCTTTCGTTATAAGACAGTTCGAAAGTTTTGACCATCCCACGTGACACCTCCGTCACCAAAATGGTAAAGGCTCCCAGGTACAGATCGGGATAATGAGGGTTCAAGTCCCGTCGGATGTGTGTAATTTTCGAACTGTCTATGAATTTAAGATACTACAGTGTGCTTAACACTCAAAAATATCGAATATAAACATCATGAAATTATGTATTTACAGGGAGAATATCATCTATACAACATGACGATACCTGTGAAATACATCCCTCCCCACTTCCCCTTCAAGAAAGGACGCATTTATTGCAACATTACGGCAACTGATGCAAATGGGTTAATTGCTTCCGGATACATTGATATGGAAATAAAAGAATTTAAGTCCAAGAGGAAGCCTTAAACTTAAGGTGGCACACTACGCATGCTGCAGCGGGAAATTCAAATTTCAAATATTTTGTTGTCCTTGTAGTCAAGACCGGTGTCTATTGTAAATTGATCATAATGTTTACGACAATCTAAACGGTTCAATTTTACGTCTCTTAGCAGAACAGCGAAAGAATGGAACAAATTCAAATTCAAATAATTTTTTGCGAACATGTGTACAGAGTTGGAAAAAAATAACGAACAAGAACGCCATATAACATATTTCAAGAACGCCATATTCCATAACGGCATGCACAATTTAAGAAAATTGTATTATCTAAATCTAAAGAATTGAATTTTATAAAGTCTAAGTGTCTTGTCAACAGTAAAATGATTTGTGTAATAATAACTGTGGTATAATAACATCAATAATAAATCATTTAACAGTTTTGTTCATCAATCATCAATATTATTATTATTATTTTCTTTTATGTGTGTATTTTTATATTCATATATCTTGTCTGCTAAATATTCAACAAGCATTCTACAAGTTTGATGATATGACTAAAATACAAGTGACATGACATTTTGTATTAATTATTATTGATTATTTACCTTTTTTAATTTTATTGTGATTATTTATAGTATTGACATTTTTTATTATTATTTGATTATTATTTTGTGTATTTGAATTGTTATTTCAATTATTTGACATTATTGCAATTTTTTTTTTTATTGATTCGTTTTGTTAAGTGAACGTACATTTGTATAGATATTTTTTTAAGCCAAGTCCGGACTGACCAAGTGCGGGTTGGTAGACTTCCTCATACATTTAGGTTTCCTTTCGATGATTTCCTTCACCGGTGAAGTTGATGGCGCAACAATCAACAATACGCACGTAATTTCGAAAATTTAGTCAGGTCTCCCAACTAGGCTTTTTTTATGAAATAAAGAACAGAAAAAAGGCCTGATGGAATTACCGTCGCCTAATGGACAACTGCAACATCAGTGGCATCTCTGTTACTTGGCTAGCCCGGAAAGGTGCTTGTAGTCACCCTTTTTAAAACGCTCTTTTTTTATACAAGATAGATCTACGATTGACCACCAACTCGCCTGATGTTAAGCGACGGTGTGACGGTGTTGTGTGGCTCTTTGTTGAAGCTTGGCGGGAAAACCTTTCGATGAAGAACATTCCACATTTTGTTTATCCGCGGAAGAATCTCACTGTGTATTTTTTTTAACTGTATTTTATGGTGTGTACAATGAAGAGTTTATCTATCTATCTATCTATCTATATATAAAGAATTCAATGTAAATACATACGTAATACATGTAAATCGTTGTTATTAATCCATTATTTACTAATTTAAATGGTCAGACTCATACAATAAAATGTATTTTTTTAATAGACCTAATTATTGATAAAATTAATTGATAAGCTCCAGCACTATTGAATTTCAGCTTATCTTTCTTCGTTTATAATTTGTTTTTATAATTTAAAATCGCTATAAAACGCCACACTTTTATTATATGTATAACATTTAGTGAACATTTTTCAGAATCATAGAGTTCGAAATAAAATCTTGCTCAGCGATGTTATTACGTTATAATATTTTTATTTCTTTCTACGTTTACCTAATAATATTGTTTGGACCTACGTGTGTATCCGAGAAAGTAAGTAGCTTTGACCACAAACTACCTAGCTTTTGATTCCTTGTGAATTGACTACTCCTTTGCACCTGGCGCTACTTGAGGATATTTTAAAACCTAGCCTAGAACGGGTCGTTGATGTTTTTAAAGTCAAACCGTTATCAATGCAGTGACTTATAGAATAAAGCTGTTCATGGAAATTAAGTTTTTTTTTATTTGTTTGTGTTTCGACTATTTTTATTTTCCCTTTACAATACTATGTATTTTTTTATCGTTTCTTCTTCCAGTTTACATACATAAGTACGGAGCACCCTAAAGTGACCTACGTCAATCCCAAATACTTGTCCTACGCTAACCTGACGTCTCAGAGATACGGACGTCAAGATCCCTTCTACTACGTCGGATTTCATTTGAACCTGCTACGATCGTGGTCCAACAACGTAACCGTACGTCTATTAATATTGGGATCAAAGCATGCATGCTCTCTCTCGCGCATCACAACATTTTAGAAAAGTGAATGATAGAATTATTCATTAAGTAAGAGAAATATTTAAAAAATAATTATTCAGATATGATTTTTATTGACAACGGAGTAATGAATTAACATATATATTGCATCTCCTCAACCAAATTAAAGATATTGAGGAAAAGCTTTTTTTTTCAAATATTTTTCCTATTTAAACAAACGATTTTCTCTTCCATTTTTCTAATATCCCCACTCAGTGATTTTATATGTTTAAAATTGTGATGTGCGGGAGAGATAGCTGCATGCTTTGAGCCCAACCTTACGATAGAGTCTGTTCAGTTAGAGAACTGAAGCGGCATTGAGGGTATTATTCTCCTCATTACAAGAACAGGGGCGCTGCTGTCCTTATTTCGTTATTTTAGGGAATCGAAACGTTAGTCTTTGCTGTAACTCTTTATCCAAACACACTCTGTTGACATTTTAAACCCGATATAAATCAGGTTGATTTATATCTGTATCAATTAGTATGTTGAAAGTTATCAAACGACATAAAATACATATAAAGTATAATTTACGTGATGTCATTTCTCATTATGTTTTTAATATTTAAGGCGGACTTCTATTTCTACGAGTGGCTGACCAACGTATACAAGCGAGGTTTCGTAGAGATGCACTTTAAATTCTGTGATCTCGTCCATAAGGACAAGTTTTTTGGGTCAGCCTTAAGGCAAGGAAAGTTTGCACAGCCCTGTCCATATCCACCAGTTAGTAAATTATTTTGTGATTTATTGGTTGACTAGTTGTTACGCACGACTTTGTATGGCACGCTTCAACCTGCACCCTTTGCACTACCGCCCAGCTAATGACCCGGTACGCGTCAGAGAACTGTTCCTGGCACGCTTCAACCTGCACCCTTTGTACTACCGCCCAGCTAATGACCCGGCCCAGGATCACATCTGCTGCTCCTGTTTCGCTCCCGCCGCAGTCCCACTAGAATCACTTTCCGCATCTGTTCCGCTCTGACCCCAGTTCTGTTTCGCTCCCTTTACACTCCTGTCCCACACTCACTCCCTCCCACCGTAATCCCCATTCTCACCTCCATCTCACCTCACACCCATCCCACATTCATTCCGTATCCAGCGCACTTCTGCTTTTTTTTTATCCCCTTCTCATCTCGTTCCTGTGACGACCCTATCCGTGCCACTAACTCCGCACTCCCGCCAGCTCTTGCTCTCTCCTTCCCCGCTCCCACCTTAACATTTTTTTTTCGTATCCAGGAGCATAGGCCCGGCCCGCAAGGTATCCTAGATAGCCTGATCTCTGATATTCTGTAGTCAGAGTTTACCTATTTCTTTTCTCATTTGTCGCAGTAATTGTCTGCATACATTTTATCATCATCATCATCTTAGTAACTATCCCCGCTACTGGGGCTAGTTACTAAGCTTGTTTTTTCCATAGTCTTTAGCGGGTTTAATTGATATAGATAATATATATAATTGATATAATCTAATCAACGATTGCAGTGTTGTTAGAAGACATGAGACAACAATAATTATTGAGCATGCCTTGTGCTACCCCATTAAACTATTTAAAATTAGTCTATATATTTACAGGGAGAATATAATCTGTACAACATGACCATACCTGTGAAGCACATACCCCCACACTTCCCTTTCAGGAAAGGACGCATCTACCTGAACTTGACGGCGACTGATGCGAATGAGTTGATTGGCTCTGGACATATTAACATGGAAATAAAAGAATACAGCTCTAGGAGGAATACTAAAACTTAAGATGAAAAATCCTTAGACTAACTTACAGATATATTCTTCATTAACGGTGAAAATGTTAGACTAACAAAAATACTTTAACATTGTATTTAATTATCTCTAATCTCAAACAACTTATTAATCATCAGATGCAAATAGGAACCGATTCTGGATTCTGATTCTGGGAGTCATTTGTTATGCTTAACTAGAAAGTTGTATATAAGGTTGAGGCCCTTGAAGCCAAATGAGCGCAATTTTCGAGTGGCACAAACAGAACTTTTGAATGAAACCGAATGTAACGTAAATTGAACTACTTACAACTCAAAAAATTACGCTTATTTGGGCTCACCCTAACCGCTTATTTCCTGACAGTTGACTCCATAGCATCCGAAAGATTCTAATTGTATAAATAAATTTGCGCCATAAGCAGAATCCTGAGCGTAGCGATGAGTTGAAGAAGTCAGGAGACAAAATAATATAACACAGCCGAGTGGAACATCACAAACAAGCACCTCTTCGGGCTAGCAAAACAACAGTAATGTCACTGATGTTGCAGTTATTTACTCGTATAGGCAACGGTTATCACTTACCATCAGGCGAGCCGTCTGTCTTTTTGCAGCGTTTTTTATAAAAAAAACATAGCTCAATTAATTAATTTACTTTTGTGGTAAAAAGGAAAAATTTGAAATAACCTGCATTATGTCAATCAACTCTACTGGTTTTAAAATTGTGTTGCTAAAATAATTGTGTAACGATAAGCACGTGAGTTCTGTATTTGCACATGTATATTTAATGTATCTGAAATTATAAGTGCGGAAATTTGTTTGTGTGTTTATAATTACAAGCCTTTTAAAGCTTGTAACGTAATGATATCGCAACACTAAGCACACTCTCACTTAATTCTGTGACTACTTACGCCTACATACTTGAGACAACATTCAAACACTCATGTGCATGTCAAAGACAGTAAACACATGATAATCACACTCACATTTTGATAGATTTTTGGATGAAACTATCACTCAAGTGTCATTATTCTGAACCCTATAGAACAACATCTTATTCTACATTTTTATTCCGACAACGTTAGGGATTCCTATAGGATAGCGGGTAAACCCGCGGAACCCATATTTAATTTAATATTTATTATGGTACTTTTACCCAAATCAACCTAAGGTTCAAATAAAAAAAACTGTAATATGTACTTATTTACTAACCAGCAGGTACTTTTTATGCCGGAAGGTAGACGTGTTCGAAAAGAACAAGAGTGAAAAGCACGGGCAGGAAATAGAGTCTGTCGAATTTACGAAACTGACGTTATGACGTCTGTATCGTCAAACACTGGAAAATTCACTTAATAACCTCTTTAACTAGCGGTTAGAAATAAAAAAGAACATTACATAAAACAGGTTAGGTATAAATATTTTTATCTTCCTTTTATATTGCTATTGCTTTTTTAGATTGCTATACCCTATTAGGGTGATTATGTATGTACGTATGCTATGTATGTAATTGTAATGCAATGTAAAAATAAACAATAAACAATAAACCATACATCAACGAGGAATGTCAATCAATCAGTCTTCTATTTGGCTACCGTGGCTTCTAACTTTTTCTAATTATATATACGAGTAAAAATAAGTAGGTACTTTCAGAGAAACACCAAAAAAATATCTATTTGTGTCAGACTACACCACTATGAAAGGCAATGTTCGATATTTGGTTCGCTGGAAGACAGTTACCTACTTATAATATTGTTTCCGCTACAGACCACAGAGTTTTATAAACCAAGGTTTAGACCAAGGTTTAGGTAAGTAAAGGTCTTGTTTTCGGTTATGTACACACAAAATAGTATAATAAAAGTATATGGTTTGGAATGGTGTTTGTTAGCATAACAGAATGCCGCCAGGTCTACTTGGGACGGCTATTCTTGCGCAGCTACTGCGGACACCCATCCAAAGCTGGCCTGAGCATGTGACAAATTTGTCATGACAAATGGTAGGCAAACTAAGGGTAAAACGACAGGCAAAAGAGGGGTATATTATGTGCAATATTATAATTTTACTATTTAAAATGAACAGTAGGCAGAAGCTAATACATATTAAACATAATCAAATGCATAAAGTATAATATATTCATGAGCTATTGAATTATGGCCTATCTATTTCGTTCATCTTTCATCCTATAAAAAAACATTAAATAAATTGGACTAACTTAAAATGATGGCTCATGATAGTTTTCAATTTTTATTTGTATTTGTTTACAATGGAAACGGAATTTATTTAAAATAAAACTTCATTTCACGCGACGCACGTTTACAGTTGACATAAATAATTTATTTATACTTTGAAAATAATGACGTTACGATATGTGTTGTTTTCGTACGTAATACTACTGGGAGTTGTATCTATGGCTAAAAAAGTAAGTTACATTACTAATGTTGCAGACATGGCCGTAGGCAGGGGGTTTGGGGGTCCAACCCCCCCCCCCCCCCCCCCCCCGAAATCCTGGCCATTATCAAAAATCCTTCCAGGCTTCAATAATTTTATAAAATGCTTCAAAAAGTTTTGCGCTCGCTTTGTTCGCGCATGATTGTTTCATATTGATCTTTATATTTGTATTGATCATTAAAGTGCCGTGAACTTTCTAATACGAGCAAATAACTTACTAAAAATAGCCACTATCCAAAAAAAAAATCGCATTCTTGTAGGTATGTTTGTAATTTTCTATAAAGTCATATGTTTATATTTAGGAATATTAAATTGGCAATCAATGCATTCAAATGGTTGTATTTATAATTTTTGATAGCGTTAAAGTCGCTCTGTACCAGTCGGGTATTTCCTTTTAACACAGTTACTTGTTTGATTCATCTGGTCCACGAAAATATAGGACTCGCTAACACTATCAATGAATCAAATCACTTCCATCATTTAATATTTAAAACCTTAAAAATATTATTTTATTTTGACATGGAAGTACTGTGGGTTCATTAATACGAGAAATAAAGCATAATATTACTGTAAAAACACCACCAAAATCTCGCGCATAACTCAAAGTACTTAGAGTACATAGAAGTAGTGTGAGTTCACAAATACGAGAAATTTTGCATTACTATAAAACACTACAAAAAAAAATTTCGCGCACCTAGCGAACACTAGTACTGGAGCCTTTGTACCGCTCTATCGTCTCTTTAATACGATTAGTATTAAAGGTACGGATGTCGTGTCGCATAGACTTTGTTTATTGAGCCGCCTATATGATTCAACGACACTGGAAGATTGCAGTTTCAATGAGCGTCGTTCAGCCATGAGGTCAAGGGTATGGCTCGGGAGCTTTTGCGGTCTATTTGTACGGTCCTAAACTATCTACCATACAGAATTTATGTTTAAAAGTAGCCCAAAAAGGTGGCTAATCGAGCAAAAATTTTTTGACTTCATGACCTCGCCATTACCATCTCAGCCATAAGAAGTCCACTGCTGGACATAATAAATAATAATAAAATAAATAAATATTTGAGGACATTTCACACAACACCATCTAGCCCAAACTAAGCAAAGCTTGTAATATGGAACTAGATGGCTGATAGAATAAATACCTATACTTTTTTTTGTAAATATATAAGTATACATATGATATACATATAGGAACACCCAGACACAAAACAAACATTCATGCTCATCACACAAATGTTTGCCTTGGGTGGGGATCTAACCCACGACCTAGACATACTACCAACTGAGCCACAAGGCCAATCAACTTATGCCTCCCCCATCGATTTCCAAAAAGAGCGATTGTCAGTGCCCTGCATCCAGCGTCCATCCGCCACTTGTATGAGGCAAATATATCTTAATAATTGAAAAGAGCTATATGTACACAATACACAATGATTTATATAAATAAAATTGATATTATATAGCTGTTAAAACGTTTTTATTCCAGTTTCAATACATAAGTACTGAGCACCCTAAAGTTACGTACGTCAATCCGAAATACGCGTCCTACGCTAACCTAACGTCTCAGAGATACGGACGTCATGATCCCTTCTACTACGTTGGACTTCATTTACACACGTTAGTTGCATTTACCAATAACATGGCGGTAAGTAACTTTGAACTAGTCTGTTCAGTTAAAGAAGTAATGTGGCATGTGGCTGCTATCCTTATTTGATTATTTCAGTGAAGTCCAAGTTCACTTGGATCAATAATTAACAGGGACTGCTACACGTTCTGTCTAAAAATACCCTGCCCCCTAAAGGGTGCACTGGATGGGGTCGCACGTGTCAGAAAGCAAGGTTGTTCTGTCATATCTGTTGGGAAAAGTCACAATAAAACGTCCATCTCAATACAAGGTGAACAAACGAAACTGTAAAAAAAAACTGCAAAATTTATCATAGTTTTGTGTGAGTCTATAAATCTCAAAATCTTAATAGGGGTAACAGACGCCGCTTTGCACTTAAATTAAAGGTTATATATACAATTATATGTGCTCAAACTTTATTTCTCCCATCTTTTCTCTTAACACTGACGGTTTTGCCGATATTTGGCTAAAAACTTATGCAATACTAAATATTACAATATTTTTAAAAAAATATTGTAATATTTAGAAACTTTACTTCACGTAACGGGACAATGAGCGTAACGTAACGTAACGGCGTAACAGGACTTTCCCGCTTCATTAAAAATGAAGCGGGTTCCGTACCCCAATAGGAAAAAACGGAACCCTTATAGGATCACTTTGTTGTCCGTCTATCCGTCTGTCCGTCTGTCTGTCTGTCCGTCTGTCCGTCCGTCGGGTGTCAAGGTCTTTATCTCGGGAACGCGTGAGTTGAAATTAAAACCATATACGCAGATCCATAGTATCTTGCTGCAGAAAGAAAAATAAAATTTCTCAGTTTTCGTAAAAAAAAGTTACAGCCGAATATGTCGTAAAAACGCACATTTCGACACTCACAGAGGAATTAAAAACTATGGGGTACTTTCCGTTGACCTAGAACTCTGAAATTTGGCAAGAAACATTGTGTTAGAGTACACATATAGGAAAAAATCAGAAAACTGGACATTTTTAATTTAATCACAAAAAAATTGTGTCTTAATGCAAGGAATGAAGGTCCAAATTTTAAAGTGAATTAAGCGTATCATGTGGAGTATCATACGAAAGAGCTTCAGGAGCATAAGCTAAAACAGGTTTTTAAATATTTTTACAGTGTATATTTTTCGGTTTATGATCGAAAATATTAAAAAAAAATGATTTTTCCCTTTTATCTACTAGTTTGTACGGAACCCTCGGTGGGCGAGTCGGACTCGCACTTGTCCGGTTTTTTCATGCATGCAGCCGGCGTTCATCGATTTATTAGACATACACATATAGTAAAAAATCCGAAAACCGGACATTTTTAATTTAATCATAACAAAATAGTGTCTTTAAGCAAAGAATGAGGGTCCAAATTTTAAGGTGAATTAACCGTATCATGGGGGGTATCATAATATATGAAAGAGCTTAATTAGCATAAGTTAAAACAGGTTTTTAAATATTTTTCGGTATAAGAAGGAAAATATAAAAAATATATGATTTCCCCATTTTATCTACTAGTTTGTACGGAACCCTCGGTGAGCGAGTCTGACTCGCACTTGTACGGTTTTATTTTGATTTAACTGACTTTCTTATTTCAGGTGGATTTTTATTTCTACGAGTGGCTGACCAATGTGTACAAACGCGGCTTCGTCGAGATGCACTTCAAATTTTGCGACCTGATACATAAGGACAAGTTCTTCGGAACAGCCATGAAGCAAGGCAAGTTCGCGCAGCCTTGCCCGTATCCACCGGTGAGTTAAGGAGAAACCCATTATTTATGTCAAATTTCATAAAAGCTAAAATAACTCTGCATCTCAGTCTGTTTACCACTTTTCCACAATTAAACAGCATACCACAATTAAATTTGGCATAAGGAAGCACCTGCAGACGGACATAGGCTACGTTTCAAACTCGCAGAAAACGTATGAACTCGCCTAATTACCTACTAATCAAAGTTTAAACGGGGCCTTATGTGCTAACTTTTAAATAAACCGCGCAGTAGACACTGGCAAAATGCACGGTGCAATTATTATTGCCACAAAAAACCGCGCAGTAAGCAAGCGCTACAGTCGCCAGCCACCGCGCACCGCCGCCGGCGGCGGCGCCGCGGCGACGATGGCGGACGAAGAATACCGAATCTAGCTGAGCGTTCGTATTCTTGGCGGTAGGGAGTTGCGAGCGAATAGCATAATTATTTTATTTGACATGTTATGCTAAGGCTTTGAATCTTGAGAGCTGCGTCTTCCAAGGACAGCAAGCCGCCAACAATATAGGGCAAATCAACCAGCTGGTTCGTTAAGCGAATATTTTCACCGATCGTTCAAAGTTATTTAATATCCTTTGTATTTTGAGCCATGTCAGTACTGTGACAACATTATCAGCAAATCAGCATATGAATACCTAAAATTTAATATTATTATTAATCTTATTTTTTTAAATATTATTTTTAGCCGACTGAGGAGAATAGAGGAGGGTTATGATTTTCAAGTGTATGTATGTATGTATATGGGTATGTTTCTATATGATCGCCTACAAGCCTAAACGGCTTGACCGATTCTGATGTGCGAGGTTTCGTAAAACTTCAACGAGCTTTTTCGTAATAAATGATTTCACTAGAATTATTCTAAATAATGCACCTTTATAGTCTTTTACAGCGGTACTTTGTCATAAAAACGTATGTTTGTAATTTTCTATAAAGTCATGTTTTTCAAGTATGAATAATAAATTTGCAATCAATGCATTCAAATGGCTGTATTTATAATTTTTGATAACGTAAAAGTCGTTCTTATCCCTGTCGGATATTTCATTTTTCTCTTAACATAAATACTTGTTTGGTTCATCTAAGCCACAAAACCTAGGACACGTTAACAAGATCAATGAATCAAATTATTTCCAAGATTTAATTTTAAAAACCTTCTAAATTTTCACGCTCACTTTTTAATACTTACTTGAACATAGAAATACTGTGGGCTCACTTATATGAAAAATAAATCATATTACTTTAAAAACACAATAAAAATTTTAAAAAAAAGTTTCAAACATTTTCGCGCTCGCTTCGCTCGCGCCTGATTGTTTCCTATTATTTTTACCCAACCGCATAAGAAAGAGGGTTAAGTTTATTCGAGTAAATGTATGTTTGTATGTGGGTATGTTTCTATAAGATCTCCTACAAGCCTAAACGGAAAGCCTAAACTAGAATTATTCTAAATAATGCGCATTTATAGTTTTTACAGCGGTTCTGCGACTCTACAACATATAAAGCGTAACAAAATCGTAAGTTACACGTCGGGTATTTATTTTTTCTTTTAATATATATATTTGTTTATTTGTATCAATTATTAAAGTGCTGTGAACTTGCTAATACAATCAAATAATTCACAAAAAATAATCACTAAGCAAAAATTGTTTCCCAACTGTCAAGAAAGTAGTGTGTATCTTGTAGGTATGTTTGTAATTTTCTATAAAGTCATAAGTTTAAATTTAATCAGGAATAATTATTTGCGATCAATAAATTCAATTCGTTATATTTATATTTTTTTATAGCGTACAAGTCGTTCTTATCCAGTCGGTTATTTCATTTTTCTTTTAACACAGATACTTGTATGGTTTATCTGGGCCACAAAAACCTAGGACACGCTATCAAATTACTTCCAAAATTTAATTTAAATAACCTTTTCAATTTTCGCGTTTAACATTTTTCTAATTTAATATAGAAGTACTGTGGGCTCACTAATACGAGAAATAAAGCATATTACTATAAAACATTACAAAAAAATTCGCGCTCGCTACGCTCGCGCTATTATGTTTTATTACTAACCAACAAAATTGTTACACTCCCCCTCCCTCCCCCTCCCCGCTATGTTTCATGTAGGTGTTTTTGTGTAGTGTGTATGACAAAACAGCCGCGGACGATCTGACCTAAAAATCTGACTTGACCCTAGACCAGAAGCTGGGTACGCCCATGGCCACTACCATCACTTAATGATTTCTCAGGTTATCGTGATTGTTACTTATTGAAATTAAACAACTTTTAACGTTTTGTCATAATATTTTACAAAATTTTATGACCTGGAGCCCAATTCAGTTATTCAAGACCGCTCCATAGCCGAACCATATGTGGAGCGTTTCCCGTCAGCCGCCATAGTTTTTTTGATTCAGTCACTTTTATGTCATACAATTGACACATTAGATGAAACGTAACACGTCCTTCGCTCGTTACTAAATCAAAAAATGATAGCAACCGACAGGCAATGCTTCGCACAAGGTTCAGTTATGGATCGGTTTTGAATAACTGAATTGCCCCCCTGATGTTTCTGTTATCATACTGACGCTGCAGTGTTCGAAATGTCAGGTTATACAATTATGTAAAATATACGCGACAAATCCGATAAAAGTTGTTTAATTTCAATGACTATCGTAACTAGCTGTTTCATCAGTCATCATTTACATACCTTCAACCGTAACTTGATCGTTTTCGTGATTTAAATGCGAGGACATAAGTTCACTCTAAGGATAGCTACAATGGGGCTGTAAATAAAAAAATTACATATGCTGATTCCAAAACCATTTCGGGTTTATATGCCTCTAAACCATATTTATTTACTTTGGGGTCTTAAAATTATGATATGATGCTTATTTTTACGAAAATATGAAAAATATTATACTTTTAGTCGACCTCTAAATGACGTTACTGAAACGCGTTTTCTAACTATACCAAAACGAATTTTCAAAAGTTACACTATAATTATTTCTTATTTTCGCAGAGCGCAAACCCAACAAAAAATGTCACTGTTAAATAAGATTATTTTAGTAGATAATCAAGATATTATGCTATTCCGACGAATTCGTGACGTCATCACGAGTTTTTCTTTAAAAACTATAAAAAAAGAAGTACTGAATATAATTCAAAACTATTGAAATTAATTCTTTTAGACCTAATCTACCAAATAAAAGAAATTGAGAAAAACATCTTTACATACCTCATTGTCACTATTTTTTAGCTGTATTTGTGTTTTTAGGGTTCCATACCTCAATAGGAAAAAAACGGAACCCTTATAGGATCACTTTGTTGTCCGTCTGTCCGTCTGTCCGGGTGTCAAGACCTGTATCTCGGGAACGCGTTAAGGTATCGAGTTGAAATTAAAACCATATACGCAGATCCATAGTATCTTGCTGCAGAAAGGAAATAAAATTTCTGTTTTCGTAAAAAAAAAGTTACAGCCGAATATGTCGTAAAAAAAACTCACATGTCGACACTTACAAGGGAATTAAAACCTTTGGGGTACTTCCCGTTGACCTAGAACTATGAAATTTGGCAAGAAGCATTATGTTAGAGTACACATATAGGGAAAAATCCGAAATATTAATTTAATCACAAAAACTTGGGTCTTTATGCAAGTAAGGAGGGTCAAATTTTTTAATGGCTTTAACCGCATCATGTCATATGAAAGAGCTTAATTAGCACATGCTAAAACAGGTTTTTAAATATTTTTGCGATGTATATTTTTCGATTTATGAAGGAAAATATTTAAAAAATATATAAATTCCCCCTTTTATCTACTAGTTTGTACGGAACCCTCGGTGGGCGAGTCTGACTCGCTCTTGTCCGGTTTATATTTTTTTTACTTTGGCTGCATTGTTCGCAGATTGGCGCATTGTGTGTTCCATGTCGTCTCGATAATATTTATATCTAGTACATCAATATATTGCTTTAAGTAGGTACCTTTATTTCTTTCCAGGGAGAATATCATTTGTACAACATGACCATCCCTGTAAAGTACATCCCTGCTCACTTCCCCTTCAAGGAAGGACGTATTTACGCCAATTTCACGGCGACAGACAAGAACGAGTTAATAGGTTCTCAGAGGCGTCTTTACCTATGGTGCAGGGTGTGCGGCGCACACGGGCGCCGGGTCTAAGGGGGCGCCGAGCGCCCTCTAGTGCGGCACCTCCAAAGATGCGTCGTCACTCGCGGCGCCGGCGCTCTCAAAGACCCTGCGCCTGTGTTTATGGCCGACGCCGGGCGCGCGGTAGCAAAGCAAGGCGCGCCACCACAAGCTACTCCTTTTCCTACTCTACACAATAACTTTTGTTTCAACGTGAAATCATCCTTTAAACAGATAGTTAAAGATTATATTGGCGTAATGTCGCGTCGCTACCAAAGGCGCGTGCCGGCGTTGCACCTGTTTGTTTTGATTTGTTTGACAATACGCCGACTATCATTGCTAAATCGGCTGTATTGGAATGCTATAAAGTTCAAATTTAAATTCCCAGGGACGTGCGGCGGTCATTTTCAAAGGCTTGTGTACGCGTGCCGCATTTTTTGTTTTACCGCTACAGCATAGTTTTGCGAAATAAGCCTTGATGCAATTGGATTAACTATCATCTTTGAGTAAACATGTAAATGTGAAGTAAATCGGTTTTTCTTTTGATAAAAATTATATAAAAGGTAAGATTTGGTTATTTGCTTGCACAATTATTGCGACAAGCATCGAGGTCAGAGGTCATCAAAAATAGCCAGCGAAATCCATGAAAAAAAAAACAACTATCGAGGTGCTATCGAGTGATAGATAGTGATATCGAAGTTAAATACCCACGACCTAGGATTTTTCATTTGTTTATCCTACTGCAGTGCGGAACAAACAACGGTAAGTTAAAGTGCTTTAATATGTTGTACCTACTAGTATACTTACTTAGGTATTTATTTAGGTCTTACTTTTACCTAACCTTTGAACAACAAACTACTTTTTTATTTAATTTATTTATTCTGTTTGATTGCCTAATACCTTCATTAGGCAATCAAACAGAATAAATAAATTCGACGTTGATTGATATGTGTCATAATTATAATATATAATACTTAGTCCAAGTTGCAACTATTTCTCTGGGCCTATATTAATTTACATTGATAGTACTTTTAGGTGCCTATACTTAGTTTATTATTTATTTTAGATGTCCGATGGCGATGGAAAAAAGAAACTTTCTGGTGCACAAAATCGAAAAAGAAAGCTGGAGAAGGAATTGTCTCTGAAAAAGAATACATGTTCTATTAAAAAGTTTTTTGTTCGACCCGGTCCATCCTCGGACGAACACCTGGAGACAGAGACATATGAAAACCAAGATAATTCTACAGCAGAACTCGTCCCTTCAACGTCGCCGCCGCCGCCGCCGCTGCTGTCTTTGTCGTCGGTAGTCGAAGAAGACGAAGAACCTCCTAGTGCCGAAGCGTCTCCGGAGAATATACTTCGAGAAGATGTAATGAATGATCTCGCGTTATGGCCACAGGTGTTATCCGATAAATAGAGAATATTTTTGATGGAGCGTGGGCCAGTACAGGTAAAAGTGGGTTCATATCCTTCGAATAGTTCAAAAAGATCTTTTTCAAATGCTTATTATACTAAAAAGATGTTAAATAAAGAAACCGTTTTAAGAAACTGGCTTGTTTACTCTAAGTCAACTGATTCTGTTTATTGTTTTTACTGTAAACTTTTTCATGCTGATGCGACTCCTTTTAATGGTGAAATAGGTTACAAAGATTGGCAGCATTTGTCTACTGCTATAGAACGTCATGAAAAGAGCTTAGGGCACCTATCATGTCTTAAGAAACAAATTACGTTGAAAACTGTTATTTTAAAAGAAAAGTCGGTAGATTTCTTGCACCAAAATGAAATTGATCGGGAAAAAAAACGTTGGGTTGCAGTACTCGAACGAATAATCAACATAATTCATTTTTTAGCGAGGCAATGTCTGGCTTTTCGGGGAAGATCTCAAAAAATTTACGATTCCGATAATGGTAATTTTTTAAAGCTGGTTGAATATACCTCTAATTTTGATAATGTGCTTGCGGAACACATTGCTCTTATTCAAAAATCTGAGTCACGCCTAACTCATTATCTTGGCCATAACATTCAGAATGAAATAATACAATTATTAGGAGAAAGAATAAAAAAGGCTATTGTTTTGGAATTGACACAATCCAAATATTTTTCCATTATTTTAGATTGCACTCCAGATATTGCACACGAAGAACAAATATCGGTTGTCGTACGGTACGTTCTTTTAAATGCAAGCAACAACAAGGCTGAAGTAAAAGAACACTTTCTGGGTTTTTTTCCTATTACAGACACTACTGGCCTGGGCTTAACTAAATTTTTGTTAGATTGTTTAATCTCAAACGAAATTGACATACAAGATATGCGTGGTCAAGGTTACGATAATGGTGCAAACATGAAAGGGAAAAATATAGGTCTACAAAAACGAATTTTAGATTTAAGCCCGCGCGCATTTTACGTACCTTGTGCGGCACACAGCCTAAATTTGGTGGTGAATGACGCTGCTAAAAGTTCATTAGAAATTGTCAATTTCTTTTCAGTTGTGCAGGAAATTTATGTTTTTTTTTCTGCGTCAACAGCACGTTGGCAAATACTTGCTAAAGAAGTGCCAACTTTAAGTCTAAAACCACTCTCAAATACTCGATGGGAGAGCAGGGTTGAAGCAGTAAAAGCTCTACGTTTTGAACTGGGAAAAGTGTATGATGCCTTGTTTACCATATATTCCGATAGGAGCAAAGATGCCGAGTCAAGAAATATGGCAAATTCATTACTGACAAAAATTAAGTCGTTTAACTTCATCTGCTCTCTGCTTATTTGGTTTGAAATTTTAAGCAAGATAAATATAGTTAGCAAGGCACTTCAAAAGTCAGACGTTGTATTGTCAGAAGCGGTGAAACTGATTGATAATGCAAAAATAAGTTTGTCTGAATTCCGCAATGAGTCTGCTTTTGAGGAGCTCCTTAACAGCGCGAAAACTGTAGCGGAAGAAGTCGAGGCAATAGCAGAATTTCCCACACCTGCACGCCCTCGCGCTCGTAAAAGGTTTTTTAATTATGAGGCGGAGGATGAACCGATAACAGACCCGAAAACACATTTCAAAGTAAATTTTTACTACTATTTGTTAGACACCGCTATTACTAAGTTCGACGAACGGTTCGAACTTTTGAATGAAAATAATGTAATTTTTTCATTTCTTCAAAAATTTAAACACTGGAAAGATTTGGACTCAGATACAAAAAAAACACATTGTTCTAATTTAGAAAATAAACTTAGCCATGCTGGTTCTTCAGATGTGGAAAAGTTCGAGCTCTATAACGAAATCGAATTATTACCGATGTTTATTGATGATTCCACTACGCCGTTGGATATTTTAAATTACTTGTTTACGAATAAATTAATTTCAGTGTTCCCAAATCTGTCCACAGCACTGAGGATATACCTGACACTTCCAGTCACGGTCGCACATAGCGAAAGGTCATTTTCTAAACTAAAAATAATTAAAAACTATCTTAGATCAACATTGTCGCAAAGTAGACTGACAAATTTATCGTTAATAAGTATTGAACATGAAATCAAAATTGAAGTTAGTGACATTGTTAAAGATTTCGCTAATGCAAAAGCACGAAAAGTAACTTTTTTGTAAATATATTTGTGTGTGTGTACTGTGTATATATTTGTGTGTACGAGCGTCCTGTAATGTAACTATATTAGTTTTTAAATTAAATATTTTTGGAAGAACTACAAAGTTGTGATTTTTTATTCTTGATGTAACCCCTTCCATCCAAAAAAAAAGTTTTTGCTTTCCGACACCATTTGCACCTGAATTTCCGTTTGAAAATTATAACTGTTAGTATTCCATTTTGACCCCGCTTCTAATAGAGGGCGCCAGGGTACTGGTTGCACACGGGCGCCACAAGGGCTAGAGACGCCTCTGTAGGTTCTGGTTACATCAATATGGAGATAAAGGAGTTTAATACTAAAATGATGACATTAATAAATAATACCAGTATAAAAAATTAATACCAGTATCAATACTATCTGTTATTTCTACAGGTTACGTTATGGTTTCAAAGTGCAGATATTAATGCTCAGAATTCAATTTTTGGGTTTGCTTGGAGATTGAGACGTAGCAGACTGAGCAGATAATAGCGTTTTTGTTCGTCTGACAGAAAAGATTGATCTTTCCCGTTTTGCCGCGCTCACTTTTAAACGAATTAGAAGCATACTGTGTGGTATGGATAAACTCCATACAGTTCTAGCGAGCATCTATAATGCCGCAGCGGAATAAACTGTCTGTCTTTGTTGAGGCTGTGGCTTTTAACATTTAGTTTTATATATTTAAACACTAGTATTCACTTTCAAGGTTTTTATTTTAGATTAATTAGATACACTTTTTACACGCATACACCGGCAGACATTTTACTTTTTTATCGAAGAGAGAGAGAGCTAAGAGTGTTGCCACTACAAACTACTAAATTAACTTTTATAACACCTTCTCCTATTTTTAAAATTTATTAACAATTTTCAAAATATCTAAACAATTTTACTTTTAATTTTATTTTATTTTATTTTTCTCTTTCTCTTTTACAAATCTACTTTAGTTATTACTTATCTATTTATGTATGTAAGTACTTAATTAATATTACTGTATACTATACTTAATACTATTACATATTAGGATACAATATCTTTAAGAATATATATATATATATATAAAAATTAAACCATATTTCTAACATCTAACATCGATTCATTACGAATTTAATTTTAAAAAACGTATTTTCATGTCAAAGTAGTGTCCTCGACTTTAAGCATCGGGAAGGCCAAAAGCAAACTATTTTTAAAATTACTCAAGATAGGATAATTAATCCACGGATAGGATATATATATATATATACTAGTTTTACTATATATTGCTTTACATTAAAAAAACATCATAATATCTTATGATAATGTAGAAATACTACATATATCTTATTTAGTCTTATGGACTTATAATTTTATTACTGTGGAACATAAATTTCACTTTCTGAAGTGGTTTGGTTAACATATCTGCTATTTGCAAATCAGTTGGACAGTAATTAATTTCTAAGTTGTTCATAGTAAACTGCTCATGAATAAAGTGATATCTAACATCAATATGTTTTGATCTTTTGCTAAAAGCTCCAGTTTTAATTAGTTGCATAGAACTTTGATTATCTATATTTAAAACAATACGTACATCCAAATTTAGTATTTCTTTCAGGATAGACTTTAGGTATAATGCAGCTTTACAGCAGTCTGCTGCAGCTATAAATTCTGCTTCTGTAGAACTCAATGCTACAATTGGTTGTTTTTTAGAACACCAAGAAACAGGACCACCACCGAACATTATTATATAACCTGTGGTACTGCGTCTGGTATTTTTATCACTTGCATAATCAGAATCACAATATGAATTTAATATGGTTACATTTTTTCCTTTATTAAATTTAATACCTTTATCTTTAGTGCCTACTAAGTATTTTAGAATTTTCTTTACAGCAATAATATCAGAATGAGTTGGGTTTTCAATACTTCGACTAACTTTATTGACAGCTTGTGCGATATCTGGTCTTGTTCTAGTCGATAGATACAATAATGCTCCTACACATTCTCTATAAGGAAATTTTGATTGTACAATAGCTTCTGAATCATTTTCTTTTTCAATTTGACATGGTATAAATGAGGGTTTCGCATTGTTCATATTAAAATTTTTAAGTAAGTTTTCAATATAATTTGTTTGTTTTAAATGTTTGTTTCATCCCTTTCAATTTCCATACCAACAAAAATCTTAGGTTTTGTGAATATTTTAATTTGAAACTCCTTTTCTAAACAACATAGAATGTTTTCTATTTCCTGTTTGTTTTCTGATATAGCGATACCATCATCTACATATACAGCTATTATTACAGTTTTATTTATATTAGTAAATACACATCGTTCAGTTTTAGTAGGAAATAATCCTAATTTATACATAGTTTGAGTAAAAGTTTTATTCCATGTTATTGGTGCTTGTTTAAGCCCATACAATGCTTTGTTAAGTTTACATATTTCATTAGATAATTTTTCAAAACCATCAGGTATATTCATATAAATATCAGTATCTAATTTACCATATAAGAACGCTGTTTTAACATCAAATGTCATTATTTCATAGTTTTGAGATGCAGCTATAGCAAGTATAGATTTTAGTGCAGATTGACTTACCACGGGGCTGTAAATCTCATCATAGTCAATACCTTTTTGCTCAAAACCTCGGACAACCAGCCGAGCTTTGTGTGTCCTATCTTCCTTTTCTCGGAACACCCATTTGTTGCTTAATATTTTCTTAGCTTTTGCTTCTTCTTTATCTACTAACTTCCATGTATCATTTTTAAGTAGTGATTCCTTCTCTGAATTTATTGCCTTCTCCCAATTTTCTTTCTCTTTACCAGTTGTTGCTTCTGTAAACGTAAGTAGTACATAATCCTTTAGTTTTTCTGGTATTTTTCTTGTTCTTTGACTTTTTCTTAATCCTCCATCAGTATGAGGTATGTCATTTTCAGGTGTTTCTATGTCTTCTCCGGTATTTATTTTAGGTATATTTATAGACGGTACTTGTGTATCTTCTTCAGTATTTATGTTAGGTATATCTATGTCCTCATTTATTTCTTCACAACTTTCCAAGTCAGTATTTTCTGGTTCTTCATAGTATGGTTGTATAATAGATATTATTTTTATTTAAATATTTTTCTCATTGGGTTTTATTTTATTTTCTGTTTCCTTGCATATTACCATATCTCTATGTATTTCTACTCTTCTCCTTTCTGCATTCCAAAGTCGATAACCATTATTTGCATATCCAATCAATAATGATTGGATAAAAGCTTATAA
Source organism: Lycia hirtaria (assembly GCA_947563715.1). Taxonomy (NCBI): domain Eukaryota; kingdom Metazoa; phylum Arthropoda; class Insecta; order Lepidoptera; family Geometridae; genus Lycia; species Lycia hirtaria. Next base: position 1,694,853 of record OX387377.1, on the reverse strand, counting down.
AAGCTTTTTTCCTCTGGGGTCAAGTTTTCTCAAATTTCCCAATTGTTTGGCATAAACTGTACTTCCGAAAACTTCTAAATTGGACAAGTTTGGTTTCTTTCCGTTCCATAACTCGTGTGGGGTTTTATTATTTAGGGTTGAACTGGGCAGCCGGTTAAGTAAATAAGTAGTACAGTATACCGCTTCATCCCACATCTCATCTTTCATGTTATGTTCAAATAATAATGCTCTGACCTTTTCCATAATGGTACGATTTAATCTTTCTGCTTGTCCATTTAACTGTGGTGAGTATGGTATGGTATAGTCTATTTTATTCCCTTCTTCACACACCAGGATCTAAATTCATTATTTTTATATTCTCCGCCGTTGTCACATCTTATACAAGATACTTTTTCATTATTTTCTCTCTCTATTTCTTCAATGTAGTCTTTAAGTATATCCGACACTTCACTCTTGTGTTTTATTAAACTTGTTTTAGTAAGATGGCTGTAATCATCCAATATTGTCACAAAATAACGATATCCATCATGTGTTGTCTTATCTTAAGGACCACACACATCTGTATGCAAAATTTCTAGAATCCTGTTAGCTCTTTTTCTTTCTGTATGAAATGGCAATCTAGTTTGTTTAGCTTTCATGCATATTTCACATTTTTCTTCAATTTTCTCATGTTTTTCTATTTTTATGCCTTCAGCGATGCTCGGTAATATTTCCAATACATCTCGTCCAGGATGACCAAGCTTTTTGTGCCATTCTAGAGCTGTTCCTTTTTCTTTGGCTAAATACAATTTCTCTTGTAAATTTTCTTTATTTTCCTCTGTTATATTTATGTAGTATAAACCATTTTCTTTTTCACCTTTTACTAAAAAAAATCCATTCTTGTAAATTTTCACTGAATTTTTATTAAAAAGTACTGAACCATCATTGTTTGTCACTGAGTTCACCGATAATAAGTTTTGAGACAAATTGGGAACATATAAGGTCTCTTTAGTATGCAGTTTGAACTCCTGACAGATCCAGTTCCTTCTGCCATTATTACATCATTGTTAGCAACAGATACTTTTGATTTTTGTAGTTGAAATCCACTCAAAATGTTGATGTCATTTGTCATATGTGAGGTACTTCCAGAGTCAACAATAAATTTTATTTTATTTTCATTTTTCATATTAAATGCCATCAATGCTTTATCTTTTTCTTCTTTCTTATTATATTTGTTTCTAAAAAAAACAATTTTCTTCTGTGTGGTTATCTTTTTTACATATTGTGCATTGTTTATTTTTGTACTTACAATCTTTTTCCTTGTGATTAATTTTCTTACAAATACTGCAGGCTTTACACTGAGATTTAAGATGGTTAGCTCGACCGCAATTGAAACATTTTCTTGTTGTGTTAGTTTTCAAAGCCACTTGGATGCTATTATCATTTGAATTTCTGGTTTCTTCCAATAGTAATCTGTTTGTTAAATTTATTAATGTTTTTTCATTACTTTGTGTAGATTCCCAAGCAGTTGCAAAGTACTTGTAATTATCTGGCAAGCATGTCAGTATTTTTGATATAATTAATTCATCATCAATTTTGTGATCTAGGTTGTTGAGTCGCATTGCCAAATTTTCAATACTTGAAATGAGTTGATTAATTGTTTGAGTTTTATCATACTTGTAGTTGAAAAAATCTTGCAGTAATTTTGATTTATTTCTGTGGTCGCTACCTTCAAATATATTGCAAAGTTTATTATACATCTCGTAAGCGGTTTTGCAATTTATAATATGGCATTTTAACTACTTGTCAATTGATTGCAAAATGAGTTTTTGCACCTTCGCATCTTTGATGAGGAAAGTTTTATCCGATATTTGTTCGATTGACGCCGGTTTAACCTCTAAACCATGTGCCTTTAGGTTCACACCAATTTCAAATTTCCATAGTTGAAATGATTCTGCATCCGTCAATTTATCAATTATCACACGATTTTCATCGTTTTCTTGCATTTTCGCCACTTTTTTTGTGGTTTTTATCGTTTTTATTTTACTTATCACGTGTTTTATACGTTTTTTATCACTGGTTTTTATACGATATTTTTACGCTGTGCCCATGACCTGACCATTTACCTGAGGCTGTGGCTTTTAACATTTAGTTTTATATATTTAAACACTAGTATTCACTTTCGAGGTTTTTATTTTAGATTAATTAGATACACTTTTTACACGCATACACCGGCAGACATTTTACTTTTTTATCGAAAAAAGAGAGCTAAGAGTGTTGCCACTACAAACTACTAAATTAACTTTTATAACAGTCTTATCATCAGCCGCTGCCGCTAGCTTAATTATTTCATTGGTTTGTAATTCTTTCACTGTTTCTTAAAACTCTCAGTGTTTTCTGTTGCCATCAATTTTGTCCGTCTTATGCGTTATCGGATTCATACGTTCTATTCTCATGAACAGTGTCTTGATTGTCAGTTGTTTCATCTGCGTAGCACCTTATTGTAAATTTAGTTATGTTTAGTAAGCAACTAATTCCTGTCACGAGTTCAAAGCGTTTGTAATTGGCAAATTACAAACGCTTTGAACTTTTTGAACTCGTGACAGGATCTGTAACTGTAAGTAGCTAGACATAATAAAAAGTAATGTCTGTTAATATTAACTTCATCATCTAAATCATTATCATCATACCAACAGGCGAGTGTATACCCAGAGCACTGCTAGTAAACCTTACAATAGCAGCTTATCATATTCATCTTCCATAACATTATATGCAAATAAATAGCGCTATTATGAAAGAATTATTATCTTTGCCAAATTCGCTGATTCGTTTTTGCGCATTGAAAACCCCCCGTTTATACTAAACAGTGGTTTAAACGAATCTAGTTGACATTGAATGTAATGGTCATCTGGTCATATATTACTGACGATGAAGTCAAAGGATATTTGTTGTGCATACTTATTAATACTGGCTTATGTATCTGTGGCAGAAAGAGTAAGTTAAATTGAAATGGTTTGTTTATTTTAAATAAAATGTTTTTATTTAATTAAAGTTTTCTACCGCAATATAATAATGTTTTATTCCAGTTTCAATACATAAGTACAGAGCATCCCACAATAACTTATATGAATAGGAAATACTTTGCGTTCGTGAATGTCACTTCAAGGAGACATGGCCGCCGCGATCCCTTCTACTACGTCGACTTTCATTTACACACATTGCAGCCATGGGCCAACAACGTCACGGTGCGTACCGACCTTAATTCCTTATACACGAGTATCAAACTAACTTCTGTAATGTGACTACCTGCCGATGGAGCCGAAAAGTTATCGAGTGGAGACCACACACCGGCAAGCGGAGCATAGGAAGACCAGCCACGAGATGGACAGATGACCTCATACATGTGGCGGGAAAGCGCTCGATGCAAGCCGCTTCGACTTCTTATGGCTGAAATGATGACAAGTACCAAGAAATTCTCTTATGTATATAGGCTTCTCCATGGATTGACAAAACGATCGGATGCGCCCGGCCTGTAACCAGCTTCTTCCTGCCACTTGTATGAAGTCGCCTGTCCATCTCGTGGTTGGTCGTCTTAAACTGCACTTACCGATTCGTAGTCTCCTCTCAAGAACTATTTGGTCGCATCGCATCGCAAGTTCTGCGTGTTATGTGCTCTTTCCGCTGCCACTTCAACTTGCTAAATGCGCTGAGTTGTGTCGGTGACTTTCTTCACAGCAACGAATTTACGTCTTTGTCTACGAGTATGAATTTCTTCACAGCTGATTGGAATAATTTAAAAGGTTTATTTTGTTTTAATTGATAATAAAATCCTGTTTCAAAACAACGTTAGTCACCACGATGAATTGATTTTCCTAATCGAAATTATTGTCGTAATATCACGGACTTTAGTACGACGCCTGATATTTAATTCTCCACATGTATCACTGGGTTTCGGTCTTGTGATTTGATTCTGAGCATGGCGCGGCCCGTTCGTTGGTAAGCGTCCATGCCTCTCCACCATACATGACACCATCCATGGTGGATAGGACACATTGATTATAAAAGCGAGTCTTCAAGCATTCCAGAAAACTGGCGGGTTTACAGGTCAATGAATTACTTTTCAGGTGGATTTCTATTTCTACGAGTGGCTGTCAAATGTATACAAGCGTGGTTTCGTGGAGATGCACTTCAAGGTTTGTGACCTGATACATAACGACAAGTTCTTTGGATCAGGCATGAGGCAAGGCAAGTTCGCGCAGCCTTGTCCGTTTCCACCGGTAAGTTAGAAGTAGAACATCCTTACTAATCTTAACTTCTAACTAATATTTTAAAAGCAAAAGTACCTTTGTCGGTATATCTGTCTGTCTGTTTGTTACTTTTTCACGTTGATACTGCTGAACCGATCGTTATGAAATTTGGCACCGAGACAGCTGAGAATCTGGAGACGAACATAAACTACATTTCATCGACACTACCTTAAGAAATATGTTTAAAAAATCAGTCTATTTGAAGTATCTTTAACCCATATACAGCTAATTTTATAATTATTATATTACACAAAAAAATCTTACTACCTTTTTACTATGGAAATTAACGTGGTTTTCACACATTTTTAAATAAAAACTACGGGTCACTCACGTCTGTTTTGAGCCGAAATATCCGACTATAGTTTCAAAGGCGCGTCACCGACCGAGAGTGACGTGTGTGCTGCTCCTTTGAAAAAGACCGCCGAATGCGGTTGAAACTATAGTCGGATATTTCGGCTCAACACAGACGTGAGTGACCCGTAGTTTTTATTTAAAAATCTTACTACCTTTGATAAAGTATCAATATTATTGGTTTTGTTTTACACCACTAACTACGCGGCTGGAACCTCATGGTTCAACTAGTGGAATATGGTTCAACTAGTAGAATATGTACACAACTACACACATAGTCGTTTCAAGTCAAGATTGCCCGCGGCCTTTAGTTGTCTGGAGTCGTGTTGGTGTACGCACCAATACCACAATGTGCGTATGTACTTACGTAAGTACATACAGTTCTATGCTGACTATACACATTGACTATACATAAAGTCCGCGTTCGTAAATTACAACATAGAAGTTTTAATGTACGAAACCTTACTTTTACTTTGAAAGACAGATTCAATGAACACTATGAGATCAAGTTAAACAAATATATCTTTTCATGTTTACAAATATGTCTTTACTTGTCTCATAATTGTATTTAACTGCAAAAGCGTCATGTAGCGGTTCATAGAAGACACCGCATTTACTAAATTTTGTTTTAAAAATATTCATAATTATAGTGCTAATAACTAATATTTTAGAAAGTATTGGTGGATGGATCATTGACTGAATGATTTTAGAAAGTATTGGTGGATGGATCATTGACTGAATGATTTTAGAAAGTATTGGTGGATGGATCATTGAGTGAATGATTTTAGAAAGTATTGGTGGATGGATCATTGACTGAATGATTTTAGAAAGTATTGGTGGATGGATCATTGACTGAATGATTTTAGAAAGTATTGGTGGATGGATCATTGACTGAATGATTTAAGAAAGTATTGGTGGATGGATCATTGACTGAATGATTTTAGAAAGTATTGGTGGATGATTTTAGAAAATATTTCGACAGAGTGGCTGGAAGTCGATCGCCTTATTATATCGTAGCATAGATTATTTCGAGTACCATGAAATTGCACTCAACTGGTGTTCCGATTATTCGAATAATCGCTGTAACGTTGACTAGCTTCATGATCGATGCTGACATAATATATATCGTATAATTAAATTTGTTTTATTTATAAATAAATAAATAAAATATTTGGGAACATTTCACACAACACCATCAAGCCCAAACTAAGCAAAACTTGTACTATGGAACTAGATGGCTGTTAGAATACATAAATACTTTTGTATATACTTATGATACATAGAAACACCCAGACACAGAACAAACATCCATGCTCATCACACAAATCTTTGCCCTGGGTGGGGATCGAACCCACGACCTACAGCTTAGCAGGTAGACATACTACCAACTGAGCCACAAGGCCAGTCTGATTTGTTTACATTGTTTTGATTTGATTTGTTTACAGGGAGCTTACAACTTATACAACATGACGATACCAGTAAAATGTATTCCACCTCACTTCCCGTTCAGAAAAGGGCGCATTTATGCGAACTTCACCGCAACTGATGAGAACGTACTGATTGGTAGTGGCTACATAGATATGGAGATCAAAGATTTCAATACTAAAAGTAAGAAAAACTAGTGACAACATCAGGCATATATTATGAACATCGTTGTAGCAAGATTGTAGCAGCTATTTCCTCTGCTTTTATTCATACAAAAGAACATAATAATAATAAAAAACTCGTAATGTACGAAAACAGCCGTGAATAATATCATCATCATCTCAGCCACAAGAAAGCAACTGTTGGAGATAAGTCTCCTCCAATACATTACTGTGCTCTTACGCTCTATGAGACTACTATTTTCTTAGTAAACTTAACTTTGATCTGTGGTGAAGGTATGTTATTATATTTATTAAATTTATTATTGCGTTTATTTTTTCATTTGTAAATTATAAATTTTAACAAATATGAATCTGAAAGTGGCAGTGGATCACGCATATCTGTTAAGGAAGTAACAAGGTATCTACCTACATAAAATTTTTGCATAGACATAGGCCGTCTTACTTATAAATGCATGTTAAACACTTATTCACTGAATAAGGATTTGTCACTTTCTGTTAGACGAGAAATGTCACGTGCGAGAACGAAACAAAACACTGTTTAACTAAAATTAAAAAGCGCTTATTCAGCATTTATAAGTAAGACAGAGGATGAATAGGTAAAGCGCACCGTTGAAAACTTATACGCATAAGATAACTAGCAGTGACTACAATCTAAATAATACAGGCAAAGTACGAGTCTCACTCGCACACCGAGGCTTCCCTACTCCCATGCAACATATGAACACAGAAAACAGGACTAATTAGCAAAATGTGAAATAAATCTACGAATATTTGTAATTTTACATATTTCCTATGCAGTAGAAATATTCATTTAACGTTACAGTAATATTATGGTAGGAGCGGGATGAAAACGGAACGGAAATGGAACAGAGGTAACACAGGAGATAAAAGAGAAATGAGTTAGAAACCGAGATGAATAGGAGAAAGTAAGAAGCGAAACAGGAATCGCCGACAGAAAACTTAATAGAGTGCATCGAGTGATTAATTATGGATAATTACGTACTCCCGCCTATTTTCCCTTAGGGGAGAAGTAGAGACGCATGTGTGTTTGTAGTATGACGCCATATTTGAGGGTTATTGGAAGGTTAAGCTATTTTTAACTTATCTATTTCATCATAATCAGTGATATTTATTTATGCACACTAATGTTAGTGTACTTTAATAGCACTGGCATGAAATGATCTTTGACAAATTCAATAATAATATCAGTTTAGTTAGTTTATGATAATAGTCTGGGGGTAGAAGGCCTGAGATGGAGCCGGAAGGTTGGCAATAGAAATCTCTTAAACATTAAACATTAATAAAAGCTTCTTCTTCTTCTTTTTAAGGTTCCGTACCTCAAAAGGAAATAACGGAACCCTTATAGGATCACTTTGTTGTCCGTCTGTCCGTCTGTCCGTCTTTCCGTCTGTCCCTCTGTCCGTCCGTCCGGGTCTCAAGACCTTTATCTCGGGAACGCGTGAAGATATTGAGTTGAAATTAAAACCATATACGCAGATCCATAGTATCTTGCTGCAGAAAGAAAAATACAATTTCTCAGTTTTCGTAAAAAGAAGTTACAGCCGAATATGTCGTAAAAAATGCACATTTCGACACTCACAAGGGAATCAAAACCTATGGGGTACTTTCCGTTGACCTAGAACTTTGAAATTTGGCAAGAAGCATTGTGTTAGAGTACACATATAGGAAAAAATCTGAAAACTAGATATTTTTAATTTAATCACAAAAAATAGTGTCTTTATTCAAGGAATGAGGGTCCAAATTTTAAATTGAATTAACCTTATCATGTAGAGTATCATATGAAAGAGCTTCATTAGCATAAGCTAAAACAGGTTTTTAAATATTTTTGCGTTGTATATTTTTCGATTTATGAAGGAAAATATTAAAAAAAATATAAATTCCCCCTTTTATCAACTAGTTTGTACGGAACCCTCGGTGGGCGAGTCTGACTCGCTCTTGTCCAGTTTTTTTGTATTAAACCTACGTGATTAGCGATACCAAGGACAAACGTTCCGACTAGCTAGGCAGATCCAATTTTGCGAGAGAGGTCAATTGTCGAATCCAACTCAGCAGGGGAGCGTTCGGGAAACTCAAAAGCATCTTCTTGCCCAATATACCCCAGTCCCTCAAGTCGAAAGTTTACGACCAATGTGTGTTACCAGTGAAGACATACGGTACTGTGGCGGTGGGCAAGGCATATAGTACGTAGAACTGATGGCCGATAGGGTTGAAAAGTTCTCGAGTGAAGACCACGCACCGGCAAGCGCAGCATAAGAAGACCAGCCACAAGATGGACAGATGACCTCATACAAGGCGGGAAGACGCCAGTTGCAAGCCGCTTCCAATCGGTCTTTCGGTCTTAAGTCCATGGCTTATGGGTGAATGCTAAATATAGAGATCTGTTTCAGAGTTTAGGGATACTTACATCTATATCAGTATATAAGTATTTATGAGGTTGTCAAATATGTTCGAGCTAATCTATATATATATCAGACTCGTGGCGACTATACAAAATTAAATTTGCGTAATAAAGACACTCTGTGCCAGCAGCTTTATAACAATTTGCCAAATTGTATTAAGACTTATAAGTCGTATGATTTGTTTTGTGTCAATGTCAAGAATCTGTTGCTGTCTCAAACTTTATACAAAGTAAATGACTACATAAAAAATAACTATCATGATTATAAAATGTGCTCTAATACTGACTGAATTATTACAATTTATTTTTCATAGTGGACATTTTGAATATTATTATTATCAATGTATTGTTATTATATTTAGATAAAAATTATTGACGATGCCATTATACGGCTAATTTATTTAATTGTTTCTACAAAGCCCTTATACAGCTTTCTATTAATTTATTATTTTAATACTATCCTGAAGTAAAAGCAGTTTATATAATTTCTTAAATTAATGATGAAAATGTAAATCACGAGTAGATTTTTTTTTTTTAAATTTGAACAATGTATATGTTACTGTAAAAGCCCGAACATTGGTAAATCTTAGGTTTTACCAGTAAATCTTAGGGTTTACCAACACGAGTCGGTAAATGTAAGAATATATAAAAAAGAAACGATTTTATCGGGCTTTTACCATTCGAATTTAGTACATGCTAGGTTTTACCAGTGACGGTTGGTAAATGTTGGTTTTGGAAATAAAACAATGCATAATAGACCAGTTTAGGCTAGGCCAAACTAGTTGATCCTGGTATAGGTATAATTTCTTCAGAGATTAGGTTATGTTTTTTTTTTTTGTATTAAAAAAAACATAACCTAATATCTGAAGAAATTATTGCTTATACCTGAGACTGCGTTGCACCAAGCTACATCGTTCAATCAAACAAATGTTATTATATATGTTACTGTAAAAGCCGAATACAGTAACATATGCATTGTTTTATTTCCAAAACTATCATTTACCAACCATCACTGGTAAAACCTAGCATGTATTAAATTCTAATGGTAAAAGCCCGATAAAATCGTTTCTTTTTTACATATTCTTACATTTACCGACTCGTGTTGGTAAACCCTAAGATTTACTGGTAAAACCTAAGATTTACCAATATTCGGGCTTTTACAGTAACATATACACCGGACGAGTTATGAATGTAACATTAATGTAACATTTATTATTATTTTAGTATAGTAATACTTGTTTATACTTTATGTCAATAAAGTTTATCTATCTATCTATCTGTCTATGTCCAGCAGTGGACTTCTTATGGCTGAGATGATGATGATGATGATGATGATTAGCGATTCACCAGTATTAGCTATGTCCACACTGTGCCTTTTTTTGTTCATCAAGGACATGCGTCCCTTATATGACAAATGTGCTGTTTAGCAGAAGTGCGCGACGATTTTACAACATTCCTATCTATTTATTGGCATTACAACTATTACCTCACCCGTCTCACATGTGACTGCTCCAAGCCATAAATCTGCATCATTGGCCGGTTCATTGTGCCTTATAGCGCAGTCGACAGCGCACGTGAGGCATGCATCTGTCATCAACTGTCATCGCGCATGCGTTAGGGGCCTAACGCATGCGCGATGACAGTTGAAAGCAAAGCGCGCGCTGTGTTACACGTTTTCCCGAGTCGGATGGATTTCTGTGCCACAAAGTGTGTGTGCAACAAGATGGCGGACGAAGAAAAAGACAATACAATGAAGTTTATTGAAGACTATAGAAGTTTCCCACAACTTTGGGATCCTAATAATAAACTCTACACAAATAAAGTAAAGAGGAACAATGCTTGGCTTTATCTTCTCGTAGTTCACTCATAATCACGTTACTTCGATTATTATAATAATCTCGTATCCAAAACTTTCTCTTGGTTCTTTTTTTCTGGAATTTCTTATGACCAAGTAAGCCGCACATAGTATATTCCACCAAGTAAAATATTCTCGTCGCACACGTTTCCTTAGCACGCACACGTTAGGCCGTGGGGTACCGGCTTAGAATAGTACCTCCCCCTCTCTTCCCGTGGGTGCCGTAAGAACCGGCTAAGGGAAATACTACCAGAGATGGGCAGCAGCATCCTCTGCGGAAAACGCCATCTACTGCGCTCGCCAACCCGCATGCCAAGCGTGGCGAGTAATTGCAAATAATGAAGATTAACAAAATAACCAGGCCCCCAGTCCCCGGCAGCTCCGCTATTCCGGGCTACGGTAGCGGTCCCGGTCACGACGGAGCAAGGGGTGCTAAGAATCTCCGGAAGACATCCTGCTACCAACCCCTGCATAAACGACGACTGGCCCTGGTAACACACAATATTCGCACGATGAGGACAGACGAGAAGCTAGCTGAGCTGGAAGAAGAAATGAGTAAGTTACATTGGGATATCCTGGGGTTATCAGAAGTCCGACGAGAGGGTGAGGATACGATAACCCTGAAATCCGGTAACCTACTCTACTACCGGGAGGGCGACCAACAGTCCCAAGGTGGTGTCGGGTTTCTCGTCCACAAGTCCCTTGTTAACAGCATTATTGCCATCGATAGTGTATCGAGCAGGGTTGCGTACCTGATACTCAGAGTATCCAAGAGATATTTGTTGAAGGTCATCTAGGTATACGCACTGACCTCGGCACACTCGGATGATGAGGTGGAGGTGATGTATGAGGACATTAGTAGGGCCATACACACTTCTGAGACCTATTTTAATGTTGTTATGGGGGACTTCAATGCGAAGTTGGGCAGGAAATGCGAAAGTGAGTTGAGAGTGGGGCAATTTGGATATGGACAACGGAACCCCAGGGGACAGAGGTTGGCAGACTTTCTGGAGAAAGAGGGACTCTTCATGATGAACTCTTTCTTTCAGAAGCCACCTCATAGGAAATGGACCTGGTTGAGTCCCGATGGTTCTACGAGAAATGAGATAGACTTCATCCTGACCACCAAGAAACAAATATTCAATGATGTCTCTGTGATCAACATGGTTAAAACCGGATGTGATCACCGAATGGTATGAAGCACTTTGAATATTAATGTTAAACTTGAGAGGTCCCGTATGATGAAGTCTACACTCTGACCCACTCGCGCCCATATCCAAAACCCCGAGAGCTTTCAGCTCGAACTATCAAATCGCTTCGAGTGCCTGGAGAGCTGCGCATCGGTGGATGAGATCAATAACAGGTTTGTGGAAACTGTCCGTACGGTGGGCGCGAAGTTTTATAAGCCCCACCGTACAAATAGACCGCAAAAGCTCTCGAGCCATACCCTCGACCTCATGGCTAAACGACGCGTATTGCAACTGCAGTCTTCCAGTGACGCAGAGTCATATAAGCGGCTCAATAGACTCATATCAAAGTCTATGCGACACGACATTCGTACCTTTAATACTAATCGTATTAAAGAGACGATAGAGCGGAATAAAGGCTCCAAAGTGTTCTTAAAGACATGTCTATTGGGCAGAGCCAGTTGACGAAGCTGAAGATGGAAGATGGCAGTCTAGCGTCGACCAAAGCAGAAGTCTTGAGGGAAATCGAGAGGTTCTATGGACAGTTATACACATCGGTCGCAAAACCTGTTAGCAGTTTGGGCAAAGATCCGAGAGCCAAACTGACTCGACATTATACCGAAGATATCCCGGACATCAGCCTGTATGAGATTAGGATGGCCTTGAAACAGCTCAAGAACAACAAGGCACCGGGCGACGACTGAATTACATCAGAGCTACTGAAAGCGGGTGGAACACCGATACTAAAAGTCCTTCAGAGGCTCTTCAATTCCATCCTTCAAAACAGAAAAAGTTGTCTTTTTTGTTTTATTTCACTCGCCCACACTCACGCACTTGATCGAACACTTACCTAATGAATAAGCCACCGCCCTTTTTTAGTATTAATATTCGAAATAATACAAGTTTAGGATAATAAAACAGAGCAACAACATGTTTCTATGACGTTCCCGCCAAAACTCCCTAATGAAAGTTTATGCCTGAAGAGTTTTTTAGATTATCTTGTTGTTAAGATTATGTTCTAGTCAAAAGTCATTTAGTACATATTCAAATGTTTCCAACCACAAACTAATTACGAACGCGAAGTCTTCTCCAAACAGCTAGTGCACGAATATCCGGGGAGAAGTCAGGACATACTTTAGGACCGCTCCGGAAGCATACTTACTAAACTAAGTCTATGTCCAAGTCAAAAATAAGTCCAACTTATTCTGAGCAAAACTAAGTCCAACTTATTCATCGTCATCTCAGCCACAAGAAGTCCACTGCTGGACATAGGCCTTCCCCATGGATTTCCAAAAAAGACCGGTTAGAAGCGGCCTGCATCCAGTTTCTTCCTGACACTTGTCGGATCTCTGTCGGAGATTCTTAGCACCCGTTCAACCAGTCCAACCTATTGTTTAATTGTAAATCCGTTTACTAAAATGTAAGTTTATTTATAATAATAGAGTATATGTTTATTTCAGTTGCAGTTATTTATTATACAAGTGAAAAGTGTATTTATACAAACGAGTGGACAAAAGTCGCATTAATATTTCCAGTAATGATAGTTAAGTTGTAAAGTAAATAAATAATGAGTTTGTAAATATCTATTTTGTTCGGGTGGCATACGTATTTCAATAGATATATTTGTAGAAAATAGCTAAACTTATAATGAATAAATAAGTATCTATATTAAAAGAGAAACAAAATACCCGACTGCAGAAATGTGGTTTTTTTTGCAGTCTAACTTACTATTTTGTTACGCTTGTATACTGTTGAGTGCACGTTTTGTGAGAAACTTTGCGTGAAATCTCTATAAAAGATTATAAATTTACATTCTTTAGAATAATTCTAATAAAATCACTTATTTATTACGAAAAAACGCATTTTATTATATTTGCGTACACCGTATTATTATAATTTAAAAAAAATAGAGCGACACTCATGAATTCAAGACGAATCTAAATCTAAATTTAAAAAAACTGCAAGTCATGACCCAACTCTTACAGCCTGTTCTACTAAAACGCGGCGTAAATAAAAAGTAATAATAATTTTAAAATATAATATTTTTCGTTACTTTCATTGTGTAGATAAAGTATTATTGATTGATTGGCCTTATCCATGAATATCAGAGCGGTTATGAAGTTTTTCGGACACTACTTGACGTAGTGTCATTTGCGCATTGCAATCAGTTGTGGTTGCATCACAGCTATGGGGTGCTTTTGAAATAGCTACGAACCCTTTATCGTCTTTGTCGAGAAAAATTTATCAAGTACTTGTCCATACAAAAGGCTTAAAGTAAAACTATAAACAAAAACAAAACATAGAAGCCATTTATGGTTAAACCATATAAAAATAAGTGGTGGTAACCGTGTCGAGACACGCGTATAGTAGAGTTCCGTACCCAATACTGTAATTAATAAGAAAATTACTTGGCTATTATTTTTATTTAGATTTTTTTCCAAAAAGATCAATGATCTCAGTACTATATTGACTTAAGTGTGTCAAATATGTATACCTATATTTCGAAAAGTTGTAATTACAGAGTATTCAAAACAATCGTTGAAAGTCTACTATAAAGTGCCCAAAACTTGCACTTACTTACTTGCATTTACTTACATGCACTTTCGGGTATAAATAAAATATAATAAAAATAAAATTTAGTGACATAAAACTTAAAATATATAAAGTCCTGGTGAAAATTGCAGTACTCCGACAGTATATAACATTCCCTGTACAGAACAAGTTAAACTATAGTTAAATCTATAGTTCTTGTACACAAACGGTCGAAATGTTTCTATTGGACGAAAGAAACGATTCGAAAAAACGACGATAACAGTTTCTTATATTAATCATATAGGTAGCAAAGTCTCAGCGGCACCACTATAATTCAATTGTTACAACACTCTACAGGCAATGGATATCACTTACCATCAGATTAACAATCTGCTCGATTAAAGCAGAGAGGCCAACGACGCTTTTAAAATAGAAGATTCCCTCGGTAGTCAAATCTTTTTTACAGAGAGCACGGGGCATCTATGATGCTGCACAGTGCACACTTCACCGGGAGATCTTCAGCAAGTTTAAAAGGTACTATTTCCCGTCACGTGAAAAGAACGCTGAGTGACAGTGGAGGCAGTGGAGGGGGTGTGTCTGCGCATGTGTACAATGACATCCTGAAGTTCTAGCCTCTTGGTAGGTACTAGGTTATTATTTTATAATTTCAGCGGCAGCGTAATAAGAGATACATTACTACCTACTTTGGAATATGCAGGAATTAAAAATGTTTACTTGATAATTATTTTTTGTTTCGATCTTCGGACTCGCCCACGAAGGGTTACGTACATTATCTATAAGAACGGCAAAAAATCACGTTTGTTGTATGGAAGCCCCCTTAAATATTTATTTTATTCTGTTTTTTTAGTATTTGTTGTTATAGCGGCAACAGAATTACATCATCTGTGAAAATTTCAACTTGCTAACTATCACGGTTCATGAGATACAGCCTGGTAACAGACGGACGGACAGACAGTGGAGTCTCATTAGTAGGGTCCCGTTTTTACCCTTTGGGTACGGAACCCTAAAAATAGTCTGTAGCAAGAAAATGTACGGTATGACTTTACTTTAGAACTAATCGAGTTGAGATTTTATATTTTTTTCATAGGTTTTCTTTTAATTTAGATACTTGTTACTTTGAAAGTTTTCCGGTAGTTTTGGTAATTGGTGATATTTCGATGTTCTCTTTCCGAATTTCTTATTTGCCATTTAGAGAAGGCTCCCGCATAAAATATGCAATTTAGTAAGTAGTTCTTGAGCCATAAATAATTATACTATCTATAAAAATATTCAATGATAGAAATAACCCGCGATTAAAATGCAACTAAGAACCTGTTTGGATGCTGTTTTCGTTGCAGCAACCATCGATTACTTAATGTGTAGACCGCTCATCACAGTCTACAGCACAGCACCACTACAACGAAGTGGCAACACTATTTATGTTGACACTACACAACATAATTTTTTTCTATACAAGATAGGTTTGAGCTTGACCGCCAACTAGCCTGATGTTAAGCGATGTTGCGATCTACGATGTGTCTTAAATCTGTGTGTCTGTCTGTGGCATCGTAGCTCTCAAACAGATGATTGATCGATTTTGATCGAGTTTTTTTTTTTTGTTTGAACGAGGAATTGATCGAGATTGTTCTTAGCTATGTTTCATCAAAATCAGTTCAACTGTTATTTTTATTCAGGGATTTTCAGTTTTCTATAAATCTAAACTTACTTGTTGCATCGAAGTTATATATTTATACTTATTTGAAATTGCTTTAACAGATTTGTGGTGGTGACCGCCATGGCGTAATAAAAGTTAATCTTATTGAACGAGAAGAAAAAAGAATATGTCTTGACGTGTGTATCTGTGTATCTGTCTGTCTGTAGCATCGTAGCTCTCAAACGAATAGATAGATAAACTCTTTATTGACATACCATTAAAATTAACAAAAGCAAGTACAAAAAGGAAATAATTTTACACTAGTGTAACAACGGGCGGCCTTATCGCTAAAAGCGATCTCTTCCAGGCAACCAAGGAATGTAGAGAAATTCGAAAAGAAATTAGACGGGGCGTGCAAAAGATGAGAAAGTAATATAATACTAAAAACTATAGATATGACTAACAAACCGTAAACTTACAAACTAATAATACTACATACTAATACATAAATTACAGGAAGAATAATAAACTAATTAATATTATAATTTAATATAGTAAATAATATACAATAATACTAACGCAATAATTTAGACAAGCAAAGTACATAATTAAGTTTGTGACAGAGATAGATAATTATACTTAAGGCCCGGCTAGTCCGCAAAAGCAGTAAAACAAAGCTTTTTGAAAATTTACAAAAAATACTTGTATTATTAGTTCAAGCTCAAATTTTTTGTATGTAAAATTTCGATCTGTTGGCTAGGTTTCGCTAGAAACAAAAACACGATTGCTGAAAAAAATCTCGATAGCTTTATTTTTTGAAAAATATGCCATTTTATTTATTTTTCCCATTTATCTCTAAAGTGTTTAAAGCCATCAAAACCAAATTTACCATGTCAAGTAGCTATTACATTTTTTTAGTGTTCTCTAGAATTACATTTTTGATACGTTTAGTGCATTATTTTATAGTAATTTATTTTACAATAAGTTTGCTCGCGAGCAACCGTCCCGCCGCCTTGCTTCAGCTGTTCACCCGCGCCAGTCTGTCGGTGACCACTGTCAGCGACGGTACTGTGTCGGATTGCATCGCGCGCCAATTAAAACAAATTACTATGGGAAATCATAGAACAAAGAAACCAAAAAATAAGCGAACGCGTAAGCGCAAAATTTTGGCTCATATAGAAATGATGCGATCCCGAAAAAGGAAAATACCCAGTTGCAAGTTATTATTTCCTAGAAATATACATGTAAGTATTTATATAGATCACTCGCACTCGCAGTTCATAAACCTATGAGTTCTATTCATACTCGTACAAAGAAAATGTACTTACTCTTACCTGATGTTCAAATATTACAGTTATGATAGATGTGTGAAGTCTGCCAACCCGCATTTGGCCAGCGTGGTAGATTATGGCCTTACCCTTCTTATAATGAGAAGATGGCCCGCGCCCAGCAGTGGGAGAGTTTGTACAAACAGGGCTCATAAAAAATAAATGTATACATAAACATACATACACATGCTAGCTGCATCCCGCGGTTTCACCCGCGTAGTGATGAATAATGGTGATAATAATATATATATATAAATAAATAAATAAATATTTGGGGACATTTCACACAACACCATCTAGCCCAAACTAAGCAAAGCTTGTACTATGGAACTAGATTGCTGATAGAATACATATATACTTTTATTGTAAATATATACATATGATACATAGAAAAACCCAGACACAGAACAAACACCCATGCTCATCACACATATGTTTGCTCTGGGTGGGGATCGAACCCACGACCTACAGCTTAGCAGGTAGACATACTACCAACTGAGCCACAAGGCCAGTCAATATATATATATTCTGTCTCCAGGTCCTAAAGAATTTCTGTTCCAAATTTCATAATTATTGGTTCAGCCGTTTAGCCGTTTAGGTAACAAACAGACAGAGAGACAGACGACAGACAATTTCACTTTTATAATCTTATATGATTCATACATTTGAAAAACATAACCCACCTTTTTGCACAGTCCGGTAAAAATACACCGCGGTCGCGGCAGGCGGCATATGGCGCGGCATCTTTGAACGCGTCACAGACTTTGAGAGTACCTATATAGGTATACCGCCGTCTGTCGCGCGCCGCCCGCGCCGCGCGTAGGTAGGTAATTTTTACCCGATTGCGTAAGGAGGGTTGTTTATCGAGTATATGTATGTTTGTATTTATGTATGTATGTGGGTGTATATCTATGTATGTACTATGCATATTTTTAGATTACCTCCTACAGCCTAAACAGCTTGACCGATTTTGATGTGCTAGGTGTCGTTAGATTCGTCTTTACTCCCTGAATATCATATGATATATTATATTTTTTGTAACGCATTTTTTGTACTCTTGCAAAAATAAAATAAAATGATTTTTCATAACCTAGAACTTCTTCGTGATAAATAAGAAATAAGTAATTTTACTGGAATAAAAAATACACACTTCAACTTTTTACAGCGATTTTACGTATACATATATTACGTATTTGAGTATAAAATATTTTAGATAGGTAGTTTCATAACATTTATATTTCCACCACAAATACAGGGTGTTAGGTTAGGTTAGGTTAGTTAGGTACATTTATCAGTGATCGACCTTGTTAGCATTATTCTTGTATATTGCAGATCAAAGAAGCATCTTGAAGTAATCAACGAGTCTTTGATAACATTAGAGCCAGTTGATTTGAATACTTCTAGGATTGAGTGAGCACTACAACCTTATTTATTTTACAAAAAATGAGGTTTATGCACATATATTTTTGTAACTGCAAATTTGTATGAATTGGTAGGTAGACCAGCAATTTATGTGAAAATCTCACGCAAAAAAGTAAAATAAATTATAATGCACCTGTTTGTATAATTAAAATATATCTTATGTGCATTAGCCTCGTTGTAATGATAAAATGTGTGGTTGCTACAACGTTTACTTTGATATTACAGAACGACCGTCAGTGAAAACTCGCATAATCTGTCCCGTACTCCACCATGTGAGAGTAATAACATCGACATGTGAGTTGTGATATAGTTGTGAGAATAGAACATAAAAAAGAAATAAAACAGGCACGAATACTGCAACCAAAGAAGATGAAATATGCTACAACTGAAAGATCTGTAAATTTTTTGATATTGTACTACGGTTGTTTTTTATATTTTTATTATGGGAAACTTTAGCTTGACCACCGATCCCGCTAGTTTTGAACGACGTTTACGGTCTACGATGGAGCGCGTTTGCTTAGAAAAACTCTATTTTAATTGCGATTGCGACGTTCTGTTACATAATGTAGGTATAATAATGTGAATCAAAGAAAATCCGTTCAGGTAGCGTATGCTGAAATTTTTCAAGGCTGTACGTTAAAAATAACAACAAAGCGCTCTGTTTTGTTAAATAATGTAGATTCAAACCCATTTCTTTCTATAATCGCATTAGGTGTAAAATTATGCACTTCGGGGATAAAGATGTTTTTGTCTTGGGCGAGATTGAATCCCTCGTTACACTCCGGATTCTAAATTTGTAACTCTGTAAATATGTAAATCTGTAAATATGTAAATCTGCAAATCTGTAAATCTGTAAATCTGTAAATCTGTTAATCAATAAAAAAAAATAGACAACTTATTATTTATATTATTTGTAGTAAACTCTCTCAGGATCTTTTTAAAACCTACAATAATTGTAAGTTATTTTGTTATAAAAATCCAAAGTACTAGACCGATATTGATAAAAATTATATGGGACCACTTCTGAAATCACTTACCAAAGAAAAAATAATCTTCAAAATCGATTCACAATTGGTGGAGTAACCGGTGAACAAACATACAAAAAACATAGTCAAATTGAAACCCCCCTTCTTTTTGGAAGTCAGTTAACTAATGGTATTGCAATATAATTGTAAAATTAACCTTGTTGTGTCTGCTTGTGTTTATTACCTAACATCCTGTATAGACCTTTACATTATTGTCAAAGATATTTACGTGATATATTTGACCTGTAATATGTAATTCTAACCAATATTTATGAAATTTGGACAGGAGATTCTTCAAGACCTGGAGAAGGACAATATATTTTATCATAATCATCATCGTTTTTCATCACTACGCAGGTTACACCGCAGGAGCATAGCTATTATTTTATAAATGTGATAATTTAGTGTTTTATGTGAGTTAGTGAGTTGGTTGTTGAATGGAGATAGATATACCCACTTAGTATGACATACTTAGGCTTTTATCCCGGAAAAATGAACGAGTACGAGTAGTAAATTATTATTTCATAGATTTTCAAGAAATAAGCTTATAGATTGATATCAGTATATCACAACTTACTTGCCAATGTAATGAAGATGTGGCTCAGACGAGTCGCCGCGCGCCGCGACGCGCGGCGACACTCGCGCGCGGCGGATCGGTATCGCACTAAACGTACGCCACGTTTTGTGCGGACTTCGCGCTCTCAAAAAACGCGGGACTATGCCGTAAACTGAGGTAGCGTAAAATACCTAAATTTCTGAACAAGCCTCGCCTTAACCCGTTCTTTGAAAGTATCGAGCGAAGGAGCTGCACTAATTGCTACAGGCAGTGCATTCCATAACTGTAACGCCTGGAACGCAAATGACTTCCCATAGAATGTAGCACAATGTGAAAGAGGAGTTTTAAGAGAGAGGGTGTCTTTAGATCTAAGAGGTACCTAAGGGGTGAGAGGAGTGCCAATAGGACGAAGGAGTGATATAGAACGGATGGACTGATTTTCATATAGTTTTTTTGTTTGAAAGAGGATTTCATCGAGAATGTTTTTATGTTTCATCAAAATCGGTTCAGCCGTTTTTATAATCGGGTATTTTTGAGGTTTCCAAACTTATACTTATCCCGTTGTGGGCTAGACATGCGTTATCTACTAATTGCAGTCGATGTTGCATTATTTAGAACATACGTTGACCATGGAATAATAATAACAAACATTATATTATAATATCGTAACACATTACTTCATTCGGCCTTACTTTCGCTGGGAATCATTTTAAATTACCGTTCTAATCTATACATAGACGATACTAGACAGCATGTGGGTGCATGCCCTTATATTACCGTTCTAATCTATACATAGACGATACTAGACAGCATGTGGGTGCATGCCCTTATATTACCGTTCTAATCTATACATAGACGATACTAGACAGCATGTGGGTGCATGCCCTTATATTACCGTTCTAATCTATACATAGACGATACTAGACAGCATGTGGGTGCATGCCCTTATATTACCGTTCTAATCTATACATAGACGATACTAGACAGCATGTGGGTGCATGCCCTTATATTACCGTTCTAATCTATACATAGACGATACTAGACAGCATGTGGGTGCATGCCCTTATATTACCGTTCTAATCTATACATAGACGATACTAGACAGCATGTGGGTGCATGCCCTTATATTACCGTTCTAATCTATACATAGAAGATACTAGACAGCATGTGCATGCCCTTATATTACCGTTCTAATCTATACATAGACGATACTAGACAGCATGTGGGTGCATGCCCTCATATTATTTCGTTAAGTAATCAATCATTACCAACGACTGGAATGAAGTTTTGGCGGGAACGTCATGGAAACGTTGTTGTTGTATTATTTAGAACATACGTTGACCATGGAATAATAATAACAAACATTATATTATAATATCGTAACACATTACTTCATTCGGCCTTACTTTCGCTGGGAATCATTTTAAATTACCGTTCTAATCTATACATAGACGATACTAGACAGCATGTGGGTGCATGCCCTTATATTACCGTTCTAATCTATACATAGACGATACTAGACAGCATGTGGGTGCATGCCCTTATATTACCGTTCTAATCTATACATAGACGATACTAGACAGCATGTGGGTGCATGCCCTTATATTACCGTTCTAATCTATACATAGACGATACTAGACAGCATGTGGGTGCATGCCCTTATATTACCGTTCTAATCTATACATAGACGATACTAGACAGCATGTGGGTGCATGCCCTTATATTACCGTTCTAATCTATACATAGACGATACTAGACAGCATGTGGGTGCATGCCCTTATATTACCGTTCTAATCTATACATAGACGATACTAGACAGCATGTGGGTGCATGCCCTTATATTACCGTTCTAATCTATACATAGACGATACTAGACAGCATGTGGGTGCATGCCCTTATATTACCGTTCTAATCTATACATAGACGATACTAGACAGCATGTGGGTGCATGCCCTTATAATACCGTTCTAATCTATACATAGACGATACTAGACAGGATGTGGGTGCATGCCCTAATATTACCGTTCTAATCTATACATAGACGATACTAGACAGCATGTGGGTGCATGCCCTTATAATACCGTTCTAATCTATACATAGACGATACTAGACAGGAAGTGGGTGCATGCCCTTATAATACCGTTCTAATCTATACATAGACGATACTAGACAGCATGTGGGTGCATGCCCTTATATTACCGTTCTAATCTATACATAGACGATACTAGACAGCATGTGGGTGCATGCCCTTATAATACCGTTCTAATCTATACATAGACGATACTAGACAGGAAGTGGGTGCATGCCCTTATAATACCGTTCTTATCTATACATAGACGATACTAGACAGCATGTGGATGCATGTCCTTATATTACCGTTTTAATCTATACATAGACGATACTAGACAGGAAGTGGGTGCATGCCCTTATAATACCGTTCTAATCTATACATAGATGATACTAGACAGCATGTGGGTGCATGCCCTAATATTACCGTTCTAATCTATACATAGACGATACTAGACAGCATGTGGGTGCATGCCCTTATAATACCGTTCTAATCTATACATAGACGATACTAGACAGGATGTGGGTGTTTGCCCTAATATTACCGTTCTAATCTATACATAGACGATACTAGACAGCATGTGGGTGCATGCCCTTATAATACCGTTCTAATCTATACATAGACGATACTAGACAGGAAGTGGGTGCATGCCCTTATAATACCGTTCTAATCTATACATAGACGATACTAGACAGCATGTGGGTGCATGCCCTTATATTACCGTTCTAATCTATACATAGACGATACTAGACAGCATGTGGGTGCATGCCCTTATAATACCGTTCTAATCTATACATAGACGATACTAGACAGGATGTGGGTGCATGCCCTAATATTACCGTTCTAATCTATACATAGACGATACTAGACAGCATGTGGGTGCATGCCCTTATATTACCGTTCTAATCTATACATAGACGATACTAGACAGGAAGTGGGTGCATGCCCTTATAATACCGTTCTTATCTATACATAGACGATACTAGACAGCATGTGGATGCATGTCCTTATATTACCGTTTTAATCTATACATAGACGATACTAGACAGGAAGTGGGTGCATGCCCTTATAATACCGTTCTAATCTATACATAGATGATACTAGACAGCATGTGGGTGCATGCCCTTATATTACCGTTCTAATCTATACATAGACGATACTAGACAGGATGTGGGTGCATGCCCTTATAATACCGTTCTAATCTATACATAGACGATACTAGACAGCATGTGGGTGCATGCCCTTATATTACCGTTCTAATCTATACATAGACGATACTAGACAGCATGTGGATGCATGTCCTTATATTACCGTTCTAATCTATACATAGACGATACTAGACAGGAAGTGGGTGCATGCCCTTATAATACCGTTCTAATCTATACATAGATGATACTAGACAGCATGTGGGTGCATGCCCTTATTTTACCGTTCTAATCTATACATAGATGATACTAGACAGCATGTGGGTGCATGCCCTTATATTACCGTTCTAATCTATACATAGATGATACTAGACAGCATGTGGGTGCATGCCCTTATATTACCGTTCTAATCTATACATAGACGATACTAGACAGCATGTGGGTGCATGCCCTTATATTACCGTTCTAATCTATACATAGATGATACTAGACAGCATGTGGGTGCATGCCCTTATATTACCGTTCTAATCTATACATAGACGATACTAGACAGCATGTGGGTGCATGCCCTTATATTACCGTTCTAATCTATACATAGACGATACTAGACAGCATGTGGGTGCATGCCCTTATATTACCGTTCTAATCTATACATAGATGATACTAGACAGCATGTGGGTGCATGCCCTTATATTACCGTTCTAATCTATACATAGAAGATACTAGACAGCATGTGCATGCCCTTATATTACCGTTCTAATCTATACATAGACGATACTAGACAGCATGTGGGTGCATGCCCTTATATTACCGTTCTAATCTATACATAGAAGATACTAGACAGCATGTGCATGCCCTTATATTACCGTTCTAATCTATACATAGACGATACTAGACAGCATGTGGGTGCATGCCCTCATATTATTTCGTTAAGTAATCAATCATTACCAACGACTGGAATGAAGTTTTGGCGGGAACGTCATGGAAACGTTGTTGTTGTATTATTTTATTTTCCTAAACTTGTGTTACTTTGAACTTTAATGCTATAAAAATGGTGGTGTTTTATTCATTAAAAGTTTGATCAAATGCGTGAGTGTGGGCAAGTGAAATAAAGCGACGAATCGTGTCTTTTCACGTTATCGGCCAAATTCCGTAGAAGCTTCCAGTAAAGTCGTGACCACTTTACTGAAGCATGACTCGAATTTGAAAATGATTGTATACTTACATTGTGACTATGACATTTATAACTTGTTTTATTTAAGAAACTTGAAAAAATCTTAATACTTGACACTACACTGGCAAATGCTTTAAACGGGTCCAAATACAATAAAAAAACGATCTTTTGGTTTTTAACCGACTTCAAAAAAGGAGGAATTTTCAATTCGTATGTATTGTTCTGTTATGATCGTTACCGCATAATTCCGTCATTTATGGACCGGTTTTTTTTTTTATACTTACAGATCGGTTCCATAGAATTTTCATCAAAATCGGTTCAGTAGTTTCGGTTTTGAAGTCATTTTGTAGTCGGTTGTTTCAGTCTTTTAAACTATAATAATTATCACTTACATATAACATTACCTTCCTATTTGCGCAATCTAAAAAAATATAATTAGGTAACGAAAAACTAACCGCTGGCTCACATGGCGGGTGCACGACCGTGCCCCCAGATTGGAAATGCACAACTGCATGCAACTTTGAATCGTCTGGACTTCAACATTGTTTTGTTATCGCCATAATGTTTACTTATACAGATAAAATGAAGGTAAATAACTTAATAAATTATTTCTAAGCAAGTATTGAATGTTGATTTAACCTACTCTTGAAGCGTCATATCGATTGGAAAATATTATAAATAAATAACGAAAACATACGATACTAGCTGCGCCCCGCTGTGTCACCCGGTCATTATTGTAAAACGGTGTTAAGTGACATTATTGGTAATTCCTAACTTATTCTAATTAAATATTATAAAAGCGACAGTATCTCTGTCTGTCGTCCGTCTCTCTGTCTGTTTGTTACCTCTTCACGGCTAAACGTCTGAACCAATCGTTATCAATACAGTCAGAGATTTTTAGGACCTGGAGAAGGACATAGGCTATATTTTATCATTATTTTAATCACTACGCGGGTGTAACCGCGGGAGGCAGCTAGTAACATTATAGTTAACTTGCACAAGTGCATCAATGTAAATAGATTATTTATTATGTATGCACATCATGCGTCCTTCGCACGCGCATTCAGGTAAAGAATGGTGGCGCTGTTGTCTCGCTCGCATACGACACCTTTCCTTTACGTATAAAATTATTTAAATTACTTTTGATAAACGACTACAAATGTTTGGCGTTTATTTCGGGTAAAATAATAGAAATATTGATTGCCGCCAACTTCAAACGGTGAAGGAAAACATCGTGAGGAAACCTACATGTCTGAGAGTTCTCAATGATCTTGAAGATGTGTGAAGTCTGCCAACCCGCACTTGGCCAGCGTGGCAGACTATGGCCTAACCCTTCTCACAATGAGAAGATGGCCCGTTTCCAGCAGTGGGACAGTTTGTACAAACAGGGCTGATAAAAAAAAAATAAAAAAAAATAGAAATATAAAATAACCTTAAAAATAACAGATATAATATAAAGTCAAATTCACATTTATTACACAAAATAAGCAGCAAGGTATAATACAATGGTTTTGCTTTTAAGTTAATTCGCCATTCTTTAACCTCCGTCTATATAACAGATATTGTTAATATATTTTAATAGTGTTCTCATGAAGCTAAATACGAATAATTATCGAAAGTACCTACATTTAATAATTTCATACATAATTACATAAGTGGACAAGGTAATGTCGAGACACGCACGACGTAGGTTTCCGTAGCTAATGTTGTAATCTAAAATAAAGGCACTTGGCGAGTTGTATTCGTTTAGACCACTTTGCAAAAAAGACAATATCCTCTGGACTATAAGGACGACATATTTCAAAAATTGTAATCACAACAATACCTATGTGTTAAATTGTGTAAGTTAGCAAAAATCAATTTACACGAAATTAAGCATTGTTTCACACCCGCTTGCGATGCGTGAGTCTATAAAAGAATGTCAAAATCCAAATATTTCACCACAATACCTAGGTTACAATACCTAGGTTACAGCTTTACCTACTTAAAACTAACAATAAGTATTCACAACAATGTTCATTGAAAGTATTATATATGGTCTATTATTATGGTTAGTCATGAATTTCATGGTTTTATAGATTTTAAATGCAGGGGGACACAATTCTTGCACCTTTGGTGGGTTATATCTCCCTCACACTTATCGCATTTGAGAAGAAAATGATAGCTATATGAAACCTTAGTCTTATTTCTACACAATTACAAAAAGGAGAAAGTTCTTAATTCGTCGGAATCTTTTTTTTTTCATTTAATATTTTCATGTAGGTATATTCCCCGAAGACACCTGGACCGATTTGACAAAAATCATTATTTGTTTGAAAGTCCAGAATCATTATTTGTTTGTCATTATTTGTAAATATGTCGTCTACCTATGTAAACGAATTTCACATTTTAAAATCGTTTTTTTTTTACTTTATTTGTAAAAGAACTATTCTACGATACTCCACACGAAGGGATGAGGTTGAAGATATAAATTCATCGCTTCTTTACATGTATGGAGTGTTTTCTGAATGTATTTACCAGCCAAATTTGATTAATATAATGCTAATACATAGTGTCATGATTTGAATATTTGTTGTATGTGGTGTGCGGTGTTTTCAGTGTTGCGGAGTGGCAGCACTGCTATTTTCTTAATTTATATACTCTGGAGAACGGTGATCGAACAGAATGAACGCTACCCCGGATGATGGCGTGATGTTGTAATTCCGGGGAGGGGATATATCGCGGGCGGACGAGCGCGAGCGGCCCTTCGAAAAAGTAGTCGCGGCGTAACTCGGTAGTAAAAAGGCGGTCTTAGCGTCAGACCGCTCAGTGCAGTGAAATAAGTGCAGTGTTATAAGTAATAATAAAGCGTCATAAAGTTCAGACAAGGAGTTTTCTTCATATATCAGAAGTGGCAATCAACCTGCGAGCCGAGCCCGGTAAAATCGTGAGTCACCTACGAGATTATATTTTACCCTCCGATTATTGAATATTGATGTTAAAAATTTGTCACGCATATCGAATTGGAGAAAATGGTTCTTAAAAGTGTTGAAACAGGTTGTTAAAATAATTATAACGGGATATTCTTAATACGGGTAGACAGAATCTGTTAAGATACTGCAATGAGATGTGATCTGGGTTACTCCCAGATTATTTTATTGTAGCACAGCGATTAAAGATTATAATCCGACGATTTTATTATAACCTAATGAAATTTTGATAGTGTGGTTGGGGCTACTCCCCGATAATTTTATCGTAATTTAAACGAAATGAAGTCTGTTGTAAGTAAGTCATTAGTAAATTATTTCGTTAACATCCCGAGAGACAAGTATACGAAAATATGTTTTTCTTGTTTGAGAACCATTTTTACTTTTTGTATTTGATTATGCTGCAGCCATTCAGAGGAACCATAGCGAGGTAATATTTTTTTGGTGTGATGGTGAGAGTAGTGTTTTTAATAGTACAATGGCTATGGCATATCGGTCTGTGGCCGTGTCAGCGATCAGCAGTGTTATTTTTCTAGAAGACTAGTAAAGTGCTGCGAATAAAATATTTTAATTCGGTAACTGGGCTACATCAATACACCCAATTAAGCGAGCTTCTAAATGTAGTTTTTCTAGAATATTGCTAACAGTAATGCAAATAAAATATTATGGTAAACTTAACAGCTTATTATCTAGCTGTTAAGGTTGGGCTCCACTAAAATTGTGTTCAGATTCAGAACACTTCTTGATAAAAATTTGGTGCAGACCTTTTGCAGTGCGCGAACTTGATCACAATAGTAGATTGCCTGTGTCCACCACCTCAGTTGTGCGTAACTTTAGTATGCGTGCTGTACGGTACATTTGTACACGAACATTTATACCACGGAAATGTGCTTTACTTTCAGTTTAGTGTGTAAACATGTGTGCGAGTGCGTCGTCGCGGGTACACCGCGAGACCAAGGAGTGCGCGACAAAAGTTCACGGTTTGTCCAATAGAGTGCGCGCACAGTTTGCTGGTGCTGCCCGTAAGAGTTCACCAAGAAATACATTTATGCTGCACTCTGTGCGGTACAGAGCCGCACACTGGTGGAATCCTGTCATTACGGTTACGGCCATTTAGGGCGAGTTGTACTGTGTTCGTTTTTCTGTAAGGTTAATAAAGTACCGCAAGTAAAATATTCTAGTACGACAACTAGTCTACTACAACTAGTAGCACTGTCTTTAGTCGTGTAAGTATGCTATACCATGAAGCGAAATTTTGGTATTGTATCTCCACCTGCAACACTATAACTACTTTGTGACGTAACTATTGTAAGATCTTGAACCACATAAGTGTGTCAAACGAAATTTTATATGAGTAGAGCTACAATATTGATGGATTTACCAGAGTATCACTGCGTAAATATTTAATACAGAAGTCTGTTTATGAAGTTGAATTATACAGAGATAACATAGTTCGATTGACTTAAAATCTTAATTGAATTTCGAAGGCATGTAATGTAATAACCTCAGAAATAATACCATTGTGTACCGGTAACTTGTCGCGAATATTTATCCGTTGACGCTTTGTAATCATGGAGGCGGAATTTAAAGCCGCGCTAAGATATCAGAGTATCGACAGTGCTGAAAATTAAAGTGCATTTCTTAGTGTTAACAACTACACTTAGTGTTACTGCAAGTTTGAAATTCAAGGATTTTTAGTGTTTACGAGTTTGTTAGCTGCAGTCATGTAGGTGAACTGCAGGGAAAATGTTCCAAAGAGTGCCATGTATGTGTGCCGTAAAGTTGAAGTTCGTAGATTTGATGATATTATCGCTGCAACCGTGTAGGTGAGCTGCAGGGTAATATTCTAAAGAAGTATGGCCATGTAGGTGTGCCGTAAGGAAAGTTCGAAGATTTGATGATGATTTCGCCGCAGCCATATAGGCGCGTTGTAAGGTTGAAGTTTGACGATGTTTGAAGTGTGAAGATTTGACGATATTTGAAGTTTGAAGTTTTGATGATGTTTGAAGTTTGAAGATTTGACGATGTCGAAGTTTGAAGATTTGATGATGTTCTCGCTGCAACCATGTAAGTGAGCTGTAAGATTGAAGTTCAATTATTCAATGATGTTTTAGCTGTAACCATGAAGGTTTGGTTTCAGGATGATAATTTTAACCGGTCACGGAACACTTAGCTTCCAGCCATGAACGTTTTAAACTGCAGCAGGTCAAGCCTATTCAAAGGAAAGTAGAAGCTCCAAACTGTATTTAATCCAAAATAACTTGATTAACTAAATTTTGTATAATATGTATATGGTGTGCAAGAGTGTGCACAGATCTTGTATTTTAGTGGATTTGATTAATCCAGTCGATTAATGATCATTTTAATGTGATTATGTTAAGCGTTGAA
Organism: Lycia hirtaria; assembly: GCA_947563715.1. Taxonomy (NCBI): domain Eukaryota; kingdom Metazoa; phylum Arthropoda; class Insecta; order Lepidoptera; family Geometridae; genus Lycia; species Lycia hirtaria. The sequence continues at coordinate 1,664,890 of OX387377.1, read as the reverse complement.
TAGCAGAATCATTGATCGGACTTTCCCAGAACCTGAGCACCTGACTTTTAATGATGATATAACGTTATAATTCCAGTTTTGATGTAGTTTCGAGTTTCATAGAGAAAATTTAAATCATATATGAGAGATCAACCGATCGGACACGCAGCAAGTAACCTTGACGAGCATAGCAACTCGAAGTGTCGAGGAGTTTTGACAAATGCCATTATGCTTGAAAGTGAAATAAGTGCAGTGTTATAAGTAATAATAAAGCGTCATAAAGTTCAGACAAGGAGTTTTCTTCATAATAGTATATCTTAATAAAATGACTGTGACATATAGACAAACAAACAGAATATGCAGAATTCGGAAAGATTCCTCATAATTACTTCGGAACCCTAAAATCTGGTCGAGAACAAAACAGTCGCTTCGTATGCAACGCGCTACAAAGCCGTGAATTTATAAAAAGGCCGATTAATTTTTTTGTATCATTCACAATGTCGAGTGTGGAGAGTGATGTAGTGGTGTTGGGTGGGACTGGTTTCACGGGCAAGCTCGTGGTGGAGTGTCTTGCGAAGAGGTGCGAGGATGTGAAGTGGACATTTACCGCCAGGTCGCAGAAAAAAGTTCAAGGATTGATCGACGAATTCAAGGAGAAAGGTTCGTTTACTTGTGATGGAATTTTACGTTAATGTATTTATGACGTTGACAGTTACATATGTAATTATTTTAAGTTAAATTATTGAATTTAGACTAACATTCAATAATTAAAAGTTATGTAAGTTTACAAGGCAATAATTAAAATAATAATTAATACATAATTCGTAAAAAATAACTAAGTTTATTGGGCAATTCATATTTACACTAAAATCACTCATTTTAGTGTAAATATTTAATTTATACAAATTAAAATTTAGTTGTTTACTTTTATAGAAGTGCCTTTATATTTACAACAACACTACACAAGTAAATACATATAATATAATTAGTTGTAACTGTCTAAACTACAAAAAATATTTAATAAATCTACTATAATACGAAATACATGTGATTGAGCCTCATTTGCTCGAATCCGTTTCATGAAACTGTCTGATTCCAAAATGTTTTACTTGATACCAGTTTCTGATTCCATAAATTTGTTAGCCATAAGTTTTATTTTCCCGAACCATTATTAGCATAGGCCCGTTAGGTTTCTGTCACATTATATCCAAAAACCTTCATACCTGTTCAACTGTATTCAATTTTTTTTTTTTTTATGAGAGACATACTTGTATTACTTACATTGTCATAGTTATCAGATACATAATTAATTAGGTCAGGTTCGTTAAGTTTCTGTTGTGTGATATTACACACAGGAATCTTCTTATTACAAAGATTCGTGTAACAGATGAGTTGTCAAACGAATTTTGGGAATTTGATACTGTCTTTTAGAAAAAAAAACGTTATCGGGGCAATGATATTTCATAATTCAGATGATTGATAGATAAAACCAGTCAAGACAGTCTCCTGACAACGCACATGTTCAACACGCTGAGATGTTACTAGTTACTAGTTACTAGCTACGACCCTAACCTAGTGATGAGAAACAATGATGATGATGATATGAAGTTCTCAGTTAGCTCTGTACCAAATTTAATAATAATCGATTTAGCTATTTAGCCGTGAGAATTAGCAAACAGACAGAGAGATAGTTGCTTGTTCTTTTATAATATTAGCTAGGATTTAGCTATGATATTATTATTTACAACAAAAAAAGTATATATGTATTCTATCAGCCATCTAGTTCCAATAGTATAAGCTTTGCTTAGTTTGGACTAGATGGTGTCGTGTGAAATGTCCACGAATATTTATTTATTTGTTTTATATATTATTACTATTTTGTCTTCTACACTAACTCTACACATTTAAATAGTTTTTTGTTAGTTTAGGAAAATTGGTGCATACTTAAACTCGGGGAAAACCATTGATTCCTGATACACAGTTCTTGTAGACTAGGTAGTGTAAAATAATTGTGCCTTAAATAAATATTGTATCAAATAACAATTGTCATCTTCCAGGTTTAGACATTTCAAACGTCCCAAGCTGTGTAGTGGACGTAGACAATAGAGAATCCCTGATCGAAGCGCTGCAACCTGCGAGAGTGGTGTTGAACTGCGTCGGGCCGAACACGACCTACAGCGAGCCTGTCGTGGAGGCCTGCCTGACCGCCAACACGCACTATGTCGACATGTCAGCGGAGATTAATGTGAGATTTTTTACGTTTCCTTCTTACTTTTTCTTTTGTTTTCATATATTTTTCATCATCATCATCTCAGACACGGAACCCTCGGTGGGCGAGTCTGACTCGAATTTGTGTAGTTTTTTTTGTTTGAAATGATATTTATGCTACTCATATACCTACACTTTCAGATTGGTCCCAAAGAAATGTGTAGACACATGGTTTAGTGTTCGTGATGCATGATTATAGGTAGAATGATAAGTCATCTTTAGGATACGTTAGCATAAATAATAAGAGTATGACTGATACAGATAGGAGGCCTCTAGCACGTAGTACTTAGTATATAAGCTTAGTTATTTGTTACAATAAATGAGACCGATACCAGCATGTGTCTCATTATCACCAACCCTCCAGCCTCCGGCATATTGGAAAGATGACTTATCATTCTACATATAATCACGCATCACGAACACTAAGCCATGTGGCTACAAAATGTCTTCAAAATTGGTTTAGTAGTTTTTTAAACTATAAAATTATTAAACTTTAATAATTATTAACCGCCGACGTTAAAATACGCAATTTCATTTACTTTTCATTTCATTTAATTTAATTTCATTTATTTTATCTATCTTGGATGGCATTATTCCATCTTCAAAATTGGCCAAACCGTTTAGGTTAGTTTATAATTTTAAAACAATATTTATAACCTTCTCGCGCAGTTGAGTATAAACTGGTTGAAACAACCTACATACCTTCATCTGCCCTTCAACTGACTGAGATTATTTTATAAAGTAAGTAGATAGTTACTCGAGGAAGGAAATAAAGTAAATAACAGGTACAATTATAACAGGTTTACACGTCAATACTGTTTGTTGTTATTCGTATATTATTTTAGTTTCGTGATGCACATGAGTTATTCTCGTATTTTGCCCATTATCTGTACAACCGTTGTATTTTTGTACTCAGAGCAGGAGTCGTACGAGTGACATAGGATACATCATAGTCTGTTCGTTGCAGTTGAATGTATTGTTCTTCTTTTTACCCGACTGCGTAAGAAGGAAGGTTATGATTTTCGAGTGTAAGTTTGTTTGTATGTATGTGTGTAATCCTCCTACAGCCTATAAACGGCAGCATCCATGATCGATTTTGATGTACGAGATGTCGTCAGATTCCTCCTCCAAAAAATAATTGCGTGTCTTTAATTATATATAACTAACTAGATGACCCGGCTACTTACTTACATACTCCCTGATCGGGTACTTCGTATCACCTATCAATGAGTGGACCTGATATTTTCTCAGCGTTTAAGCCTTCCCTGGATTGCAATCCGGCGTCATTTTCAGTCCAGCCGGATCCGACCGGATTCCCATAGATCCGGCCGGATCTGGTCGGTTCCGGCCGAATTGATCAAATCAGGATGATTTTCACTTTTTGGTTCAAAATTAACAGTTAGTAAGTTAATCAAGTGTCATTGTACTTAATATATGTAGTTTATACAAAATAATACATATATCTATATAAAAACAACTTTATTTCCGATCCTAAGTTAAGATTAGACAACGAGCAAATTATTAAAATCTAGTAGTGTAGGTAACTAGTAAAATTTTAACAATGTAACGAGTAGCTCAGTCTTCCTGATTAGAGATTTCACTTTCACAGATAGATCAATTATTTTAGTAAGTAACTATAATATAATTAACCTTACGTAATTTACTGAGATGAGATCACAATAATTATTAAAGTATTTAAGAATTCTAACAAACAAGTCTTATATTTATGACAAACACCATCATTAGTCATGATTTAATGAATCTGTCTAATGAATGGCACAATTATCACAATAATGAGTTTGTATTATAATTACAACTCTTTGGTTTAATCAACTTACTATAAATAATTATTTTAAGTAGAATTTTATGTAATATTCGAACGACTCGCACGCATGAACACCGCGCGCGACGCATTTACAGTACCTACTCATACAACAGCTCTATTATTTTGCCACAAATTGCTAGCACCGGATCCGGTCGCCGGATCCAGTATATTGGTACCGGATCTGGTAAACGTTTAATGATGCCGGATCCGCCGGATTAGCGGATCCGGTTTTCCGGATTGCAATCCCTACCTGGACTACGACATTTCAAAACCAAAATCAGCTAAATCGGCCCAGTTGTTCTAGAGTTTTAACGAGACAAACGAACAGCAATTGATTTTTATATATATATAGAGATATATATAGATAACACACATTTTTTTTTTATAAATATAATATACAATATAAATATAATATAATACAACTCTCGCAAAACTAAAAAAATGCGTTTCTATAACCTCCAACCAACTTTTCGTAAGTGATTTTACAAAAGCTATTCTAAATAAATAAATTATTCAGTAGCTTTTAGTAAACTTTCCCACAAAAAACGTAGGTACTCGTACACTCAACAGCGTATCAAGCGTAACGAAATCGTAAGTAAGACTGCAAAAACCGCTTTTCTGCAGTCGAGTATTTTGTTTTTCTTTTAATATTTATTTTATAGTTAAATGTTTTATTAAAATAAATATTAATGATATTACTTGTTTCCAGCATATTCTGAACCTGTACGTAAAATATCAGAAAGCAGCTGAAGAATCCAAAGTCCTGATCATACCATCATGTGCGTTCGCTTCCTTGGTCGCTGCTTCGGGGTACATTTACTTGAAAGATCTCTTTCAAGGTAAGCTGTATTTTTAAGTGAACACTTATTTGAGCACGCTGAACAGTTTGTTTGTAGGTACCTGTGCCGTCACGCTCGGCTATGTAACGTCGTTCGGGTAAAGTAGGCTCGAATCGACGAAGGCAGCGCGAGAGATCATGACTCAAGGAAACCTGGCTAAGTAATAAATGTTGGAGACCGTAACAAAACGCGCTGTATTTTGAAGTCATTTTTCCAGTTTTTTAAACTTTAATCATTACTAATTATATTATTAATTTATATTCCTGTCCTATGTCCAGCAGTGGACTTCTTATGGCTGAGATGATGATGATGATCAAATCAAATCAAATCATTTTATTCTTTCGACATAATAAATGCACTTAGAATAGTCATAACATTTCATAAAAGTTATATAAAAATATACTTACATTACACGTCTTATCAATATGATCATGTTAATAATACTTTTCAAATTATTTATCATTCATAAAATAAGCTTGGAGAAACAATAATACACTGTAAAAGTAAAAGTAACATTGTAAACAAATAATCAAATTTTAATCTAAATGTCAAACTGACATTCAATAAATATAAAACTGTCAATGTCATGGAATATCTGCAATAGCATTGCATTGTCACAGTGAATAAATAACATTAGCAATATAAATTAATTAGTCATTTTAACAGATTTAAAAATGTTTTTGTCAGTTTTAGCATCATTAAGACTATAATAACTTTTATCTATTAAACATTCTTTAACAAACTTTAGAATGTAATTTTTAGTGCTTGTATGATGAATAGTAAGAATGCGCCTCGTTGCACACATATCCATAAAATTTTCTTTAATTAGTAAAAATGAATTATTTTTCGTAAACAGAATAGCGTATTATTATAAAGAATATTCTTAATTACAATAGATACAGTTGACTTAGCTACAATCACAAAAAACTTTGAAATTTGAATTTACCGTTGCATGCGCCGCTACCACTTTAAATGCATGATAAACAATAAATAACATTACCTCAAGTATTCGTTAATATATTCGGATGTCTGGACTCAAGGCTCTGCTCAAAACGCGCAGTTATTTCTCACGCGCATCACAACATTTTAATAACCCCCGAAGAGGGCTGTTACAAGTTTGACGTATCTATGTGTCTAAATTATATCTGATTTTTTCTGTAATATATCTTCTTCTTTTTTGTATTGGACCCGCATTAAAGCATTTGCCAGTGTCAAGTATTAGGATTTTTTCAAGTTTCTTGAATAAAACAAGTTGTAAATGTTCACAAATCACAATAGTCACAATCTAAGTCACGTATACAGTCACTTTATAAGTCGAGTCCTGCTTCAGTAAAGTGGTGGCGACTTTACTAGAAGCTTCTATGGAGTTTTGCCGACAACGAAAAATCACACGTTTTACTGCTTAATTTCACTTGCCCACACTCACGCACTTTATCAAACACTTAATGAATAAAACACCACCATTTTTATAGCATTAATGTTCAAAATAACAAAAGTTTATGAAAATAAAACAAAGCAACAACACGTTACTAAGACATTCCCGCCAAAACTCCTGTAATATATCTCTCATATCTAAATAAACGAAACTCTCTCTCTTACTTAATGTTTTCTAACGTTTTGCGATTATTACTTATTGTAATGAAACAAATTTTAACGGATTTATTGCTTATATTTTACATAATTTAATGACCTGATGTTTTAAACACTTTGCAGCGTTCGCGGTCTCAGGTGAGAACTGGTTCTCAGTGTTCCAATATTCTCACACAATGATTTTAAATGTAAAACAAAACCGACTGCAGAAAAGCTGTTACTTCTAACTAACTTAGGTCTAATTAGGATTTAATACGAAAAAGTTTGTTGGAGGTTACGGAAAAATGTATTATTTTTATTTTTGCGAGAAATGTATTATCATTATTCCAAAAAAAAAATAGCCTTTTGACACACTGGAAGTGAAGACGAATCTAAAGACACCTCGCACATCATAATCGTTCAAGCCGTTTAGGCTGTAGGCGATCATATAGAAACATACATACATACCCACCCACATACAGACATATATTCATACATACATACATACAAACAAACACTCGAAAAACATTACCTTCCTTCTTACGCAGTCGGGTAAAAAAGCGCATTTTTTATTTTTGCGAGAGTTATTATTATTTTTACAAAATAAAAATAGTCTATGAATGATGATGATGATGATGTCCTCCTTGACGTATCCGTCAATGGCGAACCCTGCTATAGCCTATGATACTCAGGGAGTGAAGACGAATCTCGATACCTCGCACATCAAAATCGGTCAAGCCCTTTAGGCTGTAGGAGGTTTATATAGATAAATACACTCGAAAAACATAATCCTCTTCTTACGCTGTCGGGTAATGATATCTGAATGATCGAATCTACCTTTCAAGGTAGAACTTGGTACGTCGGCCGCGGTCACATAGGTACATATATATCAGTTATGCAACTGGCACAACGAAGGTAACAGGTTACACTAGAATTAATGAGCTGTTCATTAATTCTAGTGTAACCTGTTACCTACCAAGTCTAATGAGTATTTCATTAGCGATTAATGATTATTAAACTAGCTGTAGCTGCGACTTCGTTCGAAAGTTTTATGTGAAAGGATATACTTTGATGAGATTGGTCGCATATTTAGATATATATCATATTAAAATTCGTTCAGTAGTTTAGTTTAAAAAAAACTGTAAAATATATGTCATCCATCATCATCATCTCAGCCACAAGAAGTCCACTGCTGGACATAGGCCTCCCCCATGATTTCCAAAAAGACCGGTTGGAAGCGGTCTGCATTCAGTGTTTTCCTGCCACTTGTGTGATATGTTTTTGAAGTCAATTGCTTCACTTTTTTAAACTTGAATAAGTCTTATTAGAGTCATCACGCGTCGCTGGGAGCAAAACGATTAAATTTCTAAAAATAGATCTGTTGCTACAAGTAATTAAAGTCAATAATTAATATTATTCTATTGACTTGGAGATTCCAATAACCAGATACAAAGAAAAAGATAATAATAACCAACATAAATATAATATGCCATAGCATGAGTATTGAGTAATGGCTTCTCTTTGTACTTGAGTGGTATTAATAAACCTTCTAGTAAAACGGTTATTAAACGGTTATTGTGTAATCCACACAGCATGATGACCATGACACTCACTCACCCTGAAACGTAAACTAACTTATAAACTATTGTAATTACATAGTATTTTATTTTATTACCTTACTGACAGCTGTACTGGTACTGTAGCTCTATTTAACTTAGCCAAGTGCGTGTCGCCAAGGATCTTCTATTTGATACTATGTATACAATGAGATTTTATCTAACGAAATACATCATTGTATGTACGAGTTAACTTATGTTAGTTGAAATGAAATTGGCACAAAATTTTCATTTCTTACTTTTTTTTTTATTTGGTCGATTATTACTCTCACTCTATTACTACTCACTCTATATAAATTTTATTGAATTTTTTTCAACAAGCCATTTAGACTACACGAGAAAACATTTTCGTTTCTTTAAAATTCGAATTAAAAAAAAACGGACAAGTGCGAGTCAGACTGGCCCACCGAGGGTTCCGTACAAATTAGTAGATAAAAGGGGGAAATATATTTTTTTTTTATTTTCCTTCATAAATCGAAAAATATACATCGTAAAAATATTTAAAAGCCTGTTTTAGCTTGTGCTAATTAAGCTCTTTCATATGATACATGATAAGGTTAAAGCACTTTAAAATTTTGGACCCTCCATCCTTGCTTAAAGACCCTATTTTTTGTGATTAAATTAAAAATGACCAGTTTTCGGATTTTTTCCTAAATGTGTACTATAACACAATGCTTCTTGCCAAATTTCATAGTTCAAGGTCAACGGGAAGTACCCTATAAGTTTTGATTCCCTTGTGAGTGTCGAAATGTGCGTTCTTTACGACATATTCGGCTGTAACTTTTTTTTACAAAAACTGAGAAATGTTATTTTTCTTTCCACAGCAAGATATTATGGATTTACGTATATGGTTTTAATTTCAACACGATACCTTCACGCGTTTCCGAGATAAAGGTCTTGACACCCGGACAGACAGACAGACAGACAGACGGACAGACTGACAACAAAGTGATCCTATAGGGGTTCTATTTTTTTCCTTTTGAGGTACGGAACCCTAAAAACAGTAAGTCTGTGTAAATACTTACTTAGTTACTTAAAAAAGTGAAATATCCATTGGTACGGCAAGAACTTTAATATTCGAATTATCAATTATCCGCGGTTGTTCGTGTTCACGCGTATATTAAATATAAATATTAAACGTATATTGTAGATTTCGGCAACAATAAATTACACCCGCAATAGATTTAATATGAGACATGGCGTTATTACATTCATTGCATGTAACTACAAATAAAGGTCGGTTTTTTTTTTGCTGATGCAAAGCCAAGAAAAAGGTTAAACGGTTTGTAGGTCTCTGAATGCCAGTAAGAAACTTGTAATATGTAGGTGCGTGATTGTTAGATCCCAGTGTACACGCGGTACTCAACTCAAAATACGCAGGTATCTCTCTCGCGCATCATAGCATTTTTAAACATATAAAATCATTGATTATAGAATATTTAAAAATGGAGACATGATTTAGTTTATTTAGATAAGAGCAATATTTAAAAAAAAGATTTTCTTCGATATCTTTAATTTTTTTTGTTATCTTCATCGACTTCCTTTATCTGTTTAAGAGTTTTTCAAAAGTTTCCTGACATAATCACTCAAAAGTACTTTTGACTGATTTTGCTACTCAGAAGTACTTTTGACTGATTTTTCTACCAAAAGTAGTCAAAAGTAGTTTTGACTGCTTAAAAGTTTTGACTGCAACAACTACAAAGTACACGCATGTGATTTTTTTCAAATTAATAGATCTTTTAAATGTTTCCAGGCACGATAAACTCGGTAGAATGCTACACAGAGATAGGCATCCCCGCGCGGTCGTACGTCCCCTTCACTGGAGCACTCGCTAGCTACGGCACCTGGGACTCGCTGGTGCACGTGCTGCGAAACCTCAAGGAATACCAGCGAGTAAAGGCGCGGACCTTCCCGCCCATCGAACAGCCCAAGGAACTCAAAAGGTATTTGAAGCTCTGTCGGTACTAACATCTCCGGTGTATTGTCTCGCTCGTGCATAGCGACCGCGAACGTAGGTATTATCCTAACTAATATTATTAGTAAATCTACGAACAGTATAATTCGTGAGCACAAACTTTACCAAAATTATTTGTTGTGATGTTGAATGTCTGTGCTCGCGAGATCTTCGGCTCATATTAGAAATTATTGTTTTTTGCCAAATATTACCAAAATTCTTTTCTTTTCAAGCGAAATTTTGTAACCATTTATCTCATCAACCTCTTGACAGATTTTACTCATATTTCAATTCTTGTTTAGAATTAAGGAACAAACATTTTTTTAGCTAATATTATTAAAATCGGTCAGGAAATGGCACCGCAGCAAACGTTCCACCTTTTTAGGAGAAACACCCCACTTACCGAAATTCTCGACAACAAAAAATCTGTAAGTTTTTTTATTCAAAAATAGGCTTGCGCTTGACCGTGCGACAGTTACGGTCTACAATGGAGCGCGATAATTCTAAAGTATCCCCTAAATTGCATTTAATGCTACCTGTTTCATTCAAACGAATTTATTTTGTATTATTTGACTAACCGGAAAATACTCACGATATTATTCGAATTTATTTTGACTAGCCCAGAGACGTCAGTTCCCATTTTTTGCCAGTTATTTCTCTTTCCAAATAGACTTCATCTATTTACAGAAATTTCTTCCACTGGCGCCGAAGACACCTCTGGTACCCATACCCAGGGCCCGACGAAGGCGTCATGGAGTTTTCAGAAAGATACCTCCACGAGAAACGTCAGAAGCGTTACACACATTTCAAGCTGTACACCAGAATGCCTCTCTTCTTCCACTATTTGGTCATCCCAGCTATGTTCATGTACTTCTACCTGAGCTACTTTAACTGGTTCGCTAACTTACTGAGAAGATATCCGAGGGTCTTCACTCTGGGATATATGTCCCATGATGGCCCTTCTGAGAAGAAGCGAAAGAAGACCAAATATAACTTTTCTTATATCGGGACAGGGTGGGACAGAAGTGTCCAAGATCTTTCCAAGCCGCCTAGTAAACGTATAAAGGTTCAGGTAATTTGAAAATATTATCTAATTGATTTTTTAGACCGAGTGAGGGGGAAAAGCGAGGAAAAGGAAAACTCTCCCCTAGGGTTTATTGAATATATGCATGTTATTTCTGTAACATCTATTGACACTCTTTGACATAAAAACCAATTCGTATTCCATGACGTAAAATAAATGGTATGACTTTCTTTCATGCTGTCACGCCCCGCTCTTGAATCCCTAAAGTTACCTAAAGTTACCTACGTTACCGCTCTTGACTCCCTAAAGTGTGGGTGCATGCGCGTATACTATACACTTTACTTCTTTGTGTGAGTTGACTGCGTGTAATTTATCTATTCATTAACATATTTGACGCGTTCACCGCTTCTATGCACATTACGTATTTCTGACAATATTACCTTTTACTCAAGGGTGGATCATGACATCATGACATCATGGGGGTCATGATGTCACTAATACGAGAAGTAAAGTATATTACTACAAAAACACTACTAAAAATTTATAAAAAGTAAAAAAAAAATTATTTTTAGCCGACTGTGTAAGGAGGCAAACCTAAATGGAACGGAACCCCCCCCCCCCCCCCCCCGATTATTACAGGATTATTTAAAAAGATTCTGACAAATTGAGAACCTCTTCCTTATTGAAAGTCGGCTATATTTTTTTCAGGTAACATCAGTAGATCCGTACGGGTCAACGGCATTGCTGATGATAGTAGCTGCTGTTACAATACTAAGGGAGCAGTCGCAGATGCCCAGGTACGAGTATATACTACTTTTTGTTATGTATGAGATAATAATATTTTATCCGATCGCGTAAGACGGCAAGAAGTAGGGTTATGTTTTTCAGGCGTATATTATATGCATGTCCAGACCTACATACACCTGAAAAAACGCATTTTACCGGCTTTTTAACCCGAATATGCTTGGAGGGTTATGAGTTCGAGTGTATGTATGTTTATAACATATCTACATGCTAAACTGCTTGACAGATTTTGATGCACGAGGTGTCGTTAGAGTCTTCTTTACTTCCTGAGTATCATAGACTACAATTTTTGCAATAATAATAATAGAACTCCTGCAAAAATTACCAAAAGCCCTTTTTAATTATTTTTTAACCTCCAATACTTTTTTCCGTAAAAATAACCGATTTGACAACAATTATCCTCAATTATGAATCCTTATTTAAATTAAACCGACTTCAAAAGTTAGCAATTCGGTTGAATATGTTTTTTTATGTTTGTTGCATCTTAACTCCGTTATTTATAGACCGATTTGGAAAATTCATTTTTTAAGAAAGAAGGAAAGCATATACTTTCAGATTGGTTCCTTAGAAATGTCACCAAAATCGGTTCAATAGTTTGGTATTCAAATCAAAATAACTGAAAAAAAATCATGCGTATGATGTCGGTTATTTCAGTTATTTAAACTATAATAATTATACTCTTATTCAGCCGAGTATTTTATTTTTCTTATAATAACTTGTGATTGTAGACATTTATAAGAAAAAACATATTTTTTTTCAGTGGTGGTGTAGTGAATGTAGGAGCAGCATTCTACAACACTTCAATCGTAGAGAGACTGAGAAACCACGGATTCAAATACGAAGTAATACCTAACACGTAGAAACACAAGCTGGGTTTCCATCTCCAGGGACAGGAGTAGGAGAGGGGCTGCTCCCAGTGTGATAAAAATGTATATACCTCATAAAGTTTACGGTATAGGAATAATAATACGCGATATTATTGTTGTTCGGATAGTCGTATCGGTGAACGGTCTTATAGCGTAGAGCTGAGCAAGAGCAAGAGCGTAGGTTGGGTCAAGAGTCGGCAACATGTCGTAAGGGCACGCATTGTCAGGGGGTTCCTAAGTCTGTAGCTCCTACTGTTAGCCTAAGCTCTGCCGGCGGTACCCTAGGTTTTACCCGACTGCGCAAGGAGGGTTATGTTTTTCGAGTGTATGTATATACGCTTGTATGTTTGTATGTATGTATGTAGTCGATATGATTCCGATAGCAGCAGGTGCAAATTACCGCGACTACACTATAAAAGGTCTTTAAAACTGCATTACAATCTGCAGCATTCCTTGAAATAATACCTTACAGACTGGAAAATATACTACGTATATGACTATACGGACTCTTCTTCTTCTTTTTGTATTGGACCCGCATTAAAGCATTTGCCAGTGTCAAGTATTAAGATTTTTTCAAGTTTTCTTGAATAAAACAAGTTGTAAATGTTCTAGTCACAATCTAAGTCACGTATACAGTCAATTTATAAGTCTAGTCCTGCTTCAGTAAAGTGGTGGCGACTTTACTAGAAGTTTCTATGGAGTTTTGCCGACAACGTAAAATCACACATTTTACTGCTTTATTTCACTTGCCCACACTCACGCACTTTATCGAACACTTAATGAATAAAACACCACCATTTTTATAGCATTAATGTTTAAAATAACACAAGTTTAGGAAAATAAAACAAATCAACAACACGTTATTAAGACGTTCCCGCCAAAACCCCCACGGACTCGTATATGCAAGAAGAATTTTGTAAAGGGTTTTAGTAGTTGGTATAATGAAAATGTAATGCACAAAAATAAAATAATTTTGAAAGTAAATAATTTAGATAATTTTATTAAAAAAAATATTTTCAATTCTACATAATTGTTTTATTGGTTTCATTATTAATTTTATTCTTTTGAATGCTTGTCATTGTTCATATTAATCAAATTAAGGTTTCAATTCTTGTTAATTACTAATTTTCTCGACTTTTTTCATGCATGACATATGTACATCAGACCAAATTTTTATTATTCATTATAAATTTTTACTTATTTTTATCGGCAGTAATCATGGTATTTATCATTTTCAACTAATTTCTTGAACTTTTTGCACGACTTGACTCCTTTGTCCTTATTTTGTTAATAACATTGTATGCCTGCACTATATCTCATATCACTGACCGTAACGTGGTATATGACGAATAGACTGTCCTCACTATAGTCATCAGACAACTGAAATTCAACACCACCATGCTTCCAGCTGATACCCTCAACGTCTTCTGTGAATTCTGCATCATCAGCAAAACTATCTTCATGTTCCTTCTATCAAAATTCTCCCACTTGCAGTCATATACCGCTTTCTCGAACATTACGCTGGCATCCATCACCTTCTGGCCGATATAGCAGTCCATGGCTACTTGCATAAATGTAAACGGTATTTGTAGGTATGTATTCTCTAGACCACCGAGAAGTTCTGCAATTAGACTGATTCCTAAACAACCGAACGCAATAGCATTTGGTATGTTGAAAAATTCATCTATATTTTTAAGTAATGTGATAATTCTGGTGTGACTTTGAACTATTTCAATTAATCTCTCTGTAACTCTTAAATTGATCTTCTTTGTTGTTATATCATCAAAAGTTACATTATTGGTAACGCAGATGAGATTAACATTGAACTCTATTACGTCTTGAATAGAATCGTTCCATGTGCAAAGAACTTCTTCGCTGAGTGATATCATTTGAGCTTCTGTATAGCCAATGATTATGATAACGAAAGCAGAAATGGTGGAAGTAATGTAGCAGATAAAGTTTACGCTGATTGTCGTAATTATGTAGGATATTTCAAAATTAGGTGACTGGAAAGACGGGTCTAGGCCTGCGAATCAAAGTAACATCTAGTTAATTCTCAAATATCACAATTAACATGCATTTGAAGGCAAAATTACTTGATGCATGAAAAGCGTAAAATTGCTTCTCATCAAAATGGATTTCAACCGGCGATAGACCCAATATCGTCCGATATTGGGTCTATCGCGGGTTGAACCTGTACTCAATTAGCACAGGATCTTATATAGACATATCTGCGCCCAGGGGTGTCACCTGCACGTTTCGTGTTCAGGGTGTGTTAGTGATGAGAAACGATGATAAATGACAAAATAGAGTCTATGTCTTTCTCCAAGTTCTAAAAAATCTCTGTGCCAAAATTCATAGCAATTGGTTCAGCCGTTTAATCGTGAAAAAGTAACAAACAGACAGAAAGACAGTGTTACTTTCGTTTTTGTAATATTAGTTAGGATAGTAATATCTTTTGATCTTTTAAGTTGATCAACACTTTTTTATCAGCCCTGTTTGTACAAACTGTCCCACTACTGGGCGCGGGCCATCTTCTTCTTCATTGTAAGAAGGGTAAGGACATAGTCTACCACGCTGGCTAAGTGCGGGTTGGCAGACTTCACACATCTTCGAAATCATTGAGAACTCTCAGACATGTAGGTTTCCTCACGATGTTTTCCGTCACCGTTTTGAAACACAACATTTGATCAACACTTACCTATAAGCAATCATATACCACAATTTGACGATTGCGATATTACTAGATACTCCCAAGGATCCGAAGACCATCATTGCACCAAGATCGCTGGTCTCTTGCCTCCAGAACAGGAACCAGAGCAGGGAGAACTGATATGCGTAGTAATAACACACTGCACAGATCCCCGTCAATAAGTAGGAAGCTGGTGATATTGCTGAAAACAAATTAATTTTTCTATCAGACGCACTGAATAGAACGATATGATTTTTTACCCTGAGAGTAATGTTTTCAAACGCCTTCTGGCATGAAGGTCCAGCACACAACCGTCGATCAAGCTATTACCGCGTCAAAGATACGTTACATTCATGTGAAATTTTTAGCCAAGTAGTTAACTTTGGCGCCATCTCATCTTCCTGATACACAAAGCAAAGCTGACGCTGCGGCTAATTCGGCAAAGCAGCACAAGCAGCGCAACTATGTTAACCTATAGTGGAAATATATTTCAGCTGCGTGGGCTGGGAGCTCGTCTCATTTTCAAAAACATATCTGAGTGTCTGATCGACGCATCGCGTAACGAAAATGGTACTTATCTATACCAACACATATGCATTTCTACCATCCCCTGGGATCCAACGATGGATCCGAGAATATTTTTTGATGATTGATTTCACATTAATTTGAACGATTGATTCAAGGTCAGGAAATCTTATTCTCGAATCCATCTATGGAACCATCTCAGTTTTAAAACTATAGTTATTATTGTGTAGTTGTTTACATTGTTACTAGCTGCGCCCAGCATTTCAATCGCATTTTATCATCTTTTTTTTAAATGTCACCTATATCCGTCTCCTGGCCCTGAGCTATATCTCTACTAAATTGTATAACAATCAGTTCAGCTTTGCAATCATAAAAAGGCAACAAACAAACAGATAGATATATAGACAGAGTTACTTTAGCTTTATAAATATTAGTGAGGATTTAGTATATTTTAATAAATATGCTTGCCTATTAGCAAGATAAGGAGTGTTACCAGTACTTACATGATGTGAGCCTGCAGTCAATATTCAAAGTTACAACTCTCAACAAGACGTTAATGTTGGACACCATGCTCGGTAAGTCTGAATATTTGGGACCAAACTTCTTAATCTTTATCCACATTGCAAGAGCCAAACTTTTTACTCCATACTGAAAAAAAACAACATGCTATAAAAATGCAAAAAATTAAAATTCAAAGTCAAAGAATAAGATGGTAATTTGACTTTCATTTTCAGTTGATACTTCGTTGTTAACACAGCCGTGTGACGTAATAATATGGCAGCTTCCGTTTAACTTAGTAATAAAACAGACAAAAAAAGGGAAAACTTGAAGTTCGTTTTAAAATTTATTTTGTCATTTTATGGGCTGAAACTAATACTTTCCGGTAGCCTATAGTCTAAACTATTTCATTTGTACATATTTTGAGTTTCTATTATATAGAGTAAAACACTCTATTCGGGTGATTACCTCACTTGACAGAAAACTTATCTACGTATACTACGTATATATACTTATCTATATATATATATAAGTATATGTATAACGCAACGTACAAAACTCCACAACAAATAAAAACAACGATCAAAAAGGGAGTTTGGCAAACAAAACTCAGCCGTCCATTTTCAGTTTACCAAATCTAGCTAACGTTTGACGTCTGCTGCTAAAACCGGCTACATATTCCCGGCTGCCGTGAAACCGGCTACATATTCCCGGCTGCCGTGAAACTGGCGTCATTTCACGGCTGAGCAGAGTCTTTGCTGCGGCTACTTGGTTGCTCGCAGCTCGCAGCCCGCGGGTGATTGATGGAACGTTGTCGGGAATGTTGCCAGCTGTTATTTGTTATTTCTTTTGTCGATTTCATTGTAACATTAACTTTATATAGAGTGCAATGGTGTATGAGGTGGAGACTGGAGTACAAGTCCCATCACAGAAGTCTATTTTGATGGAAGGAGTGAAAAAACAGTTAAGTACATTCCCCCGCTACGCTGCGTGAATAATCCCACTATTTTCATCGAACGCTTTTAATTCGTGACAAGACCTATAACCGTGGTAAGACTCTTTCTTTTTAACTGACTTCAAAACGGAGGAGTTTCTCAATTCGGTTGTTTATTTTTATTACCGCATAACTCCATCATACCATCATATACCGTTACAAATCGCATTATCATCATCATTATATACCGCATTATATACCGTTTTAAATTATTTTTAGGGTTCCGTACCTCAATAGAAAAAAACGGAACCCTTATAGGATCACTTTGTTTTCCGTCTGTCCGTCTGTCTGTCTGTCCGTCTATCCGTCCGTCGGGTGTCAACACCTTTATCTCGGGAACACGTGAAGGTATCGAGTTGAAATTAAAACCATATACGCAGATCCATAGTATCTTGCTGCAGAAAGAAAAATAAAGTTTCTAAGTTTTCGTAAAAAAAAGTTACAGCCGAATATATCGTAAAATACGCACATTTCGACACTCACAAGGGAATCAAAACCTATGGCGTACTTCCCGTTGACCTAGAACAATGAAATTTGGCATGAAGCATTGTTTTAGAGTACACATATAGGAAAAAGTCCGAAAACCGGACATTTTTAATTTAATCACAAAACAATAGATAAAGACTATTGTTTTGTGATTAAATTAAAAATGTCAAGGAATGAAGGTCCAAATTTTAAAGTGAATTAACCGTATCATGTGGGATATCATATGAAAGATATATATAAGCTATTATATATATATAAGCTAAAACAGGTTTTTAAATATTTTTACGATGTATATTTTTCCGTTTATGAAGGAAAATATAAAAAATATATGATTTCCCCCTTTTATATACTACTTTGTACGGAACCCTCGGTGGGCGAGTCTGACTCGCACTTGTCCGGTTTTTTTTTTTTGTTTGAAATGATAAGCTTTCTAATTGGTCCCACATAATTTTATCAAAATCGTTTAGTGGTTTTTAAAACCAAATAACTAGAAAAATATGTCAACCAAGTAAATGAAACTGTGTACCTATTTTGAAGTCGGATGTTTCATTTTATTATACATAATGTGTAGTCGGTTGGAAATTCAAAATAAATAAACATTATAACTTATTAAAATACATATTGAACAATGAAACTAATGCATTTATAGTAAAACTAAGAGCGGGCCGTATGTTTACCCACCTCATCGGGTAACAAGATGTGAGCTATCTAGGATGACGCATATTAGCAAGGTGTCTCGAAATGTACAGGGTTGTCTAGGCTTAACTGGAGCGGCTTGTAAACAAAACTGTTACCATTTTTTCGGGTGTCCATCACTTCATCGTGTAACAAGTAGGTACATAGAACATTCGGAAAAACCTGTCGAGATGTGCCAAAATTAATATTATTGATTTTATGTATATTTATAGACATCTTACTAATGTCATCATCATCATCTCAGCCATAATAAGTCCACTGCTGGGCATAGGCCTCCCCCATGGATTTCCAAAAAGACCGATTGGAAGCGGCTTGCATCCAGCGTCATCTCGCCACTTGTATGAGGTGGTCTGTCCATCTCGTACAGATCTCGTCTTACTAATGTACGTCAGCCTAGATAGGTCACATCTTGTTACCCGATAAGGTGGGTAAACATACGGCCCGCTCTTAGTCTATAAGTATGCTTTGCCCCGAGAGTGAGAGTGACCGGCCGGGGGGAGGGGGGCGCGCCCTTTCAGTGGATAATGAAGGTCTGGAGATGGACCCAATTACATTGCCCTAACTGCCATCTGATATCTTGCTTAGGATTTTATTTCAACTATCCTAAATCTTACACAAATCTTGTATATTTTTATAGTTAGTACCTCAAATCGAAAAAAACGGAAACCTAATGGAATCACTTCGTTGGCCGTTTGTTTGTCTGTCAAGACCATTTTTAACCTACTCCAAAAAGTAGGTTCTCAATTCGGTGGTCCTACAGAAATTTTATTAAAATCGGTTCAGTAGTTTAGTTTTTAAAACAAAGTTGCGCATTTTAAAATCAGTTTTTCAGTTTTTTTTATTATAATTACTATACGAAATAGACTACTCTATTTCTTATAAAAGAGCATTGTTTACGAGCATTCATTAAAAAGCATAACTAATTTGATAGACATTTTTTTAAATAAATTTTCTATTTGTGTTAATATTACATTACAGGTTATAGGTACCAACGTTCTTAAGGCTGATCTTTCGTATACTATAGAACCAAGTATTCAGATACTAGGAAAAAAGCAGATAATCTTCATGTCGAAATAAAAATAAGCCACTGGGAATTTTGGAAACTGCATTTCCGCCGAAAATTGGATGCTAAGCTCTAAGGTAAACAATACAAGAGATGAGGGTAAATGTAAAGGTAAGGTAAAAAAAATATTGAAAAATTGTAGGTACACACTAAGGTACAGACTGCATCATCAGTAACGGAACTCACCACATACTAAACAAAATAAAAAGCGCGGCACCTTTCAAAAGCTTAAAAATGATTAGATTCCAATTAGATTTTATCTATAGAGAGGTTATACTCATTGAATGTGAAGTAAAAGTGGCAAATCTCAGTTCTCAGCACTTTCAGGGTAAGGGCCTTTTAGTATTTAAACTTTATATATCTTGGCGCTGCACTTTTTAAACACACAGGATGTCATTGTCACTGTTCA
This sequence comes from Lycia hirtaria, assembly GCA_947563715.1. Lineage (NCBI taxonomy): Eukaryota > Metazoa > Arthropoda > Insecta > Lepidoptera > Geometridae > Lycia > Lycia hirtaria. Next base: position 1,644,783 of record OX387377.1, on the reverse strand, counting down.
CAAGTCACGACACGCATTTCCCGACGTGTCGCGACTGAAAATGAGTCGGGCGGTTACCTTGCTTGAGGATTGCCACCCAGAACCGGGGAAAACCTATCTACGTACCTACCTACGTCATTATTAGATTCTACTTGCTTCTATTTAAACCTGTACAGGTACAACTAAAAAGAAATTGTAGGTATATTTTGCCTAGAATAAAAAACTTAAAAACCCTCAACAAATAAACGGCTGTACCTATAATGTACTACGGCTGTACTAATTTTTATTAAACATAGCTAAGAACACTCTTGATCAAGTCCTCTTTCAAATATAAAAAACTATACTTCATTCACCGAAACGAGCTAATAGGGAAATCAAGCGCTGAATGTCATTGGTCGGAGATAAGGGTCTTAAGGCGCGTACCCGTTGCGAGCAAATGTCAGTCCTATTCTGTCTCTTAAGCGGGGCGGACGTGTGGTGTGGTGCTTATTTCAGTATGTTCTCAGTGTTTGATTTTTACGTTGACCGTGTTTACTGGACTGATCCATGTATATAAATATGAAATCTATGCAAGAACGACTTTTTATAAGCTTAGAAGATGATTTAGACTCAAGTGATTCAGAAAGCGAATAAATGTTTATGAAAATATCTAATTATCTATCTGTTTAATTTATTTAAATCTTAGCATTTTCTTTTGTACACAACATTCGAGAATAAAAACATTATATTAGAAAAGAAAGACAAAATATTACATTTTGCTTTTATATACTGATTATATTGAAGTAACTATTATTTTTAGATAAATGTAAGTGATCGATTCAGATCAGCAATATAAACGCAGCCTAACACTTTCTTCAATAAGTCACGCCCCCTGACCAATCCTGGCATTTTAAGACGGCGCTGCGTCCTTTTCACTTTCATACAATTGTGCAAGAGAGAGGGTGCCATATTAGCTCGACTCGTTGAATAGACTATAGATCAAAATCGAAAAAAAAATTTTTCGATCAAAATTATTGAGTAGGAATATTAGAAAAGTTAGAGCTAAATTTGTTTATTTAGGCAGGAGAAATATTTAAAAACAAGTTTTACTTCAGTCAGCTCTCACTTTTCTTGATTTTTCACTTCATTGATTTTATATGTTTAAAGGTGTAAAGGTAAAAAGGCGAGAGAGAGATAGCTGCGCACGTTGAGCGAATCTTTAAGAGCTACCGTGACTCAGACACAGTTACACACGTTAAACTTATAACGCTTCTCTTTTTGGGTCGGGGGTTAAAAAAACAATTATAATCGTGATACTCTATGGTTAAGTATAAAGTATTTAATTCACTTTGATATTATTATAATTTAAATATAATTATTTAAAACTCATTCGTTCATTGTAATTAGTGACTTGATTACTGAATCAAGTCATCCATTTTTATTTTGTAGTTAGAGCTACCTACTGAGATAACTACAAAATAAAAAAAAATTACTCCAGGTAAATCTACAATTGACCACTACGTCGCTTGACAATATGGTCGAGAATGGAGCTACACAACCTAGAAAAAAATCACTCTAGCCTTAAAAATTCCAAAATTACACAACACAATACAAAAATTCTAAAAAATCATAGAAATAAATCTTAATAACAATCTTATATCCGATATCTATTATGAGGGGTACATTCTAATAAAGCCGCTGACTGTACCACACCCCGTGTACCACCCCGTGGCCCCAGGTAAGTGAGTGCTGACCATTTACCGAATCAGAGTTATGGCTGATTCCGCAGCGTCCGAGAACCCTCCGACCCACGACTCAGCATCGCTCTGCCTGTTTGTCACTTATTTTCCGGATGCTATTAGGTATTCCGCTGACTGTATTTTGAGAATATTACAGAATGGCTAACTTTAAAGATGCAGAAATTTTGTTAATTGAAATTGATTTTGAAATTGGAACAGCAAGAGGATAGTTTTTATCGGAGAATGCCGATAGAAGAGAGTATATGTAATTAATTACAGTTTGAAAACTGAAAACCTGATTTTAAAATGCGCAATTTTGATTTAAAACCAAACTACTAAACCGATTTTGATGAAATATCTATGAAGTTAGTTAACCTGAGAATATTTCATATCGGCTTATAAATGAGAATGTTATATGGGGTAACAAACATACATCCAAAAAACATCCTCCTTTTTGAAGTCTGTAAAAATGTACATTGGCATTAAAATGTCAATTGTTATGAGCCAAGGTCATGCATATTATTTAGTGTTAAAATTTCCAATTGTCGATACCTCAAATTGCAGCACTTCTCACGAATTAAGTTGTCAAATTGTCACTTTAACTTGTGGCATAACAAACATTGATGATAAACTTGAAACGCGTAATAACATACGAGGAATGGCGCACCAAAGGAAATTGTACCACCGCCTTTTGGACGTTATAAAACAGTGTCATAACATCAAATGTATTATCAGAAGGTTCAAGCACTAGCGCACTATTCTAGACATTTTTATTTTTTTATTTCAATGCAATATTTCTTCCTAAAAACACTTCAAGAGAGTTAATAACATCACTACAGAAGACAAGGAAGATGTTCGAAGCGATTCGTAAGTTTGGCTTGTCGTACTGCGACTTGCCAACAATGCTGGACAACATAACATTTTTCCTGCGAACACTTTCGCTGAACGTGGACCCGAGAAACCAAACACGTGAGTGACTTGTACTTCTGTGAACTACCACTCGCGAGCAGTTTTCATGAGCTATTTTGCTTTAATCCGAAGATATTTTTCATTTTTTTTTTTAAATGTTAGATCTGCGATTACCACTAACTTTAGAATAGATTTATTTACTCTAGCCTTGAAAATTCCAAGATTGTAGTTCTCAGGAAACAGAGCACCATATATTCTGTCAAATATTATCGAAATAGGCCGGTAAATGGAGGCGCAGCAATCATCTCCCTCTTCGAGAGAAATCGCCAATCAAAAATCACCGACGACCAACCTTCAAACTAACAATAAGGTTTTCTAAGACCGTTCTCCGTCCGTTACCAGTTTTCCTTAAAGGAAAACATATATCTAATTTATTTTTAATTATATTTATAACTGTTGTTATAAATATAATTAAAACTTACTTGTTACGTACTTGTTTAACATATTATGCCAGTCAATGCTGTCTAATGCCATAATGAAGTTACTCTGGCTGACAGCTTCTAGCTGGCGAATAGCTTCTAACATAACGACGAGAAGGTATTTGCTTTATGTTGTACTAACCTAAATTGAACGCCGTGGTGGTCGCAAAGGTTTGTAAGTACGGGTGCCGCGACCAGCGCGCCCGCCGGCAAGTTGGTTTACGCGTGATCTAGACAAGAAGACGTTGTCGTCGTCACCCTAGTTGGGAAGTCCGCCTTGTTCGTCAAACCATGGCCCGACAATAAATTCTACAGTATTTTCATGTCAGTTTCATACGCGGCATTCAAGTCGATATTAAAATCGCCGACTGTTACGAAATCTATACATACTTAATTCTGTAATATTTTCGTGCAATCTCTCAAAGTTAATGAAAAAATCTTTAGTGCTAACTAAATTTGTTCTATGTTCTATACAAGCAAATTACTGTCATGTCAAATTCAATTAAATTAATTGCAGATATTTCCATAGCTACCTCGTACTACTGATAATGATCTCAATTCTACATTTTCAACACACTTTGTTGTATCGTTAACATATGTGCACGAGCCGCCGTGTTCATGCCGCTCCCTACAATAATACCACGCGAGCTTATAGCCATTTATAGCACATTCTATCACACATTTCAGATTAACTTCCTTGCGCCAATGCTCCGTGAACGCAAGTACGTCACACTTGAAGTCACCTTGCAGTCGTACTTCCACCATCCGATTCTTTGATCATTTCTTCGATGTTTTCGCATTCGCATTCCAAGACTCAGTCGTGCGTCCACTGCTGCTCCGCCGCGGGTGCCGGGCGCGGGCGCCGGAAACAAGTCCGACACCTTCACTAGTGGTGGCCACGTACTCGGTGAACTAATCACCTCATGCAAACTCTCCGGGAATCCGATAACAAATGCGGCGTGTTTGTCTGATTTAATGTTTCGTTTTTCAAGCGTGTATTATTGGTACGGTTTTATCTTATTCAGATATTTTAAGACAACGGTTTCCATGGTTTCAGGTTTAAAAGACCATGCCTAAACGTGTTTCATTCGCTCCACGGTCTGGAGATCGTCATCAGCCTGACCTGATCCAGTTATAATTCTGCGAAGTTTCTGGTTCGTACGTTTTTTTTTCGACTTTTGTCCACGTATTACTGTCGTTTGACGTAGCGCTGTCCTCGGATACTGCATCACTCGATCGTGTCACATCACTAGCGGTTGTAGTTATTTGTTTTTTAACTAACTTCGCCTTGTTAGCAGATTGCTTAGTCATGGATTCACTCACTTTTGATGTTGGTATCATATCAGCTGTCTCTTCTCAATCATTCCTTCCCAGTATATGGTTTTCGAGTTGCTGCAGTGCTTGCAGTGGCAGCGATTGCGTTTAGTTGAACTTGACGGACTGGTCGCTGTCTCGCTTGGATAGCGTCTGCATTCGTTGTTGAATTCAGTAACTCAAGCTGGAACTTAACCTCTATATTTAATTATTTGTGCAATAATCTTACTTTGCGTTGAAATTATCGCAGCTTGTCCTTGTAACATGGATTTCAGTGAGCTAACTTCATCAGTCAGGCGAGTTACGGACTGGACCAACTTTTCAAGCAATTTCACCGACATTTTCAATTTTCAATTATAAGTAAGCCCAAACACACACACAAATAGCTAATTAATTCGCTTGTTGGATACATACATACGTTATTATTATTATTATAGACCTGATAAATAATATAGTTATGGAAAATCGTAAAGTGGTAAATATCTTCTGTGTTTTTTTGGTAGCAGCATTTTAAATTATTAACTGGATGTAAAATATTGTGTTTTAATAGAATAACACACATTTCGAGATCACGTTACCATATCTAGCCCGAGCTAGACATGGTCCGCGCATCCATTCGATTTCTTTCTCTAGGCAAGCATTAATGAACTGTATGGATTTATTTTGTATTTCCAGAAATTCCAACTCTCTATATAGTTCTGAACATCATGTTTTCAGCAAGTTTTTTTTACGTATACGTAGTATCCATGATCTGGTTTGTCTTCTGGAGATGTGTGGAGACAGGAGAGGTTCTGTCAGCGCTGATCATCTTCTCGTTAGGAACAGCCAGCCAGATTGGACCTTATAAAATTATCTTCATGTTTTATCACAGGTACGTGTATAATCTAAAGAGCGAAAAGTGAACACATTTCGCTGTTTAGTTTAGATTTAGGAGTTACTTATTTATATTTTTATATTTTTAGGGTTCCGTACCTCAAAAGGAAAAAAACGGAACCCTTATAGGATCACTTTGTTGTCCGTCTGTCTCTCCGTCCGTTCCGGGTGTTAAGGCCTTTATTTCGGGAACGCGTGAAGGTATCGAGTTGAAATTAAAACCATATACGCAGATCCATAATCTCTTGCTGCAGAAAGAAAAGTATATTTTTTTCAGTTTTCGTTAAAATAAAAGGTACAGCCGAATATGTCGTAAAAACGCACATTTCGACACTCACAAGGGAATCAAAACCTATTGGGTACTTCCCGTTGACCTATAACTGAAATTTGGCAAAACACATATAGGAAAAAATCCGAAAACTGGACATTTTAAATTTAATTACAAAAAAAATGTGTCTTTATGCACGGAATGAGGGTCCAAGTTTTAAAGTGAATTAACCGTATTATGTGGGGTATCATATGAAAGAGCTTCATTAGCATAAGATAAAACAGGTTTTTAAATATTTTTACGATGTATATTTTTCGATTTATGAAGGAAAATATAAAAAAATATATGATTTCCCCCTTTTATCTACTAGTTTGTACGGAACCCTCGGCGGGCGAGTCTGAGTCGCGCTTGTCCGGTTCTTTTAGTTTAATATCGATAAGCACAATCCCCGTCAGAATCTTATCAATTAGTTTGACTTACTGCTATATTTTAATCTATTACTAAGTTCTTCTAATACTCTGTTACAGAACAAACCTAGCTCGACTAGTTGGACAGTGTCTTGAGAGCTTTGCACTAGCAGAACCAGGGTCTCGATTTTCTTCCAACATGATCAAAACTTTAAGGGCCGTTAAAAGGCGAGCTATAGTATTCTGGTGTGTCGTTATGTGGAACGGCTTGGCGTATATCTTTCAACCTATATTATTGCCTGGTAGACATTTAATGGAAGACCTCTTTGTATTCCTTGGTAAATTCATTCCATCTTGCAATATTATCATCTATTTTGGTATATCTTATAGAATAATTATTTCTTCGCAGGTCTGGAACCTATGTTTGAAACTCCTAATTACCAAATTGCTTTCATATTGACAGCTATGAGTGTTTTGCTAGCAGTGTATTATCCATCTAACGCCATGGCATTTCAAATCGTCATCAGTGGATATATCGAAGCCCAAATGCTTGCATTGAGTGATGAACTAATTCATCTATGGAAATATGCAAATATTCACTATTATGAATGTGATACCAATTCAGATAATAATTCTAATGATGTATCTGAAGGAAAGAACATTGTTGTAAATGAACACATAAATCGACGTCTTAAAAATATAATAAAAGCTCATGAAACAAATCTTCACCTTTTGAGTGAGATGGAGAATGTATTCCAAGGAGCTGTAGCTGTCGAATTTGGTTTACTAATGGTCGGTCTAATTGCTGAGCTGCTTGCAGGTTTAAAGAATACATATTTGGAAGTTCCTTTTGCACTAATGCAAGTTGGGATGGACTGTTTTACAGGACAAAGGTTGATAGATGCAAGTATTGTATTCGAAAAATCAGTGTATCACTGCAAATGGGAAAACTTCAACAAACACAATATGAAACTAGTTTTGATGATGCTGATGACATCACAGAAGACTATGACATTATCAGCGGGCAGGATCACTAAGCTGAATTTTGTTAGTTTATTAGCAATTATAAGGATGATATATTCGGCGTACACGACTTTAAGTGCAACAATTAAGTAAACTAATTAATGATAAATGATTAAAAAAAACGATGGAAACAAATTGAGGAAATGAGTGTCAGTGGACTGGTGACTAGCCCAAATATGAATACTTATAGTTTGTTCGGAAATACTAATGTGGCATTGAAGGCCCTGGTGTCCTTATTATTTCATTATTTTATTCAATTGAGACTTTAGTTCCCAATTTTTGGATAGTTCTCTATTCGAACAGACACTATTAGATATAATTCCAAATTTTCAAAAACGTCAATTATAATACACGTTGAAATTGTATTGTACTAATTAATGTTACTTTGATATGTACTTAAGCAGGATCACTATCAAGAAAAGCACGGGTGATTAAATTCACCCCGTTTGATGATTGGCGCCGTAACTTTGCGATGTACTATTTATTTGTAAATCAAATAAATTATTTGAATAATTTTAAACACTTACTTACTATCTTGACTTGACTTACTATCAATAAAGCTTGAATGATCTCCACCAACATGTGCACTGACTAAAGTCTACTTTTAATCTAAAACCGTTGCTTAAACACCACTGTTGCTTTCAGGCGTAATAATCATTAATCATTAATTAATTTTAATCATTAATTAGCTCGATTTAGTAGATAATGACTGTCTATAAAGTCACGTATTTGAAGTTTAATTGTAGGTCTGCATGAAAATTACTGTTCTTGATTACCATTCTATTCAAAATATTTGTTGTTATAAAATGAATGAAAAAATATTCTGATTAATCAATCGGTTATGCATGTTATTTACTATAATTAAAAATAAACACTAATGTAGATGTTTAATGTAGAAAGAAGTTTAGTATTTAATGTAGAAATAAATAAACTATTAATTTACCCGAAAATATTCAAAATTAAAGCACTCAGTTTATTAAAACAAACTATGAACGACAAAGTTGTATTATTCATCCTAATAAAATTCCCAAGATATAAATAAAACCACGATGAAAAGGTATAAAGAATAAACCCTTTTCTTAATATAAGAAAACAAATAAATTAAGTACTTTTCTTAAAATATTAATTAAAAAGTGTTTATAACGGTGTAGACCACTTCTTACCAGTTATAAAAGTTAAAAAACTTCGACAATCTTGGTAAGTAAGCATTTAGTAGCAACCTAAAAATAAAAAAGTATTCTTACGCCTCTATTTTACTGATATCTTGAGATGGGAGGCGGGAAGATCTTGATAATGGCTAATAATGAATTCAAAGGAAAGTGTTATATTATTAAAAAAGTTCTCTACGACCTTCCTCAGGTTCTTGTAAAAGGTAGCTTTTATCGACACATAATTTTGTTCTTTTTCTTGAGAAGTTATTAAAAATTAGACGTTTAGTATAGGTACGGGTTTTTACCCGACTGTATAAGAAGGAGGGCTATGTTGTTCGAGTGTATGTATGTATGTATAAATGTATATGGTATATATGTATGTTTCTATATGATCGCCTACAGCCTAAACGGCTAAACCGATTTTGATTTGCGAGTTGTCGTTAGATTCGTCTTCATTCTCTGAATGTTATACGTTATAACTTTTTTGTAATAATAATACATCTTCCGAAAAAATAAAAATAAACCGGACAAGTGCGAGTCAGACTCGCCCACCGAGGGTTCCGTACAAACTAGTAGATAAAAGGGGGAAATCATAATATATTATATTGTTTTTATATTTTCCTTCATAAACCGAAAAATATACATCGTAAAAGTATTTAAGAACCTGTTTCAGCTTATGCTAATGAAGCTCTTTCATATGATATCCCAGATAATACGGTTAAAGAACTTTAAAATTTGGACCCTCATTCCTTGCATAAAGACACTATTTCGTTGTGATTAAATAAAAAAAATCCAGTTTAGGGATTTTTAGGGTTCCGTACCTCAATAGGAAAACACGGTACCCTTATAGGATCACTTTGTTGTCCGTCTGTCCGTCTGTCCGTCCGACAGGTGTCAAGACCTTTATCTCGGGAACGCGTGAAGGTATCGAGTTGAAATTAAAACCATTTACGCAGATCCATAGTATCTTGCTGCAGAAAGAAAAAACAAATTTCTAAGTTTTCGTAAAAAAAAGCGCATTGTTTTTCGCAAGAAGCATTGTTTTATAGTACGCATATAGGAAATAAAACCTGACAAGTGCGAGTCAGACTCGCCCACCGAGGGTTCCGTACAAACTAGTAGTAGATACCTTCACGCGTTTCCGAGATAAAGGTCTTGACACCCGGACGGATGGACAGACGGACAAACAGACGGACAACAAAGTGATCCTATAAGGGTTCCGTTTTTTTCTTTTGAGGTACGGAACCCTAAAAATACGTTTTTTCGTAATCTCCAACGAACTTTTTCGTAAACAAATCGGGTATTTTATTTTTATATAATATAGATACTTGTTAACATTTCGTAGAATTGGGTAATTGCTTTAGTAATTATATTTAGACTCGCCTCGTATTTCGAATAAAAAATTGTATTACGCCTTCAATGGACAATATTACAAAATACATGTTGTTTTGGGTAGGTAAGGTACGTAGTCTGAAATTAGATCTCTCTTCGATTCAAGTTTTTTACACGCCGACACATGACGAGGCGTATATTCAACTATCTTCAAAATGGGGAAGGTTCTCAACTACAACATTTATAAACCGATTTGATTAAAAATATATTGATTTAAAAGTTTAAATAATATTCTTTCAGATTGATCCCATAGAAATGTTATCAATATCGGGTCAATAGTTTGTTTTTTTAAATAAAATACTTAACTCAAAAAATATGTCACCCAAGTAAACGTAATTGCGTATTTTGATGTCGGTTGTTTCAGTATTTTAAACTATAATATTTATTTTAAAAAAAACGGATTTAACGCGTATGTTTTACATAATTTTATGTCCTGACGTTAAGACTGCAGCGTCCGTGGCCACAAGTGAGTTATAAGATAGTAGCTAGTAGATAGTAGTAGTACCTAGTCTCATTTGCTACGAAAATAATAATTACTATCGTTTATTATTTTTGTTCAAAACGTTCTTTATGCAAGCAGAACCAGTCGCTGACCACGCGCCACGGTGTCAGAAGGTATAGTAGGTCTATGTTGACTTTGAGGTAGAGATTTTATTAATTTGATGAGGAGGTCCCATGCAGGTGGCATTTGTTTGCCAACCATCTTCTCTATTAAAATATCGGGTATTTCAATCAATCAATCAATAACTAACAATCGCGCAAACTTTAGAAATCATTTTAGCAAGTAAGTATATATTCTTAACTTCAAACATAATGATGTCATGAACGTGACAAATTCCGTCAAATTTCTTCTTCTTCTTTTTGTATTGGGCCCGCATTAAAGCATTTGCCAGTGTCAAGTTTCAGGAATTTTTCAAGTTTCTTGAAATAAAACAAGTTGTAAATGTTCTAGTCACAATCTAAGTCACGTATACAGTTAATTTATAAGTCGAGTCCTGCTTCAATAAAGTGGTGGCGACTTTACTAGAAGCTTCTATGGAGTTTTGCCGACAACGTAAAATCACACGTTTCACTGTTTTATTTCACTTGCCCACACTCACGCACTTGATCGAACATTTAATGAATAAAACACCACTATTTTTATCGCATTAATATTCAAAATAACACAAGTTTAGGAAAATAAAACAAAGCAACAACATGTTTTGATGACGTTCCCGCCAAAAAACCCCGTCAAATTTCGTCATGCCCCGAGGGCATGACGAACACGAAACACGAGGGCGATTCTTTTTTTTTATGTACAAATAGGTTTGCGCTTGACCGCCAATTCGCCTGATGTTAAGCGACGTTGCGGTCTACGATGGAGCGCGCTTACCTAGAAGAAACCAATTCACTCGCTATTTAAGTACTACCTATTTATTTACAAACCAAAATATTTTATTTAATATAATATTCATTTATTTAGGGTAACGTCGCTTAGGTACTCATCCGTTAATAAATACAGCTAAGCTGTAATTAAACGCCTAACAAGTCTACCATAAAAACCTACATAGTAAAACCTACTAGTAAAACATGCGATAAAACTTTGATTCAATGATTTTACACCGACAGTAGTCATTTTAATATCCGCACTAAAACAATCAAGTACGGGGACAAATTAATTTATTATTTTATGTTCATAGAGTATTTGCATAAAAAAACAGAAGGAAAGGAATATTTAATTCTAAAGTTTAGTATGGTAGAGTAAGCTTTATAAAGTAAACTACTAGTACTATCCACATCCCACGGTTCACGGTTCTATCCCCCATCGAGACATTTTTTTTTTCTATCGGACGGCAAGAAACACGAAAAAGTGACTTCGTTGTTTGGTGGATATTTCGAGACTCGAACGAAACACTTCAGCTCCACTTTTATTGTGCGCACCTCCAAAATATGGAATACACTTTCTTGAACGGGTCTTTCCGGATACCTATAATCTGGATGTATTCAAATCGCGAGTGAATAGGTTAATTCGAGGCAAGCACGCTCCACCGTATAGGTGGAGTATATCTATCAGGCGGGTTAGCGGTCAAGCGAAAACCTATTTTTGAATTAAAAAAAACTCTGGCAAACGACAGGGCGAGCGCGGGGTGCGGGTGAGGAACCCGAGATAAGCGGAAGGCGGAGAGTGTCCTTTCTATATGTAATACTCACAAGAATAATATTATTGGTCAATCGCGTATTTCAGTTTTGGTTAATTGCGTACTTAAGTTTTGGTCCATTGCATACCTGGCCATGCACATATCTGGTTAAATGCGTCTATTGGCCTCTTGCGTTTTTGGTCATATGCGTCGATCCCATATTAATGTCTTCTATGCTCACAGTCTACAATGTATTTCGAATTGCGCCTTTACTTAAACTTTAACATTGCGATTGAACTAGCATAAGTTATTCCTTGTCGAACTCTTTACAGAAATCAGTAGCGAAACTCAATTTGATTTTGAATTGCCAACTAATATGTAGTTCAAACAGGCTTAGCTATCTACCAACTCGTACCTCGAATTGGAATGCTGTAGACACAGTCGAATCGAACCCACCGCGAAACGGAAATGAGAATGCAATTGCATTTTGTAAACACACTCCACGCGGCAAATAGATACTGTTGGAAACAAAAAACCAATTACAACTTATAAAATAGCAATTCGAAGTAACAAAGTGATCGACAATACAAAGTGCGCATCTGAATCAAGTACCATGTATGTACTTAGCTATTTCCACTATCAAGCGCTCAGATAAAAATTTGAAATGAGATGAGCTCTCGGTCCCCTCGGGCTTATAAGGTCTCGACACCAAACGGTAAAGTAAATTAATTTGAATTGAAATAAAAGTCAAAGTATAATTTCCACAGGCGTCAAAGATATATTTACCTACTATTTATTTATAGATTCAGTTTAGATAGATAACTATCGCAGCAAAACACTGGAAGTCTGGAAGTATATATATACTACTATAATATACTGTGGTCTCGACTGAACAAAATAATGAAATAGGGACAGCAGCGCCATCACATCGGCATTAATTCTCTAGCTAAACAGATATTTAGTTTTATTTAGAGTTTTTGTGTTTATTATGCTGTAATGATTCCCTGAGTTTGATTTGCATCAGATGTCCCGAGACGGGCCTCAAAGCGATGTCTACTCTCAGCTCCAGCTTGGCTGCCTCCGCAGTAAGTGAGGAGTGTCTTCAATATAGCCATGGCATATTTCTTACCTGAAACATACCACATGTACATATAATATGTAGATATATTAAAAGAAATACAAAATACCCGACTGCATAACTAATACTCGCGCGCTTCATACACAACGTATTAATATTTAAGTTGAATATATTCAACGCCTGCAGGCACAAAAAAGGAGATTTCGTTCCAATGTCGTGTATCTCAATCGTTTTTAGGGTTCCGTACCCAAAGGGTAAAACGGGACCCTATTACTAAAACTCCGCTGTCTGTCTGTCTGTCCGTCCATCTGTCACCAGGCTGTATCTCATGAACCGTGATAGTTAGACAGTTGAAATTCTCACAGATGATATATTTCTGTTGCCGCTATAACAACAAATACTAAAAAACAGAATAAAATTAATATTTAAGAGGGCTCCCATATAACAAACGTGATTTTTTTGCTCGATATTGATAACGCTTAAGTAACACGTAGACGCTTGAAATATTCACAGAATATTGAGTTATATTATTCACTTTAAAAATAAATTATTAAATTAAAATAACATTAATATTTATGTGGGGCTCCCATAAAACAACGTGATTTTTGCCGTTTTATAGAACCCTTCGTGGGCGCGTCCGACTCGCATTTGGCCGGTTTTTTTTTGTTGTCAACATCTTTCGCCGTCGCTGCTGCTGTATGGACGGTGCGACTCAGATGCGTGGATGTGTGGATGTGGAGTGTTGACGCATGTAGCGCTCTACGCTACGCACTTGCCATTCTTCCACGGTACCAAAGTCACACATACTGCCCGGACTTAAATGTTGAAATGTATTCATTTGAGTAATATATTTTTGTGTTTGAAACCCCTTCATAATTATTATATACCCAGACCATTCGCGCTATAAAGACAAATCGAACGCCGCCGTATCATTCCTCAAAATCGACCCGCATATTTAGTCCTTAGAGTGCCACAAAAAGAACAAACGTATTTAGAAACGTAATCTGATAAACACATTACCCTTCTTTGTGTCGCACATTCAGGTTAAAAGATTTGCGCGTACTCTACTCACCAATACAAGCTCTTCTTCCGTAACCGAAAGGCAGGAACGAAGAGGGGTGTATGGGGACTCGACCATCCAGCCATCGGTCAGGGTCGAACTCATGAGTGGTGGTGGTGGTTCCACCATTTCAATTACTTAAATTGAAATGGTGGAATTTAATTTAAATAATTGTACCACCTATATTGATTTAAAAGGATGTAGTAAAAATAAACGCTATTTTCATTCCACCATTTCATTTCAATTTCATTCTGTAATTATATTTATAATAGGTACATAAACGAGCACAGAAAACGTTTAATATTCTGTATAAAGCTTACCCATCCCATCGCTTCAATTCCCAGACGTGCATCTTGCTTATAAGACCATCCATCCAGACGGCCATGGTGAATTTTATTATAATGCCAATGCAGCCACCAGACGCTTTAAGCGTATATCAGCTAAAAAGAACGTTCCATGATTTTTGACGTGATAACGTCTTATAAATCGATGTACGCCGGATGCACGCACGAAAAAGTCTGACTCATTGTCACGTTCCGCCTGAGCCGAGCTTGCAAGCGAGAACGAGGAACAAGCGATAGAGAAGTACGAAGCCGAACGCTTAGGCCGATCTTGAAACTTGTGACGCATCGTTATCACGAAGACGGTATAGTTGCTCACTAAAAACCTTGCTGGTTTTTTCCATCATATTCCACCATTTCAATTACTTAAATTGAAATGGTGGAATTTAATTTAAATAATTGTACCACCTATATTGATTTAAAAGGATGTAGTAAAAATAAACGCTATTTTCATTCCACCATTTCATTTCAATTTCATTCTGTAATTATATTTATAATAGGTACATAAACGAGCACAGAAAACGTTTAATATTCTGTATAAAGCTTACCCATCCCATCGCTTCAATTCCCAGACGTGCATCTTGCTTATAAGACCATCCATCCAGACGGCCATGGTGAATTTTATTATAATGCCAATGCAGCCACCAGACGCTTTAAGCGTATATCAGCTAAAAAGAACGTTCCATGATTTTTGACGTGATAACGTCTTATAAATCGATGTACGCCGGATGCACGCACGAAAAAGTCTGACTCATTGTCACGTTCCGCCTGAGCCGAGCTTGCAAGCGAGAACGAGGAACAAGCGATAGAGAAGTACGAAGCCGAACGCTTAGGCCGATCTTGAAACTTGTGACGCATCGTTATCACGTAAAATTATCGTCCGTGAACCGACTTTACAGACAACCATCTTTTTATGTTAGGTAGATATACGATTAACCACCAACTCTTCTGGTGTTAAGCGCCGGTGTATGGCTGGATGGAGCTTGACGATCTAGAAGATACTATTCCCTGTAGCCTTGAAAAATTCGAAGATTTCGTTCTCATTAATTTATGTTTTCATAAATAGCTTAGACCCAGTTTTTTGGCGGGAACGTCATCGAAACATGTTGCTTTGTTTTATTTTAGGAAAACTTGTGTTATTTTGAATATTAATGCGATAAAAATGGTGGTGTTTTATTCATTATGTGTTCGATCAAGTACATGAGTGTGGGCAAGTTAAATGAAGCGGTGAAACGTGTCATTTTACGGTATCGACAAAACTCCATAAAAGGCTCTAGTAAAGTCGCCACCACTTTACTGAAGCAGGACTCGACTTTTAAATTGACTGTACTGTACGTGACTTAGATCATATTAAAACATTTACAACTTGTTTTATTCAAGAAACTTGAAAAAATCCCAATACTTGACACTGGCAAATACTTTTATGCGGGTCCAATACAAAAAAGAAGAAGAATTTGTTTATGTTGTTTTAGTTTTACGGTAGTAACACGGGCAATTTTTTATTGCTGTTTTAACAACTTATGAAGGGTAATTCAATTACCAGTGTTACTATTATACATACCATTAAGAGAACGATACGCGTTGATTGGTAGTAACACGGGCACCAAACGGAATAAACGTAGGTAATAGGACTTGATCCCACAGACCAATAGGAGAACTTTACAAAGTTCTTAATCCTTGGAAAATGTTTTTTATTTTTATTTAAAAGTAGGTATTTTACGTATTTTAAGGCTTGGTTTCAAAGCCAAGTAGAATAATTGCATTCTATCTTATCATATTGGTCCTTCCACCACCTTCTCAGGCGTGGTGAGAAGTGGCCTCGGGGAGTTCCCCATCAATCCCATCATTCTATCAATTTCTAACTTGTCGTAAACACGGAAACTCCGTTTTATTATTGCATAACATGTAAGTGTAATTTTTTTTTTTAATGTCTGCACTTCATTACAATTTTCTTCATAAAGAAACGCAAACACATAACCCTTGACGTTTCAAATCCTCAAACCTCAAAGTTAGGAATAGTAAATAATTAGCATTAAAAAGTAAAGAAAGTCTTTCAAATGCTTTCAAAACATAGTGGAAATGAAAGAACAAGAAGAAAACTATGCTAAAAATATTATTGTTTGTTTTGAACTGAACTGAAAATGTGAAAAAATTTAGTGTCAAGCATGTGTCAAGTGAAATCAAAGACTAAAGGAAAGTGAAATTATCGAACGAGAATTTTCACTAATTTTCCATGTATTTTGTATTCAAAAATTTAGAATGAACATGAAGAGAAAAACACAGATATTTGATTTATATTGGGAAGATATTTTAGTGTCCAAAGTTTTTCCATATTTAACAATGCGCGATTGTTTTAATTTTCGATGTGTTTCAAAAACTTGCTTACAAATCATAAACATGTACTTAGCCAAGCTGAAGTCACTAAAACTGATGAATAAAGGATTCTCTCCCCACGTATTCAGAGTAAATATCGAGCTTGGAACAGATTTGAAGACAGCATTCCCAAGATTCCTTTTATAAAAAATATTTTCTTGCAGGTGTTCGCATTGACCTGCACTAGACTGACGACACTGAATTTGAGCCGTTGTTTGACTGTTACTGATTCGGATTTGATTCCAATGTTGTTGCAAAACCGCAATTTGGTCAATTTGAACCTCAGCCAATGTAAAAGTTTGTCAGCTAAATGTTTACAGCCAGTAATATTATATTGCAACAACTTGAGGACATTAAAGCTGGCGCGCTGTGCTTGGTTGACGACGGGTGCGATGGAGGCTCTGGCACTGCATCAGAGCACACTAGAAGACGTAGACCTCTCTCACTGCCCCATCTTATCCGAGAGCTGTATATTAATATTTATAAAAAAGTTTCGGTACCTGAAGACATTGAATTTAGAAGGCAATAAACAAATCACTGATAAATGTCTATATGCCTTAGCTAAATACAGCACTAGTTTAAAGCTACTCAATCTAGGTGGATGTTGTGAAATCACAGACAAAGGTGTCAGGTGGGTACCTAATATTACATTCACCTTGAGAAAATATTTTGAATTCACTTTACAGCAGTGTAATATTAATAATCTTTTAGTGATTATAGAAACTAAATTACATTGTTTGTAATTACAAAAAGAAAATTCACATATATGGGTAAGGCCATGTCAAAACATTGTAACAATAAATTTGCAAAGGGTGGGTGAATTACCAAGGCTCTCGTCGCCTGCATCTCAAATTTTAAATAAAACATAATAAAATATTACTGCACCATTGAGATAGTCAGTACTACTCCTAAGATAGGTAGTGCAATGTTTTATAAAGACATGTTTATAATGATTTAATAAAATTAAATATACATTTATTCATCTATCACAAGTATACTGGTCGAGTAAATTGTGTGCCAACTAGTCTCGTTTGCTTTTTAAGTACTTGTTACGAAAGCAGGTAAAAGAAATGCAAACAAATGGCAGTGTCAACATAAATTATATAATTTTTGTTTTTTTTTGTAAGTTAACATAAATGCATTTATTTTATTTATTAGTGACAGTGTGCTGCAAATTATGGTACCTGCACAAACTAATTGTAGTTTTTAGGATAAATAAATTGTGAGTGAATGTTCTACAATATATTTGCTAATTTTAATAATTACAATACAGTACAAAAACACTATAGGCACAGTTAGGTGGAAAAGATACCTTATCACTAATAGTATTCTCTTTAAAAGGTGATCCCTTGAAAATAACAATTATAAGCAAGTTTGTTTCCATAATTTTAACTAGCACAGATATACATATACATAGATCCAATTTTATATTTTGTATTATTTCAATATTACTAACTAATATCATAAAATGCTATAATCTCTGTCAAGCTGACTTCTAAATATTTGTTTGCATTTTCCAGGACGCTGGCACTACACAGTAAAAAGCTAACGGGCTTGATCATCCGTGGATGCACGAAGGTGACAGAAAACAGCCTGAAACTAATGAGGGACAGAGTGCACCTCGACCGGAGACCTACGGATCCTATACCCATGCCAATATATGTACAGATATAAGTACTTTTTGTGAATGATTTTTTTTTCCTATAAATTAAATCAAAATGCTTTGGTTAAGAAGGATAATTGTATATATATATCTATATTACCTCCTTTAGCCTGCCAATTTGAAACATATGAAGTGTATGGTTAGTCATGGCTCTTTGCTTTTGTGTTTAGGAACTTACTCGGTTTCATAAGTTGATACATTCTAGAGTTGTAATGTCTAGTGGTATATCAACATTATTAAGGCTCCACTCAGTTGTACCATTTGTTAAATTTTGACATGACTAAAAATTAGGACCTAGGTATCTATGAAACTGCTCATACTCTCCATGATCTACACCCTGTATAAAGATCTCCATTCTGTCTATAAAACAACACACATAATATTGTCTACTCTTTAGGCACAGAAGACATTAACTAATAGTGTTACATACAAACAGAACGGATCATAGAAGAATTGCTTTCTCTTTTCTGTGGAATGGACATTCCGCCTCCCGCCAATCTCGGGTTCCTCACACGCTCCCCGCGCTTACCCTGTCATTTGTTAATAGTTTCTAATACATACAGAACGGACACTCCGCCTCCCGCCAATCTCGGGTTCCTCACCCGCTCCCCGCGCTTACCCTGTCATTTGTTAATAGTACCTAATACAAACAGAACGGGCACTCCGCCTCCCGCCAATCTCGGGTTCCTCACCCGCTCCCCGCGCTTGCCTTGTCATTTGTTAATAGTTTCTAATACATACAGAACGGACACTCCGCCTCCCGCCAATCTCGGGTTCCTCACCCGCTCCCCGCGCTCGTCCTGTCGTTGCTGGAGTTTGGCGGCATGACGCTTCATTTGTCAGTCGAGACAAGCGTTGCGGGTTTCAAGCGTTCGAATCCTAATTGACCTCACGAGCAGTATCCAGACGACGACTATAACTTCATACACGTATGTGTGTTATATACAGACGACAACTTGCGAATGAGTCACTCATTAACGCGCCGTTGTATGGAAGTAATAGAGTGCTCGATGTGTTCCCACGACTTTATAAAAGAATAGTCCCATGCTTCGCGACCTAATTCCACCCTCCCCATTTTACTACAAGACTAGCAAAAAGTCGGCGCATTACCACCCATTTCTCATTAAAATCACAAAAATCCGTACTCAGCGATATCGGCCCACGTTCTTGATGCGTACTGGATAGGAATGGAGTTCTATACCACCATCTCTGTTTCCTGAGAGCTACAATCTTGGAATTTGCATGGCTAGAGTGAATGATATCTTCTAAATCGACGAGCTCCATCCTCGATCACACCGTCGTTTAGCGAGTTGGTGGTCAATTGTAGATCTGTCTTGCATAAAAAAATAATTAAATACAAATTTCTGTGCCAATCTTAGATTAATCTATGTGTCTATTTCTGTGCCAATGATATTTTTAATATGGCCAAGTTTTTACTAGACCAGAATAATTATGCATTCTGCTCTTTAGGTATAACTCTATAAGTACATAATTACTTGCTGGATCCTCTGTCTGAATACTTTAGTACATTGAAGACTATTCGCCAGAAGAAATAAAAGTTACACGTTAATATATGAGTAGCGCTTGTGCAAGCTGACTTATATTTTATTGCGTTGTAACAAGTATTTACTTAATTAAATATATTTGAGAAATGAGTCTTCCGTAATTATGCTATTCAATACTCTTGCTTATTAGGAGGCCTCACTATAATATTATAATTATATGCCAAATATTAGCCGTTTTATTAAACGGCCATTATTATTCTACCAACTTCCTGAATTATAGACAGTCGTAGCATCTAATATACCTGGTTTTTTCTTTTATTACAGTAACATAAAACTAACGTTAATTAGATTATTTAACAGATTATACTATATCTTTACTTGCTGGCTGATGTCACTGATGGTCACACCCTATTGTATGATATTCATACAATAGGGTGACCATGGTGTGGCAAAATTAAGTTGAGTTAAAAGTACTATAAAACTTCCATGAGTGTTCATTTATAATTTTAAAATACCGAAACCTAAAAACTCACGATATAAGTTTTTGGTCAAAAGAGCGATGTCTTCGACTGTTATTTGAACTAATTAAGCTAATTGCAACGTGTGTATAAACCATCTTTACTGACTGTAGAAATATATAATTACATTGAAAAATTGCCTTGTTTTTTCTATGTATAATTATGACCATATAATATATGTATCTATAAATGATTTTATAGCTCAAGATTAAAAATGATTTAGTGCTTGTGTGTGTTTAATATTAAATTAGAATGTATGTTTTTATTCATAATCTTAGCACTGAATTGGTTGTATCTACTTGTAGAATAAAGTAAAAATTACTGTGATTGTGTCGTATATAGGAATGTTCCTTGTGCTTGTCCTGTGTAAATGTGTGAATTGGTACCAGACATTTGTCATTCTATTCTATGAAATATGTAGCGGTATTCAGCCTCCGTATTCAGAACTCATTCGAATTCGGAATCTATTTCTCCGTCTCTGTCATTTCCAGAGAGAATGACAGAGACGGAGATATAGATTCCGAATCCGAATGAGTTCTATACCCCTACTGAAAATAAGTCGTCGCATAGAGATACATTTTTTTTTCATACATTATCCATTGCTGTATAGAAACAGAATTGTAATCATCTTTCACAAAATACCCTTAAACTTTAAAAAATAATTGTATTTCGTTTTCCATTATAGTATAGAAGCTTTTTTTAACTTGAAGAAATTAACTCGAAATTATGATAAAATAATATTCTTGGATGTCTATTTTAGCAGCTAATTGAAATGTATTGGTAGCCAGACAATTTTAACAGTTCTGACACCTGTAGCCAAATAAATATTGCTTCGAAGAACTGTCAGATTTTATGAAATGACGAATGTCTGGCATTCACAAGCCCCTAGCTAGACTAAATAGGGTGCACCTATTCTGTATTATTCAGGTATTCGGAATCTATATCTCCATCTCCGTCATTCTCTACGGAAATAACAGAGACGGAGATATTAATTCTGAATCCGAATGAGTTCTGAATACTGATAATGTAAGCTTATGAGACTAATTGGCCACAAAAATTCTTGCTTGTTGATTTTTAAACTAGGTATGCGATTAATTATGTGTATTATTGTTACATTAAAATAATTATTAGAATCTATACGTATTATTATTCAGATCTGTGGTATATACCTGACTGTGACCTTAAGATTCACAATGGAAGAGAAGACGCGATTGCTGGGGCTACTACTAGAACTAATTTTCTTTGTACTACTCCCGACAGTCGTGTCATGCCAAGTTTTATTAAATGATTATGTTCAACTGGCTATAAGCACATTCGAGCGATTACAATGGAGACAAACTGAAGGTCAGACGCATCGCAATATGTTGCAGCGCGATAAAAGAAAAAAAGATAGAGAAGTATAAGTTTGGAAATAAAAAAGACACGTCAAACTTATAACACCTCTCATTTTCGGTCGGGGGTTAAAAGAGACAAGACGCATACTGTAGATCAATATGAGTTCGGGTCTACAAGCTGACTTGCGGTTTATTGCTGCGCAACACAATTAGCTATTTAACTAAATGTGTTAGTGGAGTCAGTCTTCTGCACCTGTCATATTAAGCATACTGTGGTATAATTAAACTAGGATTCATAATTTAATAGAAAATAAAACATCAAATTTTTCACAAAATTATATTTTGTGTGATAACACCTGCTACATGCCTTACTGTTATTGTATTTACAATATTTTATACTACACATTAGTAACAAATAACATTCATAACCTTAGAGGAGCAGATCTTACGAATAAAGTTCCGAGACGCCGAGAGCACGGTCATCTATACGTTAACTACAATACTTAACTGTAAACAAAATTAGTGTTAATAACATTTGGCAATAAATTACTGGGATAAACGAAAATAAACCTTAAGCGAAGCGAAAACATCTAATCATAATAAAAAAAACTCAGTAACCTAACATTGTAAAAAGAATACAAAATGCTAAAAATAAAGTAACCGCCCGTCCATTAGGCCTCGCGTCGATCAGATTCCTCTTATTACACTATCACATTGATCAAATTAAACTCTAATGTACAAATATACTAGCGCTGATGCTCATTATAACTATAAGTATGAATACAGCCTTCTGTTAATCAAAGCGGGACCATTTACATTATCTTACACAGGTGTCAAGCAAACGGGACGAGAGAGAGGCACTTGAGAACAAATCCAAGAACTACTCACTATCATAATACTATTGTTAGATATGCAGACTGTACAAGTGTTACTGTACAATTCATTCATATATAAACATTTAAATAAACAGGATATACATATAAATCGAGTCGCCAAACAAAACTTTACATCAGAATTTCACAATGCGACATGTAACACAAATTGATTGCACTCATGTGGGACATCACCAAAGACTTAACATTACCGTTTCTTTGGAAAATAACATTATTTTTTTATGTTTTAAGCACACGGCCTCAGATCACTGTCCGATCGCACTTCGCAGGTTTATCACAGCACTTCGGTGCTCAAACTACATACTCATCAATTTCAACCGACTCACACAGATATTATTGCACTATAATAATTATGCTACATTTCGCTTTTATTATAAACAGATTTTTAAATACAATTTATTCGCAATTTTGTACTCTCATTCAGCTCACCGGGTTATGAACTAAGATCACGTACATATTTTATACAAAATTAAATAGCTGCATTCGAAGCCGTACAACACGATCAGTTCCTTCAGAGAAATGGATAAGGCAACCGAAGCGGTGTCAATATTTACACTTATAAACTAGAAGCACGTTTTGTACTACACCTTAAATACACTGTCAGTTTTTGGTCATCGAGACGCTCGAGTATAGGGTTAATACTTTAGTTACGTTTCATTTCACAGAGCGTTCGTTACCGGCGCATGGGCTGCATGGTGAGTGGGGGAGGGGGGTTTATATACTGGTAGTAGACGTTGGACTGCTGGGCTCGAGGGTCTGGTGAGGGGTACTGGACCGTAGGCTGTACGTTCATCATCTGCAGGTTGTTGAACTGTTGCTGGGGCATGCGATAACCGTTCATGCCGAACTGGCTGATGATGTGGGTGTTGAGGTTGGGAGACATGCGAGACCCCGCCGCCATTTGCATGTGCTGCATGCTGCTCAGGTTACCTGCATTGAACAAGATGGCTATGAGTACTAAATTTTAACTAACGTGAGGCGAAAGTGGTGGCTATTACTCTGTCTATGAACGCGATAAAAGATCAAAACAGCGTCGAGCCGTGGGCGTCAAAACAGCCCGTGGGCGTAAGCACAGAGATGAAGCAGGCATGAGCTGCGTCTCAACCACATCGTCGCTTATCGTTAGGCGAATTGGAATTAAACAATGCTGTTTCGTAAAAATAGCTAATTTTTTATATGTTTCCAATAATTAGGTTGGTAGATAGGTTATTTCTTACATAAACTTGCTAAGTTGCTAGTTAGGTTATTTCAACATAGCCCTTTGTGACTGCTAAGTTATTGCAAAGTTTTTAATTAGATTACAGCCTTTTCCCAATGCAAAGTTGCTAGTTAGGTTATTTTCAACATAGCCCTTTGTGATTGATAAATTACTAGTCAGGTTATCTTTCAACCCGAAGTCACACCCACGCGTATTTGTAAATCCTACGGTTCCTAGTAAGAATGAAGATCAACATACTGGCAGCATTCCGTGCGTTCCTGGGCGCATCCAGTTGGTTGTGAGGCGCGTAGTACTTGGCCGCCGCGTGGTAGTGGCCGGCAGAGGTCGCGGGCGGTGTGCTAGCCTGCTGCGCGTACTGGAACGTACAAACAATAACTTTATACACACACATATAACAATAACACACAAACATATCCCATTTGATTATACTAAACGTTTGTATTAATAATCCTGGGAAGAAAGAATTGTGTTAATGATGGTAAGCGGTAACCATAGCCTGTGGACAACTGCAACTTTAGTGGTATTGCTGAGTTGTGAGCCTGCAACGGTACTTGTTTAGGCATCGTGAGGATGACGGAGAGGTCATGATGGTCGTCCGGCCTCAAAAAAGACTGGCCAGACTGAGATCTGTCATTGAAAGAAAACAGCCCGACTGCGTAAGAAGAAGGGTTATGTATTTCGAGTGTATGTATGGTCACGTAGAGTCTAAATGTCCTGACTGATTTTGATTTGCAAGGTGTTATTAGATTTGTCTTCACTTCCTGAGTTTCATAGCCTATATGTTTGTAATAATAATAATACTTCTCTCACAAAAATAATAAAATGCGTTTTTTCGTAACATCCAAGGAACTTTTTCGTAATAAACAAGTGGTTTTACTAGAATTATTCTAAAGAATGCGCATTTATAATCTTTTAGTGATTTCACGCATATTTTCTCACAAAAAATGTACACTCAACAGTGTAACAAGCATAATGAAATCATAAGTTGGACTGCAAAAACTGCTTTTCTGCAGTCATGTATTGTTTTTCTTTTTAACCCCTGATACAAAAAAGGGGTGTTATAAGTGTGACATGCATGTGTAAATCTGTCTGTGGCATAGAAGCTCTCAAACAGATTGACTTGGACTGCTTGTGATCTAGTTTTTTCTTGTTTGAAAGAGGTTTTCATTGAGAGTATTCTTAGCTATGTTTCATCAAAATCGGTTCACTTTTTTTGTTGGGGGTTTTTGAGTTTTCTAAACTTGCAATATAGATACTTCAAGTCAACATAAGACAATTTGATTGCATTTAAAAGCTAGTTAGTTTTTTTTATTCATGCGATGGAGTGCTCCATATTAGGCATCTCTTTAATATATAAAGTTCCTAATAAACATCCTTTGTTGAAAACGTCGAGGTGGGCAGGACACATCGTAAGGCCAGTAGATCGCCGGTGGGCAAAGTTAGTCAAAAAAAGGCGGCCTAGAGGACTGACTAAACCAGTAGCCCAGATGGAGAGACAATATCGTCAAATCAGAAGGCAAGAGCTGGATGATACCAGCCCAGGACCACAAAGAATGGTGTTATAAAGAAAAGGTGAGGGGGAGTAATTATAAATGTGACAATGATGAGGGAGGGCTCCAAGAATCATGAAAATCGAGTGCCGTAATTTATGGATGGAATGATGATAAATTAATAAATAATAAATATTGGAGGACGTTTACACACAACACCATCCAGCCCCAAACTAAGCAAAGCTTGTACTATGGCTGATAGAATACATATATACATTTTTTTTAAATATGTATATACATATGATACATATACACCCAGACACAGAAGAAACATCCATACTCAGCAATGTCTGCCCTGAGTGGGGATCGAACCCACAACCTACAGCTCAGAAGGCAGACATACTGCCATTGAGCCATGAGGCCTGTGATGATATAAAACTGCAAATAGCTAATAAATAATAAAAAACACACATAAGGTACCTGGTGCGGGTGTTGCGGCGCCTCAGCCATCTGTTGCAGCTTGGCGAGGCTGCAGGAGGGCGGCCACGCGGCCGCGTACTGCTGCTGCTGCTGGAACGGCAGGTACCCGCCCTGGTAGCCGCCCTGCATGCCGCCGCCGGCGCCGCCTGCGCCGCCGCCGCCTGGGAACATGTCTATGCCACGTTACGATACTGCTACACACCCAACACCGATAGTCGGTCATAATATTACTATTGTATTCTGTGGCCCTTATTTCATTATTTGCAAAATATTTAGCAATAAGGCCGCCTGTTGTCACACTAGTTTTGTAAGTTGTTTGTAATATTGTATTTGTTCAATGGTGTACAATAAAGAGTTTATCTATCTATCGATTTGTTCAGTCGAGGCCACAGAATACAATAGTAATGAATACTTTGAGACATTAGTTCCTCTTTTTGCCATGACATCAACATTACACCTTTACACCACACCGTCACTCCATCGCTTAACATCAGGCGAGTTGGTGGTCAATCTTGCGGAAAAAAAAGAACATTACAGTATTGAAATTGTGAGAGTGCCAAGGTGCAACATACCGTGCGGCTGGTGTGGTGTGGGCGGCGTGGCGCGGTGTCGCGCGGGCGGCGTCGCGGCGCCGCGCATCGCCGCCTGCTTCTCCGCCGAGCTGCCGCCCGCGTTACTGTTGTTACTAGCGTTGCCGCTGTTTCTGGAACAAGGACAACAGGACGTTTCAATGTCCACAAAAACAGAACATTGTCGTAACTGAAAGAGTCTCCATTAAAACAAATTGATAAGCTAAATAATTATAATTTTGGTAATGACTTTGAGGTTGATTATTACTTTTTTCGAATTCTCATGAAAGGTAGTCTCTCTTGGACATTCCTGTAGACATCATGATAAATTTTTGTTTACGAGTATAAAACTAGAAAATTAGAATCGAAAAATAAAAGCTTTTTTACGTCTAGCTGTCATATCAATCTTGTTTACGTAACCGATTTCTGAGATGAGCTACTTGCTTGTTACAATACATAAGTATAGTAATCTGGCAGATTGATCCGCCTCCAAAGTAAGACGTGCGCAGCATTCCCACGGGTTAACATTGAACCCGTGTTTTAATAGCCCATCCCAACGAACTTGATACAAATATGACACTAATTAGGAAATGTATATCAAGAAAAGGTTTCGATCCTCACCTATTCCTATTGTTGATCTTCTGATGCTTGGGTGGTTGATTCGGCTGCGTCATGATCGACGGTATGTGTATTGAAGAATGCGGGTATTGCGGCGAGGGCGCGGGCGGAGCCGGCCCGCCTTGCAAGTGCAGCATCGAACAAGGCGACGCCAAGTCTGACCCGATCGACGTAGGAGACTCCAGCCCTAGCTGACTCACGTCTAACTCACACGCCGGGTACTGGACTGAGTGAACGCTGTTTGACGTAGAATCGGGCGTATACACTCCCATAGATTGCAGAGCAGGCGACATCGCCTCCATTTCTTCTTTCTCTTTAGGAGATTCGTCCTTCTTTCTAGATTTCTTCTCTATGTCAGTTTTGTCATGGCAGGGTCCGTTTGGTCCGTACGGAGGCTTGCAGCCGGGCGACGTGATCGCATGCGGACTCTGTTGCCGATAGTCGTCTTGCTTCACTTGTCTCTGCATCATGTGTTTCATTTGATCTTGCTTCTTGCTCTCGCAGTGCGTCTGACACGCGGTCGTCGTCTTAGGCTGCTTCGCGGGTTTGCAGTCGGTCTTCTGCGAGCATTCCGCCTTCGACGTCGGCGTTTTGGTCTCTTTAAACTGCGGGAGAGTGGCGGCCGCCGCGGTCGCGTAAATACTTCCGCCGAGATGTCCATACGGGATATTATGAAAATCTTTTTGATGAAGTTTTTGAGGAGATTTTTGCATCTGATCGAGATGCGGTAGGTTGAATTGTAGTTTATCGAGGTAGTTTTTATCGTTCACTGTATTCTTCATGTCGAAAAGCCGATTGTGGTCCCAGGTGCGCGCCGGGTCCCACGGCGGCCACTGGTACTGCCCGTGCGTGGAGTGATAATTTTGTATCTGGTTCATGGTGTAGTCAGTTTTAGGCACGAGCTCGCTGTCGTATTTAAGCTTCGGCAGCAATTTGTTGAGATCGTTCTGATCGGTTTTGTAATTGGCTTGTGTCGTACAGCTTTTATCATGTTTCACGGACGCAGTTTTGGAGTTGTTGGAATTTGACTTCTCTTTCTTAAAAAAATCTTGCTTCTTGGGTGCTTCGGCTGCAGGTTTGGTCTCGACCTTGCTCGTAATTGGCGCAGAATTGATCACGTTCGTCGGTACTGATGTCTCCGGCTTTCTTGCTGCGTTCGTGTTTTGCTCCGGAAAAAACATCTTCGGCTCGGGAGTGCTGCGCGGTGTATTAGCATTGTCGCTTTTGTTACATTTCTTTTCAGTCTTTTCCGTCTTATTATGCGCAGAATTCAATCTCACTTCTCGCAGCTTACTTTTCTCCCGAGGTTTCAGATTGGGATCGTTTTTCTCCTGTGAATTAGTAGGGATTATACTCATGGACCCCGACAATGGATTCTGCAGATTATTGACGAAACTTTGATCCAGATCGGTCCGTTCCAGCCCCATACTGATGGTCGCATTGGCGCTCTGACATCGGGGTAAAAAATTTATATCTGTCACGTTTGGTACTTTCGGTATGACAGGATTTATCACTGGAGACGAGATCGGATGAGGCACTTCTAGTTTCGTCGGTTTGCTGATCACTGGGGAAGGTTCTGGCATGCTGTTTATACGATTCTGTTGATGTTCGCTCGTTTTTATTAGAGACTTTTCAGTCTGCACGCCCTGCGACTCCTTGCTAACATTGGCTCTGTGGTTGAGATAGGAATGTTGCGCCGTGTTGATCTGTTGAATGGTCATAGAGTTCGCGACTGGGTGCTGATATGTGGGTAACGTTTGTTCCACTGTATTCCTAGTGATGATGATTTCATCTTTCCGTGTATTCATTAAGTCGTTACGAAAGGACATGTCACTCTCTTTACTCGTTATAGCGATAAGAGAGGCTTGATTTTTATTTCTACTATCTATTTCCGCAAAAGAGTCAATCCGGGGCGGATCAGGCTTCTTCATATTCGACATGATATCTCTTTGAGGATCAAAATTTTGTAAGATAGATTCTATTTTGCTGGGTGATTTTTTCTCTGTGCTTTTAGACTCGTCGAGGGTTTGATGTTGTATGACGGTCTCCTTTCTTAGTTCGCACTTTTTCTGCTCGCTCATCGCTTCCGTAAACGGCTTTTCTGGTGATACCTGTTTATATGAATCGTTTATGACAGATTTGTCTTTTTTAGGTGATATGCCAGTATGCGGAGAGTTGCCACTGTCGGATTCGCCCTCTACGACTATGGTTTCGATTTGATGTATCCTGGGAACGATGAGATCAACTGGCGGTCTTATCGTGTTTACCTCTTCTTGAACTTTGGGGTCCAGCACTATGTGCGCATTTTCCGTAGACACGACCGGTATGACCTTAGACGGGCTGTCGTTTTCCTCAACTTCCTTCGGCTTCTCATTGTTGAGCGGCACAGGCGCCACTGTGTTCGGTTTAGGCGATGGCAACGGACAACTCTGACTGTTGTTGTCATCCGATTCCGATATTATGATAGTATCTTTTTCATCGAAAGCGGGTGGCAACAACGAAGGCGACTTCACTTCATCGCTCCTATCCAGCTTGTCATCATCATCGACGACACTATCATTTTTGGTTTCACTGTTTTCAGATGGCGCCTCTGTTCTATTGTCATCGTCCTTTTCAGATTTTTCAGCAGAGGTAGTTTCTTCCATGATTTGTTCTTTTTCCGCTATCGATTTAGGCGAATCCATATGTATACTGTCGAGCTCCATGTCGCTAGTGTGATGGTCCGTGCTGTTTTCTTCTACGAGACGTGGTGTCACCGGCTTGCTGGCCACGCTTCTTTTATCCTCGCCCTCTTCCACGTCCATCTCATCGTCGGCTTCCCCTGAAGAATCTTCGGAACTAGCTTCCGAATTTTTCTTCTCTTCCGCTTTATTTTCCGGCTGTTTCTTTGGAGAATTAACGGTGGTTTCGAGTTCAACCGATCGGTCCGGTACTTCCATCGAGTCATCAGTTTTATAGTCTTGTGTTTCCTCCTTGTCTTCACTGATTTTAGTCTTTTTGAGCAAGGGGGAATTGGTCCTCGGCGTGCTTTTCTGAATTTTCGCACGTTTTTTTGTCCGTCCGCGCCACGCGAGTTTCCTTTTGGTTTTAGCTTTAGCGCCAACCACCGGAGTAGAGTTGACAGTTTCCATAACATCTTCCTGACTTTCCTGACTGTCAGACGCGTAAGTTTCTTGTGCAACTTTGACTTGAGTATCATTAGTTTGACTATCCGCGTTGACTTCTTGCGTGACTCGAGACGATCGTCTTGCGACACTTTTACTCCGTCTTCTCGGAGTTTCATCTTCTGTTTTAGCATCTTCAATGGACTCCGAGAACTTCCTGTTGACGTCCCGTTTCCTTTTACGGGTGCCTTCGAGCGTCGGCGTGGTCTGGTAAGTGGTTTCGCTATATTTGAGAGGCCTGGTTCGTCTCCTTCCCGAGGAAGTGACTTCGACGGGCTGTTCAGGAATCTCTTCCACTTTAGGCTCCGCTTTAGCCTCGTCCGGTTCAGTGGCCGTGTCTTCGCTCTCGGTCTTCATCTCTGCTTCATTTTCTGTATCCTGATCTATAGACGCCTCCTCGGGCGAGCGGAACGGATTGACAGTCGGTGCGAGTAAAGGCGTCCACCTCAAGCATTCCGGATCTATCTCTAAACGCGGTTTGCTCTGTACTTTTTTCACGTGAGTCTCGACCCTATTCCAATCGATGCAGAGTCCTAATTTAGTATTTTCCTCGTTCGGTATGTATCTGACGAAGCCGAGAAGTTGAAAAGTGAGCGCTATATCGTTCATATGCATTCCCGTTGTGTGCGCGATATCTTCAAACGTGAACGGTTTATCTCGATGGTCGTACAAGAACTCGAGTATGACCGACCGCCAGTACGCATAATACGATACTCTACCGAGATCGGAAAGAGGTTTTTCCGGCGTGCCAGGTTGGCCTTCCTCTTTCGAAAGTAAATAACCTGCGAAGCAAAGAAAAACAATCGTTACTTTCAATTTAATTATTGAAATTAAAAGAGCAATTTACTCAAAAGCATAAAAACGGTGATATGACTCCACCACTCACTAAAATGGATGAGAAACCTCCCGAAACCCTGCCTCTGGTACTGCGGCATCGTCATAATACAGGACACGTTGTACTTCTGCTGACAATGCTTCTCTTTGGAGAAATAGCCAACTAAATGGCATCCCTTGCTGTCATTCTTGGTGAGAACATAGAAGAGGAAGGGTTCAACGTCGTAGTACAATGTCTTATGGTCGAGGAACAGTTTGGCGAGGAGGCAAAGGTTCTGGCAGTAGATTTTGTTAGCGTTCCCGTCCACTTCGAAGACGGAGATGTCGCCGCAGCGGTATATCTCGGTGGCGGGCGGGTGTCTCCACAGGCACTTGTCCAGGTGACGCATCAACACCGCGCGACTCTTCGCGTACTTCAGGCAGAACTCGCACAGAAACAGCTTCGGCAGTCTGTAATATTTATTTATTATTTTATATTTTAGGAAAACTTACAGCCAAAATACTTAAAAAGCTATAAATTTAGATATAATTACAAATTTTCGCGTATAGATTGGAAACATATGAAATAAAACTTGAAGCTGTACGCGCCTATATACCAACCATAACAATTCATGGCCATGAAAAGATACTGAGCGGAAAAAATTAAGATCGGTTTAAAGTAATTTGTAAACTAATTAAGTTTGTGAATCAAAGAATTTGGAAGTCAACTGTCACCGTATTAAGTGCTCACTATGAAAATATATCAATGTCATATTTTGATAAGTATTTCTTTATTAACAATGTGGTTCTGTGTAGAAAAGTACCCTTGATATAGTTTATCTTAGCAAAGGATTATGCAAAAAATTCAATATACACAGATTACATAGCATAGCTATCGATTAGAAAAAAAAACATGAGCATAGATACCGAGCGCGAAACATAAATGCACTGCGATAATAGTGGCATTTCGTTTTTTTTTACTACATATTATTTATTCCTTTATTAACTGCACGAGATAATCCAAGCAAATAAGAATATTATATTTATAAACAAAGAAGACCGTTGAGCGCACATATCTAGATACAAAAGAAGATAAAAACAGAAAATTTCAACCCCTAAACACCACCCGATTTTGATGATGGTTTTTTTATTTTGCTTTTTTATTAGAACACAAAAAAAAAACTGGCTGTCCGCCGCGACTTCGTACGCTTAAGAATATCGTTCCTGTTACGCTCCTACCCGCACTCACTGCCCCTGCCAAGCTAATGCTCGTATTTCGCACCTAGCTCAATCTCGCTGCACTGCCGTCCTGCCAAAACCAAACTTCCACCCAATCTATTAATGTCGAGTCAGTGGTAAAGCTGTTAAATCTACGCTTTATGTATTTACAAACTCCCAATTCCCATCCCTTTCTCGCCCCGCTCCTACCCTGCTCCCGTTCGGCTCCCAAACTCCACCCTACACTCACTCGCGGTCTGCCTCGCACTTGTCCCACTCAGCTCCCTCCTTCCCCGCTCCCAAGATAACATTCAACCCTGGAATTTTCGTATAATCTTTTAACTCCCTCCGTGAACCCTTAATTCATCCATGTTGCAAATCTATAATGGCAGTGTTCGTTTTTATCTATTAGTTGATCTAAATCCTACATTTCATGTCCCTAACATTAAAACCCTTGAACTTTCATATAATCTTTTTACCGCCTGTTTCAACTCCATAATTCATCCCTGTCGTTACGAAACTATAATAACAGTATTCGTTTGCATCTGTTAGATAGTATAAATACTGGAATTAATATCCCCAACATTGCAACCTTGGAAGTTTTACACAATCAATTACCCCCGTTTCCTACCCCTTAATTCATCTCTGTCGCAAAACTATAATAACAGTAATTGTTTATAACTAATTTTCGTGCCCCTAACATTAAAACCATGGAACATTCATACAATCTTTTACTCCCCCCGTTTTAACCCCTTTATTCGACTTAATTAACAATACTATAGTAGCAGTTTTCATATATACCTGTTATTTAATCTAAATAAAAAACTTTATTATATAAAATATACAAATGGAATACTGGTGGTAATTGTGCACTCAACTTTCTTCAGACTAAAAACATAAGATAGTATATAAACTGCTACACTGCCATGTTTCGGTGAGTTGAAACGCGCTGCCACAATTCTGTTTTGTTTTTCGTCAACGTATGTAACATTGAGATATCAATTACCTAGCATACTCCTGTGGGAAGGGACTCGAGTACCAAGTTTCGATCTCCCACTGTCCGAACTCTATAGCGGAAGGACATCGGGGCACGACCAACGGCGCGGGCGCAGGCGTCGCCGGCGCGACTGCGGGCGGCGGAGGCGGGGGAGGGGGCTCCGGTTCCGCGGCCCCCGCCGCTTCCCGCGCAGCCTTGAAGAGTTCCGAATCCGCCTCCGTGACGCCAGGCGGCAGGCGCGCGCTCTCTGCAACCACACAATGCACATGTACTCACCCGCCAACTCCTGCCGAACGTAACGTTCGATACAACAAGCAACGGCCCGAGCAGACTAGCTACTTATAGCACTGGCGATCGTGATTTCGATGCTATACTATGGTTTAGCGACTAGTTAGGTTCAACGGTGCGTTTGAGCAATCGTTTCTGTTGATGTCAAGAGGTCCCGATCGCCGAGTCACATCCGAACGTATGCGAGGGTACCGGTCAGTTGCCGCAACGAGCCTAAAGAGCGATTGCAGTTTTAAATTTTTACGTATGCAGTTAGGATTTGCCGACGCGGCATCGAGCTTCCGTATCGGCGACGCTAAAGACGCTAGTCTGCATGGGGCGTGAGACGATACGCGGCCGGGCGGGCGGGAGTGCCGGTAGTGGGGCGCGCGCGCGCGGGGGGCGGGCGGCGCGGCGGGACGACACTCGGGCACTCCCCCGCGCCCTCCCCTGCTTACCCCGAGCGGGTGCGCCGCCCGCCCCGCGCCCCGCCAGCGCCACGCCGCGCGCCAGCTTGCGCTCCGAGCGCACGGCGGCGCGCCGCTCCGACGCCGCGAGCACCACCAGCGCGGAGGCGGACACGCGGCCCCAGGGCGCCGGCGGCGGCCGCGCGGGGCTCCCGGAGCGGGAGCGCGCGCGCGCCGCCGGCGGCCGGCCGCGCCGCGCCCTCGACACCGACCGCGACCGCGACCTCGAGCGCGACACTCCTCTCGCTCGCGAGTCGCACTCGGGGCTCGGCTCCCGCGGCGCGACACTCTCCCTAAGCGCGGCCTGGTAGCGGCGGAAGGTGCTGCGCGTCTCCTTCAACACTTCGCGGTCGCGCGGCGGCGAACAGAGCGCGCGCGTGCGGGCGCGCGACTTGGACCGCACCGAGTAGAACTCCGAGAGCCCATCGAACAGAGTGGTGAGGAGGCGCTCGCCGCCGCGGCTGCGCGCACGCACCGTGCGCCGCGCCGCCACCGTCTCGCCGAGCGCCGCTTGTTCGGCTCGGCGGAGCTTCTGCGCCTCGGCGGCGAAGCCCCAGGCGGCGCCGGGCGTGGGCTCCGCCGCGAGCCGCTCGAACACGGTCGAGATGTGCGCCGGCGTGATAGTGGCGGTGAACGGGCGCGACTCGCTCGACGACGAGTCGGAGAGAAGCGCGCGCCGCGGCGACGACGACGCCGAGCGGGAGGCGGGCGGGGAGGCGGGCGGAGAGGGCGGGGAGCGGCGCTCCACGCGCACCTCGAGCCGCTGCACGCGCGTCACGCGCACGCCGCGCCACCGCGCCCCGCCCCCGCCGCCGCCGCCCCACCCCTCCCACTCGCTCGACGAGCGCCGCCGCCGCTTCACCAAGTTGAAGGCGGAGAATCTGAAAAACTTCTGCTTCTCCTTGGACATGATGTGTGTCGGATGCGAGGGGCCATTACCGTCCGAGGGCTCCGAGTCTGAGTCGAGGCGACGCGCGCGCCCCTTGCGCGCCTTCACGCCGCCGCCGCCCGCTGCGCTCGACCTGCGAACACCACGATGTGTGCCATTTTATACATATAAAGGAGAGGTCAAAAAATTTATGGTAACTGATACTAAAATAATTGAAAAATATACGCAAAAAAAAATTGTGCAAGTGCGCAGAATTGGATCTATTCAATACGAGTGTAATCTTAGCTAGATAGCGGTTGAGCAATAACTACTTCAAAGGTATAATTTTAATGTACCGCTGTTTGTGTTTGTTTCCTTTAACGTGAGTTTACAGTGTGAGGAAACATTTAAGCATTGTGTTCATGTCTTTATTACATGACTAAACGTTACATATCTGTTGATATTTAAGATGTTGATGTTCCAAAAAAATCATGAATAAATAATTCTTAGACCTGAAGAAACAGTATACTATGCTGTTTCTTTTAATAATATTATTATTATTATTCTAAACATACAGGAATATATAAAAGCACTGAACATTCCTCCATTTTTTTAAATGAAGTTTGAATAATATTACAATTAGACCACACCACACACTAGGTAGATTATTTATAACTGATAACTCTGATTTATAACTACCATTGTTCCAAACAACATCGCATAAATAATTGTAGCACACCAACCTTTCCTCAATCCTAAGTATATAACAACTGTTGATGTAATTCGGAATATCGCGGCTTACTTCAAAATAAAATAAAAATTCTAGAGTGAATAGATATCTTCAATATCGACACGTTCCATCCACCACACTGTCGCTTAACATCAGGCGAGTTGATGGTCAATTGTAGATCTATCTTACATTAAAAAAAACTTAAAATTAACAGGTACATAATTTAAATTAGTAAAATTAATGAGAAAACATTAGCCATACACAGAACAAATTTGAAAATAAAGGGCTGGTGGTACACAACATAGTATGTGAATGGATGTTGGATATAAATAAAAGATGGTCACATTTTTGCTATCTGTACAAAACGCCAAGCCAAGGCAACCCTGTACATTTAGTTTTTTTTTATGCCTTACTAATGTGCGTCATCCTAGATAGGTCACATCTTGTTACCCGATGAGGTGGGTAAACATACGGCCTGCTCTTAGTCTAATTCTGCCTTTGTCAACAAAAATAAATTGTTCAATTTTCTTTTCAATTTCGTTAATCGTGATGGTACAATACCAAAATAAACAACGAAATAATATTTGTTTTGAACTACAAACTTAGAAGTGAAGTTACAAACTTTGAAGAAAGTTTATGTCTGAATTTCCTATAAATTATTTGTCTTCATTTAGATATCGTCACTGTATTCCTTCCGTTTGTTGTTGGAAGAATGGACTTAAGAGACAACAGCCAAAGATAAAATAAATCTGTTGAAGTTTGTGTCAAACAGTGTCTTTTTCGCAACTGTTTCATACGTTTTGTAAGTTTCATTGAAGCCGCGCTAGGCTGGTTGTGCAGTGACGAGCGCAGTGCAGCGTGTTGTTGCTGGTACTCCTCGGTGCAGTGTGAAGCAAGGGAAGAGAAGGGGTGGGGTGGGTTGTTACCTCTTGTGCGCGGGCATGTTGTGCGCGGGAGTGGCGGGCGGTGTCGCGGCGGTGGGGGAGGCGGGGTCGGGCGGGCACGGCTGGCAGGGCGGGCAGCGCCAGGGCGGGCGCGCGCACGCCGGGTGCGCGTGCCGCGCGCACCGGGTGCAGCGCGCGGCCCACGCGCCGCCGCCGGACCCGCACACGGAGCACGACGCGCACTCGCCGCACGACCACACCAAAGACTGCACACAACCATTGTACACACACCCTCAGGGATCACATATTTTATTCACTCACAACGAATGTTCAAAAATCGCAACACATATGAATTTGCCTTAACTTCCGAACAATATAAAAAAATGAAAAACGTCAACAACATTTTGTTTGATATTTATTTTGTCAACCGATTTAAAATTCGAATGGTTGGGTGTACTTGTTGCATTAACGAGTGATGTGAAGGAGAGTTTTGACGGGAACGTCATAGAAACATGTTGTTGTTTTGTTTTATTTTCCTAAGCTTATGTTATTTTGTGGAGTTTTTATTCATATAAAAATAATTAAGTTTTCGATCAAGTGCGTGAGTGTGGACAAGTGAAATAAAGCAGTGAAACGTGTCATTTTACGTTGTCGGCAAAGCTCCATAGACGTTTCCAGTAAAGTCGCCATCACTTTACTGAGGCAAGACGTTGAAAATTACTGTTTACGTGACTTAGACTGTAACTAGAACACGTATATGTTAACTTGTATTATTCAAGAAACTTGAATATATCTCAATACATGACCCTGTCAAATAGCTAATCACGTGTTCCAATACAAAACAGAAGAAGAAGAGTGATGTGAACAATTACGAACGAACGTATATTTTAATATCGTTATAAAGAAAGTCATATCCATATGTGATAATTTTCGAACGATTCAAAAATTGAGTTCTCCACTTTACTCCACTCCCACTACACTCGAATCAAATCAAATTATTATTAGTAGGATTAATGTATGTATTTCATTCGACTGCCTAAGCTAGGCTAAAAGCCTGTTATTCAGGCAGGTGAACGTTTGTACCTGATTCCAATAGAAACCTGTCAATCTTGGCTTATTAACTCTATACAATTTATAAAAGTAAACGCTACACAAGTATGGTGAATTTCAGCGAGTCCTCGATGCTTTGCAATGCCGCATTCCAACGCATTAAATGTCACACAGGCGATGCAGCATCGCAACGCCTGCTAAGGTTGCCTGGAAGAGATCGGTATTGGCGGATAAAGAGCCAATCGTTAAGCAATTTTTATATTTCTCTCTTCTTATTGTAAATAATGGTGTGTAATAAAGAGTTTATCTATCTATCTATCAGTGTCCGGCTGCGTAGTATCAGTCGATAAAGAACCAGCCGTATTAGAATGCGCTACGATGCCGCTCCGACATCGCGCCGTATCGAACCTGAAACTCTCTGGTTCTGTTGTCGCGCGTACGTTGCATCATCACACAGCGTCGCAACGCACCGACATCACTAAAACTAACTTGCGCTCGTAAATTTCCTCGTCCTCCTTTTGTCGTGCGAAAAAAGTGACAAACTTGGAGATCTCCATAACGTTTTCATGGGCATGTTCTCGAACGCCATGAAGAAAGTATTATAAGGGTTCCTTAGTAAATTGACTAAATTGGTGTTACAGTACACACAGGTTGATCGCAACAGTCGATTAACATCAGGCAAGTTACCGGCCAAGCGCAAGCCTATTTTCGAATAAAAAAGGTACAATAGCATGGCAGGAACAGGAGATATCTACCAGTTTTCTGTAAGAGTATCTTCAATCAAAATCAGCTCTGTTTGTATAAATAGTCTCAGTGCTGGCCGCAGGCCATCTTCTCATTGTGAAAAGAGTAAGGCCGTAGTCGTATCACGCTTGGCGAGTGCGGGTTGACAGACTTCACACATGTTTTACACCATTACTCTGAGTACTTACCCGAACAGTATTTACTTTGGCAGGCATATTACCTATTTGACATTTTAAATGACATTGTATCTTATATCATGAATATTTTGTAATCCTCAGACATGAACTGTTTAAGAATAATTTTTGAATGTTGTGAGATAAACGTAACAATTGGTCTTTTCTCCATTTTTATTTCAATAAACGAATTTGAATCTTTAAGAACATTGAAAACTCTCAGACATGTAAGTTTCTTCACGATGCATTCCTTCACCGTTTCAAGTTGGTGGCAATCAACAATACGCACATTCATTTGAATGTGTGTGTCTTTTTGAAAAGACAGATGCGCGCGCCGCGGGTTTCGAACCCAGGACCTGCGGATCACAAGTCAGACGGTACACCAACAATTGTGCCGAAATTGACGTAAAGCATAATTATTCATTTAACATTTTTTTTTTTTTTATTTATTTAATTTTATTCTCCACAGACACCAGGGTCCGTGACCTTTGTCATAATTACAAACTATTGTTTACTAATTATCGTTACGGGAAAATGATTTTATTTTAATTTAAGTACTTATTACTATGTTGCGTGCATACCACGAGCAAACCAGCGACCCGCAAGCAGCACCCGATCACGAGTGTGACGCATGTGCCAGCCATCGCCCTCCTCAACCATATGTTAGGGAAGAGGGCGACCCGCCACACGACGCCGCCGCAAGAAGGAGCCTTCGATGGTGAGCATGAATGCTCAAGGTATGCACACAACTCTTATTTCTAACTACTGAAATACTAGTATTTCTGTGAATGCAGTCACTGGTAGAGCCCGGTTTTAGATGGGGTTTCCAGATTATCTATTTGCCCTCGGTTGATCGGACTCTATCAGCGACTGCACTCACATCGTCTAATTACATAAATCTGTCGCCTACTCTCGGCCCAGGGCCTCCATCACCGCCGCGTTCCGATCTTTAATGGCCATCTCTAAATTGTACTCTCTGATGGTCTGCGGTGAAGCAGCCGACGCACGCCGCACGAATTGACTGATTGCATCATCTTCGGTATCATCAGCGTAATATGTGAAAGACCCGGTATGCCTCGACACTCTCGTGCAGCTTAATTTTTGCCTTGGTCTTGATGGCTATAACCGACTCGTTAGTCCCTGAGCTTCATGGATTGTAAGGGTACGTGACCCCACGCCTTCCCCATAGTCCTGGCTGATAAGGGTCTCCTTTTCTTCCTGTGTATGTACTAAGAAGAGGGTGTTGGGGAGGGCGCTGGGTATTTGCGCACCCTTATACTGTCTGTGCTCTAGAGATCTTACACGGGGAGTTGAGGAATATATACCGGAGTATATTTCCCTCAGCGCATACGCAACGTCTTCATCTAACATTAAAACTTTATGTATGATGAAAAAGATCACTTACACTAATCCTATAAAATATTTTATCAACAAAAAGTATCCATGAAAGACTTAACGTGATAATGGCTTCCATAACAGGCCTAGTTTTGAATGCTAATACGCCACTTAAAATGTGGCCAGGTCAATTAAATATCATTTTTGCTTCTTTTTATAGACTGAATGACAATTTGTATGTAAAGAGGGCACACCCACTCGTATCATATCACATAGCAAAGTAGACTAATACAACATAGTATATAGTAGAAGTACCATATTTGTGACTGGCCTCACGGCTCCCTTGCCAGTATATCTGCCTATAGAGTGTAATATGGTGTAGAAAAAACTAAGTAGAAGCTCTTATAAATACTAAATGAAAATATTTTCATTTTTTTTCTATCATGTTTGCCTATTGCATTAATGTTATTATTTAATTTTGTTTGGTTTCCCCTTATTTATAGTCAATATTGTACAGTGATAATTGCGCAGAAATGACATGAGTTCTAAGTGCTTAGCTTAACATACCTTGATGATAGTTTGAGAGAGTTGGTCCAATGAGTTGCAACACGAGGGATGCACATATGACCTGCACTGGTGGCAGCTGATCAGGGCCTCTGCAACCCCAACTCGGTTTCTAGTGTCCGTGCCGAGACACTCACTGCACACGGTCACTCCTCCTACACCCTGGAGGTGAGGGAAAGGGTACTTTAACATAAATGGAAATTCAAAATAACACTCGAACTTAAAAAATAAACAACAGCATCATCCAAAAGACTTGGCAACAACATTAATGAGAAAACAGTTTCTAAGAAGGTTCAAAAGAAAAATATTTATTTATTTATTTGATGATAGGTAAGCAGTAGAAGCTGATGAGCCTATATCCTGCAGTGCAGAAATTTACTGGTTGTCTTTTAGTATAATTTATTCCTTTTTAATCCATTGATCCAGTTTATTTTTAAAAGAGTTGATCTTTTTTGCAGTGATGACATCTTCAGGCAACCGGTTCCGGTTGAAATACCTGAAGAACTAAACAATAGCACCTGGGACAAGATGTGTCCATGGGTACGTTCCTCATAAGACAAGTCACTTATGGGAATCACCCAGCAGCCAATACTGCTGCAGATGTATAAAGTGCAATATTACCGGCAGCAGCATGAGCAGTAGCAGGGGCTTGTAAATGGGAGGTAATGGAGAGATTACTTACAAAAAGGAAACAAAAAATAAACCATGTATAAACAACCTAGTTATGTACACCGATCCCTTCCATATGGTCATTTCACTTTTCTGATTATATTACATTAAATCAATAGTAATCGTCGACTTGACCACAGAATAAGCAATATACTTCACTCTTCTCCACTTGATAATAAATTCCCGACTCCATGGCGCGGGACCCGCCAGCCATCCTTTTTTGTAACAGTTTTTTATGCTTAACTGTAATTTCTAATTTTAAATATGTGCATGTTAGGTGAGTTAGTTATAGCTCTGCCACCATGGGGAATAAACGTTTTTAATTTTAAAATTCAATGATTTTATTATTAACCATCCTTCCGGCCTACACATATGCAATGAATATGGTAGTTGTATTATAAAGTATGTGTTTTTGAAGAATATATAAAAATAAATCTACTGGTTTATCTGAATTATCTGTCTGTCTGTATATATCTATCTTAACTATTTGTTTCTTTTTTCTAATGAATAAATGGCTCATAATAATATTTACTATACATCTTTAAGGGAATCACGAAGCATCACGAGGGAGCAACGAAAATGCTGTCTGGTAATAACCATCATAAAAAAGTACCCGTTCAAAGACAATGATGGCCAGTTAATAACAACATCCAAAGTGCAACTGCAACATTGAAGTGAACATTTTACTCAGGTTTTCCACGATTCAACAACGGCTGCCAGTAACTTTGTTGATACCATGTATGAATCAAGCTTGCCAATGTTGGACATACGCATGGATGCACCACCCATACAGAGGTTGCCAAAGCTATTATGTGGCTAAAAGAAGGCAAAGCGCCAGGAGCAGAAGGCAGATTTATGTACGGCTACAGAAATGTTAATTCCTCTCAGATAAAAAATTGGCAGTAAGAAGTGACGCCAGACGAGTCGAGAACAGGTCTTCTTGTAACCATACCGATAAAAGAAAACCTCAGCAACTGCAACAACTGGAGGGGTATCACATTACTACCGATCCCTTCAAAAGTTTTAAGCAAGATTTTTATAAGACCCATTTATCTATAACAAACAGGCAGGATTCCACCCCGGCAGATCATGTACGGACCAAATAAACACATTACGTATCATTATTAGAACAGGGAGATGTATGTTGTCTTCTTTTAAAACAATTATGTAAAACTAGGAAATGTGAATCAAATTTATGGAATGTCACTGTTATCACAGTTATATAATTTTATGGATTTAATTATAAATGAAAA
This sequence comes from Lycia hirtaria, assembly GCA_947563715.1. Taxonomy (NCBI): domain Eukaryota; kingdom Metazoa; phylum Arthropoda; class Insecta; order Lepidoptera; family Geometridae; genus Lycia; species Lycia hirtaria. The sequence continues at coordinate 1,602,816 of OX387377.1, read as the reverse complement.
TACTACACTCAAGCAAGTATGAGTTGCAGACAAACTAGTAACAAAAAAATCTAATTAAAATCTTAGTTTTCAAATCATACAAGCTTCCTGTTAAAAAAAAAACATAAGTTACCACCAAGTTATGATTTAACAACACTCATTCAAAAGTAGACAGATTTTTTGTCATTTGTACAAAAGATTCAAGGTTGTGCAACAGGTCATTGGCCCCTGTTGTTCAATTGGAACATGTTATAATAAATTTAGTGGGTTTTATAGTTTCTAGAGATGTGATTATGGTTATTTGATGGTTTCGTTTGCTATAGTTGATGATCATCACACTGATATTATAAAATTATAAATGTGTAAGTCTACAAATACATTTGTACCAACTTAATATTATAATGGATGGATAGATTTGCACCATGTTTGGTATGTAAGTAGTATATATCCTAGTTAAACTAATAAGCTATACCTTACAAATAGTATCATAGTACTTCCTACATAGTTGTTATGTATTTTAGTAACTTAGTTCAGTTGTCTGATGAGGCCCATTTACAGCCAATATATTGTTTTAGTTAATTACAGCACAGACTAGTCATAAACATAATTTTTATTTTATAATCCATCGTTTTTCATCCCTGTAGTGTTCTAATCTGACAAGGTCCCTATACAACTACTAAAATTATTTAATTTTAATTTTGCATGAATGCAACTCAACGGGAAGAGAGGGGGAGGTACTATTCTAAGCCGGTACCCCATGGCAAAAAAATCCTTGAAATTGGATAATAATTAGGGGTAAAAACTAAATTCTCTTATTGTATTGAGAAATAAGTAATACTCTAGTGAAAATTGATCACCAGTTTATTGCACATTTATTCATCTGGTCTCAATAGTGGTACTTTATTTTCATTAACTGTCTTATTTATAAATGTATGTAAAAATCTTATTCACTGAATAAGGACTTGTCACTTTCTGTGAGACAGGAACTGTCACACGTGAAAATGGAACAAAACACTGTTTAACTAAAATTTGCTAATTCAGAATTTATAAGTAAGACAGTAAGTGTTCAATCAAGTGCATAAGTGTAGGCAAGTGTAATAAAGCGGTGAATCACTCTTCATGTTGTCGGCAAAACTTCATAGGAGCTTCCAGTAAAGTCACCCACACGTTACTGAGACATGGCTGAACTTGACTTCTATTACTAGACTTTGACTATGACTCTATTGATTAAAATAGAAGACGAAGAAGGAAAGGCATAAAGGACTAGTATTAAAATGCTCTTAGACCTTTGAAACAAAAGCTATAGTATACACTAGTAACTAATGAGAGCTTTTTGTTGTAGTTACAGACATTATATACAAATAATAAACACTATAATAATGGATAGAATGCAAACCCATCATTACAGTGAGTTACTAAATATATGCTAGGGAACTACTTGAAAAAATACATCATTTTGTGACTCATTCATTTTTTGTTTAATTTTCCTTATAACATTAAATGAAAAAGTATCCTGTGATTCTGTTCTGATGAGTCATACAACTTCCTGGACAAATATCTACAGAGATGTTTAATCACAAAAAGAAAACTAAGCCGCATAATGTTTTTATTGGAATCTTCATGGATGCATGAAAAATATGCTAATTGTTTTATTTTGAATGTTTTCTATAATACTCAAACCAAGCAATGCTATTTTGAACTCAGGAATGAAGTACATGTTCATTGATTATATTGCCGTGAAACTTGTTTACATGAATGATAAGGTGTAAACATTGTAGTAAATGCTAGTGTACTTACCTTTTCAGGTGACTCCAATAAGTTTTTGGACTTTTGCTTAGAAATAGAGTCGACAGGCTTAGACACCGGTCTTGCAGTGGCCTTGTAGAGTCCCGAGTGGTGAGTGAGTAACCCTCTTGCCACTGCCCGCTTCGCTGCACACTTTAGCACACTTTTCACATCCACTTCTGGTCCAACAGTCACTTGATAAGCTGTATACAAATGTCTTTCAATACTTTTCAATGTGGAGCCGTCCCGTTCGCCTAACTCTCGCACTGCCTTGGCTACAGCCCTCGAAACATCCGCATCAGGGGTAAGCGCGAGCTTGCGATTATGCGCACCTCCCGGATCCTTATACGAGCTCTGTCCCTTGTTGTAAACCTTGAGCACAGCGCCGTCCCGCACTGCTCGCTCCAGCCGCTCCGCCACCACGTCCTCGTGATAGTTGTGGTGTTGTCTGATGGCGTGACAGATCCTCTCCACGCTCGGCCGCTGTTTCTGAGCCCGTATCTTGTGTATCGCATCTAATATCCATCGCTTCCACACTTCTTTTCCAACGTCGTCCGGCTCGCACATCTTCGTTTATCTGACGTTATTAATACGTACGACCGCCTGAGTAACGGTACGGTATTGAACTTATGTCAACACCCGTCGCATTTTCGCGCCTCGAGCGAAATTCCATTTTATGAAAATGGAACCTCGCCGTGAGCGGCCGGTGAATCGGCCGCGCTGCGAGACGCCGGTTTACACCATGTCACCGCTCGTCGATGACACATCGAGCCGTGAGAGCGGGTTTTGGCGGAACGAGCATCCGACCGCCGCCATCTTGTGTCGATCAAAATTTTACGTAGCGAACAAAACACGCGACGTAAATAATGATGAAAATCACTGTTGAATACGACACTTCAATAAAAACTAGCACGCTTCAAGTTATCACTGTACTGATTACACCAAATTAACTCTAATAAAAATCTAACAAAACCCAAATACGGTGGAGGATATTCCGGTAATTTCTTTTGAAATGAGACTTCCTGAGACAAATAACACTGGTATAAATTTTATGTACACACGTCTTTATATGATTATAGTGCTTTGTGTACTTTTATCACTTTCATAACATTGAAATTTTACAAAATTTACTTGAAAACATTCACAAAACACCAACAAAAGGCTCTTCAAAATGGCTATCAATTAGATTGCCTTATTAAAAAAATATTTTGATATCCTTTCTGTCCATCAGATTTGTATTGCCATTTAATTTAAATTACAACCAAAACTTTTTGTCCCTTCCCATTGTCTATTGCTAATCATCAGTTCGTTTTCGGTTGCTCACCGCCATTTTTGTTCATTCTTTTCATTCGTTCTTAAAATACTTCCGGTTGAATAATAAGTAATATTTGTAATATGGCAACATCTTAAAAAAATGTTTTCTTTGAAATGGCTCGAATTTCGGCGCTTAAACTTTATTGCAGAAAGTTGATTTTGAATAGGTACCTACGTGTTTACGACATCCACTGATATTTAAAAAATTGAGAAAGTAACCCGAAATTGTTGTTTAGGCTTAAGAATGTCTAAATGGAGTCAACCAGTTTATTCACCATGTAATTTGATATTTTAAATAACGTTATTGACTACCTGCGAGAATTACAACTTTGTTTATGTACCATTAATATATTCCAATATGAAGTACTCCTTTCAAACTCCTAACATTATGCGGTAAGTGATTCTATCTTATCGGCTTTCGGTGAAAAGTTTTAATTTTGTTTTAAGTTTCGTACATAAGTTAATGCATGAAGGTACGTTATAATCACATTTTAGTGTTGTTTACGCTTGTCTTTTATAGTGATGAATAGTTGACTCACACCCGAGTTTATAATTAACTAAGAGAGTAACACTAAAGTTGAATCTATTTAAAATTATCACAATTCAAATAATGCTCATTTAATATTTTGTCAGACACTCATAATTTCAGAAAAATCAATATAAAAACGTACACTAACATTGCAACTCTAAAATAAGTGTAACCCACAACTATACGGTGTAACCCCCCCTAGCTATTGTAAACACTTTTTTCTTGGAACAGTCTACCACAATATTTTTATACGATAACTAGGCTAAGATATATATAAGAAAAAAATGTTTTTTTAAATCATTTTATCTATTTTATTTCACAACAAATACAAACATAAGTACAATCGTAACATATATTTACATTACTTACAGGGACTACAGGGTCCTTAGAAACAGAACAATTTTATTAATACCTAAATCGAATCATAAAACTGAGGAAACCCCCCAAATCACTGGATGTTGTTGTACTATTTGTAAGAAGATTAGTGTGGAGAAAGAGAAAAGACTGGTGCTACAAAGTAACAGACTCACCAGAAGTGTAACTAAAAGGTTGAAAGATATAAATGATTATATTAATGTTGACATCATGATATATGAGACATACAGATGTATGCCGCTACTTGGTGATGAGAAACTTTTTGCACCAGAATGGGAAGAGCATATTGTGAGGTATCACATTGTATTTGTTAAAAAGACTTAATTCTTTTAGTTAATAATATCACATTTTAGAAGCCACTTCACTACTACAGAACTATTTTTAAAATCTATGTCAGCAGGCTAAACATTTACAAAACATGTAAGTAGATAATTATGTAAAATCACATCATACATGTTAAACAACATTTGTCAAGTTCTCGGAACTAAATGGCTGGACCAATGGTGATGAAATTTGATAAGGATGTAATGTAAACCAGAAGTAAATTAGAAAATCATCATTATGGGATGTGGTTATTTCATAATTTTTAAATTTAATTGTGGTAGTCAAGCGACTTGAATATGTGTAACTTGAAATTGTTTATCTAAATTTTGGATATGCGCAGACTACAGAAAAAACAAATGGAATTAGCCAACTCAATAATAAAGGCGACTATTGCAAGAAAATATCTTAAGCTCAATATGACTTTGTAACCATTGCAAAAATAGACTCAGAAGGTATATTTACTAGTGTCTTGCCAAATATTGCAATAGATAATTATTTATTATTACTATGAAAATAGAGATATATACATATATAGTTCCGATGTGGAATATGCTTCTCTGGTGGGATTGACACCTAAAAGGAATCCTTAAGTTTTATTGATGTTTATTTTAATATGATTACTAACATTGATCTCTTAGTGATGATAAGCCTGTGCTATTGTATAAATTGAAATTTGAATGATCTCGTTACATTTGCTATAAGACATTTGATAACAAACCATAGTATATTATTATATCATGGTTTCATTGTTGTGTTATTTTGGTAAGACTTTTTACTAGAACAAATAACTTTATTAGTGTTGACTATTGATATTGAACATTTTAAAGTAAGCTAGATAGTATTTGTAATAAAAATTTCAAATTGAGAAAAAAAACACCCGATTGCATAAGAGCTATTTTCTTAGAGTAATTTACGACATGATGTTGAGTGTACGTTTTCTCAACAAAGTATGCGCAAAGTCGCATTCTTCAGAACAAGTTCTTGTAAAATGCTTTATTTGATACGAAAAAGTCTGTTTGAGTTTATGAAAAACTACATTTTAAAATTAATATTACAAAAAATGTAGCCTACAACACTCGGGAAGCGAAGACAAATAGAATGACCTCGCACATCAAAATTGGTCGAGCCATTTAGATTTAAGAGTTAATATAGAAGCATACATACATCCGAAAAATATATAATTCTTGCGCAGTCGGGTAAAAAGGACTGAATTATTAGTATTAGGGTAGCTTTCCGAGAAACTCGGCAGAAACATACAATGAAAGCGTCGTGTCGTTGGCTCCATCTTTCTTCGGAACGTTACATTTAGACGTAGATTTCATTTGTAAGTACAACTTTTTTTGTGTTTTTAACACAAAGATAATCTCAATAGAGTTAAAAATTACGTGATCTTAGAGAATAAGCATAACTTTTTTCAGAATACATGTTTGTTAAAAACGACCAGCTTTATTTCTCATATCCACACAAATCCTAATACACAAATATATTCAGAACAAATAGCAAAAATACTTATTGACAGACAGACATCATTAAAAAGCTACCAGTAGCAGTATACTAAGTACTCTCGGATTTCGTCCAGAGTGAATATACAGTCTAAAGCGCCCGCCTGATCGTAGTGCGTTGCGCGTTGTTATAGCAAATAAGGCTTAGTAAAATTAGTAATTGCGCGTAAGTCGCTCACTAGCTAAACCTATTAATGAGGCCACCAAGAGCGAACAAGATTGTGTGAATTTTGCTTCACCATGCCATGACAAGTATACATAGTACTAGAATTTGACACCAGTTTATTGTTGTTGCTGTTTTTAACCATGAAACAAAAACTCATAAAATATCTCTTATTATTAGGCAAATGACATACTTAAATTACATCTCATTTTTTATTTATTTTTTTTTGTTTCCAAAAACTAAACTATTCAAGTAAGGGTTTTTTGTCTTCAAACACCTGTATTTTAGCCCGATTCTGGATAAGATATAGAACACGAAGGTTCACAAGTTGTATTTTCCAGTTGTACACTATTTCATCAATTTAATGTTAGTTGCTCAGAATGCATTGTTAATTGACTCAGATCTATCAATAATACTATATAAGCGGTTAGGTTTCGCCTAAGCTAAGCCTAAGGAATCATTGGTTCTATCACTCTCTTTGGTCCAAAGTAAGTCTTAGTATAGCGGGAGGACATATAAATTATTATTTAGTTAAATATATTTATTTAGTTTCATTATAATTCGAGCACATTTTTTTAATAAATATATTTGAATGGTAAAGGACAAAAATCATAGATTGATATGTAGATACAAACGTTACATAAAAACATTAGATGCTAGTTGGTCTACTAATCATAAATCATTTTCAAAATTATGATCTCAGATTATTCAGAAGTTATATAGAATACAAAAATAGAGTTTGCAGATTGCAGATATTAAAACAGCACACCTTCAAATCAAGAAGTTCTACATATTACAATTATAAAATAAATATTCACAATGATCCACAAAATTATAATTTGTATGTGTATATAAAAAAAAACACTGTTTCACAGCGGTCAATGATTGTTCTATGTATATCATGATTGTTATAGCATCATATCATATTTGATCTACTCTAAAATATTTCGACATCTGTAAGTTTTTCTATAGAAAAATGTATTAACGCTCAAGAGTTTCAAAAGTTTCAACATAAATTATGAATTAACCCTCAATACGCTAGAGTCCTAGGTGATCCAGGCATTACATTTGATTATATTATATAAATTAAAGGGCTAGCCATAATTATATTTTCTCTGCGTGTCTTTCTGTATTTATGGTCTTTTAGTAAAGAGTTATCTATCTATATACGACTTGGGGTTACCACAATCTTAAAAGCAATCTTATTTCAAATTTGCTTTGAGCTTTTTCTTTCTCTCTCAACTGAAGAAAGAGGGAGGGAGGAGGGAGGGAAAATAAGATTGCTTGAATGCTTGTGCTGACGGTCATGACACAAGTATAAAGGCATAGTAATAAAGTGGTGTTTCAGGACTTTAAGAATGTGGCCGAAGTAGAAAAATCTTATCCAGAATCAGGCTGAAATGCAGATTTTTGAAGACAAAATAATCCTAACTTGAATAGTACCGTTTTTGGAAACAACAAAAATGTCATTATATTATTTTATCAGTTATATTTTAAGTTTTTTTTTGTTTTAATTTTATTACTATGTCCGTATACTTGTGTCTTATTTCCGGCTCCTTATGGCTTGACTAGTCGCTACAGTACTTTACCACGAGCCAGTGTGTAATTTAAATTTAAGTATTCAGTATAATAATAAATACGGTAACTTCTCCAAGTATATCCATAAAAGGGAATATGCATTATTTATTTTTACTTAGTCACAAAAAGGCTAACCACAAATAGATCCATTCCACAAACACAAAATTAAAATATCTTCAAAAATAAAGTTGCAAGCATTTTAATTTTATGTTAGACAGAGAGCAAACGATAGCGAACGATGACGTCATCTTAACTTTAACCATCATCTTAAATTCTTCGTCTTCTTTCCACAAGTGTCATTACGTTTCAGAGAGAAGTTGACAAAATATGTTAAGCCATGCTTAAAGTTAAGTAACGTTTTTCGGTAAGGCCGTATATGTTTATCTCGGAAGTTTATTGATTGATTATTTATTTTTTAGTAAATGTCTTACATTTTATTATTAATTGATAGCTCAATTAAAATATTATTTTAATTGATATAAATAATAATTTATATATATATATATTTTTTATAGAATATAGATCTACGATTGACCACCAACTCGCCTGATGTTAAGCGACGGTGTGGCCGAGGATGGATTAATTGATAGCATACTAATATAATAGATATCAATTAATATTATATTATTATTCCTATAAATACAATTCATGCATATTCTCTATTGAGTTGTTACACCCGTATAGGTATAGGTAAGTGCCGTTGACCACTTTTGAAACTCAACAACCTTACGATCAACTTTACGTCCTGAGCACAAATTACTTCGAAAGATATATCACTACATATAATAGAAATATACTCGTATATCATATCACATTATGACAGCAGTATCTCTTTCGAAGAAATTATATTCGTCTAAGCGTCGACTCGTGGCCTGAATAACATATATTATAGTGAATACTAATACTAATAATTCAAAACTTATACATAATTACTAATTATTACAAAAAAAAATGGTGCCCTGGCCGCAGAAACAGTGCCGTGTGAGATTTGTGCGATAGTATTACTTAAAACTATGTACATTATTGCCGTTCGAGTGCTGCATATTGGAATTACTACTTATATTACGTTTTCTAGTTAGATAATAATTTCTTATCATAGGTTTTTTTTCCTACTAATATAACTATATGTATAATACAAAATACATATTTATTATTGCTATATGGATATATTTAATAAGTCAAGCGTTAAGCACGAACTTGACTTATGTTAAGTGACGGTATGGCCAAATGTAATAGAGCAGGAACTGGCTAGTGAGACTGTACACCGTTATATTCTTGGTGCCAGATTCAACAAGTGGATGGAAGCCAATTGAGCCATTAAATACCTTTATCATAATTAACACACGAGAATAAACTCGAAGAAAAGATACTGATCGCTAAGTCCGATACAAACAAGTGATTTTGCAAATAATATCCTATCCGAAAGGGGAATTGCTGATCGCAAAGTCATCAAACAAATGAGTCTTGTACATGCATCTCGCTTACACTCACTGTTTCTTCGCCTAATTTATATCGCCATCTTTGTCGCGCTGTGTTTTAGCCAATGAAAACGTTGTTCTTAAGAAGACATGGTTGGCGGAAATTTCAATCAAAATGGCCATTCTTATAATTACTTGCTGAATTACTCACCATAAGTTTCATCTGCATCTAAGCAAAATAGCTCTTATAATAATGAGTTACAGATTCAGTATCCATTGTTATATATTGCATCCTTATAACTCGTTTGTTCCTATAAGGACAGTTTCCTACAAGAACGGAACCCAATATGGAGAGTAATAATAAGTTCCTTAGAGTCCCATTCTTTTAGAAATGTGGCCTTTTAGAAATTTGGTCTTGTAGGATTTCGATCTTGTCAGAAATTGGCCTTATAAGAATCTGGCTTCCTACTTTTGCTACATTGAGCAAAGTACACATTTCAAAACCCAATAAGATCCCTATACCACAGTAAATTATATTACATATAAGTTCTATGAAGACAAAATATCTAACTAGAAAACGCACCAAAAAACAAACTTTAGCTGTCCCTAAAATCACTTTCTCCACTAAAAGTGCAGCCTGAGTGCTGTATTACGTGAGTCGCCGCGTAGATGCCACATTTAATGCAAGTCTCATACGGTTTATTTAAAACTAACTGACTAAGGAATCCACCTGTGAAAGCGTCCCCCGCCCCGTTAGTGTCGACTATTTGTTCCCTGGTCAATTTCGTGACGGGTATGAGTGTGATTTTACCGTCTTCGACCAGTATGACGGGGTCGTAACCCTGGGTGATGACCACGACGCGTGGTTTGGGCGTTATTTTGGGCATGGTGGAGATTTTCAGAGCGATCTCTTGGAGATCTGTCGAGTCGATGTTGAACGCTTTCGCGAATGCGTCCGCTTCCTGAAAATTTAGGGTTTCCATGTAAAAATATTATTCGTGCACGTGTATGAACACTAAATACTAGTAAAATACGAGATAAGCTTTAGTAAATAATTTTTGAAAAGAAATTGGGAAATTTTTGTGCAAGACCTACCCATCCACTCGTTTTTTTCATCTGTCAAGAATGAGATTTGTCATTGAATGTCAAATATTTCGTCTTCGAAGATTAGAAAATGTGCAGATGTTAATACAATAATCATCATTTGACACTTTTGCAAAGAAAAACGTGTCGGTGGAACTCTGCGATTCTATAGTCTGGCGCACTTAACTCAGGAATACAATGAAATTTTTACGTTTTTAGAAATTATCAGAAAGTAATAAAGGAATGTCTTCAAAATAATTATGGGAGCTTTCTCTATACGTCAATTCAAGAAACACAAAAATCGGTTCACGAATGACAGAGTAATCGGTGAACAAACATACAAAAAATAACATACAGACCGAAAATTGATAACCTCCTTCTTTTTGGGAGTCGGTTAAAAATGGATTAAACGGTAGTGTTAAAACCTATTTCGATAAAGAAAATAGGTCTGTAACACTTACTTATTTTAACTTGATATACTCGTAAGAGCATATCAGAAGATATATTCTGAAGGCACCACTTAAATAATTAAAATGTTTAGCATAACTAAATTAAAAAAAAACGAACGAAATTCCATTTTTCTATTGTTTTTCTATTTTTCTATTGTTTCTTTTAACTGCAAATCGGCTAAAAGAAGCGTACAATATATCAGAACGCTATGTAAGAGTATGGACATTATTTGTTTACAAGAAACCTGGGTGATGCCCCATGAACTTGATTTTTTTAACGCAATAGATAAGGATTTCGACTGTATTGCCAAATCAGCTGTTGACACCAGTCAAGGCCTAGTTCGGGGTAGGCCCTGGGGTGGAGTCACAATCTTATGGAGACGGTCAAAGTTTAGCCAAGTAAATATAGTGGAGTGTTTAAGTGACCGTATTGCGGCCATTCACGTTACTGTAGGTATGAAATCGTTCTTAGTCTTTTGTGTGTATATGCCACAAAATGATATAGATAAGATCCCGGAGTTCACAGACTGTCTGGCTAGCATGTGTTCAATTATCGAAGATTGTCAAGTACAAGTAGCTTATATATTAGGTGATTTCAATTCACACCCGGGAACCATCTTTGGGACGGAATTGCAAAATTTTTGTGACGAACAAACATGGATATGGGCTGACCTTGTGAAACTTGGTCTGAACAGCAATACCTATACCTTTTTCAGTGAGGCGCACGGTACCTGTAGCTGGTTGGACCACTGTCTAACGACACAAGCTGCATTTACCACTATTCGCTCTTTGAATGTGATGTTGGATGTTCTCTGGTCAGACCATTTTCCATTAGTAATTAATTGTGATATTAGCGATATATGTAAAAGTAAGTACGTTTGTGAGGTTGATAAACCATTACAGGGTATAATATGGGGTACCCGTAATTCTAGTCAAGTTAAAATTTATCATGAAGAATGTAGTAATAAAATAAGTAACATTGACACTATTATTAATTGTACTGACTGTGTTAATAATAATTTATGCATTAATTTTAAAGAACATATATTATTTATAGACAATATTTATTCGAGTATGGTTACAATTTTACAAAATGCTGCGAAAGATACTGCCTCTCTTTGCTCTGGTGGACAACCTAGAAAAAGGTATGTAACGGGATGGAATTTTCACGTTAGATCCAGCCACGAGATGGCTAGAATATATTTCAAGTGTTGGGTTCTCGCCGGTAGACCGTCTACTGGAGAGATATATTCTAATATGGCTAAAACACGCAGAGTATTTAAAAGTAAATTGAAATGGTGCCAATCTAATGAAGAAAAAATAAAAATGGACATATTATCTACTCATAGACGAAATAAAAATTTTATAAAATTTTGGAACTCTACTAAAAACCTTAATCAGAAAAAAGCTTTACCAGTGGCGGTCGAAGGCTTGCAGGATCCTAAAGATATTGCTAATTTATTTTCATCTCGATTTAAGGTACAACCGGAGATACAAGAGAATGTGATCGAGACGTCACCCACTAATTATGTCTCGAGTTTGAATTGTGTGCAATTTACAGCTAAAGATGTAGCCAAGGCGGTGCGAAACATGAAACGTGGAAAATCGCCAGGGCACGATGGGCTGAGTCTCGAACACATTCTTTGTGCTGGAGATGTAATATACATAAAACTATCCGACCTGTATAATCTCTGCCTTCGATACTCATATTTGCCAGCCAATCTCATGAAAACGATTGTGGTCCCGATTGTTAAAAATAAGACTGGTAATGTGGGCAGTGCTGCTAATTATCGTCCTATCTCGCTGGGAACTGTGATAGGGAAGATCTTTGAGCGGCTTTTGCAGCCTTTGCTGGTAGATAACATAGGCATTGACGACGCGCAGTTTGGTTTCCGTCCGGAATTATCAACCGATTCGGCCATTTTTAGTTTAAAGTATACAGTTAATTACTACCTATCACGAGAAACGTCTGTATATGCCTGTTTCCTGGACTTGAGTCGTGCCTTTGATTTAGTGAATTATAATATCCTCTGGAACAAACTATCTGGGACTCAGGTCCCGGAAACAGTCATAAATATTTTTAAATACTGGTACGGAAACCAAACAAACATAGTAAGATGGGGCGACTCGACCTCCAGTGAGTATAGACTGGATTGCGGTGTCCGCCAGGGGGGGTTAACTTCTCCGGACCTTTTTAATTTTTATGTAAACGACCTGATTGAGGAGTTGAGAAGCACCAAAGTCGGATGTCATATAGGAAATGTGTGTGTGAATAACCTAAGCTATGCTGATGACATGGTGCTTCTCAGCCCCTCGATTAACGGGCTACGGAAGTTAGTTGCTGTTTGTGAACGTTTTGCTGCAAAGCACGGTTTGAAGTACAACGTAGCCAAGACCGAAATGATGGTATTTCGGGCCGGTAAAGGTCCGGAGAAAGTGCCTGGAGTGTTTTTGTTGGGCAAGCCGGTAAAGGTTGTTGACCATTTCAGGTATCTGGGGCACATCTTGACTGAGACCTTGTCGGACAATCTAGACATGGAACGGGAAAGACGGAACCTGTCCATCAGATGTAACATGCTCGCGCGCAGATTCGCAAAATGTTCTGAAGAAGTCAAGGTGACCTTGTTCAAAGCGTATTGCATGTGTTTATACACATGTCAGCTTTGGATAAGGTACACCAGATCAGCATACGGGACCATAAGGGTGCAATATAATGACGCATTTCGCATCCTTATGAGAAAGCCAAGATTTTGCAGCGCGTCGGGCATGTTCGCTGATGCTCGGGTTCCTGATTTCTTCGCAGTTATTCGATCTCGTATTGCGTCTTTTTGGGACAGGATACGAAGATCGAATAATAGCATACTGCAATGCATGTCTGATAATGTATATTGTCCAATTTATAGGTTCTGGATATCTGTCCACCAGAGCGAAAACAGGAAGTGAATTGACGTATACCTACACTAGTAGGAATTACTTATTTGTTACTTGTTTTATTGTATTAGTTAATAATTATGTATGTATTATTGTATAATTATGGGTATTTACCTGAAATAAACGTTATTATTATTATTATTATTATACACTTTTTTTTTCCTTTTAAATTTAGTGAGTTTAAGAATTTTAATTAGTTTAGAGGTGGCGACAGAATTTACCACATTGTATGTGAACGTTTAGCATTGCAGGCTTCCTACTGTAATAAATATGTGAAGTTACAAATATTCTTAGATATAAAGCACATTTTGTTGAGTAATTAGCCCAGCAGCCATACTCACAACTTTTATAGCGATGCAAAGTTCGCTCAGCGCTCGTTTTTATCTTGCCTTTTCTGCAATTAAGAGATTGACACAAAAGTTGACGAAATTTATGAAACATATCACAATTTAAAGTAACCACATCTGACCTTTTGTCTCACACTCTTAATTACAGAAAAAGCAAGATAAAAACGAGCGCTGTTAGTGTTCATGTTCATGTATTGTGTTATACATAGAAGTAGCCTCGGTGTGCGAGTATAACTAGCACTTTGCCGGATTGATTACCACATCGAGACTCACCGACTCATTCCCGAAGAGTACGTCGACATAAGGCAGTATCTCCGCGAGCGGCTCGCTGTAGAACTGCGAGACGAAGGGCGCGCTTAGGTTCATGATGAAGGTGCCTCCTTTCTGTTTCGCCTGCTCCGCTAGTTGCATTATAGACTCTGGCGACACCGCCACAAAGAAACCCTGGCAAATAGGTAGAATAGAATAACTTTATCGTGTATCCATACAGAGTAACTTAAAGATACATAATAAACGCAATTGAAAGTACAACGTCGGCCTTATCGCATAGAGCGATTTCTTCCGTATCGGAAGATATCCGTATCGGTATTATATATGAAATATTAGGCTGTATCGGAAATTGAGCAATTATGAAAAGGAGATTGTGGTGTAAGTACATATAATAAATAACACAATTGCATCATACATACTTATAGAAAACATAATACATACAAATACTAAACAATATTATGCAACTCATTTTAAATTGCTAATACTAATTTAATTTAATTATTAACGCAAAAATGATTTTTATGTATGAAAATTTACTTGGATCAAATTGAAATTTTTGTCGAATATCTGTGATGTTGTTTTTCTAGTTTTACAAACGACGATTTTTTTATAATCATCAAAAATGTAGGTAATCGTGAGCGAGACGGACGATGGTCGAACTACGGGCAAAATAAGTAAAAAACAAGTTGATGACTAACCGACGCGTAGAAGTACTTAGCCGCCTCTATGCTCTTCCTACTCTCCTCCTTGGCGAGATGGTCTGGTGTGAACTTCTGCGCGGCGGCGAGGTTCGCGCACAGAGAGCGGCGCGTGCCCGTGAGCAGCACGGCGCAGGTGCCTGTCGGGACCTCCTCCGTCACCTGGTAGCGCACCGTCACGCCTTCTGCGCTGCGGGAGAACACGACCCATACTACATGGACGTACGTAAACCCACTACCTGAACAGACCACCTCATTTTACCCGATTACACATGAAGAAGGTTGTTTTTCGAGAAGAAGAGGAATGTTTTTCGAGTGTATACGTATGTATGTTTCTTTATGACCGCGTACAGCGTAAACGGCTTAACCGATTGAAGTCACTACATTAAAAGAAAAATAAGAGGAAAAGAGGTTTTTGCAGTCTAACTTACGATTTCGTTACGCTTGACACGCTGTTGAGTGCACGTTTTTTGTGAGAAAGTATGCATAAATTGTAAAAGGTTATACTCATAACCTTTTACAACGATTATTACAATCATTCTAGTGAAAAAGTTCGTCGGAGAAGACGAAAAAGCCCATTTTTATTCCAAAAAATATAGCATATGACACTCAGGGAGTGAAGACGAATTTAACGACACCTCGCACATCAAAATCGGTCAAGCCGCTTAGGCTGTAGGAGCTCATATAGAAACATACCTACATACACACGAAAAACATAACCCTCCTTATTACGCAGGGGTAAAAATACAGCTCATGACACTCGGGAACTAGGAAGACATCACAATCTGTCAGGCAGCCTGACAGCCTGACTCAGGCTGTTTAGGGTCTACGAGGGAATTTAAACATACATCCGAAATATCAGACTCATTCAGATAAATAGAAGTGATGTAAACCGCCGTGTATTTAAAGTTATTTCAATACATAGATAAGCATCGCCGCACACCCCGCCGTCGCCGATACCATGATAACATTTGCTCTATGTATCTTGGCGATGTTATCTCCGACTGTTGAGACGTGAACAAACTTCGTCGTCTTGCTATTGTTCATTTTAGCATACGTAATTATTTTATACTTTAGAAAATGACTTAAAGTGTACCTAATTACTGTTTTTTTTTATCAGTCCTGTTTGTACAAACTGTCCCACTGCTGGGCGCGGGCCATCTTCTCATTGTGAGAAGGGTAAGGGAAATTTCCGGCAGCCTAGTCGGGAGACCGTCTGGCTTGCGATCCGCAGGTCCTGAGTTCAAATCCCGCGACACGCACCTCTACCTTTTCGAAGTTATGTGAGTATTGTTGATTGCCGCCAACTTCAAACGGCAAAGAAAAACATCGTGAGGAAGCCTACATGTCTGAGAGTTTTCAACGATCTTAAAGATGTGTGAAGTCTGCCAACCCGCACTTGACCAGCGTGGTAGACTATGGCCTATGTCTTACCCTTCTCATATTTAATTATATTCGTTAAATTTTCAGTAATTACTTTTTTTATAACATAATTACAGCACACTTAATTATTTTTATAGTATTCATAAAGCGATTTTTAAATCTAAATATACAGAGTGACTGTTTAAACATTAGCAATATTGATATAGGGAGTTGAGTACTCGTTTCTCGTTCCAAATAATCAAACAAACTAGGTGGTTAATATTTGACCTAATTAGCATGATCAAACACAAAAAATATGGACACTCAAACCACGCGCGCCGAGAGTCGCGCAACGTAATTTACATACCTAGGTACTTAGCTAGTTAAGTGACTTGCGCTCGCTCGGTGCGCACTCTCAGCGCAACGTCCATAAATTCTGGAATCTTGGAAAAAACTTGAACCGAAGTTTTAGTTTTCTTTTGTTTTTTTTTCGGTTTTATTTCTTTATATGCTTCATATGGCCACTATTTAACATGTCCTTGAATATTTCTAGTGTTTCAGCCTGTACTAATCTATAATAATAATCAGGTATTAGATCTGAACGTCAGCATAGACAATCTACGCTGACAGATTTACTTGCCATCTTACGGGGCTTCGGGGACAGTTCATTTCTACTTTGCTTTCTCTTTTCTGTGTTTCTACTTTTGAGCAACCGAAGAAAATAAAGTACATAATAAGTAAGATGTCGAACAAGTATCTATATTAATAAATAACATATCCGACTGCAGAAAAGATGTATTTGCAGTCTTAACTTACGAATTCGTTACGCTAGACACGCTGTTAAGTGTACGTTTTTTGTGAGAAAGTATGCGTAAAATCGGTGTTTTGATTAATGTGTATGTGTGATTATGAATAGTAATTTTTTATAATAATTCTAGTCAAATCACTTGTTTATTTATTACGAAATAATTCGTTGGGGGTTACGAAAACGCGTAATTATTTTTGCGAGAGCTGTATTATTATTAATACAAAAAATATAGCCTGCGACACTCAGGGAGTTAGGACGAATCTAACGAAACCTAGCACATCAAAATCGGTCAAGCCGTTTAGGCTGTAGGCGCTTATACATACAAAGATATGTATATACATACACTCGAAAAGCATAATCCTCCTTTTTACGCATTCGGGTAAAAAATAATATAATCTTTTGAAAAATTAGAACTCTGAATTCTTCTTTACTTTCAAATTATCAAAATTATTTGTAACTTTTTTTCTATAAATATATATGTAGCCATAATTAAGCTGCGCTTCAAGTATATGTGTGCTCTATAAATTCTTGCTGGTAGTTTATACCTGTTATTGGAGTGTCACTCAACATTGTCTCACTTTTGTACCTAATTTTGTTTATTGAACTGTCTTAGTGGACAGTGAACCAGTAACAGATTTCCATGACCCATTTCCTTCCGGCCGAAAATAGGAAGTAAGAGATTAGCAGAAAATTATCATCACATAAATTATTTATAATTGATAGGCTATGTACGATCAAGCACAGTTTGATCTATTGAATGATTGATATATATATAGTTTATCAGAGATCAGACAGTTGCGTAGATTTATTAAGTACTTATCTTGTAGTACGATGTTTTTATCAATGTTACTCAGCATTTGTTCGGTTTTATCTTGAATGACACGTGTATGAAAAAATGTTTCTCAATACTTTATCTAAATATAAAGAACTGTCGTGTTGTCAACTGACTGACAGCAAATTACGCGTTTTTAAACGGTTTTATTTAGCTTGACCTGTTTATTTGCGTCAAATTTTACCCCCTTGCAGTTGACGGATCGATCTGAAATTTGGTATACAACTTTAGTCCTGATGACAATACAATTTAGTATATTCTGTATTATTGTAAATCCAACACGGCCGCCGCCACAAAATGGCGGATTTCATATTTTAACACAACCCCCACAATATGGGTATCAAATGAAAGGACTTTTCTAGTAAAATACAGTAAATACATTACCTACATCATTATCTTTCTTTTCAATTAAACCGTTTAAATTAAAAAGTTTTTTAAGTAAGTACTTGTGCATATAACAGGACAAAACTGTTTTCTACTCCTAACTACGATCCTATTTTGATTATATTATATGGTTGGAACCATTAATGGCTATGCATTTACGGTTTACTTTTTCAAAATTTAAACTTTTTGATGTTTTAACTTCGGAACTATAACGAAATTCACTTGCACTTCATGAATGTTTGAGCTTCGGCCTCGGAAGAATGCTATTGCAATTGTTAATCAGAAATCAGAAAACTTTATTTTGTTGGACATGGTTGTATTAAAGATTTTTGCAAACTTTATATCTCTTGTTATCAGTGGCGTAACTATAGGGTGGCAGGGCTGGCAAAATGCACAAGCACAAGCTCAGACATGGCGCACCCCCGATATGAATTCCTGGCTACGGCCTTGGGGAGGGCCCCATCCAAAGAATTTGTCACGGGCCTCTGATGGTATAGTTACGCCACTGCTTGTTATTTTATATTTATATCTTAATTTGCTGTTTAGATGCTATTTAAAATACTTATTATGGTCGGAAGTAATCGAGATTTAAACTATTCAGGCTACCTTTCTTTGGTAGATCCAACCATAGTGTATACAATGCAAAATATCACAAAAGCACGATGTATTGAGTCTTCAGCATCCACTGCGTGCCCGGCATCAAATTCTCTTTCCCTATGAACCCCGAATAAGAAATAAGTATGAATTTTTATTGTCATCGTACGTTGTTTTGTCAACTAAATCTTAAAACATATTATTAATCAGTAAAGTATATGTAATTAAAAGCAGTCTAGTGAATAAACTGGCTGTTAATTTCTGCAAGTGGTGTTATCCTTTTTTCTAACGCAAATACGATCCACCAAGACCTACTAACATAAACTTCCGATATAAAGTTTATAGTTTAAAGTTTTCATGCTGTCCCTTTCTCGCAAAACTGCAGTTTACATTGAATTTGTACGGCGCACATGACGTATGACATCATCTTCCGCATGTCTTTCGCGACATCGACAGAGAGTTCTCTGTCTAACATGAAATTAAAATGCTTGTAACTTTTTTAATGTTGAAGATATTTTAGTTGTTTTTGTAGAATTGATCTGTACGTAGTTACTTTTTTATGAGAAAATTTAAATTTCGTGCATATTCCCTATTGTGCTATATAAAGCTACAGCTATGTATACTTACACAGCTTTATCTCTGAGGATATTAGCGTAGTCGTCATTACCGACGCAGCCGAAGTAGGTACAGACGTGCGGAGTCTTCAGTATCCACTGCGCGCCGCGCATTGAGTTCTGCACGCTTCCACCGGCTATGAACTCCGCGTTATATCTGAAATGAGTAGCATGGGAATACTTTAACATTTCCATCATGTCGTATTACAAATTAGTGTTTGGACGTTTAGGATGAGGACAATACATTTTTAACTTTTTTTTTTATACATTATAGATCTACGATTGACCACCAACTCGCCTGATGTTAAGCGACGGTGTGGCCGAGTGGAGCTCGTCGATCTAGAAAATATCTATTCACACTAGCCTTGAAAATTCCAAGATTGTAGGTCTCAGGAAACAGAGATGGCGGCAAAGAATTCCATTCTTGTGCAGTACGCAACAGGAATGTGGATCGATATCGCTGAGTACAGATTTTTGGCATTTCAACGAGAAATGGGTGGTAATTCGCCGACTTTCTGCTAGTCCTGTAGTGAAATGGGGAGGGTGGAATTAGGTCGTGAAGCTCTTGCGCACATTCCCCGAAATGAATCCTGTAGAAAATAGAGACATGCTACTTTACGGCGGTGCTCGAGACTAAGTAGCTTTTTGGTAGCTAATTTACTGTCACCAATTAACCTCACAGCTCGCCGGTCCACTGATTCTAAAGCTTCCAGCTGATACTTGGCTGATCCATCAAAAAGGTGGCAACATATTTACTAAAACACTACGTATGTCGACAATGCAATATACTTGATCCATAGATAAGAAATGGACGTTGCTAAGTTGGACCGTTGAAGCTAGGTGTTTAACCCCCCCCCCCCCTAGAAATAGCAAAACTAAATGAATAAACAACTCCTTTTCATTCCATTCGCGACTTTTGTTTAATTTCAGGTTTTGCGAAAATGTTCCATTTTGATCTCATGTTTTTTTTTTATTACTTGTTACAGGTAGCAACAACTGAAGGTGTTGCTAGATTCATGTGTATTTCTAGAGTTTCACACTAGACTAAATCATGCTGTTGGAATTATATTTTATTTTTAATTTTAAATGTTCTTTTATAAACATGCTACAAATCTTTTTAGTTTTGTGCAAAATACTACTAATAATATCAAATATCTTTCAAAATACAATACAGTACAATTTCAAACATTAACTCTGGATTTATATATATTTGCAATTACATTATATGTAAACAAATGACATGCATAATGCACATACAAATGCCTTCAAAGAACTTTCAATACACATAATTTTATATACAATAAAGGATAATTATTTCAAATACATCTAATCTAATTGTTTATCAAAAGTGCAGAAAAATTATTCTATACTATTTCTATTTATAAAACTTGTTAGTCACATTTCATACACTAAAATGACTATATTTGTTGCAACCTCACCCTGACGCTTGTTAATACCTTTTTCCATCCCTACAAATAAAAATAACAATGTAAAAAAAATCTTACAAATATAGCTCTAAATTTATTGAAATATTCCAGTAAATAACATAACTATTCACACCAACTGCTTTTTTTTAATTATTGAAAGTTCACAAACAGTCTTATGCAAGAAAACTTATATAATATTACCTAGGAGCTAAAAACATGCATTATGCATAAGTCCTTAACAGTGAACCTAACTTAAATAGAACAACATTTTTTACCTACAATTACCTACTGCAAATTATCAACTATAGAATTGTTACAAATTAAGTAGAGGAAAATACATACGTCTATTTTAATAGATTCTGTAATGTAAATTTAAAAGAGCGAAGCGATGTTACATTAAAAATATCAAAATTTTTAGAATAATGTCATTATCATAGCTAGCACACATAACTGCTTGATAATCTTCCCTTATATGTCATGTAAAGAGAATGTAAAGTATGTCATTTAATCTCTAGGGTGTTAATATTTCTATCACACACTGACAATATAATTTTAATATTTTTTTATTTATTTAAATACATATAGATGTCTTATGATATGTATTTTATATTAAGATAGTCTTTTTAGTACAAAATTGTACTATATTTACCACTAACTCAAATATAGCCTAGATTGACAAGTTCTCACGAAACAGAAATAAGTTAGTGCAATATAAATTAATTTAATTTTGGCATTCCTGCTTTAGGGAATCCTAGTGGAGAGCAATGAGAGTGATATTACTTGTTTATTTCTGTTATCTATTTTTATTCTTATCACATTTCTATCCCAAGGTTACCTGGACAAAACCACTTTTAGTGATAAGGCTGCCTGGTTGTTTCACTAGTATGTAAGCCTATTCCTGATATTTTGATTAAAGAGTTTATCTATTTATCAACCGACTTCAAAAAAGGAGGAAGTTCTCAATTCAACTGTATATAATTATTTTTTTATATTTGTTACCTCAGAACTTTCGACTAGGTGAACCGATTTTGACGATTCTTTTTTTATTTGAAAGCTGGTGCTTCCCGTGTGGTCCCATTTCAATTTGGTCCAGTTCTGACAATGGAATCCATGAGTAGTCAGTTGCTTCAGTTTTTTAATCTATAATAATTATTTATTTAATATAGAGTAAAAACATGTTTCCTTACTTTTCCATCAGCTCTCTATAGAGTGGCATATGTTTGTCCTCAGCCATAATGGCATCATCAGGTTTCATGTCATATTTCTTGAGTAGGTCCTCTCCGACTGTAGCCGAGATGTCAAGCAGAGGGTTCCCGATACCCAGTAGAATACCTTTCTCACATACACTGAAATAAAGAATCTATTATAATAAACCAAATAATTAGTTAAATTGGCAGAAAATATACCACCATTCTGCTAGCCAATGTATGTTAGTGCATTTCTTATTTATAGAAACCATTTGCTTTCTATATCAGATATTCATAAATGTTTATGTATACAATACACACAGTTCAACAATTTCAACATCACATAAAGTTTTAAAACTCTAATTATCAATACATTAATGTAACACTTAAAAAATATAGAATACTCGATCAGAACTAACAATAATTATTTTTTAGCGAATGCATTTCTATCTTAAACTGCGGAAAGCGTGGTTAATTTAATACATTACTTTATAAATTATTACATTGTTAAAATCTTGCTTGGAAATTATTAAACATTGAATAGCCGGAATTATATGGCTTTACAGTGCAAAACTTACATATTTGTATTTAATAAATAATAAAGCGATACCCTGTTCTCAAATAAACCACCGTAAGAAATCACTAATGAAGCGTAAAATTATTATTTTTACCTGGGGTTGGACATTATGTAATAATTATTTTTTTAAGCCACCAAGAACTTCACCGAATTAAAAGTTTTGTAATAAAAGTTGTTGCAGATAAACAGACGTGTTCACACAGCTCACCGCGAAAAGTATCACGCGTTTTGTTGATAAAAATATTAAAAACGTGCTCGCGATTTTCGACACAAGCCAGAAATGAATGAAATCTGTGATGAAATCAAATGAAATGACAGGTGACATGTATCTTTCAAACAGTTCAAACTTCTGTGTTTTCAATGTCACCTTTTTGGGCCACAGATCTTTCTTCTTTTTTGTATTGGACCCGCATTAAAGCATTTGCCAGTGTCAACTATTAGGATTTTTTCAAGTTTCTTGAATAAAACAAACTGTAAATGTTCTAGTCACAATCTAAGCACAGACCAGTTAGAAGATGCTACGAAATCTAAGTCACGTATACAGTCAATTTATAAGTCAAGTCCTGCTTCAGTAAAGTGATGGGATGGCGACTTTAGAAACTCCATAGAAGCTTCTAGAAGCTTCTATGGAGTTTTGCCGACAACGTAGAATCAGACGTTTTACTGCTTTATTTCATTTGCCCACACTCACGCACTTTATAGAACACTTAATGAATAAAACACCACCATTTTTATAGCATTGATGTTCAAAATAACACAAGTTTAGGAAAATAAAACAAAGCAACAAACGTTACTAAGACGTTCCCGCCAAAAACCCCACCACAGATCCTAATACAGTTGGTGTTTATTTTTTATTTTTATGGCTTGGTTTCAGTACCTTTATGCCACACAATTTTGGTGTATAACCTGTGTGCCACAGATTGTCTAAATATTTCGTGTCATAGAATTAAAAAAAATATAGAGTACTTCCGGTTAGCCTGTTTTTCTTGGTTCTCTATGTGAAAATGTTATTTATTATAACCAATCAGTACTTAGGTACATCTTTGCCGTGTCAACTCATTGAAAGCTCTTGTTTGTCTATGATTGAGATTGGAATGAATGAACCAGCACATAATTTCTCATTGCTTGCATTTTTTTCGTCATTCATTCATTCAGTATTTCATAACCTACAACCGGTGGGAGATCACGTTTTGCTGTCCCGGCGAGAATTTTCGAGAAGTTGAGTTTGTGAATCCTCTGCCCAGAACTGTTTTTGCATTCCTGTTACTGTAAAAATGCTACGTTTACCTCGTGTAGTTCGTCAAACCATCTCACTACAGAAAACTCAACAGCTCACACGATTTTACGCCAAGGATGTGAGATTTGGTGCTGATGTAAGAGCCCTCATGCTGCAGGGTGTGGACATCCTTGCCGATGCCGTCGCTGTCACGATGGGCCCGAAAGGTAGAAACGTCATTCTAGAACAGTCATGGGGCTCTCCAAAAATTACAAAAGATGGAGTGACAGTTGCTAAGGGCGTTGAACTAAAAGACAAATTCCAGAACATCGGCGCCAAACTAGTACAAAATGTAGCAAACAGCACAAACGAAGAAGCCGGAGATGGCACCACCACCGCTACAGTACTCGCGCGTGCGATCGCAAAAGAAGGATTCGAAAAAATCTCGAAAGGAGCTAATCCCATCGAGATCCGCCGAGGAGTGATGCTGGCCGTGGATTCAGTGATAGAAAAGCTGAAGGGCATGTCCAAGCCGGTAACGACGCCCGAGGAAATCGCGCAGGTCGCGACCATTTCTGCCAACGGAGACAATGCCATCGGTAAACTCATCGCCGATGCCATGAATAAGGTCGGCAGAGACGGAGTCATCACCGTTAAAGACGGCAAGACACTCGTTGACGAACTAGAACTCATCGAAGGTATGAAATTCGACAGAGGTTATATTTCACCATATTTCATCAACTCATCAAAGGGTGCCAAAGTAGAGTTCCAGGATGCTCTCGTCCTCTTCAGTGAGAAGAAAATCAGTAATGTGCAGACCATCATCCCTGCTCTCGAGCTCGCCAACCAACAGAGAAAGCCCTTGCTGATTGTTGCTGAAGATGTAGATGGTGAGGCCCTTTCCACTCTTGTAGTCAACAGGCTAAAGATTGGTCTCCAAGTGGCGGCTGTTAAGGCGCCAGGCTTCGGCGACAACCGCAAAGCAACCCTCAGCGATATGGCTATCGCCACCGGTGGAGTTGTTTTTGGAGATGATGCTAACCTCATCAAACTTGAAGATGTACAGCCCTCGGATCTCGGACAGGTGGCCGAAGTAATTATTACCAAAGATGACACACTTATGCTGAAGGGCAAGGGCAAGAAGACAGATATTGACAGAAGAGCAGAACAAATCCGCGACCAGATCCAGGAAACTACCTCTGAGTATGAAAAGGAGAAACTGCAAGAGCGTCTAGCTAGATTGGCCTCTGGTGTTGCTGTGTTGCATGTTGGAGGCTCCAGTGAGGTGGAAGTCAATGAGAAGAAGGACCGTGTCAACGATGCCTTATGTGCAACCAGAGCAGCTGTCGAGGAAGGTATTGTCCCTGGAGGTGGCTCTGCTCTCCTCAGATGTATCCCCACATTGGAACAGCTAAAAACAGCCAACAGTGACCAGGCTACTGGAGTAGATATTGTCAAAAAAGCACTAAGAATGCCTTGCATGACGATCGCACGCAATGCTGGAATTGATGGATCAGTCGTTGTTGCTAAAGTAGAAGACTTAGGACCTGAATTTGGATATGACGCGCTCAATGATGAATATGTGAACATGATCGAAAAGGGAATTATTGACCCCACAAAAGTTGTGCGAACAGCGCTTACAGATGCCAGTGGTGTTGCATCTCTCCTCACCACAGCAGAGGCCGTGATCTGTGACTTGCCACAAGAAGACAAACCTAACCCAATGGCTGGCATGGGAGGTATGGGTGGAATGGGTGGCATGGGTGGTATGATGTAAGCTGCACAAATCAACTTCTCTATGCATTTATGGTGTAAATTGAACTGTTACTTAGTAGTTACATCACCTTTATGGACCGAATCCCTTTAGTCTAACTGTGTTACAAATATGTGGAGTGAATGAATATTTTCTTTATTGTTTTGAGTCTGATTGTGTTGAAATGTAGAAAGGCATATCTGTCTTGTTAGAAATATTTAGTTTTAATTTTTGCTTGAATGATTGCAAGCAGGTGTTATTGTAATAAAATATTATAATGTTTTTACATTTTTTTTTCTTTAGCTGAGATTTTCATCCAAGGTAGGTAAATGTCCTTGCTCTCTACCATTAGCGTACCACCTATCTAGATAAAACCGGTTTTATACAACCTTAGGCATGTCAGTTAGTAGTCATAAATTGGATTCTATTATCACTGCAATAGAGTTGTAGGGTTTCAGAGAGGTCTGGAAAATTCGCATTGATAGGTATTATGTAACTATCCCATGAACTGAATGCTACCTATTACTAGTAGGTACTATTTGAACTCATAATCATAAAAGCTTGCTGATAAGACTACATGTTATCAATTATTATCTCGGTAACAGTTCATTGTCCATCAGCAACACCGCCTGGCGCCCGCGTGTATCTTTGCTGTGTGCGGTTCTCATCATCATCATCTCTCTGTAGCCAAATGCTTGTCACATAGGATCCTAATTGGATGTCATTCGGCGTTGATCTATAAGCTGTCTGCTTCAATCCATTACCGATCTGTTTTATACAGGTTCCAAACTTCCAAATGTCCATTAATATTTTTTTTCTTACTCGAATATGCAAAAAAGTTTTGTTTCTTTGAGTGTCACTAATACTTCCTACAGCCTAAACGGCTTGACCGATTTTGGTTTGCGAGGTGTCGTAGATTCGTTTGTACTCCCTAATTGTCACTAGAATTTTTTTTTGCAATAATAATAAAGGGTCAAGGGTCGGATACAGAAGGCAGTCATCCAGGATGACTCATCCTGGACACGGCACGTCAAGGAACATTATTACTCACGAGCGGCACGTATTGTCAGGAGGTTCCTCTCTCTGTAGCCCCTACCACCGGCAGCTTGAGCCCCGCCCCGCCCGAGTTTTAAGTTTTTTACATTTTTTTTTTTTTTTTTTGTTTATATTTAATTGTGTTGTAAAAAAATTAAAATTAAGATTGTACTAAATAAATAAATGAGAATAATAATAATACGACTTTCTAAAAATAAATAAAACCGGACAAGTGCTAGTCAGACTCGCCCACTGAGGGTTCCGTACAAACTAGTAGATAAAAGGGGGACATCATATTTTTTTTATATTTTCCTTCTTATACCGAAAAATATAAATCGTAAAAATATTTAAAAACCTCTTTTAACTTATGCTAATAAAGCTCTTTCATATGATACCCCACATGATACGGTTAATTCACTTTAAAATTTGGACCCTCATTCCTTGCGTAAAGACACTATTTTTTTGGAATTAAATTAAAAATGTCCAGTTTTCGGATTTTTTCCTATATGTGTACGATGCTTCTTGCCAAATTTCATAGTTCTAGGTCAACGGGAAGTACCCCATAGGTTTTGATTCCCTTGTGAGTGTCGAAATGTGCGTTTTTACGACATATTCGGCTGTAACTTTTTTTATAAAAACTGAGAAATTTGATTTTTCTTTCTGCAGCAAGATACTATGGATTTGCGTATATGGTTCTAATTTCAACGCGATACCTTCACGCGTTCCCGAGATAAAGGTCTTGACGCCCGGACGGACACACAGAAAGACAGACGGACAACAAAGTGATCCTCCCTATATTACAAAGTACTCTTTGGTGATCCTATAAGGGTTCCGTTTTTTACTTTTAAGGTACGAAACCCTAAAAATGCACATTTTCGTAAAAAATAAGCGATTTTACAGCAAATTTGCGCATACTTTCTCATAAAAAACGTTCACTCAACAGCTTATCAAGCGTAACGAAATCGTAAAGACCGTAAAAATCGCTCTTCTGCATTCATTTGTTATACACGAGATAGAATACAATTTACTACCAACTCGCTAAGCAACGTAGCTGAAAATAGGTCTCAGTAATTCAAGAAATATTTATTTCGGTTTCGTAGTTCTTCGAAGAATCTTTATAATTTCGTCACTGATAAACATCTCGAGTCATTTTTACCCGATTACACAAGATCGAAGAGCTCGTACAGCCTAAACGGCATGATGTTGCATGCAAGGTATCATTAAAATTCGTCTTCACTTAATTTTTTTTTTTGTAATTATAATATTAAAAGTTCGGCAAAAATAATTGACTGGCCTTGTGGCTCAGTTGGTAGTGTGTTTACGTCTACCTGCTGAACTGAAAGGTCGTGGGTTCAATCCCCACCCAGGGCAAACATTTGTGTGATGAGCATGGATGTTTGTTCTGTGTCTGGGTGTTTCTATGTATCATATGTATATATTTACAAAAAAAAAAGTATACCTAGTCTTGCCATAAATATTGTCACGAAGAAAAAATTTTTTTTTTTTCAGGATTTCTTCGAATTCTTTCCCTTTCTGCTTTGACCACCTTTTTCGTACGAACACTACGTGGACGGCCAGATCTTTTTCTGTCACAAACAGAGGTCTCATTGTACCTATTAATAGCCCGGTACACAAACATTTGACTAATACCAAGCGTATGGAGAGTTTTAAAAATTGCAATTGGCTCCATACCAACTTTGTGTAATGCAATCACAGCGATTCGGTTCTCTTTATCACCCCACTCCATTTTAATATCGCAAAATATTTTACAATGTATTGGCGCCAAAATTAGAAAACTCAATGAACAATCGTATAAAAATGACAGATTCCAAATTCAAATGTAATATCTTTCTTATTTTTAACTGTAACAGTATTTATGGCCAGACTAAGTATATGTATTCCATCTAGTTCCATAGTACAAGCTTTGCTTAGTTTGGGCTAGATGGTGTTGTGTGAAATGTCCACAAATATTTATTAAATATTTATTATTATTATTCACATTTATTTATTTCCATTCTTAATTTTTTCGGACCCTTCTATCCAGGGCGTCCAGCTCAGTTTGAGTCCACCTTAGTATGCCAAAGGAGTATGACAATAGAGGCATCACCCAACCGTTGAAGGCGCGCGACTTTATTGCCGCCAGACAAAAGACTGTTAAGAACTTTTGACAGGCAGAAAAAGAAACGCTCCTTCACCGATTTTTTTATATCCTCTACCGCAATACCCAACGACTCTGACATACCAAGGTATTTGTAGGTCTCGGCTTCTGAAAGGGACCTTATTATTATTATCTCATTTATTTATATACAATCTTAATTCTAAATATTTTACAACACATATATTATTATTATACAGATATTTATTTATTAATCTTAAGCCTAAGTTTTTACAATATTTATATAAAAAACAATAAAAACATTATAAAAACTTAAACCTAGAATGCCGCCGACAGCGGGGCAGGGCCTAAGCTGCTGGCGGTAGGGGCTACAGACTCAGAAACCTCCTGACAATTCGTGCCGTGTCTAGGACGACCGCCTTCTGAATCCGACCCTTGATCCAATCATCAAGCGAGAGCCTCTTAAGATGTTGGTCAAGGCTCTTCGCTATTAAACCGTTTGCCGATACGACTATCGGAACAATGGTCGTCGAGTCAACATCCCACATGGCGGTTATCTCGTGAGCCAAGTCAAGGTACTTGCTGAGCTTGTCCTTCTCAGCCTTCACGAGATTCTCATCATGTGGGATGGTGACGTCAACGAGCACTGCCCGGCGTTGGGAACGATCTACAATCACAATATCAGGTTTATTGGCAACAATAGTCCTATCTGTGATAATAGAACGGTCCCAATAGAGCAAAGCACGACCATTCTCAAGAACCGGCGCTGGTGCGTACTGATAGTACGGCACCTCGGACTCAACAAGGCCGTATTGAAGAGCAAGTTGCTGGTGGATGATCCTGGCTACTTGATTGTGCCTGTGCAAATACTCGCTGTTAGCAAGATGCGAACAACCGGAAATAATATGTCGGAGAGACTCTCCGGGACGGTGGCATGCCCGACAAATGTCGACAGTGCCGTCTTTCATGATATATTTCCGATAGTTGTTCGTCTTGATAACTTCATCTGCAATCGCACATGCAAACCCTTCAGTTTCACCAAAAAGGTCACCGAAGCGTAACCAGTTCACCGACGCAAGAAGGTCTACATCGGGTCCTGTTAAGGCCCGGTAGAACCTCCCGTGTAGCTCCTTGCCCTTCCATACGTCCCTACGATCTTCCATGTTGAGCACCGTTGGTTTGCGCCAGTTCTCTTTTGCCAAGGAGAGAGGCGTCAGGCCCTTGTCAACTGCCATTACATCGTAATGTATCCCACATACGTTGTTGCGGAAATAATCCCTGAGACTGCACACCTCACGGTTGTGAAGGTTCTTGGCATTTAAAAAGCCACGACCCCCCCACTTCCGCGGAATGTACAGTCTCATAACAGACGAGCGTGGGTGTAGCATGCGATGTAATGTCAGTTGCTGACGGACCCTTCTATCCAGGGCGTCCAGCTCAGTTTGAGTCCACCTTAGTATGCCAAAGGAGTATGACAATAGAGGCATCACCCAACCGTTGAAGGCGCGCGACTTATTGCCGCCAGACAAAAGACTGTTAAGAACTTTTGACAGGCGGCAAAAGAAACGCTCCTTCACCGATTTTTTTATATTCTCTACTGCAATACCCAACGACTCTGACATACCAAGGTATTTGTAGGTGTCGGCTTCGGAGAGGGACCTGAGAGTCATTGTCTCAGAAAGTTGCAAATTTGGAGAATTTACAACTTTCCCTCGCTCTACCTGAACGACCGCACACTTGTCTACACCAAACTCCATCTTAATGGCATTGCTAAAAACCTCTGTTGTTTTTAACAACGTCATTAAGTCTTGTCGTTTCGGTGCAAAAAGTTTGAGGTCATCCATGTACAGCAGGTGAGAAATAACTTCACCCCCCCTACGAAGCCGATAGCCTAGACCTGAATCCTTCAGCAGAATACTGAGAGGGTTCAGTGCCAGGCAAAACCACAATGAACAATTATTATTATTATTATTAATTATCTCGTGGCTAATCTTCCTACGCTGCGCTTGCCGGTGCGTGGTGCGTGGTCCATCGGCCATCAGTTCACGATGCAATCCACTTCCATTGTCTTTTTGGAAGTCCAGGGGGGGGGGGGAGGCCTATGTCCAGCAGTGGAATTCTTATGGCTGAGATAAAGACGATGAAAAATAATTATAGTTTAAAAAACTGAAAAACCGACTTCAAAATACGCAATCGGCATCGACCATCATCGGGCACTTTCGTCAAGGTTAAATAAAACAATCTAACGTAATTAACATTTTTATTGTAATGAGTCTCTTATACATAACATAATCGTCCTTACATTTAAAAATATTCTGGTGGTTAAATTTGTTCTCTTAAAACGAATAAAATGTACATAATATCAACAAAAAATATTTAAATATCTACAAAAATATTTGATCTTCATCTGAATCTCCAGCACCATACACGAAATGTCTCTTAAGGACATTTCCATCATCAGGTATTGCACTATCATCAGACGCAACATTGTTCTTACAAGGAGTGACAGGGTACCTGACAGGGCCTAGCCATTTCCTACTGAGACCGAAGTTTCTAGGAAGGGCGACGCTTTTCGAAGACCCACTTTTAACAGACTTATCTATGCTATTGAGCGACGATTGAATGGACTTCAAGGAAGACTTCTTTAGAAGTTCTTCTGTGTTCTCATTCAAGTAATCTTCAGGCAGCTCCAAATCTGTGGGAATGCTGAGGCTCAGCGGCCGTCGCTTTGTTCTTCCATCATTGGCTTGACATCGCCACGTATTGAATTTTTGACCTTTCTTGGGAGGAGTATCCCCTAGGGATGAAAATTCATATACCATGTTATCATACTCCTCAAAGACATTTTTCTCTGAAAGACTTTTCTGTAAATTGCTCTTTTTTGGAGTCGTTTGTCTACTAGTTTTGTCTTTCATTCTACTTATTACTTTATCTTTTGTAAGTTTGATGAGCGCATATATAGTTTTTAAGGCTTCTTCATTCAATAACTCGTCATCAGTGAATTCGCCGTCTAAGGCACTGGCAATGCTGCTGGTTAAAGCATTTCGCATGTCCAGTGAACTGTGTGCCTCAACTTGGCACCCTAAGCTGGCTTTGTTAGCATTTTGGAGAACTATAAGCTCTACTATCTGTGGTGCAGCCTGTAACATCGACAGTGCATTGTCATACTTTACATTTAGTAAAGTTTTACCATTGACAGATATAATTTGATCCCCTGGGAGGAGTTTATTGCATAAATCAGCAGGGCTGCCAGGTGTTATGGACTTTATATAAACATTTCCGTCAGATCCTTCTGCCACTTGTAAGCCTAATGCGTTCATTGCGTCTCTGTGTAGTATAGCAGTCACAAATACTCTTTCTCCTTGGACACATTCCATGTTGTCTAATTTTTCAAATAATGATGTATTAAGGCAGGAGTCGTTACTTGTCGCATTGTAATTGAATGCGTCAGAGTATACTTTGGGCGATTCTAAAACGAAAGCAGTCGGCGCAACATATTGTCGCTCAGGTAACAGTTTCATGCTGTTCACACTGCAATGCTGCTTTTGTTCAGAGCTTAAATCGTCAGAGTCACTTTGTGTAGTAGCAACATCAGCATCGGTCTTCAAACAGTCATTTGAACTGGATATTTGTCCAGGTGATCTTGAGTACTTGTATAATGGTGATCTCATTCCATTAAATACTCTGGTACCCATTTTAACACCTTGTCTTCTTGGAAGACTGCAACTTTCAGATGATGACAACCCATCATTAGATGATGTGTTGCCTTGACTTACATTTGTGTTAAGAGCAACTTCATCATATTGTGGTAACAAAATTTGTCTCAATAGCTCCTCAGTGTTAGGTTTTTCGTTTTCTTTGTTCTGGGCTTTCTTATCTCCAAACAGATCAACCCTAAACCTTCTTCTGACGGGTCGCCTCGATCTCACCTGATTTCTCACAGCTAAGTTGTAACTATCTTCATAGTTACTACAGTCATATTTCTTAGGGCTCTCATTTGTATTCATGGGGCAGTTGGGTTCATCTGATAAATAATTTATGAAGTCTGACTTAGCATACAGCTTTAAATACAATCTGTGATGTAGAGATGCCAACCAAAACGTGAAGTAGCTCTTATAATCTGCCATCTTTAATTTATATTTTACACCAATTTTTGAGAGCCCAGAATAAGAGTTTGGCATAATGTACAAACTTTTTTTATTGTAATAGAATGTATGTATGTGATGCCATGGCAAACTCTGCAGTACAATTCTGTTTGGACAAGAATTTAAATCCTCGCCTATGTGATTATTTCGTGAATATAAAGTAATTCCTTTCGGTCCAATGGATAGCCACACATCTCTGCAAAATCCATCCCTCGTCGCCCAAATGGCAGAGTAAAAATGTGCTCCATAATCTCGAAATGTTTGTGCCAATGTAATGAAATTTACTATTGCTTTATTCCTATCCAATCCCAATCTAGACTCATGCGCTCTTTTCATGCGCAACTTAACATCTGCCATATCATCCAGTATAACAGTCTCTGGTAAATAATGTTCAAGCAGAAAGTAATCTGCAGTTCCATGTTCCCTATAAGAGAATTCTCCAAATTCAATATGTAAAGCATATCCTGCTAAGAGAATGAGATTCTGTATCGTAGAAGTCAATTGGCCCTCTACTGTGGCTCTCCGCAGCTGTAAATACACTCTGTGTCTCCACTCTCCGCCCTGTATATTACTTGCAATATTTTTAGGCAGGAAGAACTTTATTCTCAAGAAAACTGTAACATGTACAGGTTCTTCAATTACTTTCTTTTTTCCGGTTTTATGCCAGCTTTCTGGAGCAACCTTTTTGATTTTGTAATCATCTGGAAGGAACACAAAATCTCCACCAATTAGAATAGCTATTCCGAGCATAAAGTTGTGTTCATACTTCTCACTGTGAACGAGTGCTTCAAACAGCTGCCCAGCTGTTATTATATTAGGATCACAAGTGACTTCAAACTTTTGTCCATTCAATAGAATGACTGTAATGATCCTCTTCTCAGCATTTGCTGAGAGGGTCAAGTCCATGTGTTTCGCAGGCTGTGAAGCTCTAACAATAAATTCTGGACCAACACATCCTTCTTTACCTTTCAACCCACATTCTGCTTTGTATAACCTTGAAGCAGCTCTTTGGACTGGTTTTCCCCTTCTAAAATTGGTATTTAAATGTCCTTGCTGGGTTTTAGTTCGATCATGCAATGTAATAGCATTCATTGAGACAGTATTATTCTGTAATACTGGTTCTTCAATGCGGGTACTGCAGGCGATTTCTAAGGTGGAATGTGCATTGCTGAGCCCTCCTCGCCTAGATGTGTCAAACAAATTAAACACAGCCCTTCTGTGGGTTCTTGGCAGTCTACAGCTTGGAAACGGATCTTTTTCATCTGGAGACTTCAGTAAGCCAACACAACTTCTAGGCTTCATGCTAACTTTCAAGTCTGTGTTTGTGCCAGCTTTCTGTGTTCTGGGCTCTTTCTGAGCAACATGGTCCAGATCATCTTTGAGATAGTCCATAACAGGGCTGAGGCCTACTGAGGCGGCTGAGCAGGAACTCCGCCCCGAGTCTTCGTCGAAATTCCGAGGCATTGTCCTGAAATTCATAAGAAAGAGAATATAGTATGTGCATAGAAAAAAAAAAACATTTGCCGGGATTATTTTCATAAATGACTGTGCTTCTTACTTAACAGTGAATGAGTCATATTCTTGTGCGAGTAAATGCTTGATTTGTCCATTTAAGGATATTAGCTTTTCAAATAATTACGCGGCGCAGGGATCACGCTATAGCAGAGAAAGTAAATATGCCAATTAGTGACTGGCACTTGTTAAGTATCTATAAAACCAGCTATAAAATATACGTGTATTAAATTCCGTAAAGCATGCAAAAGAAATCACAACGGAGATAAATAGTAAATACCTACCTAAAGGAATTTCGAAATATTTTCAGTTACATCTTGAGAAAAATAACTTACGAACTTTGGAGATGTTCATGATTTAATAAGAGCAGAACTGCACGATGTTTGATGGTTTATTATTGTGACCATTGTACGTAATTTTGAATTACTAATTTAAAACGTGAGTATTTTTACGGAAATCGACAGCTAAACAATCATACAATCATCACCAAATCCAAAACCAAACCAAACTTTTTTTCCCAGTCCCACGCACACATGGAATAACTTATACGCACACATACTTACTATTTTATTTTTTTTCCCTTGATTTTGGCATCATGCTTCCACATTTGCCATTCTTGCTTACTTTACTTTACTACTTGGGCATAGACTTTTTGTTGTTGTTAATTTTTCCCTATCGGGAAGGGCAAAGGGTGTCAAGCCCATACAACCATTACTCATAGACCAAGTGGGTTATTACCACAGACTAGTAAGAGAGTTGTTACTACTACATGCTAGAGGTGGTGATTATTAGTTATAACATTTAATGTATCAGTGTTAAATAAGAATTAACAATTAACACCAATAAAACAAAAATAACCCATTGTTGTTCATTAAAAGTTTAAATTCTCAGATCTAATTATTTTTAATTTTTATGTCAGCGACATCTATTTCGCCATTCCTTCATTAGTAAGTGAAATGGTATGGGTGTCACAGTATAATAATTTTACACTTGAATCACAGATGGCGTAAATCGTTGACAGATTAGTTTGCGACTTGGTCTTCGAAAATGAGCCTTAGTATGCAAGATATTTATTTATCTTGATCTTTATTTTATACATTGACTGAAATTAACAGATTCTAAGTTAAATAATAAAAAGTATAATCAACTTCAAGTTTGAAATATCGTGACAACATCAAGGTTTATTTCAAATTGTGTTTAAAAAACAACATTTAACTTTGAGAGCGTAAATGTTATTGAATAATATTTGATAATATTGCAACAGGATAGATTTTAAAAATAAACTTTTAACGGTTTATTCATTATTCCAAATTTATTTTTTTCGTGTTGTTGTTGTTTTGTAATTTTATATTTACATTCGATTGTTATTTTTCTCTTTGGACAATTGAGTTTTAATAATTGCAGTGTCATACAGTGAAAAAAGTGAGTAATTAGTAAAAGTTTTGTGAATGAGTGAATAGTATAAACTGTTTTAATTGTCAATTGCAATTATCCTAATTTCATAACTAATAACATAAAAGCAAAAGTAACACTGTCTGTCGTCTGTCTGTCTGTTTGTTACCTCTTCACTGAGACTCCACTCATTCATTGCTTCATTGCTCCACAAAATATCAACATGTATAATAACTAGAGTTGTGATTAAAGGTTAAAAAACAACAATTGTTAAAAATACTAAGTATTTTATTTTTATTTTATGTTAATTTTATTGTTTGTCAATTTGTTAAAATAAATGTTAGATAATACTAAAAAATTCAACACTATCAAAAATTCAAGATAATGTGTTATTATTAATAACACAGAGAGGAATAAAAACGAAATACCTACTAAACATATTAAAAAAAGTTACAGTGTTAGTTTTTATATTATTTAACTAATTAATTAAACAATTAACGTTTTTTAACTTTTATTCTCGCCTCATAGACCTAGACGCCTCTACTCCATGCCATGCCGCGTAAGTAATACTTTTTTAATTGTATTTGGACCCGCTTACAGCATTTGGTAGTGTCAAATATAA
Organism: Lycia hirtaria; assembly: GCA_947563715.1. Lineage (NCBI taxonomy): Eukaryota > Metazoa > Arthropoda > Insecta > Lepidoptera > Geometridae > Lycia > Lycia hirtaria. The sequence continues at coordinate 1,566,495 of OX387377.1, read as the reverse complement.
TGATTTCTTCAAGTTTCTTGAATAAAACAAGTTGTAAATGTTCTAGTCACAATTAAAGTCACTTAAATTGTCATTTTCAAATTCGAGTCGTGCTTCTGAGTGGTGGTGACTTTGCTGAAAGCTTTTATGGAGTTATGCTGACAACGTGGAAAGACACGTTTCACTGCTTTATTTCATTTTTCCACGCTCACGCACGTAATCGAACACATAATGAATGAAACACCACTATTTTTGTCGCATTATCATTCGAAATAACTCAACTTGAGGAAAATAAAACAATAAGACAGAGCATGTTTTCATAACGTTCCCGTCAAAAAAGCCTACAATATGAAACTTTATATAGTTTTGGCGGGAACGTCATCGAATCAAATCAAATCAAATCAAATCACGATGCTTTGTTTTAATATAGTAATCTTGTGTTATTTTGAATATTAATGCAATAAAAATTTTGGTGTTTTATTGATTAATCAAGTGCGTGAGTGTGGGCAAGTGAAATGAAGCAGTGAATTGTTTATTCTTGGTCTATGTTATATTCCCAAACCAAGTAGTTCATTTAACATATCCGGTTTAGTTAGTGCTAGTAATTTTTCGCCTTGGCAACACCTTTTAACCTTTCGTTCTTTAGTTCTTTATTTCACAGATAAAACATCGATATGTCATAATAAGATTGCAAATGACAGTGTCATTTTTGCAGTTTGGTCGTATTTGTAAAACGTTGGTGTTGATTTTCCTTGGATTTTCCGTGATGATTATTGTTATTGCCGAAAATACATTTAATTGAAAATGGATTAAAAAACAAAAACGATGGCTACGCTGATTCAGTCGTATGAACAGCAATATTCTGTGCTCAGCGCTGATATAACATCTAAAATAGGACGGCTAAAGTCGGGCAACGAAGGTGACACAACAATCACTATTTTCCAAACGGTTCACTTAATTTTAAGTCGAATATCTTATTTAACCATTAGAATATTGTTCATTGATTTGCTCTCACAGTTTTGTCCTCTGTTCCCTCTCAAAGTGAACTGACCTTCCCGAACTTTTGCCAGTAGAAATTAACACACAGTTATATAGGCAAATTTAAATGTTTCAAAATCTTAATTCATGATATACTTATGAAAAACTTTACTAAGTATAACTAAGATTTAATCCGTAATTATATAATTTAAAGTGGGTGTTGGACCTACATCAAGTTACTGAGGTGTCTTTAGTTTTATTTTATTACAGATAATCATGATCAGTTAATTAAAGAAATACAAGCTAATTTTGAAGAAGCCAATGATTTGGTGAGTATAGTTGCATCCTTCATTTTTAACCGCCAACTCAGAGGGGGATTGGAAGTCTAGGGTGTACATTTGAGTATTTCTATAACTATCTGTTTGAGTGCCATCACGGCTCTCAAATGGATGGAGCCAATTTTGATCTAGTTTCTTTTGTTTGAAAGAGGATTTCAAAAACTGTTCTAAACCATGTTTCATCAAAATATGTTCAGTAGTTATTTAAAGTCGGGGTTTTAAGTTTTTTAAATTATTTGTGTTTTTACTTCAAATATTCTGAATGATAAAAATCCCTTCTGCCTACACTTAATAAAAATCATGATGGATTTTTTTAGGTTTCTGTAGTAATGAGGAATCCTTATAATTTCGCCATATCTGTCTGTATGTCACAGTCATTTTACTCAGAGATTATTAGCTCTACATAAACGAAATTGGCATGTAGATTTGTTCGGTAAACCACTACAAATTTTCGTAATCAAATTAAAAAAATAAAAATAGGGGTGGCACTTTATAAGGATTTTTTCTAAGGTTTTTTTTTAGAAGGAATAAATTTTTTCCAACTGGGGTGGGCCCCATTGTGGGAGGTATTGCTGAATAGGTATCTTAAATTATGACTAATGAAATGAAATGAAATGAATTTATTTCCACTAAAAATAGAGTATAAGCAAGGTGGTAAAAGCGTTTTAGCTCCAATCTATTTTGCCATTCATTGGCATGTGGAAAAAATATCCTTAATGTCTAAAAGTCAGTCTTAAAATCTAGTTTGTGGCATATTCAATATTATATTTATTTAACAATTCGTCTAATGTGTAAAAAGATTTTTCCAAAAGCCATGTTTTTAGCTTTTTACGAAACATTCCATAAGGGAGTTCCTTTATTAATATTGGCAATTTGTTGTAGATGGTGACACACATGGCATAACAGTTTTTTTGACATAATGCCAACCTAAAGGGCTGATTAAAGATAAGCCTGTGCTCATACTTGGTAGCCCTCACGTATCTGTCATTAGCTGTTTGAAAGAGGTTCGGATGGTTTCGGACAAATATTGCAATCTCAAAGATGTACATTGAGACTAACGTTAAGATTCCCTAATTTTTAAAGACAGGTTTGCAAGATTCATAGGGCCTAATACCTACTATAGCACGCAGGCACTTCTTCTGCGACAAAAACGCTTTATTAATATGAGTAGAATTACCCCATAGAAGAAGTCCGTACCTAAGAATAGAGCTAACATATCCATGGTATGCTAACAATACAGTCTGCCGTGAAGATGTTTTCCTGAGTCTATTCAAAACATGTACGAATTTATTGACTCTACCACATACATTTGTTATGTGTTCTTTCCAATCTAGATGTTGGTCTAAAGTGATGCCTAGGAATTTCACATAAGGTTCAATATATATTTTTTTTCTCAGATGTGATGTGTGCAAGATATAGGCCGCCAAAGGTGAAGAAGTTGTGTCTCTCCACCCCCTGCATTTCTAAGCTATTAAACCTAGAAATTGATAATTAACCATAATATATACTTTCAATGAAAATTGTTTTGAATACTCTGTGATTACAACTTTTCGAAATATACTGATAAATATATAAAAAGCTTAACAAAAAATACTCGCCTAGTAGTTTCTTTTTTTTTTATTAATTCTAGCTTTAGCTATGGAACACTTCTAAATGCATGTCTCGACACAGTCTAGGCCACTTTATAAATGTATCTTTGTTTATCTAAGAGCAATGGTTTATGTTCAAAGTATGGAGGTAGAAAATGTTTCTAAATATGCATACTTTATTAGCACTGATTAAACTTTAGTCTATAGTAAAGAAAAAAGAACTACAAATGAGTGTTTTAACATGAGAAAACTAAATATTTGGGTGCTCTTGCCAATACAAAAGATAAATAAATATCTTACTATTTTGGTTTGTGGTTTTAATATAGACATCCATATGTACTGTTGAAAAGTCAAAGAAACAATTTCAAACTGTATATAACACGGTGACGTTTGCTCTGTTACAACACAATAATTGAAATAATATAAATTATTGTATGTTTCTCAGCTGGAACAGCTAGAGCTAGAGTCACGCGGGTTGGGGGTCGGCGCGCGCGTGCCTGCATACCGTGCCGAACTGCAGCGAGTACGCGACGAGTACCGCTCCGTGCAACACGCGCAAACCAATGCCTGTAAGTATAGGTATCAATTAATCTCGCTATACTGTAGCTAAAGCTTGCCGCACCAAGGTGCAGCGAGTACGCGACGAGTACTGCTCCGTGTGACACGCGCAAACCAACGCATTTAAGTGTCTTAGATACTTACTATACAATAGCTATGCTGCTTGGGTGTATGCGAGAGCGTCAAGTTGCAACGAGTACCGCTTCGTGCGACACCCGCAAACTAGCTCTCGTTGACTTTGCTTAAATAAACAGTTTTTAATTACAAAGGCAAAGGGATTTTAATTACTACCAACATCTCAACAGGCTCTTGCTCGATGGTTGGGTCAAGGCTCGGATTCAGAAGGCAATCGTCCTAGACACTGCACATTGTCAGGAGGTTTCTGAGTCTGTAGCCCTACCGCCAGCAGCTTAGACCCTGCCCCGGTTCCGGCGGCTCCCTATGTTTCAGTTTTTATAATTACGTACGTTATTATTAACGTGACCTACATTCAAGATAATTATAATTTTATTGTAGAGTTTGTTTACTTATATTTCTCTAGTGGCAAAAAACAGTAACTAAAAATTTCTCGTAGTATTCTGTGATCCCGAATGAACAATAAAATAAGAATAACAGTGCCCTCAATGCCACATTAGCTCTACCTGAACAGACTGCAAAATGTCACTTCTATTTCAGACACTATGGATACGGAGGATCATTATGAGGACTGGGGTGCGAATGAGCAACAACAGAAACTGCTTGAAAACACAGAGAGAAATGAACGAATCGGGAGGAACCTCTCGGACGGATACAGGGTGATGCTGGAGACGGAGCAAGTGGGGACAGCTGTGATGCAGGACCTCAGTTCACAGCGGGAGACTATACAACGCGCCAGGGCTAGGGTAATTAGACCATTGTTTGTTATGTCTAAGTGTTTCTATGTATAAGTACTTACATATATTCATTGAAATGAAACAAGTTTTAACGGATTTATCGCGTATTATTGAAATGAAACATCATTTCAATGAGTAATAATCGCCAAAATCTTAAAAAACATTAAGTAATTATGTTTTTAATAAAAATGTATTTGGTTTCCATAGTACAAGTATTGCGAAGTTTGTGGCTAGATGGCGCTGTATGAATATGCTCACCTAAAGTTACTACAATTAAACTATTACCAGCCAGAACCTTGTCTATCTAACTACTGGGTATTAACCGCTTCTATCTTATGCCAATTTATTTTATATTTTTAGGAAAACTAACAACCAAAATACTATAAAAATCTATAAATATGTATACACACACATACATACATTTACAATCATACGTTGTTGTAATCTGTACCTATATAATTCAAGAACCCCATGACAAAAAAAAATATCTGAACCGATTTTGATGAAACATATCTATGAACACTCGATGAAATCCTCTTTCAAACAACAACAAAAAACTAGATAAAAATCGGTCCATTCATTTGTGAGCTACCATATCACAAACAGACATACATATACACACGTCAAACTTATAACACCCCTTTTTCCCACCCCTCCTTCCGAAAACCGTTTGTTTTAGTCCTTAGTCTAAAATCTACTAAACCGCTAAACGTAAAAATGATAATTGGAAAGCGCATTCCTTGTGAAAGGTTGGTTCCATCATTTTTTTTTTTTCAAATTTTAGCTTCGAGAAGCGGACTCTGACCTCGGCCGCTCCTCTCGCGCCCTCAAGACGATGTTAATGCGAGCTCTTCAGGATCGCTTCATCATGGCTGTCGTTTTACTGCTGCTAGGGATCCTGCTGTGTTTGGGTCTCTATCTCTATATCACTTAGCAGGCCCTAGAGACCCCCTCGGAGGAACCTGTGTTGTATATTGATGGTGTAAAAGTGTTGACTATGGCTAAGATAGATGTATAGAAGAAATAATGTCAGGTTTGGTATATATAGAAACTTTGTGAACACAGCAAATAGAACTACAAACTTTGTTCAAGAATCGCTGGCGTATTTATACTGTTTTTAGTGGGTTTTTTTTGCTTGCGCTTTTTTTTGGCTTGCGCTTGACCGTCAACTCACCTGGTGTTAAGCGACAGTTACGGTCTACGATGGAGCGCGCTTGCCTAGAAGAAACCTATTCACTCGCGATTTGAAGACACTTAGATTATAACTATTCGGAAAGACCCATTCAGGAAGCACATTCCACATTTTTTTCCCACATTATGGTTAGGTATGTTTGGCGCTTTATCTGTATATCATATAGCATCCACCGTAAGGACTACCTTGTAAATCATTCTTGAAGATTACTGAGGATCTAAGATTATTCCCTTTGTTGCTGGATCTGATATAAATATCTCGTTCTAGTATAAATAGATGAATGGAAAATTTTGTGCTTGTCAGAAATAGAGGTTTAGTAAAAATATGTGCTTAGTACATAATTTTTTTTTACTAAACATAAGCCATTTATTAGATTTAATCATATCATTTATAGACAGACTTCAGTATATGTATACAACTCTGTGTTTCCTACAAGGCCGTAGACAGGGGGCGGGGGTTGGGGTTCAACCGCATACGGCGGTCTTTTTCAGCGCAGACGTCACTCCTAAAGTACGTTTCGTCTGGTACTCACCATGAGATACGAGATGGATGGTCTGGAGTACCAGACGAGATGTTCTTCGACGAGACGAGAGACGACGAGATCCTTTTGAAAAAAACAGTCGTATGCGGTTGAAACTATAATCGGAAATTTCGACTCAAAGATAAACGTGAGGAACCCGTAATATATTTTGTAGATCTCTAATAATCACATCAGTTTCCATAGTAAATTAATAACTATGATCTCTAAAATTATAGCTTTACAACAATTATATTCTCTTTGATAGCTTTATAAATTAATAATTAGGTTTTTGTGATTTTAAGCCTGTAAATGTAAATTTAACACATTCCTTCGAGGCTCATAAATAACTGATTTGTTGATTTCGTTCTCTAAAATAGAGTGAGTAGTTTTTGTTAGATTGACGTGTACCATCCTTAACCATACCTTCTCGCTTACCCTTTACCACAGAATAAGTAATAGTACTGACGACATAAAATGTAAATAACAGGCGTTATTTGTTAGTAACGCACTGTAGGTAGTAAATCTAGTTTACTCGCGCAGACCATTTATTTTTGAAGGTGTAAAATATAATACTGGATTTACAAAAAATTAATCACGTAAAGTCCTTGTATCTGACTGCTTATTATTACGAATTACCTATGTTCAGCAAATATTTCATCCCATACATTAAAACTTATTAAGTCTTATTTTTTCATCCATTTTTGGAACTATTTTTTTTAAATCATGTGATGTTGCTATTTAGGCTTATAAAAGATAAGTGATGTTTTTTTAATACATTTAATTTAAATATTGGTATGTGCAAGCGAGTCAAAGTATTTACCATAAAGGATTCCTTTGTATAATTAACATTTAGTTTTGTGTATGAGACAGTTATTAAGTATTAATAGATAGATATTAATAGGTTCAAATGTTTGCGTGTAATTTTATTTATTGTTATTTGAAATATTACACATGCTTTAATTTTATACGGTGTGTATTATTCACTCCTATAGTTGATAGATAATATAATCGGTTTATTCTCATTATCATATCAGCTACAAGAAGTCCACTGCTGGGCTGGAAGTCTACTTCTTACGAACCGAACTCGGTTGATAAGTTGTTTCATACAGGCAGTATGGACACAGTTAGGTATATACAGAGTAAGTATCGATTTATTCCCCCATTTCAGTACAGCAGAAAGTCGGCGAATTACCATCAATTTCTCATAAAAATGCCAAAAATCCGTACTCAGCGATATCGATTCACGTTCTGCCCCCGTATTCTGAACCCATTCGGTTTCGGAATCGATTCGATTTGTATATCTCCGTCTCTGTCATTCTCTATGAAAATAACAGAGACGGAGATATACAAATCGAATTGATTCCGAAACCGAATGGGTTCAGAATACGGGGGCAGGATGCGTACTGCACAGGAATGGAATTCTTTGCCGTTATCTCTGTTTCCTGAGAGAACGGCAACTCCCTTTCCTGAGAACTAAAATCTTAGAATTTTCAAGGCTTGAGTGTATAGATAACTTTAAGATCAACAAGCTCCATCCTTGGCCACTCCGTCGCTTAACATCAGGCGAGTTAATGGTCAATCGTAGATATATCTAATAATCTAAAGTAAAAAAAAAATACATTTAGCTTTAGCCATGGCATTTACAGATTGAACCATAGAAATCATAATTATTCAAAAGTCAATTAAAATTAGCTCAGCATATATTTTTAGTTCCGGCTTTAGAAGTTAATTATAATATGTACTTGCATATCTGATCCATACTATCAATGAAGATGTCCCAAAAGTAATATTCGCTACCGTTTATATAATCCGATATGGTCTAGTGGCTAGGATACCTGGCTCTCACCCAGGAGGCTCGGGTTCGATTCCCGGTATCGGAATCATTTTTTGTTTGCCAACAAGATAATAAATAAACATAAACGGCCTAAACGAAAAACGTTACTTAACTTTAAGCAATGCTTAAGATATTTTGTCAACTTCTCGCTGACACGTAATGACACTTGCGGAAAGAAGACAGAAATTAAGACGTTGCTTAAAGTTAAGTAACGTTTATTAGTAAGGCCCACAATGACACGTGGACGACAAAGCAAACCGAGCAATAAATCCTGCCTTTTATAGTTTCTGTAGTATATCCTTGCATAGTATTTACATCATCTTTTTTATTTTTATAGATGATAGATCTACGATTGACCACCAACTCGCCTGATGTTAAGCGACGGTGTGGCCGAGGATGGAGCTCGTCGATCTAGAAGATATCTATTCACTCCAACCTTGAAAATTCCAAGATTGTAGGTCTCAGGAAACAGAGATGGCGGCAAAGCTAAGCTCTTTGCCTAATACTATGTTTATATCTTTATAGACCTAGGCTCGCGTCGCCTTCTCGGTGAATAAAAGAAACTCGAATTCAATCTATTCAACACTTTATTTCATTTACACACATTACTATATATATTTTAGTACAATATCAATAAAATAACTATAACTTCTATCACAAAAACAAACATTACGTTATTCAGTCCCTACTCTATGGTATTTCATTTGTTATTTCATCTGCGGTACAACTCAGACAAAGAAGATTTTTTCCAAGTGGAAATAGATCAGAGCTTTTTGCTATTAGCTCCATTATTAAAAAAATATAACGAAAAAACAGCTCGAGTTGTTTCTATGTGCAATAATAACTAGTACAAATATAGGGACAGTTACAATTAAAACAAAAATAGACCTATCTTTGAAATTGACTTATTCGTCTGATTCCTCTGGAAAGTTTAACTTATTTAAGAATAAGTTTATTTATTATACTGTTAATTTTTTTTACTGTCTTAAGAATCAGACTGATACTTAATCTCAAAGAAATATCCAAAACAAAACATGTTATTTAACTTTTGAAGCACATAGTTGTAAATAGGTACCTATATTCTCTGTTACATTACACTTCACAGTAGATTGTAAAAGGCAGAATGGATACCGGGTAATATCACTACAGCTTACGCTTCATGACTTTTTTAATGTATACAACATGGTGGACTAGCGACCAATAAGAGCACGGGATTTCGAAAATAGGAGCTAAATTTCTAAAATAGGGCCACCATTCCGTCAAATTATAGACTTTATTTATATCGAGGCAGGTATACAATAAACTACAACAGACTATTTCAAAGAAAATTGTTTTATTCTGCTTTTGTTGTTGTATCTATTAAAACTAAAACTAATATATGTTTTTAAACTAGGTATAGCAAAAAACGTATAAAGAAAAATAAAGATCTGTAACTCAACAACAAAAATCAAAGCTTACACATCGAACACAAACAACAGTGCATGTTGTAGATAACTACATAGTGGCTTCATAAACAGTACGCGCACAACAATTCATACAACAGGCGTACGTCTTGTTCAAATACTTCATGGTATTGTCGCTAGATGGAGTACAAAGCTCGTATGCCTATAGAACCATGAAAAATGATGGCGACAGTGAATGGTGATGATAATGACAAGATGTAGCCAATGTCTGTCTCCTGGTACTCCGCTACAACTGTACCAAATTTCATAACAATCGGTTCAGCCGTTTGTGCGTGAAATTGTAACAGACTAGTTATTTTTGCTTTAAAGATATTTTAGCTGCGCTCTGCGGTTTCATTCGCGATGTTATGGAAATCAGTGATGATTATGAAGTTAAAAATAGCTCTTTTCCTAGTCCAAGTCCTAAAGAATCTCTGTACCAAACTTTATAACATTGGTTTCCCCGTTTAGCTGTAAAAAAGTAAGAAACAGACGTAGGCAGAATTACTTTTGCTTTTATTAGTTAGGATTTGACTATAGGCACAACTGAAAATTCGCAGAATAAAAATCAGCTTTCCCATCAATTCTATGTTCTTTTAGATGTTTTTTTTTTTCACAAATTTTAAGTTGTATCCATAGCAAAATCTGTTATAGAATGACTTCCTTTTGACTTAGTACAGGCCAGCGTAATAATAATAACCATGTATAGCACTTGGCACCAAAAATCTAAAATAAAAACAAGTATGTTGTACATTTGAAAATTGTTTTTAACGATATTCACAGTTATGTTCTATGTAAATAATACAATTATACATAAATAGTAAGTATATTAAATAATTTATGGTAATTTCAAATATAAACTTATGAATAGACACACAACATTTAAATATATACTAAATTGGACATTTGCATTATTTTGCGAGAAAAATATTGCACAAATATGTCATCGTAATTATTTGAAACAAACATGGATAAAATACAGGAATTAAACAGATAACTAGCGAAATTATATTAAAAAATACGTTATTTTACGTTAGTTTCGTTGAGCACGCATTTTTTCATATAAAAAAAAACAACAAAAAAACAGAAAACTGATTTCTACCTCTAAACATTATCCGATTCAGCCGAAAGCCATGGATACAGGTCCTTTGGCCAGAAACGTAGCATTTTACAGATAGTGTTACCATACCTCAGAATTTGTCCCAAGGTTTCTTAGACCATAGAGAAAAAAATTGGCTATTGGAATTTCAGAATTTGTTTCGCGTAGTAAAAAAATTACAGAACTCGAGTGGAGGTGGGCAGGAAGAGTAGACGGCCGGTGGACGAAGGCGGTCACAGAATGATGGCCCAGAGAAGCGACTACATTAGTAATTTAGTAGGCAGACCACAAGCCAGATGGAGAGACGATATCGTCAAGTCAGAGGGCAAGAGCTGGATGAGATCAGCGCAGGACCGGAATGAATGGTTATTAATTTATTAATTAATCTAAAGACACTCAGATTGTATCTATCGAGAAAGACCTCACAGGAAGTGTATTTCACGATTTAACATTCCGTATGATGAAATTAAATAAAGAATATCTTGCGGACCTTGGAAAAAATATTCCACAGACAAGCTACGCTCGTAAGTGCTGCATGAATATCAAAATCGGATAATGTAAGAGAAGACAGTTGTCCGTCTCTTTCACTCGTTATTAACATGTAACCTCAGTTCCACTACACACTCCTGTGAGTAAGGTTAGGGTGGTGAGGATCACGTGAGGGCCTCCTGCTGAGGGTCTGCAGTCGTCTCCTCTTCCACCACCTGTCCCAAGGACAGGAGACGCAATCTGTATTCGTTTAACTTCACATCCTGAAACAACAATACAATCTAGGTAAATACATAAGTAACAAAAATGTTTCAGTGTGGATGGCACGAAAGGCGTCAAAGATATCTTTCTCATATCCACTAATACTTATTTAGTTATCATCATCAGTTCAGCCACTAGAAGTCCACTGCTGGACATAAGCCTCCCCTATGGATTTCCAAAAAGACCGATTGGAAGCGGCCTGCATCCAGGGTATTCCTGACATATTTATGAGGTCATCTGTCCATCTCATGGCTGGTCTTCCTACGCTGCACTTGCCGGTACATGGTCTCCACTCGAGAACGGGAACATTTTTTTTTTACTTAAGGTGATTTAATTTTAATTGAATTGGATTTATTCATTATATGACTTGTTTTAATTTTTTGCTAAGTGTGATTTATATGTGAAATTAAAATAAAATATTTCACTAATATCATTTCAAAACACATTACAGTTTATTTTTCACATAAAGAGCTTTATCTATTCTTGTTAAGACAAGACGAGTCAGTAACAAAGCAAATTTATCCGCTCGTTATCGAGAGAGTCGTCCGCTCTCACCTGGTCCGCGAGTAGTACTAGCAGGTCGTCCTGGTCCTTGCTGAGTCTCTCCAGCTCCTCAGAGCCGGCTCGCTTCGCTTCCTGACACGACCTCAGCTCCTCACTGAGCCGCGACACTTCAGTGATCAGCTCCTGGACGCGCGCTTCCGACTGCGCCAACTTCGCTTCCGCTTCTTTTAATCTGTCGATATAAACATAAACCTGACTAATATACAAGAACCTATATTAAAATAAAAACAAAACACCCGACTGCAGAAAAGCAGTTCTTGCAGTCTTACTTACGATTTCGTTACGCTTACATAAAAAGGATGCGTAAAATTGCTATCAAAGATCATAAATGCGCATTTTTAGAATAATTCTAGTGAAATCACTTGTTTATTACGTAAAAGTTAGTTGGAGCCTTGAAGGTTATGTAAAAATACATTTTTTTTTCTTGCGAAAAACAAAAATATAATATTGCCTATGACACTCAAGGAGTGAAGACGAATGTAAATACACCTCGCACATCAAAATCGGCGAAGCCGTTAAGGCTGTAGGTGATCATATAGAAACATACATATATACCGCCATACAATTATACATTTTAAAATACATACACTATAAAAACATAACACTCCTTCTAACACAGTCGGGTAAAAAGTGAAGGTTATTTTTTACATTACGATACTTTACGATACGATAGCCGACGCTAGTAAGGCGCCTAAGTCGCCAATCACACAAACATTTGTATGTTGAGCCATACACGCCAATACCGGTATGTTGCTAGTGTCGCGATACTGGCTCGTCAGTCACCCGGGTCTCGTGTCACCAACCAGTCTCGGCTACACGGCGACGGAAAAATTCGAAACTGGAATCACTTCCATTTCAGTAACGTAATTTGCGAGCCCCAAGTAACGAACAAGTATTTTACAGGTTTCCTTTCTTTTGAGTATCATAATGTGTGAAGTGCCTTACTCATGCCTTGTGTTTGTTACGTTTTCGACGGTAAACGGTCACAGAAAAAATTATACTCAACGTATACCATATACGATAGTTTACCTGGAGTCGTCGAGTGGAGGTTGTGCCGCGGTCGGCGGCACCTGTGGCGGCGCCGGCCCCGAGGCGGCAGACATCTGCGCTTTCAGAAGCGTGTTCTCGTCTTTCAGATGAGAGTTGGACGCTAGCGAGTCGTTCAACGCGCTCTGGAATACATCATCATATTTATATTAAACGGAATTCGAAATAGTAGGGAAAGTAAGCTGCTAGTGGCAGAACCTAAGGTACTTAGACAAATTATAACAATGGTATTTGGAGGATCTAAAGAAACAGAAAGACGGAAGATTTGGAGGGTTTTTGACGTGATAACGTCTTATAAATCGATGAACGCCGGTTGCACGAAAAAGTGTCACGGTCCGCCTGAGCCGAGCGTGCAAGCCAGAGCGCGGAACAAGCGATAGAGAGGCACGATCGGCCTAAGCATTTGGTTTGTGACGCATCGTTATCACGTAAAATTATCGTCCGTAAACAGACTTTACAGACAACCATTTTTTTTACGTGATAACATCTTATAAATCGATGAACGCCGGCTACACGCACGAAAAAGCATGCCTCATTGTCACGTTCCGCCTGAGCCGAGCGTGCAAGCGAGAGCGCGGAACAAGCGATAGAGAGGCACGATCGGCCTAAGCAGGATTTTATAAATTACACAGTTATACAGTAACAATTTGTTTAACAACCAAATTGAAAACTTCCTCCTAGTTGAAGTCAGTACAAAATGTCTAGGTTGGTATGTGCCGTTCTCAGTTGGGGTAATTCTTGTACTGGTCCGAGTTGCCGCTCTCCGGGGTCTGCTCCTTGTGGTCGGCTGTGCCGTCCTCAGTGAGTTACCTGCAGCGAGTGATTCTGCAGCACCATCTGGTCCAGCTGAGCCATGAGCTCCTGTAACCGCGCGTCCTGCTGCCGGATCAGATTCTTGTACTGGTCCAAGTTGCCGCTCTCCGGCGTCTGCTCCGGGTGGTCCCCTGTGCCGTTTTCTTTGGCTGTTAGACTTTGGATTAGGATGCCTGGAAGGGAACACAATACAATTTTAATCATTACAAAATCCTAATAATATGATATCAATTATGGTTAATTTAATTGATATGGATTTACATCTGGAATAAATCATTTTCATTTTATTTCATAGTTTAAAAACCGACATCAAATTACACAATTTGTTTACTTGGTATTACATCTTTAGTAGATGTAATGGTGTCAATCTATCACCAAATTCTAGTAATTGCTTGCATTGTTGATAATTATAAAACATTACATTGATGTGTTCGATAACACGATTAGGTCAGTGTTGAATTTATATTTTTAATTTATTAAATTTGTAGAAATATAAATGTTTGCTACTTGTCACATTAGATCAGCAGGCTGTGCTGATCTTATGTGAGGTTGCGGTCCACCTTCGAAATTGAGTTTCAAGTTTTAACGGATTTATTACGTATATTTTACATAAAAGCTATAAATCCATTAAAAGTTGTTTAATTTCTCTGATATTACCTAGGCTATCTAACGAATGACTGTTGTTATATGATATACGTATAAATTAATATTATGTACATGTTAGATTAGTGCTCAACATTGTGGACATGAATTAATATATTAATCACCCCCCCCCTTCGCAATACTCCCCGCGATACTGGTTTTCCTAGTGCGGGGTTCATAGTGTTTTGTATTTGCGCAAATGGTTTGTTAATAAAGATATTTATATTTGTAATTATTATATATAAAAAAATCATTGAGTAACGATAGGTGAAACGTGAAAAGAACGTGAGAAGAAGAAATGATGATATCAACCTTCGTTGATCTTGAAGAGCGCCGTAAACTCGTAGTCGAGCAGCAGTTCGTTGTGCGTGCGCGCGCGCAGCTGCGGGTGTCGCGCCGCGCGGTTGTAGCTCTCGTGGCGCGCTACCTCGCTCAGCCGGGCCGTGAACAACTCGACGCCGATGCGCTTCGAAAGCAGCTGTTTTAAGGCGTCCTGGGGAATAATATTCCGTTTAATTACAACTCTAATTACTTAATTTTGTCTTAATTTTATTGAGAACGTGATCATGATCACTGGCGGTCATATACGAGTAGGTACTTGTCGCGATATCTTTGGAAACCCAAAAGCAGAAAACAATTTATCTCAGCATTATATAAGCATGCAATTTGCACTTTCTTCTTTCTAATAGTCTGACAAATTCGGTTTTCCGAAGCAATCTTTTTTTTTCGTATTACCGAGGGTCTACTGTTGTGTGCGGTAAGTATAGTTCTAGTGCGGACATTTTAGCCGGAAAATTTTAGAGGCGATAAAAGTCTCAGACTTTCTCTGGAATTAATTAATCATCATCCATATCAGCCCACTCTAGCCCACTGTTGGACATTGCCCTTTCCCATAGAACGCCACTCAGCCCGATTCTCAGGCACTGCCTTCACGCAAGCGTATCGTCATCCTGGGTACCCTAATCCTACAGGTAATAATTAATTAGTAATTATATTTACTTTAGAATAGTTTTCTACGGAGTCATCGTTGTAGTATATACAGAGCGCGAGCAGGAATGCCGCCAGTCCCTGCAAGATGCCGTCCCCGTCTTCGTCGTTGGAGCAAGTCTGCGCCACGAGCCATGCCGCCCCTCCCGAGACACGCAGGAAGGCGGCAACAGCAGCAGGACACGCGTGGCACCACGCGCAAAGGAGCATCAGGAATGCCACCTAGAATGTATTTTTTTTATTGGTTGTTTTTGTTCACTGCGATAGACTTAAAATACGAATAGATGATCGAATATGGCACCGTAGCATATTCAGTCTGAGGCGGCAGATCATAGATTACAAACGATGGAGGAGAGGAATAGATTTCGTTCTTCCCCTCGTTGGAAATCGCAAATGAGCCGCCACATATTTGAACATCTAATGTTACTAGCATTTTTATTTTATTTCCTGTTTTATGGATAGGTCGATATAGATTTGACTGAATATTTTAAGAATCTTATTCATAAACATAAAAACAATTCAGCTAAAAATTGTCAATAATAGACTTGCGCTTGACCGCCAACTCGCCAGCCTAATCGTTTATGAATGTAACGGTAAGTATGTTGAGCCATTCGCCAACGCATCACTGCTATACTGCTATTTCATATTATTATTCACGTCGGCTTGATCAAGTTTTCACTTCTGTCGTGTGGTCTCAAGCACACACATTTGTTTTAGACATACACATAAATTTATTGCAATAAAAAACATATAACAGAGATTAGGAAACATACAAATAGAAAATTAAACATGTATTTGTCACAATCCAGCCCTGGATCATCATAATGCTAGTTGTAAACAAGTGCCAACAGTGCCTATCTTCCACTGGGACCGGTATGTGACATCAAATTTTGTCAAATGAGCCTACCTTAGGCCTGTGCTTGGTTGTGTGCATCAACAACAACACACACTGGTGCAGCAGCGAGACCGGTGAGCTTCCTATATTAGTAGCGAGCAGCACTCTCAACAACTGTTCCTTCTGTCCCGGGTTGTCTATCAAGGCATGCATGAGGGCCACTGCTGAGAACCAGTTGGACAGTGGGTCGGAGGAGAACAGCCCTCCGCAGAGGAGCTGCCCGCTAGTGAGGGATGACACCTCGGTGGACGATGGAAGGAGGGTCTGGACCAGCGCTGCTTGGCTCATCTCGTTACGGTAGAGGTAGCATTGGAAGCAGTACAGGATAGCACATCTGTGAACAAAGAAAGCAAGTAGTTACACTAAAACAAAAACATCAAAAATCAGTTACATGTGTGGATGTCTACTTCACATGATTGCTATAGCAATTAAAAATAAAAAAAATAATTAATAATATTACATTTTTATTAGCAATTATAAATTTATTTGATTTATAAATCAAATAAATTTAAAAATGAATGAATAGCTTCAACTCTAATTTTATGGTGCTTACAACTAAAATGTGGAATGTGCTTCCTATTTTTTTTATTCATATATAGTCTTGCGCTTGACTGCTAACTAACCTGATGTGATAGAAACAGTGCAGTCTACAATGGAGCGCGCTTGCCTAGAAGAAATCCGTTCACTCGCGATTGTAGATATAAATGAATTGAACTATTTTTGTTTCCGAGACTTATTTATTCGATAATTATATAGAATAATTATTGTATTATTACAACACTTAACAATAGACGAGACATTGTAGTGAACGAAGCCTTAAGCCTATTTGTACATTTTGTGTATTGCTTCGTCAATCGTCATACTTCAAAGAGATTTCTAACCCTTAAGCGTTATCTAAGTTATGATTGCTGATATGAAACAAATTTTAACTGATTTTTTAGAAAACATTCTAATTTAAGATTTGCGTGATGTGAAAGAATACAATTTAAAAACGGCATCAAACAATCCTATTATAGATGCTTATCAAATCAAATTAATTTATTGATAACTCTCGAGTTAGACTACGTATCTTACACTCTTACAGCGCCAATCACATAAAATAGAATCATCAAAATTGAACAATATTTAGGAGTAGAAAACAGTTTACTCCTGTTGTTTTAGGATTGTAAAAGCATTATGTTACATAAGCCTATTTCTCACCTTAAAGAGAAAGGCTGCTTCTCATTGACCATAGACATCAGTAGCACCACAATCGCCGGTCGCGGAGGATTTGATGGTGCCATCACATTGCCTAAAAACTCCTGATTGACCACATTTCCCCTCACGACCTCGCCTACAGTGTTTATCGTCTCCGTCAGTATATCAGCCGGCACTCCGCTCGACATCAGGATGTTGCACAGAGCGTTCAACAAACCAACGTTTTTCATAATTTGCTGGCAGTTTGTTACTATATGCACCGAGTTACTTGGCGATACCAGAGTACGTACAATGAGCAACATACAGTGTACATTTGAAACTTTCTGCGGTGACCAACCGGCTTCTTCTGAATCGTCCGAAGCATTAAACATTGGAAGCATTTTCTGTATATAACTACCCTCTTTGAAGAAATTAATATTACTGCTATTATTCTTTAGCAAATTCAACATTAATAACAGACAGTCTTCTACGATGATTCCACCATCGGAATAACCTTCCGATGAAACAATTTCAAATAATCTATCAAAGGCATTTTCGAACGCAACAATTTTCTGTATATTTGCATTTCCTTTAGTCAATTTTATTAGAAGTAGCAAAGTTTCGTTACGAATTACTTCTCGTGAATCACCTAATAAGTCCATCATTTTTGATACAGCCATCGGTCTGACTAGAACTATTTCTTGTATGTCTTTGGGTCTGTTTGTTAGCACAGATGTTAGTAACTGTACAGCTGAGAGACGGACTCTAAAGTCGTACTCGTCAAGGAGGTCTAATATGAGTTGTATGTTGTTTTGTTCTTTGATGAACATTTCTGTGAATTGTTCCCCAATGTTCATGGGAACACAGGGGTTGTTCTCCTCCTCTTCAAACTGTGTGGGAGACATTATGTTGTTGAGTGTGTCGAGGGCGTAGTTTATTGTTTCGTTGTCCGCTCTGTCCAGCTCTAGCACCTGAAATTGTGAATATCAATTAGAATGAATCGAATTCAAAAGAAATATAAGATACGCCATGCAAAGTTATATGAGAGAGCAAAACAAGTAGATTTGTTACTCTACTCTTTAAAATGGACAGGACGCAGGAGGATAGATACATAATATATAAAAATCAATTGAAAAATATTAACTACATATAATACAAAATTATTTAGGTATAGCTCAATATAATATAAAACTTTGCAAACTAGCTTAGGTCTTAAGTTCGATAACCTAAGACCTAAGCTAGTTTGCAAAGTTATGATTGATGAAATGAAGGTCTTGGTCAAGAATATGATTAAATGATTATAATACCTACTTGGAGTCTGAGTGTAAATTAATTGTCATATCATAGTATCCATGATGCAGAGAATCTTAGTGGAGAGTTAAGAGAAACATTGTCCCATGATATTTTTCTTTAAATTACGAGTTTTTCATAGAACAGGAGAAAACCATTTTCTACAGTTTACTCATACGTAACTATTTGAATAAATTAATTGATTAAATTGTAGTACAAACATAGTGTCAGGCAAACTAGCTGTTCTAAAGTACTAAGTTTACTCACCACCTAAGAGAAATCCTTAGTCATATGTGACATCAAATAGCCTCATGGCCTTTGATTCTCTGCCTATTCCATAAGGGAAGATTACTGGACTAGATTAATGGACGGCACGATCAGTCTTCGGATGGGGTGACAGTGAATGGCAATTCTTTCTGAGTGCTACCATGAGTCGGATGACACATTAAATTGTAGGTCCCGACAAGCCAGGTAAGAGGCATTTTGGCGGCTTAATAACTCTGACACTAGGTCTGGCCACTCAGTCTATACGAACTTACTTACTTTTTTATCCCCAAACACATGATTTTGTGTAATAACTAACCTGCTTCAACACACCCATGCCCTGAGCACCAACTTCAATGCGATAAGTCCTGGACATGGCCTTCAGTGCACGGCATGCATCCCTGCGATCCTCCAGGAGTGTGGAGCTTTGGACTCTGTCTACTAAACGTTCCACCTGAAATAATAAATCATAATAAATTATTATCTTGCCTTAAGCAAGGTTTCTTTTTATCATCACTCTGAAATTAGAATGATGATTAAGAATAAAGAACTTTAAGTACAAAAATAGTTTTGGCTCAAAAATTAAATTTGAAAAAGTAACACCTGATTCAACTGTTTCAAAATAGACTCAAGCAAATTTAAATTATATTAAAGCAAATCTGTTTTAACACAAAAAAGCTATCCCTCATACTTTGTAGACTTCCTTTGTTTTTTTTTAATATAATATGTAAGTTTATGATAAATTCCATAATTTTATTTAAAAAAAGAATGTAACAAAGACAAAATAGACATAAGTTTATTCAACACAAAAAAAAAACCGGACAAGTGCGAGTCAGACTCGCCCACCGAGGGTTCCGTACAAACTAAATAAAAGGGGTAAATCATATATTTTTTTATATTTTCCTTCATAAGCCGAAAAATATACATAAAAATATTTAACACATTCCTTGCTCACCACTCAGATCCGAGTGGGGCGGGGCTATAGTAGCGGCGCCTCCCACTCGGATCTGAGCATGCGTCCCGCTCATTTTGTAGTAGTCAGTAAACCGTTTGAGGCAGTCAACGTTTATTGCACGGCCACTCTGTACTTAATCAAAATTCACCTAAAAAGTTTTGGTTCCCAGCTGAAGTGAAGGGTCTGCAGGGGGCGAAGAATGTGTTAAAAACCTGTTTTAGCTTATGCTAATGAGGCTCATTCATATGATACCCCACATGATACGGTTAATTCACTTTAAAATTTGGGCCCTCATTCCTTGCATAGAGACCAATTTTTTTTGTGATTATATTAAAAATGTCCAGTTTTCGGATTTTTCCCTATATGTGTACTCTAATACAATGCTTCTTGCCAAATTTCAGAGTTCTAGGTCAACGGGAAGTACTCCATAGGTTTTGATTCCTCTGTGAGTGTCGAAATGTGCGTTTTTTACGACATATTCGGCTGTAACTTTTTTTTACGAAAACTGAGAATTTTTATTTTTCTTTCTGCAGCAAGATACTATCTGCAGGATCTGCATATTTTTATTATATTTTTTTGTAACAATTTTTTTTATTCTAAGTTTAAGTACATTTGACCTAATTATACTTAATGTTAAATGAGGATATGATTTAAGAAGATATGTGAGGCGTCAGAGCTTTTAAAAAAGTAATAATCTGTTAAAAAACATAAATTGTCTTAGAGAATTCAATAATTTAATCAAGTTTATCAACTGATTTATACACAGTAAGATGCAGGCTCTACTATAGTTAAACAAGATTTGCAATTGTGTGTTTATTATGTGCTGTACATACTGGTTCGGTATAGGTATAATAGCATGGTGTGTGCCAGGATACCTAAAGTTACAATGATGCCATTTTATTAAACATTCAATATATTCGGGTAACGTGTGGAACGCACCGCCCACGCTTAAATAATTGATATGAAGTCATTGCAGTCTACTATTTACTATAAATAGGTCAAGTAGTCTAACAAATTCATGAATTTGTGTAGAACTCACCGTTTCTGCGCCAGACGGCTGGTGTCCGGGTTCTGGTGCTCCGAGCACCGTCTTCAAGCCACTCTTTAGGAAATCCATTATTATTGACTTAGTACAATACTAAAACTCAACTGTAATTTAAAACGAAATCATTTTGGAAGGAGAAATAAATTTAACTATTTCCCAGTTTACCTCACACTCTTCACCACCTCTTCACAGATAAAGATTAAAGACACGTCAAACGTCAAATAAAATTTTCAATTTTTACGAATTGACAAAAACAGTTGAATTTAAATGACATTTGATTGATAAAAAACATCATTAGTTGTTTTTTTTTGTTTTAGCAGCATATTTAGGGCAATATATTTTTTTTTACTAAGAAACTGAAGGATGGATTAAAATAATTAAGATATGATTGTGATTAAGGCCCGGCTAGTCCGCAAAAGCAGTAAAACAAAGCTTTTTGAAAATTTACAAAAAATACTTGTATTATTAGTTCAAGCTCAAATTTTTTGTATGTAAAATTTTGATCTGTTGGCTAGGTTTCGCTAGAAACAAAAACACGATTGCTGAAAAAAATCTCGATAGCTTTATTTTTTGAAAAATATGCCATTTTATTTATTTTTCCCATTTATCTCTAAATTGTTTAAAGCCATCAAAACCAAATTTACCATGTTAAGTAGCTATTAATTTTTTTTAGTGTTCTCTAGAATTACATTTTTGATACGTTTAGTGCATTATTTTATAGTAATATATTTTACAATAAGTTTGCTCGCGAGCAACCGTCCCGCCGCCTTGCTTCAGCTGTTCACCCGCGCCAGTCTGTCGGTGACCACTGTCAGCGACGGTACTATGTCGGATTGCATCGCGCGCCAAATAAAACAAATTACTATGGGAAATCATAGAACAAAGAAACCAAAAAATAATCGAACGCGTAAGCGCAAAATTTTGGATCATATAGAAATGATGCGATCCCGAAAAAGGTAAATACCCAGTTGCAAGTTATTATTTCCTAGAAATATAAATGTAAGTATTTATATAGATCACTCGCACTCGCAGTTATAACCCTATGAGTTCTATTCATACTCGTATAAAGAAAATGTACTTACTCTTACCTGATGTTCAAATATTTCAGTTATGAAAGATGTGTGAAGTCTGCCGACCCGCATTTGGCCAGCGTGGTAGATTATGACCTTACCCTTCTTATAATGAGAAGATGGCCCGCGCCCAGCAGTGGGACAGTGTGTACAAACAGGGCTCATAAAAATAAATGTATACATAAACATACATACACATGCTATCTGCATCCCGCGGTTTCACCCGCGTAGTGATGAAAAATGGTGATAATAATATATATATATATATATATATTCTGTCTTTCTCCAGGTCCTAAAGAATTTCTGTTCCAAATTTCATAATTATTGGTTCAGCCGTTTAACCGTTTAGGTAACAAACAGACAGAGAGACAGACGACAGACAATTTCGCTTTTATAATCTTATATGATTCATACATTTGAAAAACATAACCCACCTTTTTGCACAGTCCGGTAAAAATACACCACGGTCGCGGCAGGCGGCATATGGCGCGGCATCTTTGAACGCGTCACAGACTTTGAGAGTACCTATATAGGTATACCGCCGTCTGTCGCGCGCCGCCCGCGCCGCGCGCAGGTAGGTAATTTTTACCCGATTGCGTAAGGAGGGTTGTTTATCGAGTATATGTATGTTTGTATTTATGTATGTAAGGGTGTATGTGGGTGTATATCTATGTATGTACTATGCATATTTTTAGATTACCTCCTACAGCCTAAACAGCTTGATCGATTTTTATGTGCTAGGTGTCGTTAGATTCGTCTTTACTCCCTGAATATCATATGCTATATTATATTTTTTGTAACGCATTTTTTGTACTCTTGCAAAAATAAAATAAAATGTTTTTTCATAACCTAGAACTTCTTCGTGATAAATAAGAAATAAGTAATTTTACTGGAATAAAAAATACACACTTCAACTTTTTACAGCGATTTTACGTATACATATATTACGTATTTGAGTATAAAATATTTTAGATAGGTAGTTTCATAACATTTATATTTCCACCATAAATACAGGGTGTTAGAGCATAGCTATTATTTTATAAATGTGATAATTTAGTGTTTTATGTGAGTTAGTGAGTTGGTTGTTGAATGGAGATAGATATACCCACATAATATGACATACTTAGGCTTTTATCCCGGAAAAATGAACGAGCACGAGTAGTAAATTATTATTTCATAGATTTTCAAGAAATAAGCTTATAGATTGATATCAGTATATCACAACTTACTTGCCACTACAATGTAATGAAGATGTGGCTCAGACGAGTCGCGCGCCGCGCGGCGAAACTCGCGCGCGGTACGGCGCGCGGCGGATCGGTATCGCACTAAACGTACGCCACGTTTTGTGCGGACGTCGCGCTCTCATAAAACCGCGGAACTATGCCGTAAACTGAGGAAGCGTAAAATACCTAAATTTCTGGACAAGCCTCGCCTTAATCAGCCATGTACGCGCAAAAGCGATTGTCGTTTCAATTAATTATATAATTTGATTTGACAAAATGTACAATTAGTGGCGCAAGACTATGACAAAAAAATTATCATAGTTTCCTCCCTAGATAGAAAAAATTAACTTTTTTTAACTCCAACATTCACAGTAACTGTGACTGTGGCAAATGTCTGTGGGCAAATGTGCAAGCATGATATGATGCCAACATCAAGCAAAAAAAAAACTGAACGAAACAAAACAGAAACAGAGGTGTTTATAATTCTAGCTCACAGAACAATATTATTTTCTACACAATTTTAATACACAATGTCCACTGATTTAAATGCAAGTTTCAGTGAACAATTCATGAACATTAACATAAAGTTGAAAAAGTAAGTATTGTGCTCATTTCCACATAATCTTTCAAAAATGATTCTGTACCATTATCAGTAACGACTCATATTTTAGACGTTTCATGCGGAAACCCAACATCTCTGAAGCTACGAACGAATTCATAGCGCTCGCTATCCAGTGCGAACACTCGGAACAGCCTGCATTTGCGGCTCACGCTTACGTGGGAGCGGCGAAGTGCGAAGCTTCGATCGCGAACTCGCTGGGCGAAGCCGAGCACTATGTCACCGCCGCCAGGCAGTTTATGAAAGCAGAGAAAAAACTCAAATCACTTAAATTCTTCAGTCCTGATAGGGAGAATTTAGAGGTATATAATTTTACAACTTGAACACAGGTTAGCCACTTTTTAATGTATGCAATCGTAAATCCTAATTATTGTCATAGAAGCGAAAGTTTTGGACCTTATGAAATTTGGTATAGAGATAGCTGAGAATCTGAAGACTGACATAAGCTATATTTTATCATCATTGTTATGCCATTATGCTGTACAGTGTTACTCCTGTCACGTTCTTTCTTTTCCCTGGAAGAATTCTAAGACAGACTTAGTATTGTAACAGATCTATAATCTAAAATGTAGTGCCAATATTGTAAGGTGGCATTCTTTACCATCTAATGTCAATAATGTCAAACTAAACAGCTGCTATCATAGGACACACATCACATCATGCTATCATAGGACTTTGCAAAACATTTCAGGCATCAATAGGCTGTTTCATACAAGCACTTCACAAGTACCCTGAGAAATCACCACTCCGAGTGTCAATACTGTCAGAGCTGGCTGAAGATCTGGTTTTCCTTGGACACAATGCTGAGGCATTGGAATATTTCGAACAGGCTCTGGAGGATGTCACTGAAGGAACAATGAGGCTTATGTTTTTAAGAAGAAAGCTCGATCTGCAGATTGACTGTGGTATAAATATTTTTTTCAATTGATTTGCTTATATATAGTAGTTTATTTAGATAAGTATGTGTAGTTTGTTGTTTAGTTGTAGTCAATATGCACTTGCCCATTGTAAAAAACATTAATTCTCTTTTCAGAAAAATATGATCTTGCATTAGAAACAGCGAATGCTATAGCAGATTCAAACTTGAGCATACCAGAAGACATTCTGACAGAGTAAGTGCTAAATTTTTACCCTCCTAAACTGAGATAAAATTATGAACAAGGATGGGATGAGCACTCTGATTAGTCACAATGATTTTAGTCCACAAGTATATTACCATGGACAGAAGTATATTACCTGCAGCATTCTCTGTTTGGAAGAAGAAGAATGTGGTTTTTAAAAAACCACATTCTTTGAATCTACTACATCAAAATGCTCCATCCTCGGCCAAGTCATCATAAGTCAAAGCCATAGTTATTTATTGGTAAATATTAATTTACAAGTTATTTACCATCAGGTGAGTTGGTAAAAACAGTCTGTTATTTATTAATTTATTCTGTCTGTTTATTAAGTTTATTCTTGGATTTGTACCATAATTAGGATGTCAGTAGAATCATAATAATATTACTGATTATAAATTACAGAAAATATTTATAAAAATTATATTTAAAAATATATATATATATATACTTAGTCTGGCCATAAATACTGTTACAGTTAAAAATAAGAAAGATATTACATTTGAATTTGGAATCTGTCATTTTTATACGATTGTTCATTGAGTTTTCTAATTTTGGTGCCAATACATTGTACAATATTTTGCGATATTAAAATGGAGTGGGGTGATAAAGAGAACCGGATTGCTGTGATTACATTACACAAAGTTGGTATGGAGCCAAATGCAATTTTTAAAACTCTCCATACGCTTGGTATTAGTCAAATGTTTGTGTACCGGGCTATTAATAGGTACAATGAGACCTCCTCTGTTTGTGACAGAAAAAGATCTGGCCGTCCACGTAGTGTTCGTACGAAAAAGGTGGTCAAAGCAGTAAGGGAAAGAATTCGAAGAAATCCTGTCCGAAAGCAAAAGATTTTATCTCGGGAGATGAAGATAGCACCCAGAACCATGTCGCGTATTTTAAAAGATGACTTAGGACTTGCAGCCTATAAGAGACGCACTGGTCATTTTTTAACTGATAATTTAAAAAAGAATAGGGTGGTAAAATCGAAACAACTACTGAAGCGGTACGCAAAGGGAGGTCACAGAAATTTTTTTTTACGGATGAGAAAATCTTTACAATTGAGCAACATTTTAACAAACAAAATGACCGTATTTATGCTCAAAGCTCTAAGGAAGCTTCCCAATTAGTCGACAGAGTGCAACGTGGGCATTATCCGACTTCAGTGATGGTTTGGTGGGGTGTTAGCTATGAAGGAGTGACTGAGCCATATTTTTGTAAAAAAGGTATCAAAACATCGGCACAAGTGTATCAAAATACCATTCTTGAGAAGGTAGTTAAGCCCCTTAACAACAGCATGTTCAATAACCAAGTATGGTCCTTCCAACAAGACTCGGCGCCAGGTCATAAAGCTCGGTCCACGCAGTCTTGGTTGGAAGTGAACGTTTCGGACTTCATCAGAGCTGAAGACTGGCCGTCGTCTAGTCCTGATCTTAATCCGCTGGATTATGATTTATGGTCAGTTTTAGAGAGTATGGCTTGCTCTAAACGCCATGATAATTTGGAGTCCCTAAAACAATCCATACGATTGGCAGTGAAGAATTTTCCCATGGAAAGAGTGCGTGCTTCTATTGATAACTGGCCTCAACGTTTAAAGGACTGTATTGCAGCCAATGGAGACCACTTCGAATAAGCTTTTGTATTTTAAATTGTTTTATATTTATGTATTAAACTAACACACTGTAAAAGTAATAAATATCATTTGCAATAAAAAAAAATATTTTTTTATTTTTTTTGTTTACCAACATATTAATAATTTTTAATTATAATATATTAATATATTATGTATCTATATAAGTTGATAATATAAATTATATAATTTATATTTTAATAAATATTTTATAACATATTTATTAAAATTTTTGTGTATAAATTACAGAATACAAATAAACAGAATACTGCTCACTCTTCTCGTAAAGCCTTCAGAAGAGAACAAGCCGCCATCTTTGAAGCAACTCTTCGCTCACCTCATGAATGATACTGAGAATGATTGTAAGTATATCCATATACTGACTAATATTATAAAAGTTAAACTATCTTTCTGTCTGTTTGTTATGTTTTCATTGTTCCGTTATAATGAAGTGTGATACAAAGATAGCTGATAGACCTAGAGATTGGTATAAGTTAGGTTGTTTACCTAAATCTTTGAGGTTAGGCTACTTCTCATCATCACCGCCTTTTTTTCATCACAACTTGTGATGTCACAGTATTACTCACTATAGTACTTTGAACAAGTGAGTTATCCCTTTTCAAACAAAATAAGCGGCCAAACAAAATATGTGGCGCGTGTTTCGTGCCACATGCAATGTAGGGTTCCGTAGTTGCACATTACAATTGTGAACTTAAAATGGGGATACTACGAGCATATAAGTTATCTTATGTTAGTTTAAATGAAATTTTCTACATTCAAACTGACCTAAGTTGTACCAAGAAAGTTGCAATTATGCAGTCAGGTATTTTATTTTTCTTTTATCATACATGGTTTTTAGGGTTCCGTACCCAAAGGGTAAAAACGGGACCCTATTACTAAGACTTTGCTGTCTGTCTGTCTGTCTGTCTGTCTCCAGGCTGTATCTCATAAACCGTGATAGCTAGAAAGCTGAAATTTTCACAAATGATGTATTTCCGTTGCCGCTATAACAACAAATACTTAAAATTAAAAAAATTAAGGGGGGTCCCCATACAATAAACGTGTTTTTTTCATATTTTTTTGCTTAATATTAAAAACGGTAACAGATAGACGCTTCAAATTTTCACAGAATATTTACTTGCATATTACCTTTCAAAATAAATAATTAAATAACAATAAAGTAAATATTAAAAAAAAATATTAAAGGGGGGCTCCCATACAACAAACGTAATTTTTAAGCAATTTTTACTCGATCTTAATTAACAGGTAGAAACTTGAATATTTGTAAGTAAATATTTAGAAATATATTAACTATAAAAACAAATACCTAATCTAATACATAAAAACTCACAAAATGAAAATAATCCGTGCATCTAAACGCGGTGTGAGCGCCGCGCCGCGGTGTGGTGGTGGCGCGAGCGCGAGGCGGTTGCCAAGCAACGGCCGCGCGGGTAGCGGGGGAGGTAACATCACGGAGCGAGCCATAGCCGCGCGTATTCGCGCGAACGTCGTCATGCTGCCCGGATGTGTATCGAAAACCTACCTATAAGTTTGCAATTTACTACTTGGAATTTCGTTGATTTCTCGTTATTTTATAAACAGAACTAAACTTTGTAGTATTATAGATGATAGTACGGAACCCTTCGTGCGCGAGTCCGACTCGCACTTGGCCGATTATTTAATAAAATTTCTACAAATATCTTTATTAAAAGAAAAACAAAATACCTGACTGCATAAAGGAGGTTTTTGCAGTTCAACTTATGATGTAATTACGCTTGATACTCTATTGAGTGTATGTTTTTAGGTACAATCGCTGTTTGATTATAAATGCACATTCTTTAGAATAATTCTAGTAAAATCACTTGTTTATTACGAAAAACTTCATTAGAGGTTTCGAAAAGCTCATTATTTTATTTTTGCGAGAGATTTATAATTATTATTACAAAAAACTATAAACTAAGGGGAGTGTTTTAGGTGTAAACGCTCTTATAGTAACATAAAAATAAACATTGGTGGAGCGGACATTTCCATACAAGTGGCAGGAAGGCGCTGGATGCAGGCCGCTTCTAACCGGTCTTTTTGGAAATATGGAGAGGCCTATGGCCAGCAGTGGACTTCTTGTGGCTGAGATGATGATAATGGACATTTCTCACAAAACCATCTATCCCAAAATAAGCAAAGCTTGTACTATGGAAACTCAATGGCAGATAGGATACATATATACTTTTATTTTTGTAAATACATATGTACTTATGATACATAGAAACACCCAGACACAGACCAAACATCCATGATCATCACACAAAAGTTTGTCCTGGGTGGGGATCGATCCCACAATCTACAGCTTAGCAGGTACTACCAACTGAGCTGCAAAGCCAGTCAAACATAAATAGATACCCTCTTATATATAATCGAAAATCATAATGCTCCTTACGCAGTCCGGTAAAAAGGGTGCATGGAAGTATTAGTATAACCGGAGGGGCGCGCACGTAGCCCACAAATAATAAAGTAATATGTCCAAGCGCAGCCTACAGTAAGGTTGGGAATTGGGAAACAGTCAAGTCTTTATCCTCAAATTACAAGCGTATACTGCCATTAAACGTTGATACGCCCTCCAAAAATTGACAAACTGCAACAAAGGCTACAGTTTGCCCGGTTAGTTTTTACTAAAAATATTTGTGTAACGTTCTTTACATTACCATGTTCTTAATTGAAATGTCGCGAACAAATCGTTTGCGCGTGTTAAAATAGTCACTAGCGCCATCTAGTATTTCTCTGGGTACTCTGGATTGCTTTCAAGATACAAGGTATAATCATCATCAGCATCATTCACAGCCTTTTACATGACTGCGAAAGGATGGTTATGTTTTCGAGTGTATGTTTGTATGTATATATATTTCTATATTACCAATATCTGTTTATACCTAACTACTACAGCCAACATTAAATAGTTTAGTTTCGCTTCGGCCGCGTACGTAACTATAGTTTCGAATGAAGCATTTATTCTTGGTGCGATACTAGTGTCGATTGAAGAAGTTGTATTTTCAACCGACTTCTAAAAAGGAGGAGGTTCTCAATTCGACTGTATTTTTTTAATGTTTGTTACTGTTACCTCATAACTATCGACTGGGTGAACCGATTTTGATGATTCTTTTTTTATTTGAAAGCTGGTGCTTCCTATGTGGTCCCATTTCAATTTGGTCCAGTTCTGATAATGGTATCCATGAGAAGTCGGTTGCTTCAGTTTTTTTAACTATAATTAATTAGGTAATATCTGTAGATATTGGTTTATTATATTTTTAGAAATAAACAGACAAACGTTTAACCATGTTTAGGTATGGTGTAAATATATATAGAATAGTGGGGGAAATCCCAAAAAAAATTATTGCTGGAAATGTTTGATACTTACTTTCTAAATAAGAATTGTAAATATCAGAAAAATCTGTCAAGAGGTTGTCTAGATAAAAGTTTATGAAATCTTGGTTGAAATTAGAAGTTTCAATGATGCCATTTGCCGTCCAATTTTGATATTTGCAAGAAAATATTTTCTATTCGAGAATGAGCGGTAGAACTCACGAGTTCAGTTTTAGTGCTCACGAAGTCCACTCTTCGTAGAACTGTAGTTTTATTTCAGAAGCTATCTATATTTAATATTTTATTTAATAATTGATACGGCAGATATCCAATTACATTAATTATAAAATATGTCAAGTCAACGAGATGTATGTATATGTTAAAACTATAATCGTTAATGATGAGATCCGTAGGCGTCAAAATTCACCGACATAGCACAGCGGATATGCAAGTTATCAAGCCCAAGAAGCATTGGGCAGGGCACATAGAACTGATGCGCAAATGCACGCACGCATGCGCATATCAAACGCAGCGTAGGTATACCAGCCATGAGATGGACAGTTAACCTTACAAGTGGCGGGAAGACGACGAATTCAAGCCGCTTCCAAACAGACTTTTTGCAAATCCATAGAAATCCTATGTTCTGCAGTGGACTTCTTATGGCTGAGATGATGATAATGATGATTGTTAGGTGCCTAACAGATGATGGCTCCCATACCGGATGTCACGCCAGAGTTTGTGAAAAATTAGCGATGAAACGCAAATATGTCACATTTTATCGTCTTGCATCTTGTGATCCAAATATTAAATCATTCATTCTGTCTGATAGCCAGCAAAGCCAGTTAGAGAACCAATGTGGCATTGAGGGCGCTGTTGTCCTTATTTAATTAGCGATGAAACGCAAATATGTCACATTTTATCGTCTTGCATCTCGTGATCCAAATATTAAATCATTCATTCTGTCTGATAGCCAGCAAAGCCAGTTAGAGAACCAATGTGGCATTGAGGGCGCTGTTGTCCTTATTTAATTTTTTTGTTCAGCCGAGATCACTGAATACCATTGTAGTAAATACTTCGAGACATTAGTTTAGTTCCCGTGTTTTTCCATGATAGTTCTCTTTTTACCTGACTGCGTAAGAAGGAGAGTTATGTTTTTCAGTATACATATACCTAATATATGTTTGTATTATTTTTTTATCAGCTGTTTTGTATAAACTGTCCCATTGTTAAGCGCGGCCATCTTCTCATTGTGAGAAGGGGAAGGCCATAGTCTACTACGCTGGCCAAGTGCGGGTTGGCAGACTTCACGCATATGTATATTATGTATGTTTGTATGATTTCTATATAATCGCCTATAGCCTAAACGGCTTGACCGATTTTGATGTGCAAGGTGTCATTAGATTCGTCTTCACTTCCTGACTGTCATAGGTTATATTGTTTTGTAATAATAATATATTTCTCGCAAAAAAAATATGCACTTTTTTGTAATAAACAAGTGATTTTAGTAGAATTATTCTAAAGAATACGTATTTATAATCTTGTACTGCGATTTTACGTATATTTTCTCACAAAAAACATACACTCAACAATGTATCAAGCGTAACGATATCTTAAGATATACTGCAAAAACCGCTTTTCTGCAGTCGGGTATTTTGTTTTTATTTTAATATAGATACTTGTATACAAACTATAAAAAGTACTTGAATGAAAGTTGTTGATTTAATTCCAGTATTACCATTCAACACGGACCTGCTTCTGAAGCTGCAGTCCATCGTGATATCGTCGATGAGTGGCGACGTGGTCGCGCTCACGAGCGGCGCGAGCGAGGCGCGCCGGCTCATCTCGGTGCGGCAAGAAGCGTTGTTGTGCACACTCGTACGGCGAGAAAGAGCTGACAGGCTGACGTTCACATAGATAAACAATTTAGGAAGTTGATGACGTCATAGCTTATATTCCGCCATCGCATCGATGTTACAGCCTGTTTTAAGAATTATGTATATTACATTACGGCTAGTCAGTTTATAAAACGGCCTGTTTTTAATGGTTTCTTAGATTTTCGCGATTGTTAGTCATTGAAATTAAGCAAGTAGCGGATCTATCTTTTATATTTTACATAATTTTAAGACTTGACGTTTAGAACACGCACCGTCTGTGGTCACAAGTGAGACTATTATGACGGTTATCGTTCTTTTGCTATAAAAACTTTAATTACCTATATTATCTTATCAATGATTAACTACCGCCTTTTATTTTCATACAAAAAGTTCCATAGGCACGCGGAAGTCATTCACAGTGGCAATAGGTTTCGCAGATCTGTGCTGAGACTTGTTTTTAATACAGCGTTCTCGTTTTTTAGATGGACAGTAGTCGTGATATGTTCATCGAAGCAGCTTTAGCCGTTTTGCTGTATTGTACAGGGCAAAATATAATCACGAATTATAAACAGCAGAAGCAAAAGTCAAGGTGGTCTAACATACCATATTCAATCAGTGTTCTAACTAAATAAATTTTATGGCAAAAAAACTATACTTGAAAGATTCAAAGCTAAATAAAAGTATACACAATAAAATGTATTTTTTTTTATTTCGATCAAACAACCCCAACATTAAGCTATACATACAATATCAAACAGAATCAGATCAGTTTTTTTTGTATATTTTTGTTTATCAATTTGTACAAAATTGACGATTACTTTTTCACATTTATCCTTTGCTACATAAGTAGGTAAATATTTACAAATTATTAAGACTTTTTCTCAATACTGGTACTTCCTATATCATCATCTCTTTTTGGTAAGATGATATTTATTTCATTTGCAAAATTAACTTTTTCAACTGTAGGGCTAGTGCCCGGCACAACAGAGTCAACTTTGATGGCATTTCCAAAATTGGTTGCAGTATCCACTTCTTTACTTTTAGTAGAATGTGTCCACATCTCTTCAAATTCATCTTCTTTGTCATCATCATCATCCTCATCAGCACTCTTATCACTCTTCACCAGCTTCCCTTCACTGGTCTTCTGCCAGCAATATTCAAATGGATAGCTTGTGTTTCTATTATCATCCAGAGCTACTTCGAATCTTGAAGACAGAGAGTTGTAAGTAGTATGGACCCCTTCGAGCATGTTCACATCAACTTCTTCAAATCCGGTTATGGACTTGAACAATTCATCAGCAGACTTCATGTCGGGAACTCCCTTCTTTTCAAAGAACTGCAAAAGAAAATACAAATTAATTGACATTGTCACTTTGTTTTCGTTATCATTTCATGAGTCACAAATTATGCAGCAAAAATAACTTCTAATCTGAAGGTAAACAGTTAAAAAATATTGCATAATATTATGACATAATTTTACTTTTACTTACATTGGCAATGTTACGGCAATCTCTTAGTAAGAATTCCAAACCACAGGGATGGTCGGGCTGAACAGACTGAGAGACATCAATGAACCAACATTTATTCTCCCACCACAGAATATTATACTCGGAAAGGTCAGCATGAACCAGATGACCCACATTATACATCTTGTGCATTGCATTTACCACTTCGTTGTACACACTTTGCCATTTCTCAGGCTTTAGAATCACATCTCTCAGTTTTGGAGCCGGTTTATTGTCACGCCCAATGAATGACATCAGCAGCACATGCTTCTTCAAACAAACCATATCAGGGCAGTTGAGACCAATCTTCTGCAATCTCATCATGTTATGCATCTCTTTCTCTGCCCACATATGAACGATTTTACGGGGGTTTTGCTTTGAGAACCTGTCCTTAAACCTGTAATCTGCCTCAATATACTTGTCCCGAGTTTTGAACTCATTCAGTGTAGTTTTAAAAACCTTGATTGCACATTCCTTAGGAACTGTAAAGTCAGGAAATGATGTATCTCCATTGGCGTGTAAGACAACAGATTCTTTGCCTGTAGAGATCACTCCGTTAATATCTTCCAAGACTCCATTATTGATAAGCTTGAATAAGATAAGTCTGGTAGGCTCATCTAGTCCCATTTCAGCAGTAGCATGACTCTCTTTACGATCCAACATTTTGTGTTTGCGTGTTTGATGATGCTTTGTTTGTTCTCTTAAGTGATTGAACACAGAGTTAGACAGTTTCATATCGAATCCTGCACCATCGCCGGTGCACACTTCTGGTGGGAATGCCATGACTTTACAAGCATTCCTCCTTCCATTGATAACACTGTCATGTTTAGTGACCATTGCGCCATCTTTCATAATGAATCCTCGTTTGGGAAGGCTTGCGAACTCTTTCTCGTTGGTTTCGAATCTATCCCAGTCTTTTCTCTCGATTCTGTCGAGATCTTCGTCATCGGAGTCCGAATCGTACAATAAATTATCGGGAACATGTCGATAGTTCTCATATGAAACCGATACTTTCGCGTCTCCGTTTTTCTTTTTCTCCACTCGTTTGACTTCTTCGTCATATTCCTTATCGAATTGGCATTGCAACACTTTTGCAATAACAGCGTCGGAATCACAATAGCTGTTGACGCTGGCTTCTTCGATTTGCTTCAGAAGTTCCGAAGGTATATCGTTCGAGGAACTCTCGTGTTGCTCTGATATTTCCTCGGCGAATTTAATTTCTTCTTTAACCTGAAGACCACGCGCTAACTCCTCAGACATGATTTCAGATAGGTTTTGCACTTCAACTGGTGCGCTTACTTTTTTCCAAGGATTCGACATTTTAGATTCTTAAATAATAATTATATCACAGCAGCTTATCTTTAAAATGATCCTATTAACAGGATTTAGGTACAATAAAATAGGATCACAAAAATTTACACGAACTACGAAAGAAGGAAATGGAATCAAATCAATCACATTTTTTTTTTTTTATATTTAAAGGCTCTGGATTCTGAGTCCTTACTACAGTACAGCACCCTTATTCTAGTTCTAATCGGTTGTCGGTTTGTCAATTTTGTCGGTAATGAGCCGGCTATCGAATAAAGCTCCATTCGACTCCAATGGGTATTCACGAATTCGAATTTATGCCCGTCGGTCCCATTTTTAGTATAGAAATCTCGAGAAACCAAAGACAATCTCCACTCATCCTCAACTGGATCCGCCGGGATTCGGGTAGACCGATTCACAAACTCGAATCCGAAGGAGTTTGACATATAAATTCGATGGCTAATTCGATATCGCTCCCGACAGGATAAACCTGTCGGGAGTGATATCGAATACATTTTACTAATACATTTTAGTAAAATAAGATCACTTTTTTGATATTTTCAATTACCATTTTCCATAATTTGACATAATATATTCACCTAATAGTCAAATGTACCGATTTTACGGGTTTTAAAATTCCCCTAATTATGATTTCCAAAGTTTCAAAATGTAATATTTTATAGTTGGAGATCTTAGTCAGATTACACGCATGGCGCCCTAAATATATTAAATATTTAAAACTTGTTACTATTAAATGGCAAATACATTAAATACGTGAGTACAGGGAGAAAATAGAAGAACTTTGAAATCACACACACACATGCACACACACAATCAACAAGGTATTTTCGAAGCATGCTTCACATAATGAAGCTATAAATTTACTAAAGAATTATATACCATAATTAAGTTGATGGATTAAGTTATATGTATATTATGCAATAAATTATATATTTTGTCAGTCGCCGGTCATAATTAAGCTTTTTTTTTACTTCTATCACGAATCACCTATCTAAAAACATGAAACTGACTCTGAAAACTAGCTTGTCTATGTTATCCTATCGGTCACACGAGGTCATTACCGATTTGGTACCGACTGGTGCCATTCGAATTTGTGAATAGGGTTATCGAAGGTAATCCATTCGATTCGGTAGCCGGCTCAAATTCAAGGCAATTTTTCGCGGGAACTTAATTAAAAAATGTCACAGTTTTCTTTTATTATTCTAAATTTGTGTTATTTCAAATAAAGATTTTGTAAAGATGATGTTTTTTTAATCAATTAGTGTTCGTTTACGCACACGAGTTTGAAATGAGAGTGATGAAACATACTTCTTCACGTTGTAACTTACAAAGTCCTTAACAGCTCCTAGTAAAATAACCAAGTCATGACATGAACTTGTTTCACTATCAACCGAGTATCTCGTCATAATCTAAGCCAAGTAACTTGAGATTGTGACTAAAACTTATATTATTTGTATTTTTCATGAAACTCTATCATATTATTTTGGCAAATGTGCCAATCGTGGCCAATAAAAGAAAAAAAATCTAGACGGCTGCAACTGTCAAATTTACAAACTTTTTTAGTGACTTGATACCGCTAAGGATTTCGATTCACTATTTAAAAAAATCGATTAAAGTTCGATTCTTTTGCGTTTAAAAATTTTCATTTTCAAATAAAAGTAAGAAAATCGTATTTTTTTACAGTTTAAATCAGGGATCAGTCAATAATGCAAGCTATTAAAGAAAGTCTATTATATTTTGCTGGGGTTGAAGTAGCACACATTTATATTTCTAACCGATTTCAAAAAGAATGAGGTTCTTAATTCAACTGTATGTTTTTTTGTTGGCAATATTACAAATTCTAAACCGACCTATCGACTCCATAGATAAAAGAATTTGATGTTATGTGATAGCTGTGATAGTTTGTAAAAAGTTTAATATATTTTTATTTGTTGTTACTAGGAGAGCATCCGGTGTCATTCCTCCTTCTCGCTTTCGACCTACACTGACTCCCGTATTCCTTTTTCCGGTGGACGTTCATTGTAATCCAAATCATATTAATTATCGTACATCATCCTAGCAAATACTAAGTTATATTATTCGAATTGTGTAACATTACGTCACTTTAGTGCTTGTTTAAAACAACTACCATACAGAGAGTGGAGCGTGGGAGAGAAGTGTGTGGTTTCATGTTTGTCTTTACGTTGCTCATTTAGCAAACAAATGAATAAATTTTGATTTGAATTTACTTATGAAATGAAATTTATTTGCAAGAATGTAGGTAAATAAGGCCTTAGAAATTAATTAAAATTTTGCATTACATTCGATCATTTCTCAAGTGCAAATATTTAATAGTGGATCAATATCACATAAATAATATTAAATTAGAATTGATAATAATAGGTATACTATATATTATGTAAATTACATCAAACATGAATAACTCTGCTGTCTTAAAAGTAGGTACTACAGTAGTAAAAATACAATAACGTGACGTAAATTACACTTTCACGAAAATGACATGCAGCATGAGATAAATCTAAAAATCGGTTTTCCAAGTCAAAAAAACAATTTCCGATTAATCGATTGATAATCGACATGTTACATGCCGCTTTCAATCAATGGAACCGTTTGGGATGATCAGCTGATACCTTATGGAATGGAAATGTCAAAATTATTCGATATTCGAGAAACCTGAATTGCTAATTCCGCAAACCGTGTGAAATCCTTCGAGATCTCTCTGCATATCGAAGATCGCATCGAATCGAATGTAATCTGAATAAGGGTGCAGAACATGAGAACACCTGTTTCATACTTCAGTGGAGAACACAGACTCAAGGGGGGGGGGGGCAAAGGGGGCGGCTGCCCCCCCTAGAGATTTGAAAAAATGTAGTCAACTGCAAAGCAACCAAAGTCCTAAGGCAGTGGAATTGTACCTGTAACTACAATTCATATTTTTCTCCTCCATAATATTAACTTGCCCCCTCTGGGCCATGGGCTGGCGACGCAAATCTCCAGTCGAGTAGCTGGATGTTAATAGTGCAAATTATACTTTATTACGATAAGAATTTAGTTGTCTTTTGATTGTAACAATATAATTAATTTGTGATATTCCTGAAATTGTTTTATTTCTTAAAAATAATAAAATAAAACTTATCTGTCAAATGAAATACCTCCATTTGATACAATTTTTTTTGTGTGTGTTCCTATTTTTGCATTGTAAAATTGCACAGTTTGTCGTTATAAAAATTTTATACGTCCACTTTGAAATACTGGCGTACGTGCTGTGTCAGTCGAATTAAGAGCTCAACTGGTTCCGGTCCTGCACCCTTATTCAGATTACATTCGATTCGATGCGATCTTCGATATGCAGAGAGATCTCGAAGGATTTCACACGGTTTGCGGAATTAGCGATTCAGGTTTCTCGAATATCGAATAATTTTGACATTTCCATTCCATAAGGTATCAGCTGATCATCCCAAACGGTTCCATTGATTGAAAGCGGCATGTAACATGTCGATTATCAATCGATTAATCGGAAATTGTTTTTTTGACTTGGAAAACCGATTTTTAGATTTATCTCATGCTGCATGTCATTTTCATGAAAGTGTAATTTACGTCACGTTATTGTATTTTTACTACTGTAGTACCTCTTTTAAGACAGCAGAGTTATTCGTGTTTGATGTAATTTACATAATATATAGTATACCTATTATTATCAATTCTAATTTAATATTATTTATGTGATATTGATCCACTATTAAATATTTGCACTTGAGAAATGATCGAATGTAATGCAAAATTTTAATTAATTTCTAAGGCCTTATTTACCTACATTCTTGCAAATAAATTTCATTTCATAAGTAAATTCAAATCAAAATTTATTCATTTGTTTGCTAAATGAGCAACGTAAAGACAAACATGAAACCACACACTTCTCTCCCACGCTCCTCTCTCTGTATGGTAGTTGTTTTAAACAAGCACTAAAGTGACGTAATGTTACACAATTCGAATAATATAACTTAGTATTTGCTAGGATGATGTACGATAATTAATATGATTTGGATTACAATGAACGTCCACCGGAAAAAGGAATACGGGAGTCAGTGTAGGTCGAAAGCGAGAAGGAGGAATGACACCGGATGCTCTCCTAGTAACAACAAATAAAAATATATTAAACTTTTTACAAACTATCACAGCTATCACATAACATCAAATTCTTTTATCTATGGAGTCGATAGGTCGGTTTAGAATTTGTAATATTGCCAACAAAAAAACATACAGTTGAATTAAGAACCTCATTCTTTTTGAAATCGGTTAGAAATATAAATGTGTGCTACTTCAACCCCAGCAAAATATAATAGACTTTCTTTAATAGCTTGCATTATTGACTGATCCCTGATTTAAACTGTAAAAAAATACGATTTTCTTACTTTTATTTGAAAATGAAAATTTTTAAACGCAAAAGAATCGAACTTTAATCGATTTTTTTAAATAGTGAATCGAAATCCTTAGCGGTATCAAGTCACTAAAAAAGTTTGTAAATTTGACAGTTGCAGCCGTCTAGATTTTTTTTCTTTTATTGGCCACGATTGGCACATTTGCCAAAATAATATGATAGAGTTTCATGAAAAATACAAATAATATAAGTTTTAGTCACAATCTCAAGTTACTTGGCTTAGATTATGACGAGATACTCGGTTGATAGTGAAACAAGTTCATGTCATGACTTGGTTATTTTACTAGGAGCTGTTAAGGACTTTGTAAGTTACAACGTGAAGAAGTATGTTTCATCACTCTCATTTCAAACTCGTGTGCGTAAACGAACACTAATTGATTAAAAAAACATCATCTTTACAAAATCTTTATTTGAAATAACACAAATTTAGAATAATAAAAGAAAACTGTGACATTTTTTAATTAAGTTCCCGCGAAAAATTGCCTTGAATTTGAGCCGGCTACCGAATCGAATGGATTACCTTCGATAACCCTATTCACAAATTCGAATGGCACCAGTCGGTACCAAATCGGTAATGACCTCGTGTGACCGATAGGATAACATAGACAAGCTAGTTTTCAGAGTCAGTTTCATGTTTTTAGATAGGTGATTCGTGATAGAAGTAAAAAAAAGCTTAATTATGACCGGCGACTGACAAAATATATAATTTATTGCATAATATACATATAACTTAATCCATCAACTTAATTATGGTATATAATTCTTTAGTAAATTTATAGCTTCATTATGTGAAGCATGCTTCGAAAATACCTTGTTGATTGTGTGTGTGCATGTGTGTGTGTGATTTCAAAGTTCTTCTATTTTCTCCCTGTACTCACGTATTTAATGTATTTGCCATTTAATAGTAACAAGTTTTAAATATTTAATATATTTAGGGCGCCATGCGTGTAATCTGACTAAGATCTCCAACTATAAAATATTACATTTTGAAACTTTGGAAATCATAATTAGGGGAATTTTAAAACCCGTAAAATCGGTACATTTGACTATTAGGTGAATATATTATGTCAAATTATGGAAAATGGTAATTGAAAATATCAAAAAAGTGATCTTATTTTACTAAAATGTATTAGTAAAATGTATTCGATATCACTCCCGACAGGTTTATCCTGTCGGGAGCGATATCGAATTAGCCATCGAATTTATATGTCAAACTCCTTCGGATTCGAGTTTGTGAATCGGTCTACCCGAATCCCGGCGGATCCAGTTGAGGATGAGTGGAGATTGTCTTTGGTTTCTCGAGATTTCTATACTAAAAATGGGACCGACGGGCATAAATTCGAATTCGTGAATACCCATTGGAGTCGAATGGAGCTTTATTCGATAGCCGGCTCATTACCGACAAAATTGACAAACCGACAACCGATTAGAACTAGAATAAGGGTGCTGGGCTGCTGGCTGAACTGTGGTGGTCGGGAACCGCCTACATAGCATTTCTATTTAATTCTGTCTTCTGTGTTGCAATGGCTTGTAGGTAGTGATACGTATGAGTGTGTGGAGAGGACTTCATGGCAACTAGGACCAGCAGTGTTGTCATTACATTTGGCTGACTGAGCAACTTTATTTGTAATGGTAGTATGGGCGGTGATGTATGACACGGTAATCGGATAATGTATTATTACCTTGACGGTAGATTTAGACCTAATTACAGTGCATCTACGGTCATTACCGTGTACATGGAGACACTGCAGACTAGTAACTACAGAACCCCAGTTCTAGGTCTATGTACATAACAGACAGAGGGGCTGAGAAGGAGGTTATCGATCGTGTTATTTGGACTTTTGGTACGAACGAATGAATGAATCGAAATCGAGCCCGAATCAATCGTCTCCTTCTTTTTTGTATTGGACCCGCATTAAAGCATTTGCCAGTGTCAAGTATTAGGATTTTTTCAAGTTTCTTGAATAAAACAAGTTGTAAATGTTCTAGTCACAATCTAAGTCACGTATACAGTCAATTTATAAGTCGAGTCCTTCTTCAGTAAAGTGGTGGCGACTTTACTAGACGCTTCTATGGAGTTTTTCCGACAACCTAAAATCATACGTTTTACTGCTTTATTTCACTTGCTCGCACTCACGCACTTTATCGAACACTTCATGAATAAAGTACCACCATTTTTATAGCATTAATGTTCAAAATAACACAAGTTTAGGAAAATAAAACAAAGCAACAACACGTTACTAAGACGTTTCCGCCAAAACTCCATTTCACTTCTTGGTTTAGTGGCCTCAAAGTTACGATTCTGCCAATGTCCGTTTCATTGACAGAATCGTGACAATGCAGAAGCTTGACAATTAAAAAAAATTATAAAACACTGACTGTTTTTTTTTTTTTATGTAGACAATTACATTCGCACGGTTGTGCATTTTCCAGTTTCATTGATGATTGTAATCATTCGCTAATATTTAACTTATATAAAACCAACATATTAGTTTTGTTTACCTAATGTCAATAATTGTCAGAAATTGTTTTATTAAACTTTATTATTTTTATTGCGACGTGCAGCGCTTACCATCTCCGCACTCTCACCTCAGTCGACGTTGTCTTGTAGGTGTTAATAATCTTCTGTGCTTGTAGGCCAAGCAACGAAGATCATAAAAGTAATTTAAAAAATAAAATTACAGTTTAAAAAACTAAAAACACGCTACAAATTATTGTGGTCAAAGTTAATTACAAGACTTTTCTAATAAATCCAAACACAGATATGATACGATGTTCCATCATGAAGTTCTAGATCATATTTTCCGGCTCCAGCATGAGATCAGTTCGACAGTACCATATTATTGTATTGTTATCAGAACTACATACAGCTGCCAATTTTCATGACACTACGATCCTTGGAAGATGATTAAATTAGTTACCTTAGATTTTATTACATACAGGTCGACCTCACATAATTCGCCCTATTACATAGTCTTTGGTCGACCTAATAAAAGCGTGTTAATTAAACCTATTTCAAAATAAGCTAATTATAAAACTAATAACTAATAATAAAACTAATTGAAAAGGGAGAAATAACACAAAAAAAATCAAAACTGGGCGTCAAGGTACCTGTACACCAAATATTTTTTGAGGTCGGTTTGAGGTCCTAAAGATCACCAATCAAGTCCAATACAGACACCGACCTCAAAAATAGTTGGTTTACGTACCTACCTACTTAAGTAGACGCCCAGTTTTGATTTTTTCATGTTATTTCTCCCTTTTCAGTTAATTAGATTGTTTTGAAGTCGGTTTAATTTTTAAATTCCTTTTATTTATTCATTTTAATAGTACTTACTTGTTTTGTTTGAAACTACAAATTGTATTCACATAACTTCACTGGGTAAGTTCGTTTAATTTTCAAACACACTTCATTACTACTGTAACGCCTAGGAGGTCACCGACCTCAATATATAGTAGCTACCTACTTAGGTAGACGCCCAGGTTTAATTATTTTTTTCATGTTATTTCTCCCTTTTCAGTTGATTAAGATAAGATTTAAGCTTAGAATATAGAAAAATACAGAAGGCGCGTCCAGATGCAGTTACAAAATCCGTGCTGTGTCCAAAAACAAAAGAATCGTCCCGCACCCTTCTCACCTCTCACCCGCATAATGTTGCTAGTGTAGGCATTATTTACCCGTTGCTGTGGTAAATCGTGGAGATAAAAATATATTAAAATAAAATATTTACTTTCTTAAACGGATATCATTATTTTTATAACTGTTCTCTTGACTTACTATTCGGATTAATCGGTCAAATAAATTATTTTGTGTTTGTATCTTATTAACTTAAAAGGTTAGGCATTATTTTAACCTGTAGGTTTGGGGGGTTCTACCCCCCCCCCCCCCCCGAAATCCTGGCCATTATCAAAAATCCTTCCAGGCTTCAATCATTTTATAAAAAAAAAGTTTCGCGCTCGATTCGCTCGCGCATGATTGTTTCATATTGATCTATATTTGTATTGATCATTAAAGTGCTGTGAACTTTCTAATACGAGCAAATAATTAACTAAAAATAGCCACTAACCAAATTTTTTTGGGTTCACTAATACAAAAAACAAAGCATAACGAGCGCGAAAATTGTAGTAGTGTTTTTATAGTATATTACTATAAAAACACTACACTACATACAATTTTCGCGAATAAACCATAAGCTATGCCCAAGTCCATTGCTGAAACCCCCCCTGAAATGAATTCCTGGCTACGGCCCTGGTAGGCTTTATAAGTTAACGGTTATAGACTACCACCACAAAAAAAAATACAAAATATCTGAGGAAAAATTTCGCACTAAATCCATTTAAATCGCAAAATCAATCAATATGTTCACAATATCAAACAAGTAGTTCTATTCTAAGTCCATATAGGGTGAACTGCAATTATGAAACGCTACCCTGAACGCTACTCGACATGCACTTGGCCAATTAATTTTTAATCGGATAAAAATATATTTAAATACCTACTCATTTAATTTACAAACTACTAACTAAAAAAATCGGTAGCAAGTAAAAGTAAGGAAAATCAAAACGTTGATATTGGCAACACCAACAAAATGGACGATTCTTTTTCTACGATGATCAAAGACCGAACAATTTATTAAATAAATACGTAAGATAATGTCAATTGTGCTACTTACACGTGAAATGTTATCCCATCGTGTTTTTTTTCCACCCCAGCAGTATTTTTACACGTAGGAACGACACATGACGGCATATTTGAATTAAATTTAACACCAACAAAGCTTGCCACTCGTTAAGACGTTCATAGAGCAACTGATCGCGCGCGCTTCAAACTACTCTATATATGAGTAGTTTTTGTCGCTTCAGTTCTAAGCATGTTCAGGTTTCTGTATTTTTCTATATTCTAAGGATTTAAGAGAATTTAACAGTTTATGATTGTTGGTATTTTTTTTTTTAAATTACTTTTATTCGTAAAAAAATCGAAAATGGCAGCATAAAGCAAAAAATGTTTTTATACTAATCTATTTTTTTAAGATAGATCTACGATTGACCACCAACTCGCCTGATGCTAAGCGACGGTGTGGCCGAGGATGGAGTTCACAATTAATTAATTATTTACAAAATTCTATATTTTTTTGCTAGGATCAATAGATCATTATTCAAATTGTGTGTATGTTACAACTATGCCAAAATTCGGCTTCACAGGAATAAATTATGTCCTCCATTTTTAGGGTTCCGTACCCAAAGGGTAAAAACGGGACCCTATTACTAAGACATTGCTGTCTGTCTGTCTCCAGGCTGTATCTCATAAACCGTGATAGCTAGAAATTTTCACAAATGATGTATTTCCGTTGCCGCTATAACAAATACTAAAAATTAAAAAAAAAAAATTAAGGGGGGTCCCCATACAATAAACGTGTTTTTTTCGTATTTTTTTGCTCAATATTAAAAACGGTAACAGGTAGACGCTTCAAATTTTCACAGAATATTTACTTGTATATTACCTTTCAAAATAAATAATTAAATAACAATAAAGTAAATATTAAAGGGGGGCTCCCATACAACAAACGTAATTTTTAAGCAATTTTTACTCGATCTTAATTAACAGGTAGAAACTTGAATATTTGTAAGTAAATATTTAGAAATATTAACTATAAAAATAAATACCTAATCTAATACATAAAAACTCACAAAATGTAAATAATCCGTGCATCTAAACGCGGTGCGAGCGCCGCGCCGCGGTGTGGTGGTGGTGCGAGCGCGAGGCGGTTGCTAAGCAACGGCCGCGCGGGTAGCGGGGGAGGTAACATCACGGAGCGAGCCATAACCGCGCGAGCGTCGTCATGCTGCCCGGATGTGTATCGAAAACCTACCTATAAGTTTGCAATTTACTACTTGGAATATCGTTGATTTCTCGTTATTTTATAAACAGAACTAAACTT
This sequence comes from Lycia hirtaria, assembly GCA_947563715.1. Classification (NCBI taxonomy): domain Eukaryota; kingdom Metazoa; phylum Arthropoda; class Insecta; order Lepidoptera; family Geometridae; genus Lycia; species Lycia hirtaria. The sequence goes on along the minus strand of OX387377.1, from coordinate 1,521,567 downwards.
TGTAGTATTATAGATGATAGTACGGAACCCTTCGTGCGCGAGTCCGACTCGCACTTGGCCGATTTTTCTATCGTTACTCGGACTATTGAGTGACTGGTTCTACAACTTCTGTGAACCGTATTTTCAAATAAAATAGCGATAGTGGTGCTTCCACTATAACACCGACGGTAGAAGTATTAATGTTCCTTGCGGTAGACATGCGGCGGGAAATTTAAGCAAACAGTTTTTTGCAAGGACAAATGCTACAAAGCTATAAAGCCTTGTAGCTAGCTCAGGGGCCGTACCACAAGCGTCCAAGCAGTCTTATTTAAATATTACTTTGACTTTTCTCTCGCTCTTTCTACAGAAGAGAGAGTAAGAGAAAGGTCAAAGTAATATTGAAATAAGGTTGCTATTATAATTATTGTGGTAACCACCCCAGGTAATTATTGTAATTGATTACAATGTTTGCAAAAATCTAACGTTGTTTTTAGGGTTCTGTACCCAAAGGGTAAAACGGGACCCTATTACTAAAACTCCGCTGTCTGTCACTAGACTGTATCTCATGAACCATGATAGACAATTTAATTTTTCACAGATGATGTATTTCTGTTGCCACTATAACAACTAAAAAACAGAATAAAATAAATATTTAAGGGGGCTCCCATTTTTTTTGCTCGATATTGATAGCGGCAACAGGTAGACCCTTGAAATATTCACATAATATTGAGTTATATTATTCACTTTAAATATAAATAATTAAATTAAAATAATAACTAAGGGGGTCATATATATACTTACAACAAACGTGATATTTTGCAGTTTTTTATAGATACAGAACCTTTCGTGCCCGAGTCCGACCCACACTTGGCCGGTTTTATTATATTATCACATCAATTTAACAAACAATAATGCGTCTTGTTGCTTACATATCCTAGAAATATTAAAAAATCTGTTTGAAATTCCCGCCGCATACATACATCATGCAATTTAATAGTTAATGGCAAGAATAGTTTACAAATGTCGTCATGTTACTCGACTGCTTATGGAAGATAAGGTTTTTTCAGTTAGCATGGATTCTAGCAGATTGTACAATGATGTCATGAAATAAAGCATCAGTATCACTAAGTAAATCAATATGATTGAATAATCATAGAAAAAAAACATCTACTGGATGTTAAGTATTTTCTATTAGGCTTGGCCTTGCCTGTACAAAATATTTTGCTTCTTTATTCTAATAATGAAACACAAGCAACTGAAGTTCCTAAGTATAACTGGACAGTATAGTTAAAATAGTTATAGCCTATATTATACATATTAAATGTAGATGAATATATGAATAAGTTCAATTAGAATTGAAACATATCAAATACATACACTAAAAATACTAACTAATTAATAAATTATTAAGGAGCTAGGAAAAGGTACAACTGTTAAAACACAATGTAACAATAGTGCCTAGCACTACACAAATTAAAATTCTTAAACACACTAAATTCATAAAAATATGTTTGTTTATTACTTTAATATAAATGCATGAAGTCATGTTTTACTTTGTAGAAATAAAGCAGACAGTAGCTACAGATGATCCACCTTTCTAGATCAGAATACACTAAAGATAATATGAAATCTTTTCGAAAATAAAACAAGAAATAGTTTTTTGATGTTTTATTTAGCCTACCATTTACTTTGCAGATTTCTTGCCACCACCGCCAACTTTAACGCTAGCCTGTTGTGCCTTGAGGACCTTGACAATCTTCTGTTCTTCAATGAGGAAAGCCCTGACTATGCGCTGTTTGACACACTTGTGGCAGAGAACACCACCGTATACTCGCTTTACTGTCTTTTTGCGGTAGCAGAGACGGGAGCGTTCAGCGGGCCTGGCAGGCTGGATACCGCGGAGCTTGCTCTTGCACTGACCACATCTCGGGATCTTCTTGGGCTTCTTTACATATTGATAGACCAGGCGGCCACCTGGTGTTCGCACTCTGAAAATCAGATTAAAATATTTCACAGATTTGCATGACTTTTATATACCTATGCAAGGCAAGCAATGCGCGGCATTTATATAATTTTAAGTTTTTTTTTCATTTTCATATTCTATCAAGTTACAAATTAGATAAACCTAAGATAAAAACATACATGCTTGTGTGGCCCGGATAGGGTGGCGTTACGATCGATTTGAATGACAGGACCAATTTACTTTCAATGCAGGGTCGTTAGTTCCGTTTTTGGCCTCCGGGCCATAGAAGTAAGTTTTTGGTATTATAGTATTAGACGCCAGTGTAGCCAGACTAAATATAACTAAGACTTAATTTTAGAGTGTAGTTATTATACTTGTTATTGTTAATGGTACATTCAATGTTATAGACCGTAATGTGGCCAGAGGGCCAGATGTTAATCTGATTCTTGCAATACAGGCTCCTATGAGACCTAGTGCAGGGCTCAGAAATATCATTAGGTACTTACATTACTACTTAAATTAAACATCTTTATGTATGAAGTTTATGTACCAGCTGCATCTTTTGTATGAACAAATAAAGTTTTTATTATTATTTATTATTCACATTTATTTATTTCGATTCTTAATTATTTATTATTATTATTACCTTCATCAGGCAAGGTGTGTGCCAGTTTCACACATTTATCACATAATATAACTTATGTCCTTCTCCAGGGTTTCAGCACTATCTCTACCATTCATTTCATACTGATTTATTATGCAATTTGAATATAAATTATGGATTTTATGTATAGTATGGTATGATCCATCCTAATTTTACTGTTTATGTAAACAATCATGTTTCAAAAACTAGATAAATTATAATCTTAATGGCTGCAATATTAATTGTATATGAAGTTAAGAATACATATAATGGGTTGTAAATTGGTGTAAGATATTTGGTAAACATTATAGGTGTCTCTTAGACATTTTCATATATAGCTGTCCAAGATTGGAAATAACATTTACTACATTAACATTATTGCTAATTTTATGTTAACTTTGCAGTTTGGCAAAGCGAAGACAAATTTATATATGCTAGAAATGATACGAATACAAATGCATTTCTAAACTTTGAGGTTAAGTTTGTAAACTAAAATGTAATGATAGAAACATGCCATGAAACTTCATTTGTATTAGCACAGGGGTATTATATATATAATTGCATGTTATTTGATCAAGAATATACTTACATTCTTCTCTGGTTTGACTTTGTATTGTACGACAGTCGTCGTCTAAACGTAAGCCGCTGCACCATTTCAGAGCTGAAATACAAAAGTAAAAATAAACTACTGACTACGAATAATGAAATTCACTATCCTAGATATTATTTTACTAGAATTATCGTAGGATTAACATAGATTTTATTTAAAAAATTCACTGAACACACAAAATCCAACCTTTTTGACAACTCTTGACAGGAAAAGAAAAACAATCAAGAACCTGGCAACATCGATCGTATGTGTCAATTAGTTACAGATTAAATAGAATGATACTGTATAATTTGTAAACGGAATTCTAACAAAAAATTACATTATTTAATTAGGTACTTGTAATTATTTTTATTCCTAATTTATGGTTTCCACAATGATGGCACCGTTGGAAGTTGGCACCATGATAACTGAGCAATTTTTTTTTGTGAGTGTTCAGTGGCATGACATTGCTGTTTAGTTTACCTAAGCAATAACTATACATGAGCTCTTTGGTACGCAGCAGTAGTTAATACGATTGAGTATTTAAGTCCATATCTGTAATAATATTGTGTTAGAAAAATATCTGCTTGTAGCTTTTGTTTTTGAACGAATGTAATTGTTTAAATTTGTGCACTGGCAACATCTATTACAAAAAACAAAATGGCTGCTGTTTTGTGATGATTGTTTGCGAATGTTTTTCTGTGAAATAAATCTTTAAAGTGGTGTTCTAAAGTGAATTTGGCTGATAATGGGTAAGCAATAACATTACTTTTTCACTATTCAAATGACGTTCGAAAATGTATACCCTTCACTGAATGACATTTAAAGAAGTCTTCGTCGACTCACAAGTCAGATGTTTTAAAAGAAGCAATTTTATCATATAATCTTAATTATCTCTTTCTATGATACAATAATTTCATACGAGTTCAGAAGCGAAAAACGTAGAAATTACATGAATTGCATTATAGACTAACCCCTAAACAAATTAAAGTGTTGGTTGTTATCTCTGAAGGATTTTGCTAGGTACGTACATAGAAAACAAAAATCTACGACGAGCTTTTATTCAATCCACGCAGCTAATTGTATTGGGATATTGTCTCTAAAAATCTTAATAATATCTTAATTTATTTTGATCAGAATGTTTCTCAACAGATGTCGTTAGTAGTTTCACAGTTCATACAAAGTTTTCAAAGTACCTAATTATTAAACCTATTATTTTATATATTTCCTGAGTAGGAGAGTAGATATAGTCATGACATGGAATAACATTTCCAGACCGAGCCCATACAGGACTGCTACAATTTACAACTGGCAATCAAGCTATAATATACTTGTTCATAGTAAACACAAAAGTAAGCAGTTATAGATGTTATGCCTGCAACAACCTGAATGCTTTCAGATGTCGTCAATAAATTTTAGATTATCTACAATTATTGTTACCCATTAGGTGCAACCTTCAGCTTTATTTGATGTTACATATCATAGCCGATGTAAACTTTTTGTACTTATTAGGAACAGCTATGCACTTTTACTAGTTAAAGCATCTAATTCATTACTTTAACTGTACATTTCCTAATCTGGTGAAAAACTTCAAGGACTTCAACCTACCAAGAGGTTTTAGTCAATTCAATTCTTTATTTTGTTCATAAACACTGTTACAGTGTGCTTGGACGCGTCAGTAGAGTTTACATAAAAAAATATAATATAAAATAAAAATTATCATAGCAACTCTAAAAATATAAATTATATGTAAAGTAATTACAATTTTACATAAATATAGAAATACCAATAAAATTATTATAAAAATTATGATATATACTGAATTTCCAGGAAAAGATTTATTAATCTGAGGTACTCTCAACTGGACATTATTGCGCATGTCATGAGTATGAGATAATACATTGCTATTCTTTTTGAATTTGCCAATATTTTTGCGAGTGTACATGATTACCTCATGTTACATGATAAACAAGCCTTGCAGTTGTGATGTTTGGACATTTGAGAGCCAGTAGCCACACCAGGCTAAGAGTGCTTACCATCTCGGACCACACCAGCACTTTACAAGGTGAGCTGTAGTTGAATGCTCAGCTTGTTGAAAAAAGGAATGTGCAGAATATGTTGTTGAACTCTCAGTGTTTTGAGTGAGCACAATGTACGAGTAATTCAAAGTCAACCAACATAAGTATAATAATTATAGTTTTAAAAACTGACTTCAAAATACGCAAGTTTACTTGGATGACCAGTATTTTATTCCAGTTATTTTGTTAAAAAAATCAAAGTAGTGAACCAATATTGATAAAATTTTAGTGGGACCACTTCTGAAATATGACCTACCAAACAAGAAAGAATCATCAAAATCAGTTATCAGTTGGTGAAGTAACCAGTGAACAAACATTGAAAAAACATTTATATAGGTAACTTGAGAACTTCTTTTTTTGAAGTCAGTTAAAAATAAAGGTTTAGGTTTGATCATTAACTCTCCTATTAGTGTGAAATTATTAAAAATCCCCATATTTAATATGAAATCCTCAAATCCAATAGAAATATAAATATATTATGTAAAAATAAGAAATATGTAAATATGAAATATGTATTTCAATATGAAATATGTATTTCAATATGAAATATGTATTTTTAATGACTATTTTTATTTTTCGCTTATTACTAATGCATGCTGACTTCACCTGTATTTTATTTGTATGATTTTGTATTGTCAATGTATAGATGTACACAGTGTAGGTGAACTTTATAAATAAATTAAATAAATATTATGTTCTTAATTTATTTAGGTTTCTAGTACTAAGAGTATCAAATACTCTTAGCGTAAAGCCAGGAACGAACAGACATACAGACGTAAAACGATGGCGAAACTATATCGGTAACTTGTTTACTATGTTTAACCTAACCCTAAAAATGTATATGTAACCATTTCTATTAGGAAAAGAAGAATGGTTCTGTGTCTTTTATTAACTTAGATATTTAGTTTCATGTAATGAAATACACGATTGATGACTAATTATGTTCCTAAACAAATAATTTAGTCACAATTCCAGTTGAATGTTTAAATGCAAACTGCCAGTCACAACAAAAAAAGTATATAAAATATACTTTTCCTTAAAAATTCATACCCAGAATCCAATTTGAAAGCCTAATTTGGTGGGTTCCATTTGAGATGCGCGTACGCATTCGTTATGCGCCATGTTTCATCTGAGGTGTCAGAAATAAGCCCTTTATAAAACGCTTAAAGGCGCGTACGACGTATACGATTCTACCACAATATTACTAGTACGTAAGATTGAACGATTTCTTTACAGTATCGTCTCTGCTCCGCTAGGAAACATACAAATATCTGTAGTTAGTCTATTTAAATAGATAATTATCTTGGCAAAAATGGGAACTAATGAAAAAAGGACAGCAGCGCCCTCAATTCCATATTCGTTTTCTTTCCGAACAGACTATTCTCAATCACTTTACCAATGAGTTAGTCGCCAACGAGTTAAATGTACTGACATACCTTTAATTCCATAGGGATTGATTACATATATGTCAACTAACCGCGTAACGCAAACGCGTTGAAATTTGAAAATTAAAATTTAAAGCGTTATGCCGTATAGTTTTAAATTTCGATTGTGAGTCCCCCCCCCTAAGCAGTGCCACTGTTTGACGGCACCTATTGAAAACAACAAGCCACAACGATCCTAATATAGTTCGTATTCTAATACGTTCATTTTTTTCCTGTTGATGCAACCTTTACTTTACTTCTTACAACAACTGATCGAAAATTTCGTTTAATGACGAAAGACAAAAGAAAAAGATTGTGAAAATTTAAGGCTGTCATTTCTACCGCCAATCAACTGAAGGCATCAGGGTGAGCTTAGATGTTTCTTTAGCCATATTGGCTAACATAACACAACTAAATGACTTTACAAAATGTATAAAGCTTGATCACTGTTGAGTGTGGTATATGTAACCACTAAGCAACGTTCCGAGAAACCATCGACATTGAGATGGGTCATTTTGTAATAACAATAGCGGGGATGGTGGGTAGGGTTACCACATTAGGAAAGAAATAACGTTTTTATACACACCTATCTCGTAAATCTCGTCAACTAACCCTTTTGTATATGCTGCTCTTGATTTTAACTGTTAAAATTGTGGAATATTCAAATTACGAGTAAATAGTTTTCTTCTAGGCAAGCGCTCTCCATCGTGGATCGCAGCGTCGCTCAACATCAGGTAAGCTGGTGGTCAGACGCAAGCCTAGCAAAGAATGAAAACAAAACTTATTCAATGCTTCCCAGCCATAGCTCCGTCAAAGCTAACATCACTTTCTGCCAGTCAAAGTGAGATCATGCAGAAATTATCTAGTGATATGTCCACCATTAAGGAACAAATGACGAGCATGAAATCAGTTACCGAAAACCTTGTTACTGAACAAAAAATACTCAAATCCGATATAGTTGCATTACAAACTAGTACTAATAATACTGAGAAAAAAGTTCAAAATCTCCAACAAGCTATCGAATCACGTAATACTGGTGCATCTTTGTCTGTGAAATCGCCTAAAAACACCCAAGAAGCCATTATAGCTGAAATTAATGAGCGCGAGGCTAGGAGTAAAAACATCATTATAAATGGAATCACTGAGCCTGTATCATCAAATAAAGACGAGTGCATAAACCTAGACAAAAAAGAAGTCTTACGTATCATAAAAACTATTGATGGTAGCTGCCCTGAGCCACATCATGTCGTACGCTTAGGAAAGTTTAATCCTAACAAAAGTCGTCCTATTAAAGTTTGTTTCAAATCACAAGACTCTGTAAAGTCCATATTGCGGAACAAAAACAGCTTAAAACTGTGCGACATAAAAATATATTCGGACCAAACACCACAACAACAACAGTTCTTAAAGTCTCTTCAAAACGAGCTACAACACCGAATGCAAAATGAGAGTAAGAACCTGACCATAAAATACATCAGAGGGACACCAAAAATAATAGAACAACCGCCAAAAAACGACAAACAATAGACTCCAAGAAAATCACACACCAAAACAATACAACCACACGAACATACCAAGTTGTGAACAGTTTTAATGACATCCAGACAAGTAAAAAATCACTAAAAATCCTCTATGCTAACATACGCAGCGTCGTAAAACGAGGAAAATTTGATGACCTTAACTGTGTGATTAAAGCATTTAAAACCGGTCTGCACATAATAGTCCTAACAGAAACTTGGATAAAATCTGACCAAGAAGCAAAAATATTTCAAATAACAGGATACAAACATTACTATAATTTTAGACGAAATTCAAGAGGAGGTGGTGTATCAATATTTATTTGTAATGATTTGAAACATAGTTTTATTGAAGATAAAGATCAAAATTACAATCATTATTTATGGATTCACATAGAGAACTACTCTATAGACATTGGAGCGGTATACCGACAATCAAATAATACGAAATTAGAAGAGTTTCTGGATACGTTTTCAGGGCAATTATACCAAAGAAAACGAGGACTAGTGTTCGGGGACTTTAATTTCAATCTATTAAACCCTGATACTGAAACGGAAAAATACAAAGATGTTATGCGCGAAAACAATTATAAAATACTAAATAAAATTGATGGTGCTCACTGTACCCGTGAAGACAAGACTTCTAAAAGCATACTTGACCATGTATGTACCAATCTTAAACAAATAAATTTTCATCTTGCTATTATTGACTCACCATTGTCAGATCATAAATTAATATATTTTGAAATTAAACGTAGTCAACCGGAGTTACTGAAGAAAATCAATTATGAAGCTCTTGATTATGACATGCTCTATAAAACGGTCAAAGAATGTAGTTATAACAATGAAGATGGAAATTACACAGCTTTCGAAGATAAACTAAAAGAGCATATAAGAAAAAGTAAAGTTATTAAAACTAAAATATTAAACCCGCCGAGACAAGACTGGATAAATAAAACTATTATAAATGAAATAAATAACAGAAACATACTATGGAATATATACAAACAGAATCCTAATGACAAAAATATAAAAGAAGTTTTCTTAAAGGCAAGAAACAGAGTAACAAAACACATACAAGAAACGAAAAGTGAATACTATAAAAAAGCTTTTACTGATTGCAAGAAACAACCGAAAAAGATGTGGACACTTATCAACAGTTTTTCTGTAAATAAGGTTACAGAAAAAACTTTACCGTCAAAATTACAAGTACAAAACAACTTATCTACAAACGTAAAGGAGATATGTGAATGTTTTAATGATTTTTTTGTAAATGTTGGCTCTTTACTTGCCGAAAAAATACTAAATTCTGGTTGCTCATCTAATATATCCCAGGAATACGTATCTGGGACTGACTTACCTCAATTAAGTGAGTTTACCCCGGCAACCACAAATGAAGTCATAAAAATAATTGATAATCTTCAAAATAACACTGGTTCAGGATTAGATGATATAAATACTAAATCAATTAAATGCGTAAAACATCAAATCGTCAATGAACTAACAAGCTGTATTAATAAATGTTTATCCCTTGGTGTATTTCCTGATAGCTTAAAAATAGCAAAAGTTACTCCTGTATATAAATCTGGATCTAAAATTGAACCTGGAAATTACCGCCCCATTTCTGTACTCCCTGTATTCTCAAAGATATTTGAGAAGGTTCTGTACAATCGTCTCGAAAGTCACTTAGCTTCATGTAACTTTTTGTTTGATAAACAATATGGCTTTAGACCAAAATCTAATACAAGTTCAGCAACAATAGATCTTGTAACTAAAATAAAACAGGGTATTGATAAGAAACAAATAGCTCTTGGGGTGTTTATTGACCTCAAAAAAGCATTTGATACAGTCAGCCACAACATATTACTGGATAAACTTAAAAGAGTTGTTAAAGGTGTTGCTTACGATATCTTCAAATCTTATCTTTCAAATCGCTATCAAGTAGTTAAAATCGGCGAAACTCAGAGTAATCCAAAATTGATAACGTTTGGCGTGCCACAAGGCTCTATTTTGGGGCCTCTATTGTTTCTTCTTTACATAAATAGTATTCACCTCATTGGGCTAAAAGGGGATCTAACGTTATATGCTGACGACACATGCCTTTTCTATTTTGGCAGTTCTATTGAGGCGATTGTAACTGAGGCTCAAGCTGATTTGAATTCGCTTAACCAGTGGTTTAATTCAAATTTATTAACAATAAATACTTCAAAAACTAACTATATTATATTGGCCGCTAAAAATAAAACAATTGGGGAGCATACTCCTCTAATGATTAATAATGAAATCATTAACAAAGTTGATCACGAAAAATACCTGGGACTTATTTTGGACAGTAAACTGAGATGGATTCCGCATATTGAGAAGGTTAAATCAAAATTGGCAGCACTTCTTGGTATTTTAAAAGGAAACGTACGCTGTTTTCCCCGCCACATACGATACACTATTTATAACTCATTAGCAAAACCACACATTGACTATTTGATAGAAATTTGGGGAGCAGCCGCTAAAACAAATTTAATGAAACTCCAAACTGCACAAAATAAGCTAATAAAAGTGTTATTTCATTATGACTATCTTACTCCTACAATAAAACTTTATAAAGAAACTAAATTAATGAATGTCTGCCAGTCATACATTTACTATACCTGTATATTTATACACAAAATACTGAATAAATACATACATTCAAATACAGTTTTCACTAAAATACATAAAACAAATACTAGAATATTAAGGCGAGTAAAAGACATATCTTTGCCCGTAACTCGTACAAGGTATGGTCTCAAAAGTATCACATATGAAGGTGCTAAGCTTTATAATAACTTGCCGAAAGATATTAAAAATTCAAAAACAATCACTACCTTTAAAAGACTTCTAAAGTACTACGTAATGAACAATACACCAACTTTATTATGAAAAATATGCATCAATATGTATATTTTTAGTTTTTATTTAAAACTATCGAGAATAGATATATGAATTTTAAAATAAAAACAGTAATTAACAAAAATTAGATAAATAAATGAATTTAAAATAATTAATTAACAAAGCATAATAAATATACACATATATAAATATTATGTTTTATTAATAAAAATTAAATAAAAGTACTTAAATAAGAAATAAAAAAAAAAAAAAAAAAAAAAAAAAACAAAGAAATTTAACAACTATGAAATAAACTTTAAAAGTATTTTTGAATATTGGATATTAACAATTAAAGTTATAAAAAAAAAAAAAAAAACATGTTCCGAAAAACGTGATTTTGTTGAATTGCCACTTCCAGATACGTTTGTTCGGTGTCACAGCGCAGAACAGGTTTTGCAACAAGTGCGTTCCAGCCGCCTACCTATGTGCCGCGTTAGATGAGCAATTGGTTGTGTACTACCCTCACTTTATAAATAAAATAAGACGTTTAACAATAACAAGTTTAATGAAATGTAATCTCAAATAAGTGAATGTTAATTCTTTTTGAGAAAATAAAATTCTTTAACCCCAAAGCTTGTTGGTCTGAGTAACTTGTCTACCTAGTGGATAATTTTGTTGCCACTGACACTAGGTGTTATAAACAGACGTCATCAACATACTATTCCACTGCTAGACATAGGCCTTACTGAATGTCACTCAGTCCGGGTTTGCGCTGTCCGCTTCCAGCAATAACTTTCTATCACGTGGACGTAAAATCTAAAATAAAATTCACGAATACAACTTTATTGAACATCCATACATAGCTATACAGTATAAGCAGATAGTGTCCTGGGTTGACCGTCTGGGTTGAAGTCTAAGAGACGTCTATTTTGCTACTTCAAATTATTTTGAAAATCGAAATCATTTTAATCGTGTAAGGGGTCTAATTAGATCTCATTGAGCTCGGACGTTATTGGGGACTGACGCTACATCCCGTTGATACTTTATCAAAGGCTTCCAGCCACTATAACTTCACTCCTTGTATCCAGCCAGCTAGCATGTCAGCCTTGCATTTATCGTCACTCCATCGTGTCTCAGGGTATGCTATACTTTGTTTGCCGACACGCGGTCTGCACTCTAAAACGTGACTGCCTCGCCGGTTATCAGTTTAAGAAGGCCTATTATTACATTACCCGATTTCTCGAACCCTGCCTATCATGTCTGTCGATGAGCCAGAGAGATCGGGACACTCTAACGTGCTGTTTCTTATTACACGAGAGGCACGAGAATCGGGTAGTGTAGGCCTTTATGGCATATATGACCGGTCGACTATCATTCCAACCTGCTACTGCGCTGTGGTACGTCGGTAGCTTTGGTTTGGTTGATACCACATTTGTCGTTGGCCAAGTTCCTGGTGTTAAAGGCCGATTATGATGATGATATCTATAGCTCATTTACATTATTGCCTACTCATTTACACCACAGAAGAGATTCATCTACACCGTATTTTAATTTTAAGTACAAAATTATCAAAAAATTGTAATCTCCCTTTGCCGATCTTATCTGATATGTCTGAATTAAATATAGAATTATCATATTTCTGTAATAAAATAATATATAATGGTTTGATGTTATCGTGTTTTTTTAAAACCTTTATGGCGCCTTTTCCATTAAGATTTTTTTTAATTTGAAAGTTTTTCGCATTTAGAGGTTTAAATCGGTCGCGCAGTGTCAGAGTTCATTCGAAACCAGTCGCTCGACTCGCGCTATAAATAGTTTAAACCAATGGTTCTTAAACTTTTCCTCTGATGGTTTTCCCGATACGTATTTTTTTTATACGTAAATAGATGTAAGTTTGGCCACCAACTCGCCCGATGGTAAGCGATGGTGGGGCAAGGTGGTGGCTGAAGATCGAGCACGTCGATCTTAAAGACATTTATAGTATATCTCTAAACCTTGAAAATTTCATGATTGTGGTTCTCATGAAACAAATAAAGTGGCAGGGAGTTCTATTCCTGTGCAGTACGCATCCTGAATGTAGACCGATATCGTTGTGTACGTATTTTGGGCATTTCAATGAGAAATGGATAGTAATGTGTCGACTTTCTGCTTGCGCTATAGTGGTCTGGAGAAATCTCAAACGAAAGATGTATTCAAAACATAATGCTGTCCCGTGGTTTGTTTAGGAATTTCTTTTGAAACTCTCGAGACAACTCGTTTGCTGTCGGACAAGACGAACGGGAGTGTTGAGGACGCCGAGCCCTGAGCTACGGGAGGACGACCGCGGGACGCGGAACGAGGCGCGGAGGGGGTGCGGGCGAGCCGGCGCGCGGCGCCGTGATTGGAGGACGCGACCGACGCGTACCCTCGCACCTGTGCGCTAGTCGCGATAGAATAAGTTAGTTTAAATAAGCGTCCATAGAATTTGTATAGTCAGTCTGTTTTGTAACTTCGCACTGTAGACATCGACTTGGAATAAAACTACGAACGAAAAGAGAAGAACATTTTATTTATACAGTCCACTGCACAGGATTCATCGGATCGAGTCCTGAACATTTGGTCCTTCGAGCGCCGGATCGAACGTGGAGCAGCGAGCATTTGTTCCGTCGAATGCCGCATAGAACGTGAATCAGCGAGGATCGGACTCCGCACGTGTTATTTTCTTCAAGTGCCGATCGTACTTAGAAAATAATGGTGTTAACAAGGAGTCAAGCTGACGTCACTGAGCAAGCCGAACTACAGAGAATCGAAGGGGAACGAACAAGACTCAGCAGGCTTCCTCCGGCATCACCCTCGATGCCGGTGGGAGAGGAAGCTGCTGCCAGACCGGAAGCAGCACTTGCCCTCATCAACCAACGTACGAACATGGAACGTGAACGAGCAGCCTCGCCACAGCACTCGCAAAGAACGACGAACTCTACTTTGCAACTGCGACTGGCAGAACTGGAGGCAGCCGAGAAGCTTGCAGCAATCAAGCGAAGAGAACTGGAAATGGAAGCGGATCTCGTGAAGAAACGCCTGGCCGCGCAGATCGCAACCATCGAGGAAGCGGGCAGCGTACGGAACGAGCCGTTACATTCGAACAGAGATGAACATCGTCAGCGCGTCGATGACTGGCTGCAGGGTGCCGCCGCGGCTGAACGGGGGGAGCGCGATGACTCATTGCGCCCACGTGAAACGGAGGAACGCCGTCGGTTACGCTTTGATACCGACCGCAGAGACCGATCGTTGACACCAACACCGGGCCGGTCTCGCAGCTACGGATCCCAGATAGCTGAAGCATTGGACCGGATGGCCAGACCGCAGCGACGATATAATTGTGACTTACCTCAGTTCAGTGGTGCGGTATGTGAATGGCTACCGTTTAAAGCAGCATATCGTGAATCGACAGAGATGTTTAAAATACTACCTGCAGAAAACGTGATGCGCTTGAGATCGGCGCTGGTCGGGGAGGCGCGGGAAGCCGTGTCCGCTCATCTATACGCGGACACCAACCCCGACACGATAATGGCCACGTTAGAACAAAGTTTCGGGTCACCAGAAGTATTAGTGGACAAGATAATCGAAGACTTACGAAAAATACCACGTTTGGGTGCGTCGGCCAAAGAACTGAACAGTTTAGCAGTGAAAGTGCAAAACGCGGTGTGTGTGTTGCAAGGACTTGATCGGCGTGGTTATATTTACAACCCGCAACTCACACGAGAGATAATGCTGAAGCTTACTCCGACAATCAAAAGCAAGTGGTACGACTACGCATATGCGAACAGTGACAGCAAGGACCCAGATTTTGTGACGTTGTCGCGATTTTTGATGCGTGAGGCCAACGTCGCGTTACGGTACGCATATGAAACCCCAGCATCGTATTCTACGACCGCAAGAACCGAAGTAAAACCGAACGTGAATACGAACATAAGAAGAAAAGCGAGCGTCTACAGCACTGATAAGGATACCGAGTGCGAACAGATTGACCGATGCTCGCGATGCAGTAAGCCACACGAACTGTCATTGTGTGCGGATTTTCGAGCGATGAAAATCGATGACCGGTGGAATCACGTAAAAGAAAAGGGACTCTGTTTCAAGTGCATACACAAAAAACACCATCGAGCGCAGTGTAGAGAAAAGCCGTGCGGAGTGAACAAGTGCCGCCGCCCTCACCATGCCCTGCTGCATCAAGATGACAAGACCATGTCAGCGACTACAGAACCGGCCGCGCGAACCGCGGAATCAAGCAGAACAAGCCATGAGGGTGACGTGTTATCAGTAACAACCACCTCCAATGTTACTGATAAACGCGGCGGAATACTACTGAAAGTGTGTCCTATCGTGGTGTCCGGTCCCAAAGGAGAGACGCGATCATACGCTCTGTTGGATGAAGGCGCGACTATAACCCTTATCGATAGTGAATTGGCAAAGAAAGTCGGCGCCGACGGACCCAGTCAACCCCTGCGTATGACCGGCGTGAATATGTCTCAGAACGAAGCTACGAGCAAGCTTGTGACTATTCGGCTACGTGGTGCGAGCGAGACGGCATCACACACCGTTAAAGCGCGCACAGTCAACGAATTAAGACTGCGAGAACAGACTGTACCGAACGCGCTACTACAATACCAACATCTGCGAGACCTCGAAGAGCAAGTGTGCTACGAACGAACACGCCCGCTCATACTCATTGGAAGTGACTACTGGGAGCTCATTGTTTCACGAGAGTTGCGCATTGGCGGCGCAAACCAGCCTGCAGCATCCCGAACGGAGTTGGGCTGGGTGATACATGGAACCGTCCCACGCAGTCTCATCTACAGCCACGAGAGCGTCTTACACATATACACGCCCGATCGACGTATATGCGAAAGCGAGACGCACGATATGCGCCTACAAGAACTAGTAGAGCAGCATTTCAAGATCGAATCCTTGGGTGTCGCTCTCAAACCCCGAGTTAGCGACGCAGACGAACGAGCGGTGAAGACATTTGACGAGACAGTGAAGAAAGTCGACGGCGCGTATGAAGTGGGGCTACTATGGAAACAGCCGAACGTGACTATGCCACCGAGTTACGCCGCCGCCTTAAATCGTCTAAAAGGCATCGAAAAGAAGATGGACGCTGACACCGGTTTTGCGAAGGACTACGCCGCTCAGATCGGTAACCTGCTGAGCAAAGGATACGCCGTGCCGTGCGACGGGACCGAAGCACAAAGTCCGATCTGCTGGTATCTGCCACACTTTGCGGTTACCAACCCGAACAAACCGGGGAAGCGGCGCCTAGTATTTGACGCGGCGCATCGAAACAGTGGAGTGAGCCTTAATGATCGACTACTAGAAGGCCCTGATTTACTGCTGCCGCTGCCGGGAGTCATCTTCCGCTTTCGAGAGAGAGAAGTCGCTGTCACCGCCGATATTGAAGAAATGTTTTTGAGGGTGAAGATCCGTCCGGAAGACCAGCCTGTCCAGCAGTTTCTATGGAGAGGAAGCGACCGAACGAGCCCGCCGCGCGCCTACAAGATGACCAGTATGATCTTCGGCGCGGCCAGCTCACCCTTCCTCGCCCACAGCGTGCGCAATCACAACGCGCACGCGCACGCTCAGACACACCCGAGAGCGCTAGTGGCGATAACCAATAGTCACTACATGGACGACCTGGTCGACAGTTACGACGATGAAGAGGAAGCGCGGCGCACTATCAAAGAGCTACGAGAAGTGCACGCTAACGCCGGCTTCACATTGCGAGGCTGGAGTTCAAACAAACCAGGGGCATTGACCGACGTGCCCGATGATCTACGAGCGAACGAGCCTACGCGACTGGGGGGAGTCGCTAGCAACAAAATACTCGGATTATTTTGGAACGCGAGGAACGATGAATTGGGATTCAACACTGCCATGCATCGAGTGCCAGACGACGTGCGCGCGCAGAACCGCGCGCCCACAAAGCGCGAAGCACTGAGCGCAGTAATGTCCCTTTATGATCCGCTCGGGTTGGTCAGTAACTACACCATCCGCGGAAAGATTATACTCCAAGACCTATGGAGAACGAACACAGGATGGGACGAATCAATCCCGCAGGAGAACGCCGATCGATTTGCTGTTTGGATAAGTCAGTTACAAGAAATAACGAGCCTACGACTACAACGAAGCTACGGTCTAGGACGAAGCACACCTTCCGACCATCACGAAAACGTAGAACTACATGTGATGTGTGACGCGAGCGAACAGGCCTTCGCTACGATAGCCTACTGGCGGATTATACGTCGTGATGACAAGATTGACGTATCACTTGTCGCAGCTAAAGCGAAAGTGGCGCCACGACGCACTCAGAGTATACCTCGACTCGAGTTGCAAGCGGCCGTTATCGGAGCGAGACTGGCGGACACAATCAAGCGAGAACATCGGATCAAGATAGCACGAGTCGTATACTGGACCGATTCGTCGATCGTGCTACAATGGATATACAACGACCAACGACGGTATACACCATTCGTCGCTCACCGACTCGGAGAGATCTCTGAACTGACCGACAAGAACGAGTGGAGATGGCTGCCGACGGAGCATAACGTCGCTGACGACGCGACCCGGCTGAGTGACACGTCAATCTCCGCCGACGACCGATGGTTCCGAGGGCCATCATTTCTACATGAAACAGAGGACAAGTGGCCGTTTTGGATAACCGACGAAGAAGAAGACGAGGAGGTCCTATTTACGACCGAACAGGAAGCATCTTTGTCACAGTGTCTACCGAAGCCGACGAGATTCTCAAAGTACGAGAAGTTAGTACGCGCGACCGCATGCGTGCTAACATTTATTGATAAATGCCGTCGACGAGCAGCACGCGTCGAGTTAGAACATATCGAGCGCGCCGAACGATTGTTGCTGCGGCACGCGCAAGAAGAGAGCTTCAGTGCCGAGCTCCACAGTTTGAGAAACGCTCGCCCGCTATCAAAGTCGAGTCGTTTATACAAACTGGACCCGGTGATCGAGGATGGAGCATTGCGTGTGAGAGGTCGCATTGGAGCATCGAGCGCGCCCGCTGATCTAAAGCGCCCAATAATATTGGACGGGCGGCAT
This sequence comes from Lycia hirtaria, assembly GCA_947563715.1. Lineage (NCBI taxonomy): Eukaryota > Metazoa > Arthropoda > Insecta > Lepidoptera > Geometridae > Lycia > Lycia hirtaria. Next base: position 1,503,417 of record OX387377.1, on the reverse strand, counting down.
CACGTGACTAGACTACTAGTGATGCGAGAACACTGCAACGCCGGTCACGCAAACAGGGAGCGCGTGACGAACGATTTGAGACAACGATACTGGATCATTCACCTGCGACCTACCGTACGAGCCGTGGAACACCGATGCAAGTTCTGTCACACAAGGAAGGCCAGACCGAATGAACCGACACGAGGGGACCTACCACGAGCCCGCTTGGACCCCTACCACCGACCATTTTCTAACTGCGGCATGGACTACTTCGGGCCTATGTTGGTGAAAGTAGGAAGAAGGAGAGAAAAGCGGTGGGGCGCGCTGTACACAAGTCTCAGCACACGCGCCGTGCACTTGGAGATCGTGAATTCACTTACGAGCAGCTCAGCTATCATGGCTCTACGGCGGATGGCGGCACGGCGAGGATGGCCGTCACATATGTATTCAGACAACGCCACGACCTTTCGCGGGGCAGATCGGGAGCTAAGAGAGGCCTACGAGGAGTGGGCCCCCGTCTTGCGTGAGGAGGGGTTACTCCATCGGATGAAGTGGACCTACATACCTCCCGGAGCGCCCAGACACGGAGGAGCGTGGGAAAGACTAGTACGGTCTGTGAAAGCGGCGCTAGCAGTAACGTTGCGAGAACAAGTACCAACGGAGGAGGTACTACAAACACTGCTGACCGAAGCAGAACACTCCATCAACGGAAGGCCGTTGACGTACGTGAGTGTGAGTGACAGAGACCCTGAGGCACTCACTCCGAACCATTTCCTGCTGGGTTCGTCGAGCGGCCTGCCAACAACGGGCCCCTGCAAAATGGCGGACCTACGAACTTGGCGAGCGAGCCAGGCGCTTGCCGACTCTTTCTGGCAGCGCTGGCTGAAGGAATACTTGCCCACGCTGACGCCACGAGGAGCACCGAGTGACCACTCGAAGAACATGAAGATCGACGACGTGGTCGTCGTAGTCGATCGCACTCTACCGAGGAATATATGGCCGATGGGAATCGTGACGGCTACCTACCCTGGACCGGATGGTGGTGTGCGAGTCGTCGACATAAGAACGAAGAGCGGAACCTTCAGGCGTCCAACATACAAGCTCGCCGTCCTGGAAGCTGCAGAAGAAGGCTGCGCAAGCTACGCCGGGGGGAGAGTGTTGAGGACGCCGAGCCCTGAGCTACGGGAGGACGACCGCGGGACGCGGAACGAGGCGCGGAGGGGGTGCGGGCGAGCCGGCGCGCGGCGCCGTGATTGGAGGACGCGACCGACGCGTACCCTCGCACCTGTGCGCTAGTCGCGATAGAATAAGTTAGTTTAAATAAGCGTCCATAGAATTTGTATAGTCAGTCTGTTTTGTAACTTCGCACTGTAGACATCGACTTGGAATAAAACTACGAACGAAAAGAGAAGAACATTTTATTTATACAGTCCACTGCACAGGATTCATCGGATCGAGTCCTGAACAGGGAGCAAATCTTGTACATATATCACTATGTTTTAGCCAAAGAAATTATCACGTAAAAATATGAGTAATTAAATAACGTTAAGATTTCAAGAGGTTATATTTAAACCCCGATTCAAAAAGAGGTCTGTTATAAGTTTGACGTATATTTCAAACGAATGGACCTATTTTGATTAGTTTTTTTGGTTGAAAGAGGATTTCATCAACATCGGTTCAGCCGTTTTATTATTGTCAGGAGTTATTGAGTTTTCTAAACTTGTACTTATTATTCAAGGATCCAATAAAATCATATTTTTTATTTAACAATTAGATAATAATAGTTCGCGGACCATTTTAAACGCTATAAAGCAACGATGACCACCGTTCAAGAACCGCAGGTTCGTTATATAGGTAAACCCAGCTACGACTATTCCCTGTTATGTTGATTGTAGGACGGATTTGAATTTTGCCCGAAACGTTTGGTGACCGGGTTAGAGATGAGATTGCTGACAATTTTGTCGCTACTTCGTCATCTTTAAACTTTGCTACACTCTGTATTTATTTGACTTGTAAAAAATAATACTCGTAATTATATTTTAAAATAAACCCCATAATTATATTTTTATACTGACTTTATTGACTTTATTCAGCGGTCGAACTAAGATTTTAAGATATTTGTACACACATACATCGCTAATAAATCTGAACCAAAGTAGATATTTTTATGGGCCTACTACTATTTCCTTTCTAATAAGATTAATCGGAAGCAATTTACGTAGTCTTCAGTGTCAGATGCCGGAGAACATACACCCCCCCCGTATTCCGATATAACCGACTTCAAAATACGCAATTCGTTTACTTGGATGACATATTTTTCCAGTTACCTTGTTATTAAAACCGATACTGAACCGATTATGATAAAATTTCTATGGGACCACCTGGGAAGTATATAATATAAACAAAAAAATAATTTGTCAAATCGGTCCACGTGTCTCCGAGTAATCGGGGAACATACATAAGAAAAAAAAAATACGAATTGAGAACCTCCTCCTTTTTGGAAGTCGGTTAAAAAAGGATTTTAAGAAACTGAAAATAGAAAAAAATGTGCTGAAGTTGCGCTGAAGCAACTAATATATAACTTTCGAGCTTCCAAGCGCGCGCACCCCTAAATGAGTCCGTAAGCCGACCGAGCTTTCTTTTTTCTTATTTCGATATCCAGGTCCGAAGGCCGACACCTCGCGACAATGCCGCGGCGCCTGCCGCCGGCCCTGCCCTCCGACGCTCCAACTATTGTCCGACTTACACAGGCTCGCCTATGTCGCCGCATCAACAAAGGCCTATTAGAAAAATAACGAGCTATTCAGTAGTTTTGCATGCTCTTCCAGACTGTGTGTTTGTGTGCTTCATACCTCCGCAACTGGAGATCATTCATTATAGATTTACATATTTACTACTGTCTTTTAAATAGTCCAGTTCAAGTCCAGTTTAGAGTAAGTAAAGGAGAAAGTAAATGGCTGTGAAAATGTTGACAAGAAAACTGAAGTCTAAAAATTACACCGACATATAAAGGCGCGGTAAATGTTCCTCTTAAATAATGAAGGAGAGTCTTGATTAAAAACATTTCTGTTACTTAATAACATTAAATAAAAATGAAACCGGACAAGTAGGAGTCAGACTCGCCCACCGAGGGTTCCGTACAAACTAGTAGATAAAAGGAGGAAATCAAATTTTGATGACATATGATACATGATACGGTTAATTCACTTTAAAATTTGGACCCTCATTCCTTGCATAGAGACATTATTTTTTGTGATTAAATTAAAAATGTCCAGTTTCGGATTTTTTGCTATATGTGTACTATAAGCCTAAAAAAAGTCTAAGTAATGTTTATAAACAAGTTTTCTCCTTTTGTACGGACAAATACTCATTAAATAGTTATGTTTAACACATTATCATCATCATTCGTCACTGAGTGGAGAGGAAAACCACAAAGTGGAGAATACGTTATACATTACCGCATCACATTATCACGGTTATGGTTCCGAGTATTACGTTCGAGTACGGGATGTTTCAATGGACCCTCTGTTGCACGAATGCAGATGATAAAGGGCTTTTCTTTAGTCCATTGATGTAGTTGTGAGGATATGATGATCCGATAACCGATGCTAAATTCTTATAATACAAAGTCTTGTCGGGTCGTATGTCGGGCTCTCTGACAAATACTTTCGTCTCGGAAGAACACCGAGAACACAACTCTCTCTATAGCTTGCTGCGCAACTACAAATTTCCAGACCATGCCAACTGTGAGTGTCCTTGTTTCGGCAACACAATATCCATAATATATTACATCAATGTGTTTTCCACAGGCAGGACATAAATGTCTGAAGTGGTTTTTAGTGGGCACTGGTCCCCCGCCCCCGCGTTCGAAGCCTTCATTGTTGCGACGTCCGCGTCGTTGGAATGGACGTCTATGAATCTTATTCCTCGCATTAAAATGTCTTCGTGTTTTATGGGTAGGCGTTGGGAACGCATGCGTAAAGAGCGCGTTCGGATGTTTGAACTCTAAGTTGATGAACAACTGACATGGGAAGGGGACCGTACATCTTCAATTGAAATTGACAATGTAATCACAAAATGTCAATTGACATAAAGAATATAAACTAGCGTACGATTAAAGCGAAAGATGGTCTCAACTACAATTGTTGTCAAAGCATCGTATCGACGATGATTGCCGTCAATATGACTGAAAAAATAATAATATAGGTAGTTATGTTACTATTGACTTCAATTAGTTCGGTAAATTATCAATGTGCTTCGTCAATATCCATAAATTTTAAATATTGTTGATTACCGAAAGTATGATATTGAGTTCCGAAGAATGCTTTTTACCCGTTTATCCCAGAAAGAGATTATGGCTGGACCGATTTTGGTGACTAGTGAGGTGTTATATTATATTTGTCTTGAACTCTCTAGTGTCATAGACTATACATATTTTGCAATCAAATATTTTATTTTCCTTTTTTAAAGAGTTGTCTAGCTATCGCTATGAAGCATAACAATGAAAGTACTCGATGTTTTTGTTCTGTTTAATCCAGTCGTTACCTTAGCTGTTTGGTCACGCATCTCGTATAATAAGCGCATCCATCGTCCGCTGTCCCACCGCGCGCGCGCGCACCGGCCGAGACCCGAGACTAATCGGAAACTCGCCGTAATGCGGTCACGTATCACCACGATACCTCCTGATCTCCTGCAGGAGAGTCACTTTGCTATACCACAGAATACATACATAATAGTGCAACTCTGCACTAACTGCAACTGCTGCGCTGTAACTGTAGTGTAAGAAGCTGCGCAGACGAGACGCTGCTGATGTCGCATTTCCGAAACTAGCAACTGATGTGTTTATTTTATTTTTATACAATCAGGATGAAATAGGTCGTTCGCATTTCACCACAAAACTCTTAACCTAACATATGGTCAGTTGACTTCAAAACCTCAAAAACAATTCGAATGTGGTGAGTTAATGAACCATTAAAAAAAAATGTTTTTTCCTCAACTCATCACAGTCACACGTAAAGTACACTCAGCGGCAGCGTACATGTTGTTTTACTCACATTGTCTCTTAAATTCATGTACAAACTTGGAGAATTTCCACTTGGAACTTCTGCTTCAATTTACGCCCTAACCGCGCTCGTGTATACAGGACTTATTTGAATGAATGAAAATGAATGAAAATATATTTCTCTTAAACAGACGTTATTAGTCAGTTGAGAAGCCTTGTTACCCAAGCTAGGAAAGATCCTGTGTTATGGCGTAACAATACCCTCCGCCGGACTATACAATACAAGAATAAAAATAAAAGTATAAAACAAAGCTTAATATAGACATAGCGATACATAGATTTATTGCCAAAGGATAAGTGTTCGACGCAAATTGTAGTCAGTAAAAAAAATCTGTGACAGTCGTCGTTTAACAGGTCAGATGAAAATAAAGCGTAAGCTTACAGTCGTTAAAAAAAAACAAGAAGTTTTATAAATTTTTCATGCATTGTCCGAATTGCACGCGTTGATTGCCTGTGTCATACATACATCGACAACGCCGCACCACATCGCAATCGCGCGCAGTATACGGGCGGCAGACACAGCAACCGGAGACTGTCCAGTAAATGAACTGTTTTCCATTACCAATGCTGGCTTCAGACACGTAAGTATTCTGTAATCCTTTCTTTTATCGGAAACCACAGTTTCCAACACTGATCCCCGTCTGCGGAGCGCCGAAGTAAGATCGACCGTAATGATTACATTTGAGTGGATCGATTACATCACCTTTTGGTAATCTTTAAATTCAATCAATGGAATGTTTTAAGTATACCCTTCATAAGCATATTCTGTAGCCTGTAGCCGTCGTGGCGTAGCTCGAACTAATGGTAGGTTTCAAGTCCGCAGCTTTATTTGAGAGCTAGATCTTATTCCCCTCATTTGTCAATCAATAAATCTCTCAACTAGACGATTAAAATTTAAAATAACCAAATGCGCAAATAAATCCAATATTTATACAATACTAGCCGTGCCCCGCGGTTTCACACGCGTATTGATATAAACATCGGTTTATATCAATCATCACCGTGAACGGTGATTTGAATAATGAAATATTGTCTGTCCTTTGTCTGTTTCCAGGTACTGAGTTATCTCTGTAACTTTCACGGCAAAATATTTTCTAAAGTTCAGTGACTTCTGCGTGCATAGGAACGTTTTGCACATAAATATATAAGGCAGTATATAATATTTTCGTAACATAAAAAAACAAACTGCCATCTAGTGTCACCTGTGACCTGTGACCACGGACGCTGCAGTGTTCGAAACGTCAGCTCATACAATTATGTAAAACATTCGCGATAAATCCGTTAAAAAATCATTTTGAACAAACGTCTATACTCACGTCTACTCACGTCTATTTTTGAGACAACTATTTTCAAAAATAGACGTGAGTAACCCGTTTGTTCAAAATAAATATTTTTTTATTTTTGCTTTGTTACAAATATGCCGCCTGCTACGAGAACTATAAACTTTTTTATTTTAAACACACATCCTGCAGTCCAAAAGGCGACTAAAAATACAGTTAAAAATCACGCGGTCAGAAATACCTAGAAAATAATTTTAGAACTTTAATTTGCTTAGAAACTTATATTAGCTATACGAAATTGTGGGTTCAAAGAAATACGTAGCTTGTTAAGTCATGAATAAACCACAATAATGTTTCATAAGCGATGTCTCCACGGGCGAAAATACAACATGTCGATGATCCTTTAAAGCGCTGTCGGTAGAAACTACTCTGTTTTGCTCGTGCATTGTAACATTTTTGAAAATATTAAATTACTGAAAAGACTTACAAAAAATCTCCTATGCAAAACTAGGATAAAAATGTGTCAAACACTTATTAAAAGAATATTTTGAATCAAACATGTTTTCACTCAGAAAATGGATTTAAGCATGTACCTATTTATATTTACCTGTATTCTTATTCGTAACTTTGGAGGTTACGAAACAACGCGCTTTTTCGTAACCTCCAACGAACTTTTTTGTAATTAATTATTTTATTAGAATTATTCTAAACTAGCTACACACCGCGGTATCACCCGCGTCGTGTTGAAAACGATGATGATTACAAAATATAGCCTATGTCCTAAAAATGTGTGTACCAAATTTTATAACGATTTGTTCAGCAGTTTAGCCATGAAGAGGTAAAAGACGATACGATTAGAGATTGCAACCCGGTATGTTTCTCAACCCGGCCGGGCCCGGCCGGGTTGGCGGGTTGATGTGTTAGCGATGAAACCTTTAAAGTATTTTATGAAAATTTGCTATATAAGAATGGAAAAGGACAATGATTCAAGGTTACGAATTAATATTTATTTCAAACTAGCAAATCAACAATAATCAGTCTTACTCAAAGTCTCAAAATCTCTGATTTAATACAGAATTTATTACTTTTACTTATGGACGGAATAGTAACATTAGTATTAGTAATTATTATTTTTTATGAGTTTAAGCAAGCAGGTCATTCTCTTTACTCGTTATAGTGTCCATTTGAAACATAGTATTAGAATAAGAAAAAGCACTAAACTTGTCATAACAACTTAGATTAGATAGATAGATAAACTTTGGTAGCTTTGGTATTTGGTAATATTTGGTATAAACAAAACAAATTCTTATTGGTGCATCAGAATGGCAACGTGGCAGCTCGCGGCGGTTGTCATGCGAATTTTCTATGATTTCGCGCTCCCTCCCGCGCCGCGGTTTTCATACCTACCGGCCCGGTGGGTGTCTTAAAGGCACCTAGGTATCTAGATATTGCAAACCGGTTTGCAATATCTAGAGACGATAGAGTTACATTCGCTTTTATAATATTAGTAAGGATATTGCGCACTTATAACCTTTTACAGTTTTTTTTTATGTGCACTCAACATCGTATCAAGAGTAATAAAATCGTTAAAGTTAGACTGCAAAAACACTTTTTCTGCAGTCGGGTATTTTTTAATCATTTTAATAAAGACACGTGTTGAATTTAAAGAAAAAACGCGTTACAGCCGGCCGTGGAGATGGCGTCTCAGTATGTGTAGTTAGGTAGATGGTAATGTAAGCGGGCAGTACGAATGCCTTGACCTATTCACCCGTCATCTCATTCATACTGCGGCTTGTCCGGTGACCGGTGACCGGTGACTATCAGCAGTGTTAGTGGCGGCAACCACTAACACTGCTGATAACGTATCGGACTATTAATGAACACGAAATTAGGTCACTTACCTGGGAAAAGGGAGCAGGGTTTCTAGTTTCGGCAATTTTTGTTGGTATATATTTTTTAGGGTTCCGTACCTCAAAAGGAAAAAAAAAATGGAACCCTTATAGCATCACTTTGTTGTCCGTCTGTAAAGACCTTAGAACCTTAACCCGTGAAGGTATCGAGTTGAAATTATAACCGTAGACGCAGATCTATAGTCTCTTGCAGCTGTGAAAAAAATAAAACTTCTTGGTTATCGTAAAAAAAGTTTCAGAGTCTCGTATATGTCGCGAAAAACCGCATATTTCTACACACAAAGGAATCAAAACCTATAGGGTACTTCCCGTTGACCTAGAACTAGTCTAGTAAAAATAAATCCGTTTGCATGCAGCAGATCACAGTATTTGCAACTGGGGTGATTCTTTGAAATTATGATAGGAAAATAACTAAAAATTATAAATCAACAATAATCCCCGATTTATAGACTAGCTGTGTTCCGCAGTTTCACTCGCGTAGTTATAAAAAACGGTGATGATGATGATGATCCAGGTCCAAAGCTATCTCTATACTAATTTTCATAACAATCGGTTCAGCCATTTGAGCGTGTAAAGGTACACGCAATGTAGGTAAGATAGGTTAGGTAGGTAGGTAGGTTTGAGGTGTAAGGTGGTAGGTAGGCGTGGTGTAGGGAATTAGCTTTTATAATATCATTATGAAATTGTGTCAATTATATTTCAAAACACCAGTACATTCATTTAAATAACAATATACTTAGTTGTCTTTTAAGTTGTCACAAATCTTATTTTAACTAGACTAAACTATGAAATTTGGTAAGAAGTATACGCACATACTTATAAGTATAGTACACATAAAGGAAAAAATACAAAAACTCCTCCTTGAGTCGGTTCTTCTCCATCAAATTCATCACTCCTAACGGTCGGGACCTGGTTGCGCAGCACTGATCTCCTAGTGATATAGAACCCTAACGGTCGGGACCTGGTTGCGCAGCACTGATCTCCTAGTGATATAGAACCCTAACGGTCGGGACCTGGTTGCGCAGCACTGATCTCCTAGTGATATAGAACCCTAACGGTCGGGACCTGGTTGCGAAGCACTGATCTCCTAGTGATATAGAACCCTAACGGTCTCGTATTTTCCTTACTAATATTACAAAAGTAACTTTGCTACTTTTCATACCTAAACAGATCATCTACAGAGATAGCTGAGACACCGGAGAAGGATATAGGCAATAGGCACAGACATGGCTACACTTCATCATTATCATTATATATATTACTTTATTTATCATTATATATTTATTTTTATTATTATGTTACTCTTTATTCATTTTTAGTTTTTTATTTTTATTATTTCATTTATCATTATATATTTTTCTTTAATATATTACGTTCACGATGGACCGGTTTAAATGAAATTTAGTATGGTAGGTACATTATAACTAATACTATTTATCCCGGAATAATGAAACGTCCCTGCAGAATATCGGGTGAAACCTCGGTGTACTGCTAGTCATACCCTAACACCAGACAGTCCAAATAGAATCCACCTGTCCGACACGATTAATCTTTCAACGCCGGCAGCCCATAGTCCAGTGTTCTCAGAACACATGGTGTATACGGTTGGAAGTTTTCTTCGCGCGTCACAGATTATTACGTAGCGTCATATTTCTGGAGACTCGCATACGTGTGTTGCGAGGTCGTTGACCCGCCGGAAAATACTAAGAACGTATTGTTGGAAGCATAGCACAGTTTATACAATCTGGGCCGTTACCCCGCTAAATTGAGCCGGTTGTTTAACAACAATACCCAGTTTAGATTACAACTATGTATCGCGTTTACTTCGATTATTTGCTTGCCCAAGGTTTAGTGCAGTGTTGCGCAGAAGTACACGAAGTAGTACCTACTCGTGTCCCACAGATTTAAAAATTTAGAGATGATGGCAATACGATTTTTTTTTCTTTTAACGCTCGGCGCTCATATCATTGACTGGCCTTGTGGCTCAGTTGGTAGTATGTCTGCCTGCTAAGCTGTAGGTCGTGGGTTTAATCCCCACGCAGTACAAACATTTGTGTGATGAGCATGGATGTTTGTTATGTGTCTGGGTGTTTCTATATATCATACTAGCTGACCGCCGGGTCAGCTAGTATGATATATAGAAACATCTTCGTACTTCGTATTACCTATCAATGAGTGGACCCGATTATTTCTCAACGTTTAAACCTTCCCTGGACTACGACAAACATTTCAAAACCAAGTAAAAAACACTTTTTACATAAGCTGTATGAGTTTTACTGACATTTACTTATTCACCAGCAACGAGTACATTTATATCCCTTATCGATGCATTTTAAAGCAGGCGCCCCGTAGGCGTATTCCAGAGCTCTGAAATTAAATATCAGAATCTCTGGATCGAGAGATAGTGTACTGCGCGTGAGTAACGGCCTACAAACCGAGCCCTATTAACCGTTCTATTGATAAACCCATTACGAACGATGCAACAGATTTGTGCTGATTAATCTTAACAGTGTCGGATTACAGATGTAATACGATTACAAAGCGAGTGTATGTAAAACTTTAAAAGCTTCATGACCTCATTCTGCGTACTGCACAGGAATCCTTGGGAGCTGCAATCTTTAAATTACAAGCCTATAGTGAACATATATCTTCTAGAATCTAGATCGTCGTGCTCCATCCTCGGTCACACCGGCGCTTGTCATAACATCAATCGTAGATATATTTAATGTAAAAAATCCTAACTATTTCGCTGCAACTGCAAATAGCATACACTCGGTGCACGCTATTCCTTTTCTTTCTTTCGGCTCGACAAACCTTTGTATAATTTCTTCTTCGACGACTTTCTTTGTGGACTTCTCAACTGACTTTCATTTTATTTTGTGGCTAGCCCATCTAATAATCCTCGTTTTGCTCTTTCTTTCTCTCTGTTTTTCGTAGAATGTAAATTATTTGTATATGCTTTCTGCTACTGCTCAAGAATGTTTTTTTTTGCCGTATTCATTGTTTCCTGGAAACTACAATCGATTCTTTTTTTGATAAAAATATGTAGATTTCTTCTAACTAGGTGAATATGTTACTATAATGCTTCTAATAAGTCGTATTACCACGTAGTTACTCATTATGCGAGTTGATGGTCAAATACAATAGAGATCAGATTACATATTCCACTACTTAGTTCCACTATTATTGTTATTATAAATAAATAAAATAATAAAGCATTTATTCCAGAAAAAAGTACTATAATACATATTAAATTTGCTTATCTGCCAAACTATAAAATAGTTTATTGGCAGATAAGCTCTCTATTAGACTATTATGTACATTCAACAACATTACACATAACAACAACATACAACATTCGGATTTTTTTGTTATACTATTCCTAGTTTGTTTATTATACTTTATATATTATACTATTCTAAATCAACTTCACAAACTCTTCTAGTAATTCAGTGGCTATGCATTTTTTTAATTCCTGTTTATTTATATTTATGAGTAATCGAGTTTTAGGCAAATTATTTAAAAACGTGGGTATGAGATAGTGACGAGTTCTTTTCCCATAATAATTAATTGCGTGTGGGCCAGATAACTTCTTATTTTTAACACTTCTAGTTACAATATCCCCTGAAATAGGTTTCAAAAATTGGTCATTATTAAAGTTTTCCAATAGTATTGTTTGTTTAAATTGTAAGTGTACTGGTAGCAATTTGCAAATTTCAAAAAGTAGATCATAATTATCTTTACATTTATTTTTAGTTCTATCATCTATTAAGGTTTTCATTATTCTTATTTGTAATGTAATTTTATTTTATTTAAATATGATTTGAAGGTACGACCGTAACTGCTAAGACCGTAGGATATTATTGTGAAGAAGTATCGTAACTTCTTATACCTAGTGTTACAAACTCTGTGTTGACATGACACATTCTGTCGACTGTCTCTTTTGATGTTTAGCTAAAATGTCCTAATTATTCTTGTTTTATAAATATACTCGTTATAACTTCATCAATCACTTCGTTATTTATTAAAATGGTAGCAGAGAATTAATTTGCGAATTGAATTGAACGTGTACATTGGTAAATTTTGTTTTGGTGGCTAAACCAAAACTAAGATCTGAAAATTCGACAAAAATTGGCCTGCAATTACGATGGATAAATCGATTGCAGAGGTTTCCAAGGTTCGAATAGGGGACTTAGATGCCAAAAATTTCAACACGTGGAAGTTCAGGGTTTTTATGGTGCTTAAGGGGCTACCAGGGGCAAGAGATGTGTTGGAAGGGATAACACCGAGGCCAACATTACTGCCTGATGCCCCACCTAAAGACAAGACGAAGTATGAAAAAGATGTACAAGAATATGATAAGCTCGACAGCATAATTTCCGTCCTGTTAATGTCAAACCTATCCGATGACATCCTCGAAAAAATTATGCGTTTTACGTATTCAAAGGACATATGGGATGAACTACACAGACTTTTCGGTGGTTGCACTGTAGATAAAAGCTACGAGATGTGCCAAACTTTCTTTTCATACAAAAGAGATGCTACGCATGACATGGCAAGTCATATTTCGACGCTCAAGAATACATGGCATGAATTACATAGGGCTCTGGACCTGGAAAAGGATCTACCAGATATCCTGTTAATTTACAAGATTCTTGACACCCTGCCGCCGGAATACCTGACATTCAAATCAAGCTGGCTATTGATGACAAAGAATGAGCGCACAGTTGATAACCTTACCGTCCAGTTATGTTCACATGAGAAGGTCCTAGCGAAGTTAGAAGAAAACGAAGCAGACCCTAGCAATGCCGAAGCATTATGGGTGAAAACAGGAAAGAAGGAAGTCGGAGCTAAAGGTAAAGAAGAAAGCAAGGAACAAACGCGAAAAGATAAGAGAAAGTGTAATTACTGTGGAAAACTCGGTCACTTTGTGAGAAAATGTGAGAAATGGATCAGTGATGGAAGACCGAAGAAGTCAGAAAAGGACACCGAGAATGTCAACATGACTATCTTCTCCATAACTGATGATAAAACTAAAGATTCGGTAAATTTTTACGTGGACAATGGGGCAACCAGTCATGTAATAAATCGAGACGATCTTTTTGTTGATTTTAGCCATTTCAAGAGTAAGCGGACAGTAACATGCGCTAATGGACAAGAGATCCAAGCAGTAGGGTTTGGCACCATTAGAGCAGAAGCACTAGTAGATGGTCAAGTACGACAAATTACAATGAAGAATGTATGGTACGTACCCACCATTAGTAGAAATCTTTTCTCTGTTCTTGCGGCGCACGATGTATGTGAGAACAGCACATTTGAGTCAACCCCAACGACTTGCATTATGAAAGTAAACGGCGAAAAACAACTGATTGGAAAAAGAGTGAAGCATGGTGACCTCTATCGGCTAGAAATGAGATGTCTAAAGCCTGCTCAAATAAACCAGTTGACAACGTCGAACTCATTACAACTCTACCACGAACGTTGTGGTCATCAGAATAAGAACGTGAAAAAAGTACTAGAGAGGGAACTGAATATAAAAACAGAAACAAACAAGAAGCTTTGTGTAGGTTGCGTATACGGTAAATCTCATTGTTTGAAATTTGGAACCAGAAAGAAGGCAACTCAACCAGGCGAGTTAATCTGTACCGATGTTTGCGGACCTTTCCCCTATTCTTATTCGAGGAATCGTTACTTCGTGCTATTCAAGGATGTCAACACTGGGTACCGTTGGATATATGTTATGCGGAGGAAGTCGGAAGTCTACCAAAAGCTATTACTGATGCTAGCTGAAGTTAAGGCAGCAGGCATAAAGGTGAAAGAGATTTTGAGTGACAATGGAGGTGCATTTGACAATGTCAAAGTTCGAGCTATACTGCAAAAGGAAGGTATCAAGCAGAGATTGACGATGCCTTACACGCCGTAACAGAATCTTACTGAGCGAGAGTCAAGAGGGTCCTACGCTATATCAAAGGGACTGTAAATTATGGTATTACATACCAGTCTTCCACCGCGCTGAAATGCATTCAATGCTATAGTGATGCAGATCATGGAGGAGATCCAACTACAGGGCAATCTACTTCAGGAATGATCTGCTTATATTCCAAAGGAGCAATCGCCTGGCAAAGCAAGAGGCAAAAGACAGTTGCGATTTCTTCTACAGAGGCAGAGATAGTGGCTGCTAGCGAAACGGCCAGAGAGGTCATTTCTGACCAAGCCACTATTCAAGCCGAGGATCAAAGAGCTGAGTTCTTTGTAGGCTAGACCTAGAAAAACGAGACGGGATGTGAAGAAGTATCGTAACTTCTTATACCTAGTGTTACAAACTCTGTGTTGACATGACACATTCTGTCGACTGTCTCTTTTGATGTTTAGCTAAAATGTCCTAATTATTCTTGTTTTATAAATATACTCGTTATAACTTCATCAATCACTTCGTTATTTATTAAAAATTATTGCATACACAAGTGAGTAATAAACAGTGTATAATGTTGCCTTATTGACTACTTTTCTTAGATAATAAAAGTTACCCAGTACTGCTCTAAGTTTATTACACACTGTGTCTATGTGCATTTGCCAGGACATATTTTCTTCTACGGTCAATCCAAGGTACTTGTAGTTTTCAACAAATTCTATTTCACTACAACTGCAGTAACGCTTCTTATCATGTAAACACTCATAAGTATGACCCAATATTTTTATATAGTTCATAACTTCATAGAGTTGAAGGTCAAGCGTAAATCTATTACTATATAAAAAAAAATATACCGCTTTTATTGTGCGTACTGCTCGAAGGCTCAAATATACAATAGTACTAGTCTATTACATAGAAATAAACTAACAAATTGTCACAATTGTTGCTAAATCGTATCAGTGAGTGGCGAACCAGTGATAGTTCAATAGCAGCCTTGAGCCTGGTTCATAATATCATTTGGTAGTCCTTAAATCACAAGTGATTCGATTTCTCTTTGGTAGCCACGCAGAAGCTTAGCCACCAAATCATCGCTGCGGTTATGAAGGAACATTGCCGAGTTGATGCTCAAACCTATTAAAATAATAAAACATAATAAACCAGGCTAAAATGTATAACGACGTCAAATTAGGAAATTATGTAAAGGGGACTTTGTATTATCTAACGACGAATCTTGTAGCGTTGTGTTAGCTGGAAGGCGTAGAAGGATGCGCGGATCAAGAGATGGTGCCGATAATCCTGTTATTTATTCATCCTCCAAACAACCATAATTAAAGCCCGAGCTCGACAAACACTAATACTGACATATTCGATGGTATTTGCCCCGGGACCGACACGAATGCCTCTTCAAATGTGAAGCGCGGCTTAACGACCCCTTTCCGTCTTTAACTTGACTTAACTGGGTTATTATTTTTTTTTCTTTATAGAGATTCTAGATTCCTTGTTTACTTTCTGGTATGAGGATTTGTGCTTTTTACCGCTGGCCGAAAAGTTCTCGAGTGGAGAACTTTTCATAGATTATACTATACATAGAGGTGGACAGAAGATACAAGTGGTAGGGAGACGCTAGATGCAGGAACCTTCCAACCGGTCTTTTTGGAAATCCATAGGGGAGGCCTATGTATAGCGGTGGACTTTTGTACCTGAGAGGATGATGATGATGACCGCTGTGTCGGTGAAGTCCTGTATCGCGCTTATAGTATCGAAGCCTGGATAACATTGACATTTATTTCCATAAGTGTTCCTATAATTTCGAACCTTTGGAGGCTCCTCGCATAAAAGCAAATCGTAACTAAGTTCGAGTTTCTCGTTTTGTGCGCTACGAAGCCTCGCGTTTCTGTGGTGGAGCGAAGGCTGTACTTTCCTGCAATTTGTTCGTACGTGCGAAAAGGGATTGCCTCCTTAATTGCCGTGTTTGAGCTCGCCGACCATTTTATTTACTTCACATTACATCCCGTATCGTATTTACTTCTCGGAAGTGTTCAATTTGTCAGTGGTACACATGCATAATGCGTGGTTATTTCGCTGCTATATGTACCAACCATGTAATGTTTTGTCACTTAAGTTTTCCGAAGCGTCTATGCTTTGTAGTCTGCTGTACTTGGAAGCGTTGGGTTTCCTATACCTTTTTCATGTTGAGGGAGTTTTAAATCTCGCTAAATCGGCGCCTATTAGGGTCGACATCGGTCGACGGTGGAAGCGGCGTGTGCTCGTGTAAGGGCTCAGAATGGGCGCTGACGATGGGAGAGACTCTGAATGGCAAACGTTGGTTTGCTTTGCACTCGCATGCTACACAAGGTACACGCTGTTGCGAGGCTCGCAAACGAAATTACTCGTGGTACGGCGCCGGGCGGCCGTTCCACACCTACTCTCGTCTTTTTAACGCGGTGCGCGTCCAATTTTATTATTTTTATTTAACACCTGCGCCCCGTAATCTGTATTCGACGATCTCCCAAACGCTCAACTCTTTTTGGGCGTGTTTTTGTGCCAGGGAACTCGACGATTTATAGCGATCGTGTTATGTCCACCGAATAGTGTCGTTTAATTTTCCATGTCGCACCGTTCGAGATCGATTATGTTCGCTCTTGATTGCGTCCTTTTCGGTCCTCCGCCATATTTTGTGTTTTTATTTTAAACGTGACTCTTCAATTAATCGTATATTTTTTATTCGAAAATAGGTTTGCGCTCGACCGGCAACTCGCGATGTTAAACGACTGATGCGGTCATCCGTGGAGCGTGCTTGCCTGGAAGGAACCTATTCACTCGCGATTTAAAGACATCCAGATTATATAAATCTGGAAAAACCTATTCAGGAAGCGTATTTTACATTTTGCTAGTACGTACATTCAAAGTGGAGCTAAAGCGTTTCGTTTGAGTCCTTGGAATATGCACCGTAGTACGATGTCACATTTTAGTGCTTCTTGCCTTCCGATAGAAAAAAAGGTACGGGGGAATAATATCATGCAGATCAGGTGTACACACACCGAAATGTATTCGATCAAATGAACGTTATCATTATTGGTGGACTTGGAGGTTTTATTTGTTTCATTGATTCGATCAATAATTGTAGTGGAGTTAAACGCTAATGGCTACCGGGAGCGGCGCGGCCGTCGGGAGGCTGCGCCGGCGCCGGTCTACCCCCTCATTATCTAAATGCACAGAGTGTACCTGCCACGCCGTTCTAAGTCCCTCGCCCTATAATTCCAAGTTTGATTTAGACAACGACACCGAGATATCAGACTAATAATAGCGGCATAATACATATAACTGGGCCATTGTTATCAAAATTCTTAGAAAAGCGATAATTATTATGTTCAGTTTTTTTGTTAATTAACGAACTAATTGAAAACGACGTTGGGTTTAGTCATGTACCTAGTGTCGTGACCCTAATGTTATCTTGAAAACAATTCAATACGCCGGCTGTGTTGCGTCTTGTCGCTTCTAATCGAATAATTTAATTTTCGATCAGTGTACCGATATCTTCCCTAGTAGTAAATCTAACAATAGCCAATCACATAACATACCTGTAGTATTCACCCATCGGTATGCCGACCCGACCTCGGGATCCGATTATAAAATAAAATCCCAACTAAAAAAAAAATGCGGCTCCGTGGCGCCTGTTAGACCTTCCTTACGACGTCCAAAACAGATACCGAAGCTCTTACCTTTATAATATTAAGGATTATTTTAATTCAAATTTACGGCATAAAGCGTGTTTGTAAACCTATAAATCATACTCGCCTCCATTGTACCCTAAGAACGCGTGTTTTTACACTTGGAAATATACATCGTCAAATGGAATAAATAATAGCTTGTGCCTTTTGAAAAACGTTTGACGTCTGAGGCGGAGCCACGGTGATTACGATTGCAAATTAAATGCATTGAATGTGTTTGCCGTAAATAAAGGTAATTATTGAGAAGATGCTAGCACCTACACAGGATGCATAACATTATCTAGGTATCAATCAAAAATTATATAAAAAGTTGCACAAGTATAGAGCAATGGTGTCGCATTATTTCTTTATGTCTATTTCTGTAGATATTATTTGCAGTGGGGGCGCTGAGACCAAGGATTTGATGGTAGAGTCGACTGGTGATACCCGCTTTGCTTGCTTCCTGGCGCCAATAATATATGTACACTATGTATGCAACTATTGTACACTATTCAATTTAGTGCAGAAATCCAGTATTACCTATGGGCAGTGGGCACCTTTTCATCAGCATTAACACGGGGTGGGTTATTTTATTTGATTAATTTTATTGTAATATTTAACTTAATTTTAAGATAATTTAGTGTAAAAACGAAAGCAAATTCATATCAATAATAATCTGCTTTTTTTTTTGAGGTCGACAAAAAATTACCGCCAACTCCATAATATTACAGGGAAGCATATTATTGTAATGTAAGGATATGCATGATAAGAGAGAGGCTTACTTTTACCCAGAAGTGGGATAGAAAAGGCTGTGGATGATGATTATTAAGGAAATGCATGTTTTTTTTAACCCAATATAACAATTAACTACTTGATGGTTATTTCATTACTAAATACAAATTTTACTGGATAGCTACATACATACACTCGTATGTACGTACTTACTTACATTTCAAGATGCCTTCAGATCAAATGTAAATATTGTGATAGATCCATGTAGATTCTCCATAATGTAGTTATCGCATGCCGGTATAAGCAAGAAAAACAATTTCTGAAAATTATAGAACGTCAGTGCATGTTTCTATAAAAGGCTCAGAACTGCCAACGTTCTCGGCTTGCTTCTTGTTGTGCTACAATACCAATAGTTCCTTTTTTGTCTCCTTCGACGCTATGGCCGTCCTTATTCGTCGCAGACATATAGCCTTATACCTACTTCAGTTATTGCATTACAATATTATTACGTCCCTAACATTCATCAACTACTTTTTCAATCATTTGTATTAACGATATTTTTATTGCATATACTCCGCTCTTTATGGTGTAAGAATTAATTGGTTTTAAATACCACTAGTATTTATTAGTTTCATGCTCAAACGCGGCTTTCGGTGAAGGCGCCAAACGTTTTTTT
This sequence comes from Lycia hirtaria, assembly GCA_947563715.1. Taxonomy (NCBI): domain Eukaryota; kingdom Metazoa; phylum Arthropoda; class Insecta; order Lepidoptera; family Geometridae; genus Lycia; species Lycia hirtaria. The sequence continues at coordinate 1,484,157 of OX387377.1, read as the reverse complement.
TTGTGCACGCCGATTAGACAGCTTTTTTTCATCGTCTGAAGCCAACTGTTATGCAAAACTTGGAAAACGCAATTAGATATACGCTTTAGTTCGATTCGATTCAGTTTTAACGGCATCCGGAAATACCAACATTAAAAGGAATTTTAAATTAACCGATTAATTGCCCTAAAACTATGTTAAGTAATTCAATTTTGTTCCAAATCTCAGCCGTAGTTTCGTGAATTGTTAATTTGAATATCTTCGAGCGCATAACTCCGGCCGCCCGCGAACAAGCTTTTTCTATTATCATCACCGGAAATAAAAGTAGGTATTTCGTTTAACATTTTACTTAATGGTTCACTAAAATTATGTATATTATCATAAAATGCTTTGTCTCCGTTTTCAAATTAGATATTTTCGTCTTTATCGTTCCTATGTTTGTGTCAGTAGTTGATTCGATGATTTCATTGTAGCTGTCCGGATCGGTCGAAGCACTCAGGACTGAAAGAATTGTGTGCAATGATACCCAGTATATGATTGACGTTCCGAGTTCGTTAAGCCTCTTCAATGGTACGTGGGTATACGAGCCCCGTCCCGTCGTATATAATACCATCTCATCTCCATTTACGACGTGTGATATTTCTTCTGGTGGGACTAAAATGATTTTCTATAGCTCTTTATGTCCGTCGTGGTGTTGCTTGACGGAATTGAAAGCGATACGTTCTCGTTTCGTTTTTTTTTCTGCTCGATATTATCCGTTGAAGTCTTTTGATCCTTTTAAGAGTTTTATAGCCGCTCATGTCACTGTCAGACCCTCTTAAATAACTTTTATAGAGACCCTGACTTGTGGTTTTATTTTTTTCAGCCAAGTTAATGATCGTTACTCTCTTAACACTGTATCTTAAGAGATCTGGTATTTTGTATTAGTTGATGATATCTGAAATGGTCGCTCGAGAGAATGACTCACGCTGAATCTGTTCAAAGAATGTTTTACGAAACAAATAAAACGGTATTAAGATTGTGACCGCGAGAAATCTGTGATGTTTAGTGCGGTTTATGCAGCAGATGTTTTATGAAACAACTCGCCAGTGATATAACGTCAATCGGGTTGATTGACGGCAGGCGCCGCGCGCCGCACCAGAGCGCTGGCGCGTACTGTGGACGCGCCAGATTGGGTTGGACTCAAAGTGCGCAGTTATCTCTCTAGCGCATCACATTTTTAAACATATGAAATCACTGATTGAAGATATTAGAAAAGTGCGGACAGATTTGTTTAATTTGATAGGAGACATATTAAAAAAGTTTTTTTCTTCGATATCTTTTAACTTGGCTGCGGAGTTCCAAAAACATATGTTTTTTGTTCAAACTCCGTTGTCAATATAAATGATAACTGAATAAAACTTTTTCAAATATTTTCCTATTTTTTTAATTCAACGATAGGCGGTCTACGATGGAGCGCGCTTGCCTAGAAGAAACCTATTCAGTCGCGATTTGAAGACACTTAGATTATATCTATTATATAAACAAAACTGTCTCTCATTTTTTTAATATTCCTACTTAGTGATTGTATGTTTAAAATGTTGTGATGCGGCCCTTAATGTCCGTCGCACACGCTAGCTGCCGACACGTGATGTTCACTTATATTCAGTTTCAGCTAGGTATAGTGTCACGAGAAATGTATGAAATATTGTTAACCCATTGACCGCTACTTTGATAGGTAAAATTCAGTATTTAAAAGCCAATTGAGAAGCGATAGTGGATGTTTTACGCCAAATAAACGGTACAGTACTTACCAAATCGGGACTAAAATACTAATATAGTGTAAATCTGCCTTTAACACTACAATCTTTTATCCCTATCATTGTTTATTCTATATATTAATATATTCACCATTTACGATGGGCGTTAGCGAAACATTTCTGTAGTATAATCGTATACAAAACGTATTGTAAAACAATAAATATGTCGCTGCTTAGCCAGAGTTTAAAAGCCACTATATCAATCTTTCGCATTGGTTAATTTAATTGAACATTATAACAGCTCCGCTGGCTAGTTTTGTAACGTAGGCTCGGTGCGTAGGCGACCCCGTCGGCTTAAACCCAAACCTGTATAAAAGAGAGAAAAAATGGTAATGTCAATTGGTTACGGTGAAATAAATGATTTCCGGTCGCCGCGACCGCGGAGGCGTCCACAAAGCACTCTCATTAACGAAATCTAACTCCGGCTCTAATCCTTTCGTCAGAGCTCTATTGTGCTCGCGACACGCACTCGCACACGACTAAGACGCAGAATACCAGGTGTTTGTAAAGAAACCCAGTAGGGTTAGGTAAGAAATCTGTCTTGCTTAAGTAAATAAATCTAGTAAGATTTATTTACTTAAGCAAGACAGATTTATTTCCTTCTAAATTGATACTAATGGCTACATTGTTGTAATATTAATGATTTAATAATAATGTTGTGTACATACATATGTGGCCATTAGTTAGGCTGTTTGTAAGAAAAAGGTAAAAAAATAATAAGCAAATGTAACACGTATTGCAGTAATCACTAAGGGACGTATTTAAATAAATATTGGAGGACATTTCACACAACGCCATCAAGCCCAAACAAAGCAAAACTTGTACTATGGAAACTAGATGGTTGATAGAATACATAATATATACTTTTTTTTTGTAAATACATACTTAAGATACATAGAACATACATAGGAAACACCCAGACACAGAACAAACATCCATGCTCATCACACAAATGTTTGCCCTGGGTGGGGATCGAACCCACGACCTACAGCTCAGGAAGCAGTCGTACTACCACTGAGCCATGAGGCCTGTCAAATTTAGATAACAGAGACGTATAGGAGGTGAACTCTAGGAATCGTGCGATAAATAATTATAATAGTTAGCCTACATCCTGTCTATTTTTAACCGACTTCGAAAAAGGAGGAGGTTATCAATTCGTACCGTATTTTTTTTATATATGTACACGAATTACACCGTCATTCGACAACCAATTTTTGTGTTTCCTGAATTGGTGTATAAAGAAAGCTCCCAAGTTGGTCCCATAATTATTTTATAACTATCGCTTTATTCGTTTTTGAATAATCTCTAAAAATTAACATATTTTCATTGTATTCCTGAGTAAGTGCATCCGATTATAGAATAGCAGAGTTCCACCTAAACGTTTTTCTTTGCAAGAGTGTCAAATATTAAGAATTATTGTGTAAACATCTGCACATTTTCTAATCTTCGAAGACGAGAATTTGACATTCAATGGCAATTCGCATTCTTGACAAAAGAAAAAAAAGGCGAGTGAAGAGAGGTCTCTTTAAAAAGTTTACAATCGTGAAGGATTTAGTAAGTTGCGTTTGAAGTCGGTTTTTTTAATAGAAAAATTATTCACATGCAACAGCCAGACACACAACATACAGCACATCGAACTTATAACGCCCCTCTTTTTGGGTCGGAGGTTAACAATAACAGCGTTTACTCTAACAAGTTCTCGATTCAAGGTTCTCCAGTCTCCACATACAATCACATGACACATCAAGTATGGTCGTTGATTCGCCACGATCGCGGACTGTTCTCTATAATTGCATATTGTGCAGCCTCACTGCCTCAGACGCAAACGAACGCCAATTGAGACCCACGGCTCTAATCAAGGCATGACACAGATCTAGCCGAATATTCGCCGATACAGATTACCGACTTGCTCGTTTAACTGATTATGATGATCTCATGGGTGTCGGGTTGGTGTTTTTTTTAGAGTTCCGTACCTCAAAAGGAAAAATAGGAACCCTTATAGGATCACTTTGTTGTGCGTCTGTCAAGACCTTCTGTCTCGGGAATGCGTGGAGGTATCGAATATCACAAGCTAAAACTGGTTTTTTAATTATTTTTAAGATGTGTATTTTCGGATTATGACCAAAAAGTAAAAATATATATAATTTCCCCCATTTATCAATGATTAGCTTCTCCCGATAGTTGTTTTATCTAGTTTGTACGGAACCCTCGGTGGGCGAGTCTTACTCGCACTTGACCGGTTTTATTTTTTTAATGATCTGCCAGTAGCAATACATGTCGGGGACATTTGACAAGTCATGTGAGGAACAACACTACTTTTTCTGGTGTAAAAAACGTGATTGACTTGCGATAAGGAAGTGGTCAAAACGCGATATAGAGTAGAGTATGGATTTCCAATTGAAATAGTTCATGATCGAATTATAGACCACCTACACTCTCCAGCCAGGTTTTGAGTCACAAAAAATCTGTGAAATTATTATCAGTAACATGTATATGTCGTTTTTGTGGTTGGTACTTCGATATTACACGTCATATTTTTTACCCGACTACAGCTAAGCAAAAGGAAGGGTTATGTATGTTCATCTGTTCCCTTATAACTTCTAAACCACTTTACATAATTTGATAATTGAGATATCGTTGGAAGTGTCTTGTCTACATTAAGGATACATCAGATTTGCACATGATCCAAGGCAGAAATATATAAATATATATTTTTTAAAGGGCTTTGAGACACTTACCGGTATCACCTCATTATTATAAAGGCGAAAGTGTGTATGTTGTTTGTTAAAATTTAATCCTAAACGGATTTTAATGAAATTAGGCACGGACGCTCATACCCTGGATTGACATATAAAGCTATGTTAATACAGGTATGTCGTATTATGCTGAAAAAATAATGAAAGGTAGGATTTATTCAGTTGTCGCGGTTGAAACCGCTAGGCATAGCTATAGTAGTAGTGTCAGATGAGAACTGTCACACGCGAACGTGGAACAAAACACTATTACTGTATCTCTTGTATTTTTTTTAAATTCAATAATAAATAGGCTTGCGCTTGACCGTCTACTCACCTAGTGTTAAGCGACAGTTACGGTCTACAATGATCTTGTATAGGTACTCTTATTTTACAAAACGGAGCAAACAAAATGGATCTTGCTATTAAAAAATAATTAAATTACATTAACCATTAACAAACTCGCCTGAGTCTTAACATCATGAAGCGGCAGTGTTGTCGAGGATGGAGGTTGTCGATCTAGATTTCTAGAATGTATCTATTCACTCTAGCTTTGAAAATTACAAGATCAAGAATGTGGACCGGAATCGTTGAGTACGGATTTTTGGAATAAAATAACGCGTTGAATTTCGCTCGAACAAAGTTCCGTTTTTGAGATCGCCTTTCTATTTATCTATCTCCACGATAACCTTTCCATACCGAATCAAGGCGTGTGTAGTTTTCCCTCCACGTGTATAGGTTATCTACTGTAGACGCTACAACTGAATGTGCACTGGCTGCACTGGTAATCTGTCTTCATTAATTTACACAATCTTGTTAGGTTTTCCTCCAAAGATACTAAAACATGTTTACTATTCTTTCCTTCGTGATTCCACCACATTACACGTAATGCATTAGTACTATTACAGTTTCACAGCTTAAAGACTCATACAGTCGTCTAACGAAGCCGTCATAGAATGTTTTTTCCCCAGGCATGTGATGATTCCCAACAATAAGGAACCTTTATTTTCATATCTTGCTTGATGAAATATATAGGGCATTGTTTGTGACAGAAAAGCAGTAGTTTGTATTTTTAACAGACTACTAAAAGGAGGCGGTTCTCGATTCGGTTGTATTTTATTAGAATTTATATTATTTAAAATATAGAAATGTCATCACAATCGGTTCAGTAGTTTAAAACTAAATACTGAAAAAAATATGTGACCCATGTAAAAAAAAACGTGTTTTGAAGTTGGTTGTTTCAGTTTTTTTAACTGTAATAATTATATAATATACTAGGAAAGAACCTTGAAAGCAAGCCCCTTGTATATATAATATACAAGGGGCTTGCTTTCAACTCGTCGATCATTGAATTGGCTTATCGAGCAATCCAGCCGTTCAACTGGTGGGCGGATTCATCTCTTTGCCATCTTTACCAACGACATAATATACAAAATTTTCGTTCTGTTTAGCCCTTTTCCACCAAAACTAAACGTCGCTAAGAAATTATGACAAAGGTCACGGACCCTGGTGTCTGTGGAGATAAAAATTAAATAAAAATAAATAAAAAAACGTCGCTAAGAAAACGAAGTAATCCTGTTTTAGGATTCTCCTCGCGCATCGCATAGGTTTTCGACTGATCCGCCCTGATGCCGGGGACTAGAATACGGTATCGGTATCCCCTGCATTTAGTAAAAGCCTACTAAAAGAGGACTTATGAGGCCGGGATTGGTCGGGAGTGGGACCCTGACCTATACTCAGACTGGCTCGAGGTGGACGCGACAGCGTGGCTCAATCGGTGGTAGGCCTAGCAGACTGAGGAGGAACTGTGTCGCAGTGCTAACGGCTCGGTATATGCTCGTCCCACGATCTTAGAGTCCTCCGCTTAGCACTAAGGCTTGCCACCACCCAACGTACAACGCAGCCGGGTATCTTTAGAAGATTTCCCCTCATCAAAAAAAGTTATTCTTCTCTCATCTGTGGTAGCCGGTACACCGAATGACTTATTTCGGTCAAAGTCAAAGGCGGACCGCTGTATGGGTTTCACGCTGTGGTTTCATTTGAAACGAGCCTGTTAACTGTCTATAAATAAAAATCCAACATGTTTATTACGCATATTATCCAGTAAATACTCCTAATTACACGTTTACGAGACACCTACCTTGTCACACAAATTAACATAACTGTTTTACGTACTCTAAATCAATTTAACTAATAACACCGTTAATGAAATCCGTTTCAACTTTCCGAATTTCGATTCTGATCTGTTGAACATTTGTATCAAATGATTGCTTCATATCCAATTAAGTGGGTAGGCTACCTTTTACAGCGATACATTTAATAGCGTCGGTGAGTTTAAAGGGGGCCTTATCTCGAGTTGACAGGTAACAAAATCCTTTTAATTACGCTGGTCCTTCGCCGAGTGTGGCTCGACTCCCACGCTCTATCTCGCACCTTCGTATTCAAACGTCTCGATCATTTCGTGGAAAGTATAAATTGAAAGTTTTAAAATACATATGTATGTATTATCGTTTTTACTAAGGAGAGTAATCAAAACTTAAACAACCGATTTCAAAATATATAAATTCGTTTACTTAGATGACATAGATATTTTTCCAGTTATTTTGTTTTAATAGATATTGCATTGAACCGATTTTGATGAAATTTCTATGGGACCAATTTGAAATATGCTTTGGAAACAAAAAATAATTTTCCAAATCGGTTAAATAAATATAAATAAATGGCGGATGCGTGGGGTAACAAACATAAAAGAAAAAAGATACAACCTAATTCAAACATCTTCTGTTTTGTAGGTCGTTTAAATTATTTTTTCCGCAAGATAGATATACGATTAACCACCAACTCGCCTGATGTTAAGCGACGGTATAGCCGAGGATGGAGCTCGTCGATTTAAAAGATAGCTATTCACTATCTATTTACTATTTAAAAGGTGTGACTTTTTTCTTTATTGTGGATTTCACCAAAAATCAAAACTTTGTAAAGAGACGTATTGTACCAACTAATACATAAAATTATACAATCTAAACAAACAATATCGAGCAGCAGTCAGAGTCGAGAGCGCGACTTTGTTAGCTTTACTTTTGTGAGCTTTCTCGGTAGAACTCGTTTAATATTGTATATGTGTATTCAAACGAGCCGCTTCTATGAAGTCCGACATCATAACATAAATGTTAGTTTTGGAAACTGTCATGTCATGTTCAATTCTCTGTACACATAAAATTACCCATCGTATAAACATATCGTATATACATGATACATTATACATGTAAACATTGTAGCAAGTCGGGATTTCTTTGCATGTTTTGTCGCATCTAAATCGCAGGTTCTTCTTCAGTCCTAGAGACATGATACTTGGAGAGTGCCTTCCTAGAGAAGTGTAAGTATCCATTTTTCGATTGTACATAAAATTTTATTACTACAATGGACTTGTGACAGTTGTGTCCAACGGAATATACTATAGTTTTACTTTGTAAGACATATTAGGAAACCCAAACTAGCAGAAAGAAGGAACAAAAACTGGAGACCTGTTTTTTTTTTATATTGGTACACAAACCTATCATAGGTTTGCGTCTGGGCACCATTTTTTTTTATAAATGAGGCATTTGTAGAATTTCTTAATGGTAGAATTTGTCCTTTTGAAACTCATATGCCAGTTTGAGAACTGCGCATTCCATGCTTAAATCCATGACCACCTACACGGAAGTCCAGCGCTGGTTAATTGTACCAGAACAAGCCGGTTCCAACTCAGCATAATGCTGAAATACGATACGATACTTACATTTCTAGATCGACGAGCTCCATTCTTTTTTTATTGTTTTACTTAATTGTTTTTGTCCCAAATAAAAATATTCCTATCTGAAAATTGTTACTAAAGTTACACCAGGCTTATAGAAATGTATTATCATGTACTGTCTCACCCTCGGCCACACCGTCGCTTACCATCAGGCGAGTTGGTGGTCAAACGTAGATCTATTTAGTATTAAACAATATGTTGTTGAGATACGATACGAAGTAGGTAGTTGCAGTTAAAGTTCGCTGAATGAGCGTATAATCTAACAGCCGTAAAGGGCGTCCGAATCGGCGGCTCCCTCATAAATGTCCGCATAAAGTGTACCTACCTCTAGTATGGCGGCACTCCGAAAACGGTTTATTTATACATGTTGTGGATTTAGCGAAGAAGGCTGCAGCATCCGTCTGTGCGGTACGGAAATACTCATTCGCTGGTAGGGTTGTCAAAGTTATAAAATATTTAAAAAAAAAACTATCATTGTCTGTCTGTGTGTGTGTCTGTTTGTGGCATCGTAGCAACTGAATGGATGAACCGATTTAGTTTCTTTTTTGTTTGAAAGGTGATAGTTGGGAGTGTTCTTAGCTATGTTTCAAAATCGGTTCAGTCGTATTTTTTTGTTGGGGTTTTTTGGGTTTGCTAAACTTATACTTGTGTAATGTACTAATAATGTTCAACAAAATAATGTATCAGTATCGGTTAAAAATACGTTACGTTCCGCTAAATAAGGGATGCGAACCCTACTCGCAGCTGAATTCCGCGACGTCTAGCGGGTGAACGACCTCCCGTGAAATACTGCCTAATGATAACATTAGCTTCAGATCTCGGTGACATATGGCGCTTCGGACGTGCACAGTTACCGCGCGCTTTTTTAACGACAATGATAAGTGTTGCCGATAAAATGTTAATATTTTCTGTGTCTACGTGCTAACTGCTATCTCTTAAATTCAGGCATTTTTACATCCGAAATTACCGTTACACCGTCTTAGATTAAGATTAGAAACCCACATTTGTTTTGGTATTTTCTATTGTTGCCATATACGATTCTTGTCACGTATCTTACGTACATTCGGAGTAGCTACCAGTAGTACCCTATGTTTCTCGTACCAATTACTGTATTCGGCGATTACTTACCTATAATCCGAATTGTGAAATACCGAATCGTTTCACCGAATACGGTTCCTGAGTGGGTTTTCATCGATGGATACAATCTGGGTGTCTTTAAATCACGAGTGAATAGGTTTCTTCTAGGCAAGCGAGCTTCATCGTAGACCGCAACATAGATAGATAGATAGATAGATAACACTTTATTAAAAACCACATGATAACAAAACACAAAGATAACATTAAGTACTTAGGGCTAGGTTTTAGCTTAGTTTTAACATAGCTTAACATCAGGTGAGTTGGCGGTCAAGCGCAAACCTATATTGTATAAAAAAACTATATTTATTATTATCAAAAGACACTTTATCATAATCCCGAAAGCTCATTTGACAACTCTTATGATAACAGAGTTTTCGTAATACCCAAATTTATGTTTATAATATTATACAAATATAACCTAACTTAACTTAATAATTGAAATATTTGATAACCGCATCTTTGTAAATAAGAAAGTTTCTTTCTGGATATAATAAAATAGAAATCTAACGAACCCAACCTAATAATTGTTCGGGCAAATGAAACTTATGCCTAACAGACTTATGGAATCAGGAACTTGTATCAAGTAAAACATCTGAATAGGAATCTCATGGGCAGGCGTAGTCCATTTTCGACCACTCCGTCGCTTTCCATCAGGTGAGTTGTGGTCAAATATACCTCCATTTCATCATAATAAAATACTGGAATCAGACAGTTCTATGAAACGGATTCGGGCAAGTAAGATTCATACACATGTATTTCGGATTATAGATAAGTTACCGCGTTCGGCGCTTGCTTAGATGGTCGTTATCCGGTCTCGTCAAATCTTGATCTAAAGGAGGTTGTTGTTTTGCGCTCAAACAAAATGAGATTTGGACCAAATTTTAATTATTAACTTTAGAAACACTTCATCTCCCATGTACATAATTTTGTCTTGAGGACCATTTCTTTTTAACTGGAACGAGAAGCAAAAAAAATCTGTGACCAAGTATAAAGTCGATTTGTTCGCCGAGGCTTCTGTTCCGTACCCTGTTGGAGACGATATGATAATACTACTTACTCAATTCAGACACCATGGAAGCATCAAACATTGCTCTGTAGCGAAACTACTAAAATGTAACATTAGATTTGTAAGACAAACTTAATATTTTTTTATATAGAATAGCTCTACGTTTGACCACAACGTGGTCAATGTGGTCGTTAACACCATCTCGCCCGATGGAAAGCGACGGTGTGGCCGAAGATGAAACACGTAGACCTAGAAGTTACTTCACTCTTGTTTATAGTTTTAAGGGAACAAGGGCTGTGGTACTGGCAAGGCATTCCATTCCTGAGCGGTTCGCATTAAGGTGGAAGCGAACCTCTTAGTTCGAGCTGACGGCATACCTACCATGAAGGGATGGTATTGTAGTTGAAAACAATATTTACTTGCAGTTTTAAATGTATGAATTTTCATACCAGTGTAATTTTATAATCGTAAAAAGGTCGATTTTTTATAGATCTATGGGACAGCAGACAGATAGTATTAAATAACAAATTCAACTCAACTGGACTCCACGCGTTTCAGAGAAAAAGCGTCTTTACAGACAGATGGGCATCTCTTATCTGAGTCTGTATCATAAAAAACAATACAGATTAATTCAAGACACCTTTCTCATTAAATTTGCAAACTGTTTAAGCAGTGGGAAGATTAGGTATTAACAAAGAAAAAGCCAAAGCGTTACTTTCTTAAAGAAGTCGAGTAATTACGCAGTCGGGTAAAAAGAAGGTCCATTCATATGAAATCGTTTCGATTAAAACCGACGTCCCCAAATTCCATTCCTGTACCATTTATAACGTCGATTCGTATGCTCCATTTCGTATACACGACGCGCGCTCGACAATTTATTTATGAAATCGAGCATGTTTAGTGGTCTCCGGGTGGAATAAAGTGTGCTTGGCATGGAGGAGGCCATTGTGAGGATGGTGTGAAGTCCCGCGGTGCCCAATTATTCCGTCGACGGCGCGGGTGCGCAGGCGCCGCGCCCCCTATCGCGGCTGCCCATCGATTACCAACCGGTTCGGTTTTCGTTTATGGGTCGTACCATCTTGATATTCAACTCTTCAGTCCGACTTATACACATAATTCCTAATCGGGCTTTCGTGTTACCTACGAGTATTATTCATTCTCTTGCTCGTTATCATTTACAAATTGACATTTTATACCATACATATTTCATTTTCGACCGGCTTTCTTGTTTTTTTTTCCCGCAGGTGCATGGTAGCTTTTTTACCAACGTTGATCACGCCAATTAGTCATTTCCTTTATTTGATTAGCTCTAGTGGTCATTTGTTTTTCCGAGAGGGGCACGGCAATGGAATTCGCTTTCTCGTCCGACATTTTCACAGCCACGTCAAGTTTCTAGCATTTATTATTTTCATTCAACAAGGGTTTCCCAAGTATGGACATGTGTGTACTTTACTCATGCCTGTGTGATCGATGCCATTACCTTATTTAAACTAGCATTAGTACATTATCAGAATACGTAACAATAAAGGTATGATGATAAGTTTTTGTGTCAACTTGTCGTTTTTTTTTAAATTAAATATCCATAATGGGAACGGTGCCACGCTCGGCGTCTATACGCAAATTATTCCGTTGACCGATCTTCACTTGGCCGGAGCATAATTTGTCTCAACTCTGAGCGATTACATCAGCTAAGCGACTCGAAACGTTCTCTTTATGAGGTGCTCATAACTGGTTCCCTCGGCCTGCAGTCGCATTAATGTTATTATCTAGCTTTGCAGTTTCCTCGGCTCCGCAAAAAGAGTTTATCGCCCATCTCGTACACGACCGTAAAGGATTCCGTGACTCCCGGTTGGCGGTTATTCATTTTAAGAGCTGTCATTATGTGCAGAAGCTGGTATTCGGTTCTCATATGACCCCGTTGCGGAGCGTGAGATAATCGCGAACAGTAGTGTCCGAGCACGTACTAGCTCCTTATTAGGTGAGTAAGATTTTTTCCGTCGCCGTCTACCTCCCGGGCAGCCGCGGCATGGGATTGAGCGCGCATGCATGATTCCGACCGCATAGCTGCTGCAACACCATTTTTAAACCTTATATGTGCTGCAACACCATTTTTAAACCTATTGACTATTGACTATTGACTATGTTTACATTGCGCTTCTAGTTAACCCGCCTCTTAACCTTTTTCTTTTTCAACTCCTTAAAGGGAAACGTAAGCTTCGAGCATCATCGTATGACAAGTTTTAAATTGCCGTTTTTTACTAGGGCTTGTATAGTCTTATAACGGTCGTAAAGATTTTGACGGCTGTATAACTGTCATCGACCCTTCCAATTTAAAAGTTTAAGAAACGACCTCGAGTCATTTTCAATTTTAATAAATATCATCAGAAACGTAGGATCCTCATCTCATATGCCATTAAAGTCGAACGCGAGTGTTATAGTGAAATATGATAATTTCCCTCCGTCACGTTGTTCGTTGGGTTGGGAGCAACAAAACGATTCGGCGCCGGCGCCGGCGGTCCTGCCCGCGTCCTCACGTATTAAACGACCAGTTTTTATTCGGCTCGTGTATGGACCATTAAACTGAGCAGATTTTCAAGTTCGCGCTCCACCGCCGCGGCCGGCGGCTTGTTTATTACTGTCCCCTTTGTTTCTCGATCGAGCTCGCCATGTAACTTATTGCATACAGTTTGCGCAACGACTTCCCGAAGGGCTCATAAGTTTGCTGAAGGAATTGTCTGTAATAGGCTCGCTGTCTTGAACAAAAGCGATGACAAAAGGGTACGCAACTCGCCAGCCGTCGAAGTGGCTCAGCTCCATAACGATCCGGCCTATTTGCAGAGTAATCCAGCTTATTAGGTTTCCATTTTAGGTATGCAATAATCTGTATATAGGTATCCGGAAACGATGGAAGAGAGCCGTGTAGACTCTGCTCCTTATGAATTATCCAAAGGCGCGTGCGTCTTCGCGGCGCCTGCGCGTGCGACGCTAGTCTCGCGCTCTATCAACAGTAAACATCGGCCGAGATAATAAACGGATACGCGTGTGTTTATTTCCTTTGTGTAAATCTTGGCTGTCATAAAGTTGCATCTGTTGATACGCGCGGACTGGATGTGACTAATGTGAGCGACCTGACGTGAAGCTCTACTGTATTAATATGCATATGAAAACTATTATGATTGGAACAAGTTTTCAATGACAGACTCGCTCGATTGAATTTCTTTATATGGTTTTATGTTTATAAATTGAATATCTTAGTTTTCGAAAAGACGTGGGTTCCCTTTGCATCGTTTACCATCTCATGCGAACAGTCTTTCTTTTCTGCTAAACAAAATATAATTAAAAACTAAATATCTTTCCAACTGTAACATATTTTTAACCGACTTCAAAAAAAAGGAGTTTATCAATTCGACCTGTATGTTTGTAATATTGTCAAAATTGCACAATGTTTGTATATGTTAGTCTATACCAGCTTCTAAATATGTGTGCCAAATTTGTTACGCATTACGCAGAAACTAGAAGCCGTCAACTTATGAGTCACTGTAAGGTTTATCAAAATCGGTTCAGTAGTTTTCAAGATATGGGCTTTTGAACACTCACTTCGTTCATCGCAACGACAGAGCAGTGTCTACACCTTATATTTCAATTATTATTGTTTGATAGACAGTGACATGAGCGGTGATGAGCTTTGACGACCGTTTTTAACCGACTTCAAACTGAAAAGAAAGAAATAACTCGAAGAAAATCAAAACTGGGCGTCTACGTAAGTAGGTACGTACTCAGTTTGAAGTCGGTTAATTTTTATTATTCTATAGGAAAAGTATTCTTATGGACTATAGGAAAAGTTCATTAAAACTGCTCGTACTAAACGTTACGTTTATAGCTGAGTGTAGTTTTACCTTTTTATGTTCGCTTTAGCAAATAAATGCACGTACATAGTCTCGAAATGTACCTACCGACGGTTAAAAGAACTGAGGAAAAAACATTGTCGACAAAGCTGCACATAATTATGTATTTTACCCCTTTCATTGCCTCTATCTTTAGCAGTAGGTATACTAAAAATTTCAAGAAAAAGTAAAAAGAAAATATATTACGCGTATAAAAGTGAAATCTCTCACTACTCTCAATAAAAGTTTCCGCGGCGAACGAAAAATTCCATTTAAAAATGTGGGCCGAGTAAAGGAGATAGACAAAATAGCTGTCTTTTTGAATGTCTTCGTCTTGTCGTCTCATATTTCACAGAGCTATAGACGATCCGTGCATTGCTCTGGCTATGAACCGGATTGAGATTCTTGAAAGCTTCCTCTACTGTACGATTAACAATTTTTTTTGGGCTAAATAGATTTACGTTTGACCGAGTTAGTGGTTACATCAGACGATGTAAATGACGATGTGGCCAAGATGGAATGTGTCGATTAGAAAATATCTATTCATTCTATCCTTGAAAATTCCAAGATTATAGTTTTTTTGACGTGACAACGTCTAATAAATCAATGAACGGCGGCTGCACGCACGAAAAAGTATGACTCATTGTCCCGTTACTACATCATCATCATTTCATCAATGTTTTGTTATGACGTTGTCACGTTAAACTATCGTCCGTAAACCGACTTTACAGACAACCAATTTTTTATCCAAGATAGATCTACGATTGACCACCTTCTCGCCTGATGTTAAGCGACGGTGTGGCCGAAGATGGAGCTCGTTGATCTAGAAGATAACTATTCACTCTAGCCTTGAAAATTCCAAGATTGTAGGTCTCAGGAAACAGAGATGGCGGCAAAGAATTCCATTCCTCTGCAGTACGCATCAAGAACGTGGATAGTTCAATAGTTCTCAGGAAATGGCAGGGAGTTCCACTTCTAAGTAGTACGCATTAAAAATGTCAGATTGGTCAGATGTCGGTATGGTCAGATTTGAAATCTGACCGTACCTAAAACCGAAAAATTATTGTCATTTATAAGAACGTTGGACTTAGACTTGTAATTTGGATGGTGTACCATACACTTCCACATAGCTATACAGCTTTATTGTACGAAACTAGTTGTTACAGTAAATTGCCATCATAGATAAAAAATATTTATTTTGTTCAGTTTATCTGTCATGTCATTGTTTAGGTGTCCATCATTCGCCACCGCCATATTGTCGATTAATTCAGTCACGGGAAGCAAGTCAGATCTTTTCGCAGACCCACTATTATTGTTATACTGTATCCCTCAGTTTCATCCTCGTATTGACGAACAAGCATGGTGATGAAATGTAGTTTATATTCAGGATCTAAGCTGTCCCTGCATCAAATTTCGTAACTTAGTTTAGCCGTAGCCGTAGATCGTAAAAAGGTAACAAACAAGAGAGACGGTTACTTTCGCCTTCACTATATTAATAAGGATGCAGTGCTATAAATCGAATACTAATGACCATGAGAAAATAAATAAACGTGCATTCAGAGATAGCCGAAACAAAAATTCCAGTCTTTCATTATTCTTTCTCTCTCCGTCTCACAAAGTCTCATGTCTGTTTTGTTCTTGTCTTTTCCGGTTTCTCCATTAGAAATCATTAAATTCTATTCGGTTTCCCGTTTCAGCGGAATTGGTTAGGGAAAGCAGTATTGAGCCAGTTATAGGTCAGATCGATCGTTTCGCCGCCGCTATCCGCCGCATACACGTGTACGGACGGTACGGACTCTCTTGACGTTCGCCTGCGCTTTCATCTTGTGACATTATTGCATCTCACATTTATTAATTATTATTATTTATTGGCGATTTGACTACTCGTGATTTTGCACGCGTATAAAAAACGAACTACTGGTCAAATTGTACTCTCAGTCACTAATACAGTATTTAGAAATAAAAATCATTGAATGTCAGTGAAATAAACAAAAGCTCATACCTCCAGTCATAAGCAAAATACTTAATTACTGTTACATGTTTAATATCCCGTTGCACGCCCCGTCTGATTTATATTTTTCTTCATCCTATGGTTGCTTGGAAGAGATCGCTTTTAGGGATAAGGCTGCCTGTTGTTGCACTAGTCTATTTAAGTACTTTGTTATTACTTTTAAGGTGTGTACAATAAAGAGTTTATCTATCTATCTAATTGAAACATATCCCACACATGTACCTAAGTGACATAAAATGTTAATGTGGTACATTGAGATTAATTTGAGACAATAATTCCACAGAGTTCTTAATACAATTTGCTCTTTATAATTGAGAAACTTTAGATATTTTAATAAAAAAGTATTGTTAATAATGCAAAAGTTAGATGACTTTCGATGTAAACATAATTTACGTATCTTTCTTAGTGATCTTGTTGTACCTTTAAGCCGTGAAAACGTAACAAATAGACTCAGTTACTTTCGCTTTTATAATCTCTTTAAGGAAGTACTATAATTTATACCACCTCCGTCATTGGTGCCGAAGCTAAATACATTATTATCTATTTACGACTTATCATCAATCTGCACTTGAAAGTCAACGAGCTCATCGTCATTGTTTTTTGTTGCTTTTATAGCTTCGCTAATTTTCTTATTCCGGATGCGTATTCCTAATATATTGGCCGGAAAGGCAGATTTATTATTTGTATTAATAATAAAACTATTTTTATTGCCGCTCCATGGTTCGTCATTACAATAATAAACGTGAGTCCCTCAGCGATGTCGTCGTGGGCAGATGTTTGCAGTACATTATGGAAACGAATATTTTTGTTTACACAATAAATAATATTATATTTAAAAGACGCTGATTCAGCTCATATATTTTTACGTTGGGGATGTCTGTGTCGGTTTTAAATAGATTGGCCTGTTTTTATGTTAAAATTCCTGTTAGTCTGCCGATTTCGTCTGGTATTTGAACTAAGAACTATCAACATCAGTAGTCTTAATCTTATGTTAGAAGCTATCGATATTAAAATATTATGAATTACGACGAGAAGGCAAATCGTGATTAAATAGAATTAGATGTGTAAAATTAGCGGAAGGCATGCTTATTTCGATGCAAATTTTTATTGATGGCTGATCTCATATTAATTTGTTTTATGATCGTTACTTCTCCAGCAGGTGTTGGATATTGCGATTTGAAAACTTGTTTATAGGAGTCGTAAACTATAACGAAGATTCGTCGGAAAACTGACCGATATTTTATATCATTGTTGATTTTTGCCATCTAGTCTTCCGATTTTAATCTTAAGATTTTACATCAACTTTGCTTTCGTTGGTTCTTATTTTCATGTTATAGTTTATTAAAAGCTTTATTTTAATTGAACCTGTCCCGGTGTTTGCCTGTAATCAAATCTTTTAATATGACCCACTTTCCGGTTTCCAATTGAGCTGAAATTTTACATGCATATGTAAATCTGATGACAATGCAATATTTATTAAGATAGGACCTAATTTGATATGTAACCGTGATGTAGCGACTGGAAATTCCTGATGGAAAGTGCAGTTTGGGCTCATTAACTGTTTACTCAATGTATATTCCATTACTCACGATAACGAAGATCTTAACATGGAGCCGAGAGATTGCCACTGGAACTTCCTGAGGAAAAGTGCCAAGATAGTCACATATTCAGTCACCATAAGCACTTTTCTTTGTACCAATAAAAGCTTATGCATAAATAGTTGTTTTTAGACTATCTTGTTTATGTTATGCCGTTGTATGGTACAGTTCTGTTGTAATAGATGACCGCAGATGTAGATGTGTTGGCAGCGTGTACAATTAGCCGAGTACATTGTGCGCGACACCAATTACACTTGAAATCGGGACGCGTCGCTCGTCGCTAATTAATTGTAAATGTAATGTACACTGCCGCCTCGACATTAGGGCTGTTACACTATCATTACAGTTCTGTATTTGTTTTTCTGAATCTTTATGTTTTTTTACAATAAAAATGATAATATTATAAATAACTAGGGTGCCGCCGGCAGTGGGCAGGGCTCATGCTGCTGGCGGTAGAGCTACAGACAGAGGAACCTACTCATTGTTATCCTCATTACTACTATTTAATTAGCGTTATTTATGATTAGAGTACAAGTACAAACAAGTGGCGGGAAGACGGTGGATGCAAGCCGCTTCTAATCGGTCTTTTTGGAAATCCATGGGGGAGGGGGAGGATCTATCTATCATTTCGACCATATTTGGTAAAAATACTTTTGTATTTTTGGAATCGTACAATATTAAACGAAGAAATCCATGTAGTTTCTACATTGTTGACCTCACGGTACTTGTTTTTCGGTAGCCCTGTAGCCTTCCCGCTATGGTAGTCCTCGTGCAGAATACATATTAGCTGTAGTACCTCAGAACACGACACGAAGTCCTGTGATTTATTAGTGACGATGCTCTTTTGGTGGCCATCTAAGGCGTCAATGCGATTCCTGGTACGTGAACACCGTTACCTATTTAATTGTCTTTCTACGTACCAACATGAAGCTCTTCGCAATTATAATTATGAACCTAGTCTTAAGACACTATAATTTGAACATCTCACGTTCTAACGTTTATGGTTTTTACGAAGTCAAAGAGCTGATAGACATGGAACGAGCATGGTATTTTCCAATTTGCTGAGATCGTTCAGTCACTCTTAGCGCTTTCTGTCTCATAAAAAGTGTCTATAAATCCGTTTTATGATGCTATTTTTTTATAATACCATTAACGAGCTCACAAATCACGTCATACCTCGAAGATCTTTACGTGCTTTGCTCATTACGTGTCGCAGATATTTCTGTAAAATATTTATCTCAACATTGCGATCTTTTGAGCGAAATTCTCGGAGATGTAATGGCGGTGTTGCATTATTCAGGACAGTATCAAGTGGTACACTATTTTCGTACAATCGGTTATGTAATGTCCGTAACTCTGTTGGGTATTAAGTTGAAATTACTCTGTTACTGGGTAATGTATAGCTTTAACATGTACACGCCAAGTTTTATGGACAGAACTGATTAAAGATTAGACACGACACTGCAACACCCGCCTTTATTTAAGATTGTGGGTGTGTTTTCGCCGAGATATTAGGTATTTAGATTAGGACCTTCGACTGGCTCAAGTCCTTCTTATCATGTTAAGTTCTCGTTTGCAATTTCAATGTCTTTGTGATATTTTTAGTCGATGAAGGTATTTAACATTTACAAGCAAAATACTGTCGTTAACATTTCGCCTGCGTATTTAAATTGATGAAACTAATGGATTATATTGACTTGTTGATGGGCATACGCCGTCTAGACACTATAGGAGTGGCCAATACCAATTTGATGAATTGATTCGTTTTGCAATCAGGTCATCGGTCTTTAGTTTTCTCTCTAACGGCAGATATTTCAACATCGTCGATTTTCATAAGGTATATCGTCAATTTGTCCGACATTGTAAGGTGTGAAGTGTATAAATGCAAGATAAGTTCGCGGCGTGTAATTCTAACACGCGCAAGCGATACGTATCAAATGTCTCCGTGTGCATGATCAAAGCGACATATCGCGTCTCCAACTGTTATTATGACCCCTCTTACATCTTTCTCGTCGTTAACAGCATCATATTAGTGTTTACATTCGTTCTCATTACGTTTCACGACCCCTTTGAGTTAGTTAATTTTAACGTTCCCCTTGATTGCTCACTTATCTCTCACAAAGTTCTTTTGATCCTCCAAACTTATCTCCGCTTATAAATCTTCCTGTTTGCTGAAGAACGTTATCCTTTATGAACTTTCACGATTAATCAGTCTCTGTTATCCGATTCTTTAATCGTTTACTTCCTTGTTACTTTATGTGTGTTGGAGCAATTTGGGATATGGAGGAATTGAAGTATTTTTAGCGCGTACATGGACCGCTGTGACCGTAGTACGGTCACGTATGAGTCACCGTGGGAAACTAGATCTGTACAATGAGATATAATCGATACACCAGTTGAATGACATATCGAATCGTGTAGGTAACTCTATATCGTGAACCATTCGGACGCGGCGTGTTTTGAAATGGACACTAGATTGTGACCGGCCGGTTGGATGCGAGATTTGAGCCGCGCCGGAAACTGCCGCACTTGCATGTTGTGCTCGACGTCTCCACTGATACACGTTTCCGGTGATCCTAGTTTACATCTGTTGGCGCCGGTTTAATGTGAGAACTGTTTACGTCGGAACAATCTCACCGAGATTTATTATCTGCCTAATCTAATTTAGCCGTCTTATGACATTCACTTTTCGAAACTACTGCGGTGTTGTACTACATTCGTAATATTCTTTTAATCAAAGAGAAAGTTCACCGAAACGCAAATCTATATTTCTTATTCCAGCGATGTTATCGCATTGACGTATCTACGAACAAAATCAATATCGTTTGTCCGTCTGTCAGATGTTACAATCGAGTTAGCCTCTACGAATATGATCTCAAGTTGGTGCCTACGAGCAGACTCATCAATCATTTCATCAGAGGTGTCCGCTGTCAAGGCGCCGATGTCTTGTTACGCAAACAACGTTTAAAATATTATCGACTCTGATTACCAATTTGTTCCTTCGCATTTCTTCCGAGGCGCTTATTATTAACGATGGGTTTCCCTTATCGCTCCATGATAACGTGACGCGCATGCGTTGTTTGCTCTAAATTCTTCACTGCGATAACATTCACAGGTACTCGAAAGGCTGCGTAAATAACTCAATTAGCCCAATTTGTTTACGTGGAATCGTATATGACTTGTTACTAGTGGCGGATAGTTTTTTAATTACCCACTTTTGTTCAACAAATTTTTTTTATTGGTATTTGTTTCTCTACAAATTTTACTTCCACTGGAAATCGACGTAATATCTTTATTTCTTATTTGCAACCGGCCTCGCAGCTCAGTTGGTAGTATCTGCCTGCCGTTGTTTCGTTATTGTGCCGTTGTTGTTGGTATTGTTGGTCGTGGGCTCGGTCCCCACCCTGACAAACATTTGTGTGATGAGCATGGACACGGCATGGATGTTTGTTCTGTACAAAAACAAAAAAGTATATATGTATTCTATCTAGTTTCCATAGTACATGCTTTGCTTAATTTGGGATAGATAGATAGGGCCTTACCGAAAAACGTTACTTAACTTTAAGCAATGCTTAACACATTTTGTCACTTCTCGCTAACACGTAATGACACTTGCGGAAAGAAGACAGAGAATTTAAGACGATGGTTAAAGTTAAGTAACGTTTTTCGGTAAGGCCGTTTGTGTTGTGTGAAATGTCCACCAATATAAAATATATATATTCGTTGTGTTTTTTTGTATGCTTCTTATACATAACAGTGTTTGACCACAATTAGGCCAAAAACTAAGCGGTCCAAGATAGAGCACGCTTGTCTATTTATTTTATTTTATTGAAATAGGTACAGTTACAGATAATAGGCTATATAATATACAATAAGCTCAACCGGTAAAACATTGTGAACCTAAAATCCAATTACAACAGTACACATCTTATTTAAAGATAAATTTGACAACAAGTGTTAAGTGAATATTCGTGGCAACATGTATGAGCAATAAAATATAAAGGAACAATTTAAATAACTAGCTTATTGATTTCAAATTTAAACGACGGAAAACTACAGGAAAATATGTCTCTGATATCACTCAGATCATCATGTGTGTGCTATAATATGCTTATTCAAGCGTATCTTTAAGAAAACACTAAGGTAAGAGGCAGTTCTCCTCCTTAGCAATTGGATTATTGTTATACTCGTACGAGTATGAAGAGTTAGGTTTTTTATCGTCCCTAAAATATGTTGACGTAAATGGGTAAATTTCTAATCCATTTTTTTTAAATATCTTTTGTCGCAATTAAAATAATATTGTTTGCGCAATCCCAACTCGATCCTCGGTCGCATTAAACTGTGGTTATTAACGTTCACCATAAAACAAATGTCTGAGATATGGCATCCGTAAATACTCGTATAGTGAACGAGCGAGAGTGCTCTCATGCGTCAAATATTTGGCAGGCTTATAAGGCTCGTTGCGCGATGGGGCTATGGGCCGGCGTTTCTCTTTTCCTTTCTCGTAAGACGAACCTTCGTAGAATTACACTTCTAAGTCCGCTACAACTTACTAACATCAACTACAATTACAATTGTTAATGCTTTAATTTTTTAATGATATTTCATCAGAGTTCATATGTATGCTTACTTACATACACAAACTATAAATGTCAAGTTCTTGAGGTCATTAGACTGTTATGCGCAAAGGTGAAGAGCGACTGAATCGTTCTATCACTTAGTTGCTAAAAAATAATTCTCAGATATCATTATCCTATTAATAGTAATATATCACCTCCATCGGTACTCTTCAATCTTTCTCCTAACTCTTTTATTTACATATTATTCATTATTACTAAAAAATATTATAAATAATTATTATTATAAAAAATAATTATTATAATTGAGACAATGAAAAAATACTAAATGAGCGAAAAAGTGTTGGCGACTACAAATTTTAAAAACGGCGATTTGATTTATCCGAAATCTTTCTCGATGTTTTCGTGTGTAAAAAAATAGAAATGAGGTTTTATTAACAAGGAGTTTTCAGACACATATTAAAAACAAAACCTGAGCATACTGCCGTCATATTCCCAATGCACAATACACAGTGCAGGTCTTATCACTCCCAACTCAAATTAGAATTAGAATTAGACTGCCGTCAAATTCATCCCACCAAAAACATTTCATGTAAAATTGGTTGCCATGTGTCGCATTGTCATGCCACTTTCACTGACAAAAAGATATCAGATGAGATCTGACTGAATCTGAAGAGCCAAGCCGCTAACTCTACAAAATCTAAGGCTACAATACTTATCTCTGTAAACCTTCAATCTTGGTAAAAAAGCATGGCTTGGCCGTTTTCCGACGGTCAGTTACAAACATATGTCGCATAACATGTCGTACATGGACAAGGAAGAAAAAGAAACTAAAAGTTCTGCTCTTGAATGTTGTATAATTGGAATAGTAATGTAATAGTTCCATGAAAGTGAAACGACCAAGCCATGCTTTTTGACCAAGATTTAAGGTTTACAGAGATAAGTATTGTAGCCTTAGATTTTGTAGAGTTAGCGGCTTGGCTCTTCAGATTCAGTCAGATCTCATCTGATATCTTTTTGTCAGTGAAAGTGGCATGACAATGCGACACATGGCAACCAATTTTACATGAAATGTTTTTGGTGGGATTTAATTTCTTTTTGTAAAGGACCCTGTAATTTCTGCAACGTTTTGTTTTAACGGAATGTATTTCCCTGTGCATCTGTTATCATTTCTTTAGCAGTACACTCTCTGTCATAGCCTGTTTTTCTTGTTGACTTATTACTTAAAATAGATGATAGCTGCTGTAACCTTCAATTCTGATGTGGCGCCATACTATAGCGCGTGAAGAAGAGTCGGTTTCCAGATACACTCTTCAGCACAAGTATAAAGTTGCAAATCGTCTCAATATTCTACAACATAACGAACAATAGCACACCTTAACTTGCAACGCCACATCAAATACGGTCTTCTATAGATTGAGTAAATGTCAATGAATGGAAAAGGCATGAACCATTTCCAGGCATACTATGAACTGTAGTATAGACGATAGGGCCCTAGCCCTTCTCCCAAAGAAATTGTTTCGTTACTCATATTGTTCGTCTTATTTCCTTTTTATAGGAATACGTCCACTAAACCAACTTTAGATTTATTCTTGTATCCAGACTATTATTCAATAACTTAAATTCTTAACCTATAACCTAATACCCCTTCTCTAACAAGATCGGTCCCGAAACCAAGCTTCTAAATAAGCTCTCGGTTGAAAGTATTATAACTTTCTGTGTAAATAAGTCCCTAAGCCTAAGTAAGTACTACCTAAAACAAACCAAGTCATCAATTAAAGTAGACTGTCGAATAATGTATATAAATACTTATAATAATACCAAAATCAGGGTTGCCAGACGTCGGATGTTTTTCCTCGTACCAGGGTTACCAAATATCTCGTAATTTCAGAACATAATCTCGTATAAGTAAAAAAATCATAAAATCCATAATTTACACAATGCATTTACTTCTAGATGGTTTGCGTTAGATGTATTCTTTGAGCTTGGGGCTTGGGTTAAATGAAACAAATTATTACTGCGATTCATATTTTAATGAGTGTGCTTAAATGAGTAAATTATTAATTATTTTATTTAGTAGAATGAACACGTACAAACTCTATTTTATTGTGAGGCTTATTATATTAAAATATCAGGGATATTGCTAAAATCGTCTTTGTTTTTGTTATACAGTTTTTCAGCTGTCATTCTAGAATACATTTCCTTAGAGGGTTCAAATGTTATGCAATTTCCTTGACGATTTTGACCTTTAGCACTATCGGCAGCTAAAAGTGTACCATTTACTGTTTCTGTAATAAGACGATTTCTAAGGTCTGTTTTAATTAAATTGGTTTTACTGAAAACACGCTCACAGTCTGCATTTGCATGAGGCAAAGACAGAACTGTGAGAGTGAAACTGGCCAATTCGGAGAAATCTTCAGTTTTAAGTAGCATTGCCCAGAACTTATCAGGATATTTAATATCTTGAAGCCGTTCTGGGTAGCGAGCTTTTGCAATAGGCAGTCTTCTCCATTGATCGTCTATCTGTTGCTTTTGACTATCACTGAAAGATGCACTTATGCGCGGCACGACTTCCATGAGGGGCATCAATGTTGGGACGCGGTCTCTGAAATTATTGGAGAGAGCCGATTCTGGTCCTAGAGCTTCAAGTTTTGACAGCACAGGATCTTCCATATCGTACCGTTTTTTTATTTCTAAGGCACCAGTCCTGAGGAAATTTCTACAACTTGTGAAGAACTGTGCCTTTTTTGCGGGCTGCCTGACCACATCAGGGTGTTTCAGCTGTTCATATACTTTAATTCCAAGATACATTGCGGCGTCATGTAATTGGAATTGCTCATTTTTGGGATCTACTTCACTTATATTTGGCTGCATAACATATTCTCGTTTTAAATAACGTAAAAGGAGTTCTTGATATAAATCTCTAATTTTATCATGCAGCTTGTGAATAACCACATTTTCATTTTGGAATTCTAGATTAAATTTAGTGAATAAAGGCAGGGACCAGTCTAGAAAACTAAAATATAGCTTGTGAAAAGGATCACACAGCTTTTCTAAGATGGATATTGCTCGATTTTTCACCTCGGCTTTTACTTTGTGGATTGGGTTTGTAGTGAAATCAATAAAAAATAAGCGCAGTGCTTCCCATTGCTCTAAGATTCTTGTGACCACTGCTGTTAAGGACAGCCATCTGGTTTGAGATGGTTTCAAGATTTTATGTGGCTCAACTTCAACAAAAGATTGAAATTTACGGAAATCAAACTGCCTTTTGTCACTGTTTAAAAAAAAGTTATATATGTCACGAGCTAGTTGTTCTGCTGATTCCGGCAGTTCCTTACAAGCCTGACTTGCACATATGTGTGCTGAATGGCATACACATTTTAAAATAAAAATCCCTGGTAAGTCTCGCAGTAAACGAGTTTTGACTGAATCATTTTCGCCCATCATGACGTTACATCCGTCAGACCCAAAGCCAATCATGTTTGTAAGTGGCACATTACGACTGGTAAAAGAATCTACTAGCGCTCTGTATATATTTTCAGCATTCGCTGTAGGAACTTCGTCGGTGTCCGTCCCTGTCTCTTTAAAAATCTTATACAGTTCCCAGAAAACGCTGCAGATTTTCTGGGCATCATTGTCAAAATAACGTACTACAACACAAGCCGTTTTAATCGTAGATACGTCTGTGGTCTCATCAGTCATTGCAGAAAACTTAGTTGATTTCAACTTACTCGCCAAATCAACTTTGTGCCCTTCCCCAATGGCATTTTTTACAACTGCAGTGAGTTTAGTACGTTTAAGTTGAATTTCTTGTACTAATTTTGAATCTGTGATAATATCTTTTAACAGATCAGTCAAGTGATCGGCCACAGAAAAAGCAATATTATGTTCTGCATAAAAAGCGGCTAGTTTAATTTCAGCTCGATCCTTTTCTTTGTTTTTTGCAGGCGTACCTGCCTTAAAACCGAATGAAGTTAACTTTTGAGATTGTAAACCCGACGAACCAGGTTTGTTTCTTAAATGTTTTTGTGATTCAGCGTGAGTTTTCAAATTTGTGATTTCGGCAACCAAGGAACTTGATGGACAGAATGCACACATCGCTCTATGGGGATTTTTAGGATCTGGCTGCAGCCAGTCTCCGAATACCGGATGCTTTAACCACTCATCCCGAAAAGTTTGAGAGTGATGTTTAAAAACCGTGTCACCTGCCTTTTTTGCTGCCCATCCTCCCTTTTTAGTTTTTTTTCTAGGTGGAGTGGATGAAGATTCACTGTCACTACTCATTATTTTTTATTAAACAGAATGATTAGGATGTATGTAACATCGAAATACACAGGAACTTAACAAACTTCAACTACTACCGTGTAAAACTATATTGCTTTGCTCTACAGTCTACACTAGTGCAACAAGGACAACTATAAAGAAATACATCAAGCGGGAATTCCCCGGCCAAAGACTTTAGAAATGAGGTAACATAGACCTACTCTGGGTGAGGTAATGAATCTAGAGATGTGCTGAGTGAGTCGATTGTTTTAATCGTTTATTACGAAGACATATTATTTTTTATAATATTTTGTTTTGAATAGATGGTGCAGTCGGTCAACATAAATCTCGTAAAAAAAGGTACGAGATTATTATTTCTCTCGTATCTCGTATAGAGATCGCTAAATCTCGTAAAGTTACGAGATTTCTCGTACATCTGGCATCACTGACCAAAATTGATTTGCGACAGAGCGCGAGAAATGATACCGTGTGTTAACTTGAGGCGCACGCCATCTAGTATCGCCTTTTGAAACTAATTAGATAAACGATCCTCACTGAGTGGTAAAATTGTCGTATTTTAGATGTGAATCATATCTAAAGTACAAAAGCTAAATAAATGAAACTTTGTATGTTTTATAAATGTACTGTCTACTTTTTATCCTGAAAATTTGGGCTCTCTAGTATTATCCATATCGAAGTTATGTTGTGTTACAGAAATATAGACACACACACAAGATCACACTTTAAAAGGGTTGGAGGGTGAAAAATACAAATATCGTAATTTTTCTGTTGTTTATGTACCAATCGTAGTTTGCATACCAAATTTCAGCTTTCTGAAACTTCAGGAAGTACCCTATCTTTTTGATTACACTCAGGGGGTGTGCTCCCACAAATAAAGGGTTGGAGGGTGAAAAGTAATAATATCTTAATTTTTTCGTGGTTCATATGTAAATATTAGCTTACACACCAAATTTCAGCTTTCTAAGACTTCAGGAAGTACCTTATATTAATTATTGATGAGAATAACGTAATAGCCCCCAAATAAGGGTAGAGGGTGAAAAATACAAATATCATAATTTTTCTGTTGTTTATGTACCAATCGTAGTTTGCATACCAAATTTCAGCTTTCTACTACTTCAGGAAGTACCCTGGAATATTGATGACGAGAACGGGATAACCCCAAATAACCCCAAATAGGGGTTGGAGGGTGAAAGTTACAAATATCTCAATTTTTCTGTTGTTTGTGTGCAAATTGTAGCCTACATACCAAATTTCAGCTTTCTAAGACTTCAGCAAGTACTTTATCTTTTTTATGATCATCAATGAATTTGTGCCAAATCGGCGTATTTTAGGTATTAATAAAATCGAAAGTATAAAAGCTAGATACATGAAACTTTTAACATTTTATTAGACCGTGGACCACACTTGATCCTGAAAATTTGAACCCTCTAGTGTTATCGAGGCCGAAGCTATGAGGGTCTAAAAATCCGACGAATGTGTTCGAGAAAAGATAGTCCCGGCCGTACCCGCTGGCTCACATGGCGGGTGCACGGCCGTGCCCCCAGATATTCAAATCCACTCAGTATTTCTATTCGCTCATTTCAATATTTAAGTCGCCCAAAATTTTTTTTTTTACAAATTATTGGTTTTATTTCGCCCGATTAATAATATTCCTTACCTTTAAAGCATTTAATATTAAAACGAAAGTCTTAAGCAGAAGTAGTTGTTGGACATTTATATGAAAGTAAATAAATACGTAATTGTGTGAGTGAGTACCAACATACATCACCTCTGTAATTTATCACGGGTGTGCTGTGATTTACACAATATTAAAAATATTACCTCTTAAAGTTACAATTTATCGGTAACCTCACCAGGTTTCATCTATCAATGTTTAATCTTGCTAACATAAACATGGAAACAAAGTTATCAACTTTTGGTTTATTACTCAGGAAAATAGTGGAGTATCGTAAAGTACCGTCTTGATATACGATGATCATGGTTAATATGGTCGTAAATCTCGAACAGAAATACCTGTATTTATGTACTTGAAACATCCTCAGTTATTGTAAGTACCTGATTATGATGATATGACATAATAACATAGCACATCCGCAGTTGTTTAGAGATAGACAGATTATCTACTTGAGGGTGGGAAACTAACAAGCCAGGTTAGTTTCAAAATAAAATATTTGCCAAAATAAATATTTAAGGGGGCTTCTTTACAACAAACGTGATTTTCTGCAACAGGTAGACGCTTGAAATATTCACAGAATATTGAGTTATATTATTCACTTTAAAATAAATAATTAAATTAAAATAAAATTGATATTTAAGGGGGGGCTCTCATACAACAAACCTGTTTTTTCCCGTTTTTATAGATAATTGTACGGAACCCTTCGTGCGCGAGTCCAACTCGCACTGGACTTGTTTTTTCTCTCCGTTCTCGCTTGTAAGCCTACATAAAAACGAAGTTCTGTACACAGAGCGGCACCTTCGCGTTTACGTAGTGGCCTGCAACTATTGCCGCTTTGTGGACAGACCTTCGTTTGCTTATTCATATAATATGAAAGCGAGCAGTTAATAGCTCGTGCTAAACGTTTCACTTCCAGTTTCTCAATACGAACCGATCGGGAATGGATCTTATTTTTTACCACAATGTTTATTTCTTGAAAACTGTATTATAACTTGAATATCTTTAAGACTAAGAGTGGATCTGCCCTACCCTACCTAGGTCTGAGTGCATAATTTTCGGCCACAGAAGGTCGCTTTCCATCAGAAGAGCTGGCGGTCAAACGTAGACCTATTACATATAAAACTGTGTACATAATTTTGTAAAGACGCTACGTGAACTGTAGACCGTACCTAAGTCAGCCGGATGCTAGAAAATACCCTAACCATGTTTTTCACACGTCACGTGGTCATTCATCTCCAATAAACCCACCCCTTACCAGTTAGATGTCACCGGCTCCTTCGCATCCTACTCCATTACCAATAATTTCCAATTTAGATTCAATTGTGCGTTGTCAGGGCAGATGATGATGGATGCACCCGGCGTCGTCCGCGATCGGCTTCCTGCCATCATCCAATATCGTTCAATTACTCGAGCACCAGTGGGTACCGCGCGACCACGATCACTCACTCAATTGGCTTACTTGCACAGCTTCGGAACAGAAAACCGAGAGTCCTGCACTGATTTAGAATCGAAAGAGATCTTATATTTTTCCGTGATCTAGGTGAAAACAATACCAAGAGAGATTGTATGAATCGTTTATGGTTTTGACGAAAATGCAGAAAGGTTGCTTTTTTGTATTTTCCTATGAATGACACAGTTTACATGGTGATGTTTTATGTATAACGTGTTCTATTAAATGCATAAGTGTAGGAAAGTTGAATTATAATATGAAAAGTGTATTTTTATCATATTATCACTTTTTCTAAGGCAAAACAAAATCTTTGTATATTAGTATAGGTGTGACTTATTTTGTCGAGTCTAAAATGTGATCATGATTGTGACGACGCGTGGACGACGCCCATATACTAAACAATACCGAGTAAATACTGGCAAATGTACCTACAACACATGCAATATCATAGTCGTCCAAGGAAAAAAAACACTTTAATTTTCATACGATATCTAAGAGAGGTCCGACACTATCTTCTCTACTATCTTATAAATCTGCCTGGTTCCACGTAGATCTATTTCGTATAAAATGAACTCGGTAGCTTCTAACTTCAGCCAATGCAACTCGGCAACTTAGTATACATAACTATATGATTCAACGAATGCGGGCCCTCGATAGATTGTAAATGTTAATGCACAATTGGCCAGGGGCCGAGATTACTCTAAATTGATATTACTGCTTGTTAAACGGGTCCTGTCTCATTTGCCGCATGAATAACGCGACTTGCACTGGAACACATTATTGAGCGCTCATTTTGCATGCTTGCAGCGTTTCCAATGCGATGCTAATGTGAAATCTGCGTCATAAGATTGAAACATTGCGTTGTAACTGTCTAAATCTGAATTTACAGCAGATTTGTCTGTTGTAGTCGTGCAGTTTGCCGAAAAGCTTATTTCGACGTCGCTTTTTATATGTATGAATGAAATCATTCATTTGAGATATATAATATAGCTAATTAGATTCATTAAAATCCTGTCTGATCCAGAGTTATCGTTGACTTGCGCTTGGCCGTCAAATAGCCTGATATCGAGAAACGTTGCAATCTTCGATGGAACGCGCCTTGGCCTAAAACTTCACTCGGGATCTTGAATTTTACTCTTTGTATTTAATAGACTACAATTTGAATTAAGAATCATCCATCTATCTATACGTA
The DNA here is from genome assembly GCA_947563715.1 of Lycia hirtaria. Taxonomy (NCBI): domain Eukaryota; kingdom Metazoa; phylum Arthropoda; class Insecta; order Lepidoptera; family Geometridae; genus Lycia; species Lycia hirtaria. Next base: position 1,453,040 of record OX387377.1, on the reverse strand, counting down.
TAATAAAACTGTAACGGTTTAAAATCCGTACATTACTTAAATATAAAAAAAAAATTATCGAAATTAATTTAAATATGTTTTTGTAATTATTTATTGGAGAAGGAATATATATTATACCAACAGGTTTTTTCGATGCGGTTTGTTGTTTACATGCTATAGTTGCAAACGAAGTAGCTGGTACAGCTCAAATAAAGTTGTTACTGTAGCATGGGAATTAGTGGTAATCTTCCGTTTCCGGTGTGTCTGGGCGCGTCGGCATAAATCAGAGGTTCTGTTGGGCCCGGGGGGTTTCTCATTACGTTCACTTGCAATGAACTCTTGCAGTTTCTAGTTTCTCGCGGTCGACCCTCGCTCGCTTGCCTCCGCTAGTACTGTCTCATTGACGTAGAAGAAACCTGTCGTGTAATGATGGTCCCACATTGCTTGATACTTTTTTTTAACATGAATAAATCGTTTGACCTCATGTAGTCAAAGATAGATAGTAGAAAGAAGCACGCAAACTTAGATGATACACTATTCACTTTGACCGTGAAAAAACCTATGTTGTATGTAAACTCAGATAATCATTCAAATATTGGTGGACATTTCGCATCCAAACTAAGCAAAACTTTGTACAACTTAGAAGGCAGACGTTCTATCAACAGACAGAGCTGTGACCAATCAACGTATAATTTATTTTACTGTAATATTATTTAATTTGTAGAAAAAAATTCTAAAACATTTTGTTGTAATTGTTAACGAAAACACTTTGCACAATATTGTAAACAACTCAATATGTTCCGGCAGCCTTACTACAAAGAGAGTACCTATTTCAAACCTGCTGTGCCTGGTACATGGCCCACACCGTCACTTAACATCAGGTGAACTGTGTTTAAATGTCTAGCTCTAGCCTTAATCTAGTCTAGGTCATAAATCCTAATCCTAACTAATATTTTTTATTTATTTATTTAATTCATTTTACAGCTATCTTTACAGGATTACCTAATACAATAGTGCAAGTCATCTTACTTAAAATATACAAATTATCAATTATTCAGTCTTAATAAAAAAAAAAAACAGATTAGTCAAATACTATCACCTTATTACAAATAAATTATACATTCGTCAATATAATTGTAATATAATTTTTTTTTTTATTTTTTTTTATAAAAGTGAAAGTAAAAAATGAAACTCTCTGACTTTCTGTCTGTTTCTTACTTTATCAGGACCAAACGGATGAACGATTGTTATGATATTTCGCACAGAGATAGCTGAGAACCTGGAGACGGACATAAACTACATTTAATCATATCCATCGAGGATCGAGGAGCTTATCCATCGCTCCTCGAATGGAACCGCGGGGCACGGCTAGTAAAATAATAATTAGCAATGCAGTGTGGATCCACCATAGACTCTACATAAAGTAAAATAATAATTAGCAGTCCAGTGTGGATCCACCATAGTCTACATAAAGACTCAGGTAGTTGAGAGTCGTTGATGTAATGTTCGGCTTATGCTGCAATCAGAGGTTTTGCCTGCAAGCGTTTTGTCATTACACACTTGCTGTATTTTTTGTTAATGAAGACCGGATTTGTGAAATTTGGTTTATTTATGTACATACTTAAGATGTGTTAAAACCAGTGTGATAATAATACCATTTCGTATCAGCTCAAGTAAGATCGTTATTGAATCTGGCCTAAATGAATTTATAGAGACAGATATATACATCTACAGATAAAAGCTAGGAAGGGAAATATTTGCCTGTGTGTGAGATTTGTCTCCTTAAAATACTAGAGCTGTCTGTAGACCTTCGCGACTGATTTTATGTTAGTCAACCGGCGTATAACAATCTTACTCGTACCCAACATGCTGTGGTTTTGTCAGGATGGATTTATTCGCGGGTTCATTTTGAAACGACATGTATTAAATTAGTAATTATATAAACGGACTAAATCATTATGACTGCAATTAGCACACTCTCTAATAATATAATTATATTTTTGGATATGGTTACTTAACTACTAAAAGAAAATTGTTAGAAATATCAGTTTTGCTATGAATCCAACGTTAAAAGAATTTTCAATATCAATCCACAGAGAGATATCGGAGAACATACATAAAGAAAATACATATGGGTGAACAGGTTCTATACCTTTTTAAACCATACTTTTGATCGACTTTAAAAAGGTTAAAGCCGATCAAAAGTATGAATAACTAATATACTTAGTTCCCGTCACGTAAGAACAACACTGGTTTGTCCGCGTTTTTGAACAAGCCAGCTTTCTGTTTATGTGACGGGAACTATAATATCATATTTTTGATCGACTTCGATTGATTCGATGATTCGTAAACGCGAACAAACCAGTGTTATTTTTACGTGACGAGAATTATACATAAACTACTGCGCAAGAACTAGCACAGAAACGTAATCGATAGTGGCTTCCAGGTAAATAGAAAATGAAATACAGATATAGCCGCTAATGGTCCTCTAGTTGCAGTGGATAGGTGGTGAAGCCGTCGTAATCGACCGCATTAGTATCGGCAGCGGTGGCCATGCGTCAAGCTCACAGCCCACGAATTCTGCCCACGCGGCGCACAAATTGCAATAATTTAGCATTGCCTGACACTCGCGTGCATAATTGTGCAGTGCTGCAACTGGGCGCAGGTTACTGATGGAATGGAATCCTGTTAGGACGACTTGGCCCTAATCCGAGTCCTGTGATACGGATTTGTCTCTGGGAAAAATGGAAATGATCGCATTTGACAACTGTCAAAACTTTGAAAAGTCGTTAATAAAAGATTTTTGATAGTAGAGGTTGTGATGTAAGAAGTGGTTTACAAGGGTGCCAAATAATAACAACAAACCCTGTTAATAACTACGAATTAAGCTGAAGGAATATATCATGAAGAAACTATAACATCATCATATAGTCAGGTTAGCACAGCGTAAACAGTAGTTGAAACAAAAATTGCCTTGTTGTAAACGTTCTAAGATGTCAAGACCAAGTTTGGAAGTTGCACCGTGGTGCCCCGCGGAGCAACTTCCAACTCCTCGATAACAAAAAGGTGTAAAATCGGAATTTACAGCGAATTCTCGCAAAGGATGTTCGCGTCTGCAGCTCTTGCGTTTTATACAAAAAGTCGTTGTTCTTGTGTAGATTCGGTGTAGTTTGTGAACGCGGAGCGCTGCGGGACCCGCAATAAATTCGCTTCGGAGCATTGTTCTGTCGCGGCTCTGGCGCTAGGGCGCTACGTACCACGAAAATACAATGCGGCACGATTTATAATGAAAGTGGAAAGGACGCTGATGGAGCATTGTTGCTTTTAACACACTCTAAAACAAGTATAAGTTTAGAAAACTCAAAAATCCCTGACAAAAAACGGCTGAGCCGCTTTCGATGAAACTTTAGCTAAGAACACTTGATGAAATTCGCTTTTCAACAAAAAAAACGACATATAGAAACATATAAAATGTATTTTTATTTATTTATCAAA